>CM054057.1:293862603-294525645 GCA_028641055.1 Alopecurus myosuroides | reverse complement strand
AGGTGGATTTCATCGCAAATCCATGTGTTGTAATCTAACACCAAAAAGGGGGATTGAAAGTGCATTTCTTATCCTTTATAGTTGTATGTGCTAGTTAACAAGACTAGTGATATTTAATCGCGTGCTAAGTGGTGCAGGATGTCTAGAAAATGTTTACAAGCACCAAGCACCAAAAAGGTCAAAGAAAACCTTGATGTTTCTCCCTCTGGTTTGGCAGGAATATTTGTGACGGAGAGGCCGGATATTCCTCCCAATCGGGAGCTGGATAATACGCCCCCCCCCCCACCCAGAACCAAGGTTGGAATTTAGGCTAAGGGCTAGAGCGTGGGGCATGCAGAGATGCTCCGGATATTTGACTTGAAATTTATGTTTCCAAAGGCCGGATATTCCGAGACGTATAATCCGTCCCAGTAGGGGCCGGATATTCCGCCCTCAGAATCTCCGTGAAGAATTTTCTACTAAGGAATTTGGTGCGGGGCTTGCAGAGGTGGGCCAGATTTTTGGCCGGCTATTTTTTATTCCAGAGGCTGGATTTTGCAGGGGGGCTGATAATCCGTCCTTAGAATCTTGGCATGGCAAAAACGGCTAAGGACTTGGTGCGGGGCATGTAGATGCCCCCCCCCCCCAGATTTTTGGGCCAGTTTATTTGGCCAAAGGGGCCGGATAATCCGGGCGGGGGGGGGGCGGATATTCCGTCCCAAAATTCTTGCAACAGCCACATTTTGAGAGGGGGTATAAATACCTCTCTCCTTCTTCAATCTCAAGTTAGCCCATCCAACATTAAAGTCCTCCATTAATTGAGCTCACCTACTCAAGCGATCTCCCAATCCCTCCACCTAAACTCATTGATCTTCGGAGGATTGAAGGAGAAGACCCCGATCTACATCTTTACCAAGCCATTCTTCATTTCCCGCTCATTCACTGGATTCGTTTCTATGGTTTCCGTGTGGAAAGCCTAGACTTCATTGTTACTTACTTCTTGTTTGTAGCAGATTCTTGGTGTTCTTGAGAGCCCCCAATTCAGTTGTGGGTGTGGGCCTCAAGCTCATTGTAAAGGCTCTGGTTTCCACCTTGAAGGATTCCATAGTGGAAGGTGAACTAGCCCTTTGTGGCAAAGTTTATCGGAGAATAGGGTGAGGCCTTTGTAGCGTTGAGTAGGCCTTCGTGGCGAAACTCACACCCCTGCAATGACACGTACTCCCCTCAAAAGGAGGAACTCGGGAATGCATCCTTATCTCCGTGTGCTTCCGCTATTGGTTCCTTCTATCCTTTACCTTTACTTTATGTTTGTATCTTGCTTAGATTAGCTCTTGCCATATAGGTAAATTCACCATAGTTGCATATCTAGAAAATTTATCTTTGTGTCAAGCCTAAATCGAAAAAGTATTAAAATTTGGAAGTAGCACCAATTCACCCCCCCCCCCTCCTCTAGGTGCCCATACTATATGTTCACCGATGGCGGGAGCATTGCTAGCATCATTCGAAGGCGCGTAGGAAATCCAGGTGTCTGACTATCCGGCGGGAGTGTGCCAGATGGACGGAGGGCGATGGTGTGGCCAACCTGAGGGGAGCCGCACTCGTGTTGGTACGTACCGGCAGCCATGTGATGTCCTCGAATGCACCAGATGATCCAACGTGCTGGCTCCGAACGGGACGGCAAGGGTCTCTAGGGTAGGCGCCTGCGTCAGGTGCCGGACGATCCGCCGGGTAGCGTCGGACGGTCCGACGGCTCCAGGGGCTGCCCTTCCTCTTTTTCTCATCTTCTTATTGTGCGGTTTATCGTCGATCTTCTTGGCCATGTTCTTGGTCATCCTTCAAGACGTCTTGGTGCTCCATCGGGGGGTCACAGCTGAGCACACATAGAGCGTTCATATGAGATAACAAACCATTCACCAAGTCATCGAAATCATAGAGAGACAAGAGGGAGTTCACTTTATCTTGCATAGCCTTGGCGCGTGCTCTCGGCATTAGTACATTGGATGTTGTAGTAGTGCTTGGTGGAATGGGTTGGGCTGCATCATCTCCCCTCCCCCCTTGCAAAAGAGTCATCCACGACTCATGATAATTGTCATCAATTGGACATCCATAAAAAGGAAGATATGTATTTCACATTGAAGGTGTTGTGTACGAGATACTTGGATTGGGGGATGTCGAGTTTGTAGGCATTGTCGTTGATGCAATTGAGGATCTTGAAGGGTCCATCACCTCGTGGCTTTAGCTTGGAGTTGCGCTCTTGTGGGAAACTGTAACACCTGGGGTGTTACCCTAATAGAGAGTTGTTTGTTTTCTTTTTTGCTTGCATCATATGCATCACATTGCATTGCATCATGTTTGCATCACAATTGAAAATTCAAAAAAAAAAACAATTGAAACTTTCACACCTTGCTCAAAATTCCAATTTCAAAATTTCAAACTAAACCACTCAATTGTTTTTCACTGGTTGAATTTGTTTTAATCAAATTGCTTGTTAATAAAAAACTTTCCCTTTTGTTAAAAAAAAACCCTAATGGCAACTTAAAATTTCCAATCATTTTCCTTCTTATTGGGCATGACCCAATTGTGGTTTAACCATTAAAGTTTTGCAAACAGTTAAATTCAACAAATGTTTTCATAATTGTTGAGTCATTAAATAAAAATTGGTTAAAAATCAACTACTTAGGAAATACAATGGAATTTCAAATATCAACTTAAAACTTCAATCAATATTTCAATAATTGGACTTAATAAATCACAATTGCTTGGAATTGCTGTTTGCCAATTAATAAAAATTATTAATAAAATTGAAACCCCAAACCTTTCTATCCACCTCTCCATCTCTTTCATACATTACAAAAAAAAAGGGTGAAAAATTAAAACAGCAAGGAGAGAGGCAGGCCAGCCCTCTCTCCTTTTCTTTTCTCCCCCCAGCCCACTTCCCTAGTGGCCCATCTCTCTCTGTTTTTTTTCGGCCCAGCCCACTCCACCTCGTCTTCTTCGTACGGACGCGAGGGGGAGAGGTCGCTGTCACCGAGCGCCTCCCCCCATGTGCCCTGCTCCTCCCTTTCTCCCCCCTACAAGTAGTCCCTCTCCCCCAACGAACCCTAGCCCTCTCCCTACCATCTTCCCCCTCCGCCGCCACCCCTCTCTCCACTCCCTTTCTTCTCTGTTTCTTTCACCACATCCACCTCCATGGCCGGAGTTGTTAGCTCGTGGAGCCGGAGCCGTGGTCGGCGAGAAGGCCAACCGATGATCGGAATGGAACCGCGCCGCCGTCCTCCGTCCACGACAACCAGGGACAGCACCCGGGAAGGAGAAGCAGTGCCGCGCCTTCCTCGCCAAGGTGGACGTCCGTCCATGTGGGGCTCTGCGCGGACGCCGTCAGTTTTCGCCTTCGATCGGTCTTCGTCGCCACCGCGGTGAGCGCCTCCGGTTCCCCTCCTCCCTCCGCCTCGCTCTGGTCGCGGGCCTTCGTGCCCCGACGCCTCTACACCCACGCAGCACCGCAGCTCCACGCCTTGCCAGCCCGAGCGCCACCGGAAAAGCGATCGCTGCTGGCTGATCTTCCGTCCGTGACGCTGTGCTGAACATGGGCGCTCGACAGTTAGAAACGCGTCCATGTTTCGCCTATTATTCATTCGTTTCCTTACCTGAACACAACAACAGAATAGCGCCCTGGTAGGCACCCTCTGCGCGCACCGCGAGCGCGCGGGATCGATTCCCCGCGGCCGCACCTTCTTTTCGCTGAATTTTGGCCCGCGTCCTATTTCTGAACATGAAAAGGTGGCGTGCGCTCTGAATCAACAACAACAGCAGATCAACCCAATGGTTTGGGCCTCTGTCTTCCACTCGGGAGACCCGAGCTCGAATCCTGGGAAGACCAAATTCCCCACCTTTTTCTTCTTTTGCAAGCATGGCACCGTGGGCCCATCTGTCATACACGGTGGCTAGCTACTCTCCTGTAATAAAAGTTCCACAGTGATTTTCGTATTCAATATTAATCTGTAATTCCAGAAAAATGGGTTAAACATGCTAAATTCATATCTTTTGATTTATGCATCCAAACGACACAAATTTTATATGTATTCCACTCCAAATTTCCTGTACTTTTCAAATATGCCAATTGTTTTCTGTTTTGCACATTTCAAATTGTTGCAAATTTCAAATTCAAACATTTCTTTTCCAATTTGGTTAATTCTATAATTAATTCATACCTAACTCAAATCACACAAATAAAATATGTTTTTCAGTTCAAATTCAATGTACTTTCTGTTTATCAACTTTGTTTTGCAATTTGGGCAATTAAAATTAATGTTATTTAATAATCCTTAAATTGGTTAATTAAATGGCATAATTAATAACTTTCAAATGGTTGCTCCAAATTAAATACCCAAAACATGTTTTTCATCCAAAATCACATGCCACACTTGAATATCAACTTTGTTTTCTGGTTTGCAACCTTTAAATTGAATAATTGTTTCACCTCTTATTTAATGCAATTTAAATTGCCAAATTCATAACTAATTCATTTTAATTCCAAATCATACAAATAAAATATGTTTTCCATACCATTTTGAACCACCAATTCAAATATAAATTTTGTTTCATGATTTGAATAATTAAAATTGCTTAAATAATTTAATACTTGTTTAATTCACTTAAATTTGATAAAATCATAAATTGCTCACATTAATTTATTTTTAAACATGTAAAATATGTTTTCAAACCATCAAAGTGTGAACTTTTCAAATGTGAGTTTGAAATTATGTTTTGCACAAATAAAACTTAAATTAAATTCAAACTTGTTTCAAATCCATTTAAAACTTGTTTAATATTGTTTAATTCATAATTAAATTATCCTAATTCCAATTTCAATATTTGAAACATGTAATCCAACTAAAATTTGATGTTCTTTTCAAATATAAACTTTGTTAATTGTTTTGAACCCTTTAACTTGATGAAAGCAACAATTGCTTGTGAGACATGTTTAAGTAACCAAACTTTCCACACTTAACCAATAATTTCCAAACTTGTTAAAACCTTATTTCCAATTGATTCTATTGTTGTTATTTTGTTGTTTTCCTCATCCATGCATCATGCTAATCCACTTTAACCTATTGGTTAGTTGGAAAACAATTGTTTCAACCATAATTCATGGGCTTTTCATATGCAACTCAAATTGCATATGGGTCCATTTAAATTTGTTTATCATGTCAACTAGTTTATTCTGATGCATCTTTAACTTGTCATGCATCCATATCTTGATCATGCTGGATCTTTTGCCGTAGTAGTAATTGTTGCATCCGGTGTTGTTCGAGGTTCGTTGCTTCTTCCCGGATAGGACGTTGAGATGATGTGAGCAACGACAAGTTCTGTGGATGTACCTCTACTTGTTGGATCTCAGGCAAGTATACTCACTTGCTGCCATATGGCTGCCCTTCATCACTTGTTACCGATTCTTTCCGTTGTTCTGTTCTGCTAGCCTTAGTAGTTGTTGTTTCTGTTACGAACCTATCACATGAATCCTTTAACCCTGAAATTGCCTCACCTCCACACCTATAACCATTGCTTGTGCCCGTGTCTTACTAGCATGCTTAGGTTGTTTTGCTCGAGTCTGTTACCCGTTACTTTCCGTTACTAGATATTTCTATGTTCTGGGGGCTCGATGTTAATCAATCAACCTGTTATTAATAATATGTTGATAAGGCACCGGCAGGAGGCCCTAAGTGGTTTTGAGGCCTGCTAGTGTCGACCCTAATAGGACAAGGGTCTTGTCTACTGATCCATGATGAGCGTGCTCACCACATCCGGGTGGTAGTATGGGACCCCCCTCGACTTAGATCTGATCTGCAGCTTGTCCGAAGAGCCACACTTAGTTCGGGTGTTCCATTTGCTCCTTGCATAATGGGTGGATCCCCCATGGTTACTTATGATGATGATGCATATAGGGCGAGGCCTGTAGTGCCGGGGTGTTGTGTCCTGCGGGAGTTTTGCACACCTGCGCTGAGTATTCGGCTGCGTGGCTGGGACCTTATAGCTCCGTGGCTCCAGGATGGGTTGTAGAGATGGTTTGGGTCGTGTCAAGCCAACCTGAGTTTTAGTTGGTGGCTTGAGTGTGTACGGGTACTGGAGCACACCCTGCAGGGATAAATCTTCTCGAGAAGCCGTGTTGTCCGCGGTTATGTGACGACTTGGTGAAAGTACTGGCTAACAAGTACTCAGACAACTTACACCTAATGATAATAACTTGACTAGTAATAGTCTTATTGACACAACAACCTGATCCATTATTCATTAATCCAACTGTGTGAGTTATCCTCGGATTGCTTCTTTGGATAAGGGGCAAGATCCAGGATGGGTTTGTTTGGATTTACTTTTAGTTGGTTACTATCCTCGATCTTATCTTCTTTCTGTTAGCCAGAAGTGGTAGAATTTTCTGTAGTTGGTTAGTGCAGCCCGCTGTCGCTTATTTGCAATAATCCCTTCCTTTCCGTTGATCCCAAAGTATTTGTATCTTGTGATAACTTGCTACGCCGGTATCTTGTGAGTATGGTTTATCCACTTGCCAGTACTTAACCGTACTGACCCACGAATCTCTTTCGTGGCTGCAAATTCCAACTTGCAGTCAACAGGTTTGAAGTCTGACGACGTTAGCTTGGGAATCCCTCCGGTTTGGCCTGGGCAGGGATTGGACGCTCTCGGTTATCTTCAGGACTCTTAGTCCAATTTGGATCTTGTCCGTAGCCGGACGCTATGTTGTTTCTTCCGCTGTTATTTGGATCTTTGTATTGTATCAGTTGTATCCCTGGCTCGTTTGAGTCATCTTGTAACTATCTGTTTCTGTTGTAATTGTGGATTATTCGTGAACTATTGTAATGTTATCACAAGTGGCAACCTGGAATCGGTTATTATGTGGATTTTGGCGGGAATGCTGAAATCTGCATAGTGCCCGATCTCGGGGCGCCACAGAAACACTCGTTGCAGAATTATAGCCAAACAAGGTTACACTCTTTGAACAATATAGGCTTCTTGTTCATTTTCGTGGCATGATATTTGTAGTGCTTCTCAAGTGTTTCTCTTGTGGACTCATGAAGATCCTTGATGTAGGCGATGCACTTGTCGAAGTTCATGTTGACTCGCTCATGGAGAGGCAATGGTATGATATCAAGAGAGGTGTTAGGGTTGCAGCCGTAGACGAGAATGGAATTTTCTTTGTAGCTTGCTGAAGTTCGCGGTTATAGGAAAACTTGCGTGGGCGATGCACTTGTTTCTATTATTTAGGTTGGGCTTGATCAATCCGCGAAGAAGTGAAGATAGCGTTCGATTCACAACTTCCGTTTGACCATCGGTTTGAGGGTGGTATGCGATGGAAGAGTAGATTTACTCCAAGCTTGGCCATCAATGTTTTCCAAAAGTAGGATGTGAAGTTGACATCTCGATCTGACACAATTATCTTGGGTAGACCATGAAGACGAACAATTTTCCTGAAAAACAAATTTGCGATATGTGAAGCATTGTCCGTTCTATTGCATGGGATAAAATGTGCCATCTTGGAAAAGCGATCAACAACGAAAAAGATAGAATCCACGCGTGTTTTTGTGTGTGGTAGTACTAACACGAAATTCATGCTAATATCACTCCAAGGAAGGTGTGGTTTAGGCAATGGTGAGTAAAAATCATGAGATTTGGAAAAGGACTTAGCTAGGAGACATGTTGGACGTCGCTTGACAAGTCGTTCCACTTGGTGATGTTAGGCCAATAGTAGTTGGTGGAGAGTATGAAGTACGTCTTGTATCTTCCAAAGTGTCCCATGAAGCCTCCTTCATGCGATTTCTTCAACGACAAGAGATAAAGAGAGGACTTGTGATGCACAATTTGTTAGCTTTAAACAAGAATTCTTTGTGCAAATAGAATTTTTTAAATTCTCGATTTGGTGAGCAATTCTCAAAGATGGATCCAAAGAAAACATCGAAAGGGTACAAGTCTTTAATTTCATCCAAGGCAATCACATTAATTTCAAGACATGTAAGAAGACATTCCTTGTGGGATAATGCATCCGCAACAACATTTTCTTTGCCCTTTTGGTATTTGATAACATACAGGAAAGACCCGATAAATTCTACCCACTTAGCATCTATTTGGCTTAAATTCGCTTGACTTTTCAAATATTTTAAATATTCATGATCCGAATGAATTACAAATTCTTTTGGCCAAATATAGTGTTGCCAAACTTCGAAAACTAGAACAAATGCAAAAAGCTCTTTGTCATAAATAGGGTGTTAAGTCTAGCGTCATCTAGTTTTTAGCTATGGTAGGTTGTGAGACATTTATTTTGCGTTAGAACGACACCAATGCCTATTCCACTTGCATCACATTAAAATTTCAAAAGTTTTCTCAAAATCAGATAAAACAAGCAAATGTGCTTCCGTCAAACGCTTCTTGAGAACATCAAAAGCTTCTTGAGAAAATTTAGCCGAACATGGGTTCCATGAACCCTAGCTAAACCCCCAACCAAACCCATGCCGCCGGGGAAGAAAACGACCAAAACAATCATCGCGGAAAGGAGAAAATATATTTTAGAGGCCCTTCGTCCCATCTATGGAGGTGCGGATCAGACGTCATCGTCGGGGAGCACAAGCTCGAGGGCGGCCTCGCCACATGATGTGGAACGAACATGGGAAACTACATACCGATTCAACCAACTTGCACTCGTTTAGAGCGACTACTGATCAAATAGAAAATATGAAAGAAAACAGAGATCATTTTATGCATTTCCGTCAGACAAGCCGGAGGAAGGAGCGCAATCTATAAATCTGACGACCTAAAGAGCTAATATGCAAAAAACAGATGTCCACACTCGTGCCGTAATGTGCGCCGGGCGCGGGCATGTCCATTTTAGACCAAAATGATCAATCAAGACCGTGCCGGAGTATTTGTAACTCGAGACCACATTTTACAAGTTCTCGTATGATTGCACATGACGAACAAGCTTCTTTAACTCCAGAGATATTAGCTCTCTCAAAATTTATGGTGATGCTATCAGGCACAATAAAAGTGCATCATGCTCATTGCACAACATTCACAATAATTCGTTGTGCAAGCATTTATTTTAGCTTCTATTATAAATGAACTGTTAGGCCTGCTGTAGGCTAGTGAGCCTGCTCAATGTTTAGTCCCACCTCGCCTAGGCAAGGGGGCTATGACCAGCTTATAAGGGAGAGTATCTCTCTCCTTTCAGTCCGGACTTTTGGGATGTAGTGGCCTCTCTACTTGTAGCTGGGCTAGATGCGCATGAACGTCCGAATCTAGGCCGAGTGCTGGGCTAGGATTAAGTGGACGCTAACAGCTGGTATCAGAGACCACATCCGATCCCCTTTTTCCACCTCCGATCTGAAACACGTAAGCGTGCCGAGGATCGTCGTCAACTGCGCGAAGCCATGGATCCGGCTCTCCGTGACTACCTCGACAAGATGCACTGGATCTGGTGACCCGCTGTGACTCCGCGGTCGCCATTTCCACAAAGGTCATGGAAAACCAGGACGGGTTAGCCAGGCAGATCGCGGCGCAGTCGTCTCAGATTCGCGAACTCACCGAGTGGAAGCCCGACCTGGAGGTCCGCATCGCCAAACTCCAGGAAACGGTCGCAGCTCTCCAACGCGCGCGGCCCCCTTCCCCGAACACGGATGGTGGATCGGCGCCGACCCATCTCGGCGCTCCTTCCTCGAGCGAGGAGGTCCACGGGTCTGTTGACCGCCGCAGGATCGACAACACCGGAGGTTCGACGGCGGTGAACACAACATCGTCGTCGCCGCCTCCGGTCACGGGTATGAACATCTTCCAAAATCCTCTAGTGTTATATCCTGGTGAATCCCATCTCGTAGCTAACCAGATTCTCACGGGTTTGGGTAACAATGCTCCCACCATGCCGTTCCCCCATTTCACCGGAGATAATCCTAATCTATGGAAAACCATGGCAGAACAATATTTTCTCATGTTCGCTATTCACGAGTCCTACTGGGTCTCGATGGCTATTCTCCATTTTTCTAGTGCAGCAGGGATTTGGCTCCAATCCGTTCAGAAAAAACTCGCCACATTAGATTGGAAATCTTCTACTTCCTTGCTTTGCACACGTTTTGGCCGTGACAGACACCAACTACTCATTCGTCAGTTTTATTCCATCAAGCAAACATCCACAGTAGCTGAATATATTGAGCATTTCGATATTCTTATGAATCATCTGGTTTCCTATTCAGATACTACTCATCCATATTATTTTTTTGGGAAAATTAGTTATTTACCCAAAAGTTGAGCAGCCTTGGATAATCTATCCAAAGTTGATAGTACCTTGGTAAAATACCCAACACGTAGTTGAAACCAAAATAAAGATTCAGCAGGGACCTAAAAGCAAAGTATATGCCACTAATCGATTGGATCTCGTACGATGACCTAGGCCTTGCCATATTCAGATCGTGGATTCAAGTCTTCCCGTGCATGCAGTACGCCGCCCAGCAACGACTCCGACAAAATACAAGTCAAAAGCCGCGAAGAAGATTACTCCTAGGAAGAGCGTTTGCAGAAACGGCTAGCTAGTTGGAAAGGAAAATTTTTGTCACTTGGTGGAAGACTGGTACTCATTAATTCAGTCCTTACTAATATGGTACTGTATATGATATCATTCTTCCAGTTACCTAAAGGAGTCTTAAAAAAATTGGATTACTTCCGATCAAGATTCTTTTGGCAGGGTGACAACGAGAAAAAGAAATATCGATTGGCCAGATGGGACGTAGTTTGTCGTCCACGAGATCAGGGAGGCCTTGGTATTCATGACCTGCAAGTCAAGAATTCAGCCCTACTTGGTAAATGGATTTTTAAACTACTTACCGAAGATGGCGTATGGCAGACCATCCTGAAACGTAAATACATAGGTTCAAAAGCAATATCACAGGTTACGTGGGAACCAGGTGATTCACACTTTTGGGCTGGACTCATGGCGAATAAAAATAAGTTTTTTCGTTATGGGGTATTTAACATTAAGGATGGATCACAGATACGGTTCTGGGAGGATAAGTGGTTAGGTAATACCACACTCAGAGAACAGTATCCGGCCTTGTACACGATAGCGCGACATAAGGATGATACGCTGGCTACAGTCATGCAAACATCACCTCCTAATGTTACGTTCCGACGAGATTTACTCGGGCCTCGACCTGCGTCTTGGCAAAACCTGGTTGATAGATTAACGAGGGTTACTCTTACACCAGGCGCTGATGAATTTCGTTGGAAGATCACTAAGAATGGTATGTTCTCGGTGGATTCCATGTACAGGGCTCTGATCCAATCGGATATGCCAGTCGATATCTTCAAAAATGTATGGCGTATGAAAGTGCCGCTGAAGATTAAGATCTTCGCGTGGTACCTTCGTAAGGGGGTCATACTCACAAAGGATAATCTTGTCAAGCGTAATTGGCATGGGAGCTCTAAGTGTGTTTCTTGTTCTCATGATGAGACAATTAAACACTTATTCTTTGATTGCACATTTGCGCGTTCTATATGGTCCGCTATCCAAATGGCTTCGAATCTATATCCCCCTACTTCCGTTGCGAATATATTCGGCAATTGGTTAAATGGGGTCGATAAACGATTTAAGACTATTATTAGGGTAGGAGCGCTTGCCGTTATTTGGTCGCTCTGGCTATGTAGAAATGACAAGATTTTCAATGATAAATTTTTTTCTCGTATGCAGGTTCTATTCAGGAGCACAGGTATTCTCCGTTCGTGGTCCACATTACAGCGAGGGGAGTTACGAGGCATTTTTACGGAGGCATGTGCACGACTGGAGCAGGTGGCGAGGGATATTTTTATCCCACATGGATGGCCGCTTGATCTACGGATAGAGGCTCCATAGCATCGACAGTCTACAGCGGATGTTTTGTAGCATTGTCGCTCTGTTTATTTTCAGTTTCGGATTTCGGCTGTGTGCATCTCACGATGCAGAGGCCGGGTGTAATGCTTGAACTTTTTGAGTAATAAAGCCCTTTATCAAAAAAAAAAGGAAAAGGAGAATGAATTAAAACTCATAGTTTATTTTATTACTTTCGTGATCTTTAAACAGAACTATATTTTATATTTTCTTGTGATGTACGCTTCTTTGGACAATACTTGTATTTTCCGTAAACTTGTTACTACGGATTTTGTCGCAAATAAATACTAGGAATGCAATGGTCTATACCGGTGCATTTATACATAATATATAGTTGGATCGTAGTACCACTTTGGGGTAAATATATACATATATATGAAATATGTATGCTGGTACGTGGCTAGATGATTCAAATAGCTGGATCAGTTTTAGCTAAGTAGAACATGGCAGCCAATATGTACAATATGTAAGTATATGTTAGTGGCTGCGCCCTTCTTGATGCCGGCGGTGGCAAATCTCTAGCAGGATAGACAGTTACATACATGAGATGTGAGGGATCCGATCAATTAACCATGGGCTGGTATATACTTTGCTTTTAGGTCCCAGCTGGATCTTTATTTTGGTTTCATCTACGTGTTGGGTATTTTACCAAGGTACTATCAACTTTGGGTAGATGATACAAGGCTGCTCAACTTTTGGGTAAATAACCAATTTTCCCTATTTTTTAACTCGTTTTGTTGAGGGACTTCGAGCCGACATTCGAGCGGTCATCATGGTGCAGCGGACGGCGGATTTGGACACAGCTTGTTCCCTGTGATCGCTCATTTTATTCCCTTACATCATCCCTTCACTGCCGCTAAAGTTGCCAAAGTCTATATCGATAATGTCTTCAAATTGCACAGTCTTCCAGAAATCATGGTGTCAGATAGGAACCCTATTTTTACCAGCAAGTTTTGGCAGGAGCTATTCTCCCTCATGGGGAGTGACTTGCGCATGAGTTCTGCCTACCATCCTCAGACAAATGGCCAGTCCGAGCGTGTAAATCAATGCTTGGAAATCTATCTCAGATGTTTCACTCATGCCACCCCTCGCAAATGGAGCCATTATCTTTCTTTGGCAGAGTATTGGTACAATACTAGTGTCCATTCAGCAATTAAAATGTCACCGTTTGTTGCTCTATATGGACATGAACCAAGTCATTGGGGCATCAGTACTGAGTCCACTTGCAATACCCCCTCTCTGTCGGACTGGCTAACGGAACGCAAGCAAATGCAGGAGCTGTTGCAACACAAACTTGAACCATGCTAAACAGCAAATGAAAAAACAAGCAGACAAAACTCACTCTGAGAGAAGTTTCAGTCCTGGAGAAGAAGTATTTATCAAGTTGCAGCCGTACGTGCAATTGTCGGTATCTCGCCATGCCAGCCACAAATTGGCCTTTAAGTACTTTGGTCCGTACTCTATTATCAGGGAAATCAATCCACTGGCCTATGAAGTGGAACTTCCCCCTGATGCTCGCATCCATCCTATTTTCCATGTGTCGCAGCTTCGCAAAGTACTTCGTCCAGGTACAATCGCCTCCTCTACACCTCCGGCCATAACTAATATTCCTGTTGTACCTCTCAAGATCCTGGCTACTCGTTGGCGTCATGGATCAACCGGTCGCCACGCTCAGGTGCAAGTCCAATGGTCGAATCCCGCAGCAATGGATATCACCTAGGAGGACGAACAAGACCTGCGGCGCCGTTTTCCTGATGCCCTGGCTTGGGGACAAGCCAACTCTCAAGGGGGAGGGGATGTTAGCAGCCACTCGTCACCAACAGCTGCTGCCAACGACATGGGCCTCGTCCTGAACCGTACTCGACCCAAACGGTTGGCACAGCCCAACAGGAAGTATCTAGGCACAGACTGGACGACTTGAAGGAAGGAAGCGAGAAGCAGTGCCATCCTATATAATGTGAAACACTCCACCTGAACCGATCATCCTCGGGATCACGGCTGAACGGCGGTGGCGGCGGAAGCTTGCCTTCCTTGTAATAGAGCAGAGCTAGTTACTTTCTCTTCAATTCATGTGC
The DNA here is from genome assembly GCA_028641055.1 of Alopecurus myosuroides. Classification (NCBI taxonomy): domain Eukaryota; kingdom Viridiplantae; phylum Streptophyta; class Magnoliopsida; order Poales; family Poaceae; genus Alopecurus; species Alopecurus myosuroides. The sequence goes on along the minus strand of CM054057.1, from coordinate 294,511,674 downwards.
CTGTACACCAAATATTGCTACGATTCTTGATATACCAAGAGAGAGAGAGTACTGGATACCTAACACGAACACCCAAAAAAAATGGCCAAAATGTACTCTGGTAAGAAAAAATAGAGCTGTTCGTTTATACAGGTACGCTGGTAGTACATTATGACTCAAAAGGGAAAATGTTAAACTTTCTTGTTTCTTGCTTATGTATCTCAAGCACTAAAGCTTAAAAGCAACGGCTAGTATATTATTAAACAATGAAATTCTCTTTTTTTCATGTTTTGCTTCTCAAGAACCAAATTTTAGGCCGACCGGAACATGACCAAGAAAAGGTGATCTCTACTCGTCCATCCTCATGACACAGCGCAGTCCCTCCCCCTTGAGCATGAGGTCGAACGCGGTGTTGATCTGCGAGAAGGGCACGCTGTGCGTGATGAACTTTTCCACATCCAGCTCTTTCCTCATGTACATCTCCACGACTTCAGGGAGGTCGGTGCGTGGCTTGTAGTTGCCGAAGAAGGTGCCTTTCAGGGTCCTCTCATTGAGGAAGTTCATCGGGTGCGTCTTGAACACCGCCTCCTTGTGCGGGACGCCCACCAGCACGGCCACGCCCCACCCCTGCACCCAGAAAATTTCAGGATTCAGTTTAAGATACAATTGGCACTGCTCATAATGATCATACGAGTACAGATTATATATGCGTGTGTATTGAGAAGTAGGAGTATATTACATCGTGAACACATTCGAAGGCGGAAATCATGGCGTTGATGTTGCCGGTACACTCGACGGCACTGTCGACTCCACCATTGGTCATCTCCACAAGCACCTAACGATAATCATAATTGAACAGTAAGTTCTTTTTTGGCACAAGCTTGTGTATGTCATTAACAAAGAGGGATAAATATGTTACGAGGGAAAAGAACAAACCTCTTGCACAGGCTTGGTGTGGTCCTTTGGGTTCACAAAGTCAGTGCATCCAAATTTCTTAGCTGAAAAATGATGAACATATTGTTAGGTTCTGTCAAACAGTATTTACTAAGATATCCTTGTGTTTCCATCAGACAAATTGTACCTTGTTCATATTTTTCTGGGTTCAAGTCCACGCCTATGATCCTTGATGCCCCAGCCATCTTGGCCCCTTCCATGGCCTGATCATATGAAAGAAACGTACATCAGTTACTCATTGTTCTAAGCACAATTCTCATCAACCTCCAACAATATATTGTGGAAGAAACTGATCAGATTGTGTCACTTACAGCAAGGCCAACAGCTCCAAGACCGAAAATTGCCACCGTTGAACCCTTCTTCGGTTTCGCGACATTTAACGTCGCACCAAGTCCTGAAGAAAAATGACATTTCAGTAACTAACTACGGCATCCTAAACATATCGTATCATTTGGGAATAGTGGCATGAGGATTCATCTCTCACCAGTTGAGATACCACAGCTGAGAACACAAACTTTGTCAAGCGGCGCCTCGGGGTTGATCTTCGCGAGGCACCCAACATGGATCACGGTGTACTCACTGAATGTGGATGTGCCGACGAAGTGGAAGATCGGTTTCCCATTGATGGTGAAGCGAGACTGTCCGTCGCCGATCATCACACCCCGATCCACGTTGATCCTGAGAAGGTCACACAGGTTGCTCTCCTCTGACTTGCAGTGGGCACACTCCTTGCACTCACCAGTAAACACCGGGAGGACATGGTCACCCGGCACGAGCTCGGTCACACCCTCTCCAACACTCTCAACAATGCTACGAGGAAGAAGTAATTTGGGGAAGTGTTATTAGAAAAAGTTAGCAATGAAGAACAAACATATTTTCCATTGAAATACATAAATGAGTCCTGGTGTACACAATTGACAATTGCCATGAATATAACTCACTCAAAATATGTCACAAAAGGAACAGTGTGGTACATGTGACTGTTTTTTTTTTGAATATTTAAAATTATGTAATGGAATAAGTAGGAGAAGGGAAGCAAAAAGTTAATGGGAAGGGGAAACCCGTAATAAAATATAAAAAACACTTTATGCAAAGCCTGTGTCCTGCATGACGTGGTCCCATGATTCTTCAAATGTTTTATCTCATGGCACTAAAATACGGACACTTGCTTCACATAGTTATGTCAATCTAATGGCACTGACAAATCAGGATTTAGGATGACTATAATTAGAAGCCGCCATGAAAAAACTATTTTCTACGTAAGAGTCAAGATTCCACGAATCAACAACACTGTAACAGAATAAGACAAGAGCAGAGTGGATGGATACCCTCCAGCTTCATGGCCTAAGATCCTAGGGAAAACCGGTGTTTGCCCCTGCAGAAATCAAAGCAGTATATCATCTTGGTAATTAGCCAGTGATCGAATTACCCGATCGGAAACCACAGAACTACTAAATACAAACAGCTGTGTATACCTTGGCTTCCCAGAAGTAGACGTCAGTGTGGCAGAGAGCGGTGTAGAGGATCTTGACGCGGACCTCCATGGCCTGCGGCGGCGCCACCTCCACCTCCTCGATCGACAGCGGCTTCCCGGCCTCCCATGCCACCGCCGCTGCAAGAACCAAGCCAGTTAGCCCTCCATTACTCACGGCAATTCCAGTATATCAAACTGATGCAACTAGCGGGTATTTCAGGAACGAACCTCTGCACTTGATCACCTTCCCGGCAGTCGCCATTGCTGCTAGTCGCTACTAGCTCAAAGAACTCCTGAGACAGAAAAAAAAACAATCTTTGTCGCTGTTACTACTTGGCAGTTCGCTGATTAGATTTTGGGTGAGGAAGGAAGATGAGGCGAGCTCTGTATATATAGTAGTGGCTCGAGCGGAATCAGCGTGTAATTAAGATTAACTTGGAGTGCAAGTGGGGCAATAACAAGTAGGATTTTTTTTTTCTTGGAGAAGGCAGTCGAAACAGGGGTGCCCGTCCCCGCTGCGGCTCTATCTGCCGGTTCCGGACTTGGGTCCTCTCCGCGGAAAACATAGTGACGTGATCCATGGGCTACAGGTCAAAGGCAGCCAAAAAATAAAAACTAGATTAAAAAACCGGCGGTGAGGGCTCTTGATAGGGCCGACTTACTTGGCGAGAGATCAAAACCGGGGCAGGACAGGACCGCGAAAACCAACTGCGGAAACAGCTTCCCAGGTCGACCTCACGCGTCGCCTCGCTGAAATGGCTCCTGGTTCTCTGCATCTGCTGGTTTTCCGTTCCTTCACTCGAAAAGATTCTGCACTCTTTGCTGTGGCAGGTGTGCGCACCCAGCTTTCTACATCCGCTTTTGTTTCGTCGTATGTACTCTGTAGTTGCCCTGAGGTCTCATCTCTGGTTCCTGTCGCTTTAGCACAGTGAGCTGCTCCACCTTGTGGCACAACACATGTCGCCATCTCTACTGGATGCCTGTTGTTGATTAACATGTTCTCGTGTTCTACACAAAATCTTTTTTTTTCTAGCTACGCTGGAAGGAATGGTTGCTGCACCTGCTCGCGGGACAAGATGCAGGGACGAGACACAGGATTATCATGCTCGTGTGGCGCATATGCTAGCTCCACCCCCTGTCCAGACTTCCCGACATGGAATCACTTCAAAAACATCAGGAAACAGAGTACCGAGGAGATCAGCGTGGGCAACGGCCCGGCGGCATGTGAAGGGCCCCGTCATGGCCTCCACCTACGACCAACTGGGTTGCACTCTCAGTCTTTCTCTGCGACAAATGGCAAAGGTCAGTGCAGTGCAGGAATGGTGCTCAGGAATCCAGATGGCAGTCTCATATTCGCCTCATGTAGACAACACGGTTAAGTAGGCTTACATGTCAGTCTTGTAATTACGGAAAAGAAAGGCTAGTGCACATTGCTCCGCATTAAACGGCATCAAACATACAGGTAAGAAGACCCACTAAATATAGTCCACAGCTGGACTCTGAACAATAAAGTTCGTTGCAATTCCGTCGAAAGAACTGTACAAGGGTAAGACCGGCCTCCCTACAAATCTGTTGCAAAAGAACTCCCCAAAACTTCTGAATTCAAATGATCCATAATTTGCTCCTGCCTCTGGAGCCTGGTGAGCCAAAGGCATTATCTGACTTGCTAAAACTACCAAAGAATCTGCAAAATAAATAGAATCCCTGCCTTGAGTTTTTTTATTATTATTTGAACTTGAAATGTAGTAGTCTAGAGCAAAGAAGTTACTTGCCATATCGATAATTATTGTTCAGATTAAGAAAATATAGAGGCGTGGTGCTGAATAAAACTACTGTGCGACTGCATCACAACTACTTTGATTCCTATAATAAGTTGGTCAATCCTAGGATGATTCGATGAACAAAAAGTGATTTAGGTTCGGAAGTTGGATCTGATGGTCATTCCTAGAATAAACTATGTAGTGGAAAATATTTCCTTTTTGTTTCATTACAAACTCCATCGCGGGATAACTGATGCATTGTACACATAGGAGAGCATACCTTCTCGAGAATCTTTTAGGGCATCTCCAGCCGTGTCGCCCCCCCCCATGGTCCAAAACGCCGCCGTTTTGGGGCCGCCGCGGCGCCAAACGGCGCTAATCTGGAACCTGGGGGCAGGGTTCCCAGTCGCACCCCCAGCCCAACAGTCGGCCCAAAATAATTCAGAAAATAAATTCGACGCATTTTTATTGATTCGACGCAATTTTCATAGATTACGACTGAAATTTAAACTAAACATTGCGAAATACTTAAAAACTACGATCGCCCCGGCCTGGCGGCGACTACTCTAGGCGTCGTCCTCTTCCTCGTCGTCCTCCTCGCAGTCGTCGTAGGCCGACCGGTTGGAGGGGCCAGCTTCGTGGTCGTTCTCGGCGAAGGGCGGAGGGGCGCTCGTCGACGGGTTCGCCACCGTGGCGAGCCAGCGCCACTCCGCCCTTCCTTGCATCCGCAGCCGGTGCAGCTGCGCCTGCTCGGAGGGCTGGCGGTTGCGCCGCTCGCTCTGCAGCACCACCTGGCGCCGGTCGCTCTCGTACTGCGCGACGAGCGCCTGCTGCTCGGCCGACGCCGCATTTGCGGTGAGCTGCCGGTAAGCCTCGCGCTCCGCCTCCTCCCTCCGGTGCGTCTCCAGGGATGCCCGAACGGCGGCAGCCTCGGCCGCCGTCGCCGCCTGCTCGAGGCCACCGCGAACCCGGTGGAATGCCTCCTCATTCCGGCAGGTCTCGAAGGAGTAGTACGCCGCGTGCTGCTCGGGTCAGATTGGCTGCCTCCTCCGGTCCCTCCTCCAGCGCGGTGCTTCCTGCGCCGCCTGCTGCTCGGGCGCCACCTCTTCCTGCGCCGGTTGCTGCTCAGGCGTCGCCTCCTGCGCCGGCTGCTGTTCTGGCGCCGCCTCCTGCGCCGGTTGCTCCTTGTAGTGGAACTTGCCGTCGTTGTCGCTGTTGCCACGTTGATGTAGCCCACCGTATTCCACCAAGCACAACATCGATACGCAACAAGGTGAACTCACTCCTATCTCCGTACGTTTCCGGTGACTTGGTGAACGACGCTCTACCTCATGAAATACCCCTCTACATGCATAGGTGGGATCACCACATGGAGACCCAAGATGGTGCCCAAGATGCTCAAGAACACATCCAAGAAGGTGCACACGGAACTAGGAAAGAAGCGGGTGAAGACGGCGTCAAGATCGGAGTTCCGAGTAGGAAGAACGGAGGGAAAAGGGGTCTCCCGGCCTCCCCCCCCCCCCCCCGGCCAGGCCGGCCTCCCCCTTCTCAGGCCGGCCCCCACACAGAGCAGGCCGGCCTCCCTCACCCCCACCCCGGCCTCGGGCTGGCCTCCAGGCCGACCACCTACCCGAGCAGCCCGGCCTACAGGCCGGCCTGCCTCCCCCCACCCCGGCCCCAGGCCGGGCACCCAACAGAAGGGGCCGGCCTGCAGGCCGGCCTGCCTCCTCCCCACCCCGGCCCCAGGCCGGCCTGCCTCCCCCCACCCCGGCCCCAGGCCGGGCACCCAACAGAAGGGGTCGGCCTGCAGGCCGGCCTGCCTCCTCCCCACCCCGGCCCCAGGCCGGCCCCCCTCCAGGCCGGGCTCCAGGCCGACCAGGCCGGCTCCCAGGCCGGCGTGGCCCCAAAATGCACGGGAATTGCCCGTTTTTGCACCGTTTCGACCCCGAGCTATATAAGGGACCCCGGTGGCTAGATCTAGGGTTTAGGGATGATTTGAGAACTTCGGGCTTTGCCCTTGTATCCCTCTTGTGAGGTGACTCCTCTTCCGAGGCTACTCCTATGTTGATGATGTTCATCTAGGACCGTATCAAGATCTCTCCAAGGAGCTACTCTCTCACATAGTGATTCTAGTAGCGCTTGCCAACCTTCCCCTTTGGGCTTCTGTTGGATCGGTGGACCGACCGGTGAGAGGAATCGGTTTCAATTAGCGTGTTGTTGACTTGGGTTTGCGATCCCTCGTAGGCTTCACGAGTTATCTTCCCCCCTTTTGTGTTTCCACGCGTTTGCCCTCGATTTCCCCCTCGATTCCCCCTCTCGTGTTCATCGTGTTCATCGCGTTTTTCGTGCGTTCTTCGTTCGTTCTTGTCGATTCGTGAAGATCGGGCCAACTTAGAGGTCAACACCTCATCATCTGGTATCCAGAGCTGGATTGACACAAATCCGACCCCCCACCCCCTCCCCTACCACCAATTTTTCTTCTATCCACCATAAATTCGAAAATTTGACCAAAAATAGCCGAAAGGGATTTCGACCGATCTCTTGATTCGTTGAGTTTTTCGTGGTTTTATTTCATAGATTTGTTGTCAAAAACCATTCCCCACCTTTCTATTCAGCCACATTTCTTTAATTTGTCCAAAAGTTTTCTTGATTTGGGAGAATTTCGAATTTGAGCAAAAATTTCAGAAAAATCCTGCTCTTCGATTCTTGGACAGATTTTGTATCTTGTTTTTCTTTGTCGTCGTTGCTCCGATTCGAGTGAGGCAAGTTCCTACGCGTCGCCATCGACATCGCCTATGCATCTACATCATCGGATCCACACGACATCGACATCCACCGGACGCAAGTCCAAGATCATCCACCGCATAGGTATAACTTGCTTCCACTTGAACTAACCCATTCCTTTGTGTACCTTACCTATTCGGACTAGCTCTTTTACATCGCTTGGCATCGCATTGTGGCACCGAGAGTGCGAGTTTTACGCTTGTGAGAGAATAGCTACGAGTAGGCATTGGCATTTGGGAATCATCTCCGCATCATCATCATCAAAAAGCGAAAAATCAAAGAAAAAAAGGAGAAAGAGCAAGAAGCAAAAAGAGCCAAAAGTAGCAAAGATCGATGCCAATTGCTATCATTGGTAGGAACGCATAGCTTCGAGTTGCGAGAAAGAAGAGAGTGACCGGTTGCCACATTGTGAATCTTGTTGCCTCTTGTTAATTGTGGTTCGAGCTAGCGTCCTCCTTGCGTTGGTGTGGCATTGAGCTTAGTCTTCGATAGGTACATTTTGTCTCCGCTCGTCCATTGGCCGCACTAACCCCATTTATCATTTGCGTGTGTGTGTTTTTTTGTTTCCACCATATCATTTTCCTCCACTAGGTTTGGTTTTCGTGCTAACTTTTCTTTGATTCTTCTCCACGTTTTACAACATACTTCTCTTTGGATTTGTCGTTTTCTCGCCACATTTCTAACCCATTGCCATCCACCCATAAGCCGTGTGTGTTTTGGAGCGTGTTTTTGGGATCTTTCGAACTCAAGTCACTTCATTCTTTTTGTTGTCGGTTTCTCTTGGCTTGGTCCACTAGTTTCCAACATCTGCTAAAAGGTGAGGGTTGAGCTCTTAGGTCCTCACACTCTATATATATACTTGCGCTTGTCACTAACCATGTATAGCGAGAGCGAAGACTTTGGAGGCCATGATGATCATGATGAGTCCATGATGGACCACTACGACTACAACGAGCTAGACATGCACCTCCACTCCTATGAGCACGACGTGGTGGACGACCACTCCTACGAGCACGACATCGTGGATGGCCACTACTACGAGCATGACATGGTGGATCACCACCACTACTACGACCACGACGTCGATCTCTACACCGACTACTCCTCCCCAAGCATCATCGACATGGAGGAGTACCACAACCACCACGCCACCTTCGACTCCATGAGCTACATCGACATGAACCACTACTACAACAATGACGCCGCAAGCTTGGATGACGAGATGGAGCCCTACTACACCGACAACGCATCCTCGAGCATGGCGGAGTTCTACACCGACAATGACTCCGACATGGACGAGCTCACCTACAAGCCCTTCCTCGCCAAACTTCGGTGGCCAAGACATCACATGTCCGATGGTTCATGCTCCCCACCATGGAGCTTCAAGGAGAATGCCAAGGCCAATACAAGACAAGTACCTTCAACCTCAAGATGGAGCAACGACAAGAAATCCGACAAGTTGGCCACGTCAAGATCCTCAACATCTAGACGGCGCCACAAGAAGGACATCATCGAGGCCCCATCAAGAGAGAAGGCCAAGAAGCCAAGGCATCCAAATGACTTGCGGAGTCATCCCACACATGACGTGCGGGAGCGCCGCAAGCTTCGTCATCAACCACGCCATCATCACCAAGCTCATCACCAAGATCGCCGCCATGATCATCATCGACATATGGAAGAGAGTGGTACACCCACCTCACCGCTTCTTCCGCCACAAGTTCCGCGACAACAATGGTTTGAGCATCGCTCGCCATCACCACTACCTCGACCTCGACACCAACAAGGCCGTGGTGACCCTCTTCAAGATCACCCTCTATGACCGGATATTCTTCATCACCCACCTTCTCCAAGCTTGACTCATGACTATGGTCTACATGGCTTCGTGGATGCTGCTTGCCCACATTCAAGGCTTCCAAGGCAAAATGTGTGTCACCACCACAATGACCACCAAGACCAAGGCCATTCTCAAGAAGGTGCCTTCGACATGGCTTCTAGTGAATGCCTCCCTCGACTCCACCACAATGACCATCGGCGCCATCCTCTCCATCATGTTCGACATCGCCAAACCAACGAGGATGACCCACATGAGCTTCCACCGCCTATCTTTGATGAAGACCCAAATGAGAGAACTTCTCAACATCAAGCGAGTGTGAATGCTCCCTATGGCTTGTCTTTCCCCATCTTCGAGGAAGACTCCATTGAGCGCCACCATCGACAACAACCAAGTGGGATTGCTCAATTTTCTACTTCACTTCCCATCTTTGATGAGGACCCCTATGAGCACCACCATCATCAACAACCAAGTGGGCATGCTACAAATGATTTCTCACTTCCTCTCTTTGATGAAGACCCCTATGAGAGCCCACTTAGACCACCACTAGGCACGGATGCTATGAGCCTACTTTCCCCTCTCCTTCAAGATGAAGACCTCTTATGCCCCATTTGCAAGGGCCATGGTCACATAATGTGGGATTGCCAAGGCGGCGACCAAAATGGTGCGTCAAATGGAGATGCTCTCCATGATGCTTCTTCTCCCATATTGGATGAAGCACCACATCACCTAGGCCATGAAGACAATAACTTGAGCGCTGTTTGTTTCAATGTTACAAGGTGCAAGGACAATGAGCGTCACCATCCATATGAGGAATGGGAGCCTCCACCGCATCTTCACCAAGATTGTGCTTTCTATTCGCACCCCGCCTTCGACAAGGAGCAAGAACATCCTCGCCATGGACACTATGATACCACTATTTCATCGAGGCAAGAGGCGAGAGATACTTCTACACCAACACCCAACCACAACTTCCATGAGCGACATTATATGAGGATGAACAATGACCTTCATGATCAAGGCCATGAGTTTCCTTCATCGCCACAAGCGCAACACCAACATCAAGAGTGTGAAGCTATTCCTCCCATGACACAATATCAGCATCACCATATGCATGAGGAGACCACTCTACCACTCTATGATGAAGAAGTTGATGCATGTGACATTGTCAATGAGGCTCATCCCTTGCCATCATCTCTAAGGCATTCTTCTTCTTCGTCTCTAATGACACAAGTGACAACTCCGACCATCGAAAAGAGAGCTTCCAATGCTACCAATGAGATGATCATGGTTGCCAACCAAAATGGTGACCATACCTACATGAGTGAAGGCCAATACTATGCCTTGCACCAACTAGCTCTCAATTCCTTGGACATGCCGACCAATGGTGAAAAAAGCGTCTATTGCAATGAGGCCGCGAACTCATCGCGAGTGTTGACACGAGTTCTTCAAGCCTATCCTCAATATAGGAACCAACGATGCAACCTCTCTAGATCCGGCGTCAACGGCTCATCTATCATTGATGGAGGTAACGTCGAATTGGGTGACACACTCCCCTTGACTTCAAAGCATCTCATGCCAACCTCCACAAGGACACGCTCAAGCCACCATTCTAGCCAAGGATATCTTCCTCATCATCATCATCATCGACCTCTAGAGGACGCTACAAGGCATGGCTTACACTACCACATCACGGAGATGTTGGAGCCTTCTTTGACACAAGCCATGACCCTACCTCCTCCTCCAAGAAAGCCACCCTTCCCACACTTGGAGATCAACCCAAGAGATGAGATGATCGAGTCCTCCTCGCCACATGCTATGACACTACCGACTCCAAGCAATGCAACGACTTCGACAAACCCGCACACCTCTTGTGCCAAGACTTTGGAGCCTTCTAGTGTCCCCTCTCAAGCTTCTAGTGAGATGAGTGGTGAGAGAGAGATCCACCATCACGTGAGTGAGAGCCACAAGCCCATAATGAGTGGAAAAAGCATGAGTGTTCGTAGAGGCATCGCCTTGATAGCCACCAAAAGTGAGATGAGAGTTGAGAGCAAAATCCCATGTGTGCTTATCGACACTAACGGCTTACCAACTTTCTCTCCATCTTTGTTGTCTATTTTGCAGAGATTTGGTGACCCTATCAAGCATCCTCGACATCATCGCCTTCTCCACATACAAGGCTCTCCACATAGCATGAACATTGACACCGACTTGAAGAGTTGGAAGGAGTACATTCCGCTCGTCATGATCCACATGGAGATTGACAAGCCCTTCTCCGACAATGCCTTATCCATCCACATTCCTCAAGTCAAGATCTACACGGCGCGTCACAAGCACTTCGACATCAACGCCTTCTACGCCTACATACCACATGCCACGATGTGCATGGAGTTCGACAAGCGCATCCACGACAACGACTTCTACGCCTACAACCCTCATGTCAAGATGTACTTGGAGTTCCACATGAGCATCCCCGACAACGACTTCTTCATCTACATCCCCTACGTCAAGATGTACTTGGAGTTCGACAAGCGCGTCAACGACAATGACTCCCACGACTACACACTCCCACGACTACATACCAATTGTCAAGATGCACTTGGAGTTCGACAAGCGCGTCAACGACAATGACCACCACGACTACATGCCAACCGCCACGATGTACATGGACTTCGACACGAGCATCAACAACAACCAATACGTCAAGTTCATCTACACTCTACCGCTTCCGCAACCCATGGAGCAACACCCTCTTGAGCTCTTCGACGACGACTACATCTCATGTCAAGCTCATCCTCACCCATCCATGGAGGATCATGTCAAGATCATCATCGCCTTTGGACCACACCATCCACGAGCATACCTTGGCATGATCTTCGATAAGAGGCTCAACTTCAACGACTACACCGCCTCGCAAGTTCTTCACCACCCTTCCAAGGAGAAACATTACATGATCTTCATCACCTTTGGACCACACCCACTACGAGCCTACCGTCACATGAACTTCGACAAGAGGCCCAACTTCAACAACATCTTCGTCGTCGACATTCCTTCTCCCGCTCACATATGGATGGAACGAGAGTCAAGGACGACTCTTTTTCAAGGGGGGGAGATGATGTAGCCCACCATATTCCACCAAGCACAACATCGATACGCAACAAGGTGAACTCACTCCTATCTCCGTACGTTTCCGGTGACTTGGTGAACGGTGCTCTACCTCATGAAATACCCCTCTACATGCATAGGTGGGATCACCACATGGAGACCCAAGATGGTGCCCAAGATGCTCAAGAACACATCCAAGAAGGTGCACACGGAGCTAGGAAAGAAGCGGGTGAAGACTACATCAAGATCGGAGTTCCGAGGAGGAAGAACGGAGGGAAAAGGGGTCTCCCGGTGTCGGGGGGTTACCCCCGAGTAGGGTAAAGGCAAGTGCTACGGGCAAGATCAGAAGAAACGTTTGGCAGATTAGCTAGCTACCCGGTACTCGCTACCCGGTCAACTGCTATTCGGCCGTACACACTGAAGACCAGGAGGTAGAATCAAGGAAGTTATTCTCCTCCGAGTAGAGGAAGTGGTCCGAGTAGAGATGGCGGTCTCCTACCCGGGCAAGAAGTCAAAGAAGCCGTTCTGACACAGGATCCCGCGTATCCTGGGTCCGTACTGGAGCACTGTTCATCTGCAGAGCGCGTGCTTATGCGCGCTAGAGTGTCAGCAGGGCGTCGCAGGTTAGGGGGGCCTACCCCGTGATAGTGTCAGTGATAACAGATCAGCTTCTTGGTTTTGCATAACGACTTTCCACATGGAGACAAACTAGGAAGCCAAAGTTGTCAGCGGGAAGCTAGAAGTGTGCAGTGTGCACACTATGTCGACATCTTGGCTGTATCCGGCTGGGCACCAGTATATAAGGTGCCCTGCCTCCTCCTGTGCGAGGGACGACACGACTAGAGGCTATAGTTGCATAGAGAGAAGGGTGGCTTCTCGGTTGTAGGCAAAACTTGTACTGTGGCTACTCGGAGACACACGAATACAAAGAGAGAAAGACAGGAGTAGGGGTTTTACCTCCACACGAGGGCCCCGAACCTGGGTAGATCTTGTTGTTTGCAGTGCTAGATTCATCCTCACGCGGCTACTCGCTGCGTGATCCCTCCCCGAGCGCCTCCAGCGTCCATCGTCCCCACATCTTTAGCCATCCTATGGCATCTGCCGTGACACCACCACGACAGTTGGCGCCCACCGTGGGGCAACCAGAGGCGCTGGCTGGAGTTTCCGTTCGGACGGGATCCATTTCTGCTACTAGAGAGCGCGTGGTCCGTGGCCTCGTCCACAGATTCGGCTCCTTCGACTTCGTCACCGCCAACGCCAGCGATTTCGGTGGCAGGGCCATGCCGGAGGGCGGCTCGGTGCTCTCCTTCGGCTCGCACCTCGTCTACGTCGCCACCGTCATCGACCGCGAGTACCCCGAGCAGGTGCATGTCGCGGAGGATCCCCCTGCTGTCATCGCTGCCCGTGGAAAGCCAACTGGCTGTTCTACGGATCGCGTGGAGGTGATAATGACCGGTCCTGCTGCTGATGCCGGGAAGGGCGTGGCTGCTGCCGCGGGAGTCATCGAGGATCTTGATGGCACGAGTGCTGGCGGGAGAACGCACAAGCCCTACGACGCGCCTCACAACATCCCGGGCTACATCCCTCCTTCCACGACATCGACGATACCGGCATCCGCCGTGCGAGTAGGCATGCCGCCTCCCACCGAGCTCGAGCTCATGACCATGAGGGCGCAGCTTGACCAGCAGCGCCAGGCGCTGCTCGCCGAGCAGGCGGAGCTGGATAAGGTTAGGCTCGAGCTGAACCTGGACCAGAACGAGTACAACCGAGCTCACGGCTTTACGCCCGTAGTGAGGAGGCCTTCCAAGGCAGTCGCTACGTGACAGGGGGATGCTAACCCGGCATGCCAAGCTCTGAGGAAATAACCCGGCCCGAAGGATGGCGTGCAGGATTCGGCTAAGAATAAAGAAACTTGTGGAGGCCCAAACTTGTGGGCTTAACAGCCCGGGTTATGGGCCATTGTAAAGGAAAGTTATGGTTAGTGCGCCGTGTTCATGTAGGATCCGGAATATGCCTTGCCGAATAAGTTAGGGGGTACGGGTGCTTTATAAACCGACCCTCAGGTATAGTTTTAGGGAGAGAGATCTAAGAACCCTAGCAATATCGTGTGGCATCGAGTATCCAGTGTAAACCCTAATCGAGTTATTGTATCGAGAATAGAGATCCGGCGACTTCGATTGCCGGCTGTCAGATCAAGTTGTACCATGTCTTCCCTTGAGCTAAACCCTCTCCCGAACGCCTGTGTCGACTTGCCCCAAGATCAGTTACCCCTGGTAACATCTGCCGTGATTATCCCACGACAGTTGGCGCCCACCGTGGGGCCTGCGTCCAAAGGTGTTTACATCACGGGAGAAGCTCGGAAGGGCATGGAGGATCTTGTCATTGGCGAAATCTACATCGACCACGAAGAAGAAAAGTCGGTGGACGATCCCGGCTGGGGGCCAGAATCGGATCACCTCGAGTCCGGATTTATATTGACGATCGGCCGGATCAATATCTTCGTCGACACGGTACGGACGACTAACTTAAAAGGACAATATCATGTGCATACTACAGGAACTTCTAGCAGAAACAAAGAGACATCAAAGCAAGCGGCAAATTCGGTTTCATCAGCCGCGCCGGGATATCTTAGATGGGCAGAACAAGAGATAACGTGGAGTAGAAGAGATCATCCGGAAAAGGTGGAGCGTCCAGGAGTCTTGGCGTTGGTGGTCGCTCCACAGGTTAATGGTTACGAGCTGAAGAAGGTCCTGATGGACGGTGGAAGTAGCATCAACATCCTTTATTGGGAGACCTTCTTACGGATGAGTCTCAAAGAGTCCCAGCTGCAGAAAAGTTCAACAATCTTTCACGGGATCGTACCGGGTCACTCGGCGAGCCCCGAGGGAAGGATCACCTTGGAAGTTGCTTTTGGGGAATCGATGGATAATTATCGAGTGGAGTGGCTCACGTTCGAGGTGGTCAAGTTGCGCAGTCCTTACCACGCGCTGTTGGGGAGGCCGGCTTACGCCCAATTCATGGCTAGGCCGTGCTACGTGTATTTGCAGCTGAAAATCCCGGGTCCTAAACGGACCATCACTATACATGGGAACCGGGATATAGCGGCCGAGTGCGACGAAGGAGATTCAGTTATGGCCGAGCAGGCATGCAGGAAGGAAGAGCTCGAATATTACCGGTCTCAAGTAAACCCGGACGATAGAACAGCCTTGAAAAAGCCGAATACTGAGGATGAGAGAGCAAAATTCAAGGCAGCGCAAGACACCAAGAAGATAGATTTTGTCGAAGGGGATTCTACTAAGCAGTTTACCATAGGGTCTAACCTGGGAAAAGAGCAGGAGGGAGCGCTCGTGGAGTTCATTCGCTCGAATGCAGATGTGTTTGCCTGGACACCCAGCGACATGCCGGGTATCCCTACAGAATTGGCTGAGCACAGTTTGCATGTGGATCCCAAGTCCAGGCCCGTGAAACAAGGTTTGAGGAAAATGAATGAGGAAAGAAGGAAAGCTATAGGCGAAGAGATCGCTCGGCTACTGGCAGCCGGCTTTATCATGGAAGTATTTCACCCGGATTGGTTGGCTAACCCGGTTCTGGTGATGAAAAAGACCAACGAGTGGAGGATGTGCATTGACTTCACTAGTCTTAACAAGCATTGCCCAAAGGATCCGTTCGCGCTCCCAAGGATAGATCAGATTATAGACGCAGTAGCTGGAAGCGATCTGTTATGCTTCCTGGATGCATATTCCGGGTATCATCAGATTAAGCTCAAAAGGGAGGATTGGGAGAAAACATCATTCATAACCCCGTTTGGGGCCTTTTGTTATAAAACTATGACATTTGGGTTGAAGAACGCTGGCGCAACTTACCAACGGTGTATTCAAAAGTGCTTTGAGGACCAAATCGGACGTAACGTCCATGCTTATGTGGATGACGTGGTCATCAAGACCAGGAAGGCGGAGACATTTATCGATGATCTAAAGGAGACATTCAAAAACCTGAGGAGGTACCAGATGAAGCTTAATCCAACGAAGTGCGTGTTCGGAGTTCCGGCTGGGAAATTACTCGGCTTCATAGTTTCCGAGAGAGGAATTGAGGCAAATCCAGATAAAATCAAGGCAATCCAGAGTTTGAAAAAGCCGGAGAACTTGAAGCATGTTCAAAAGCTCACGGGCTGTGTAGCAGCCTTGAGCCGGTTCATATCTAGACTCGGAGAAAAAGCAATACCCTTGTATCGGCTCTTGCGAAAATCGGATAAATTCGTATGGGACGAAGAGGCAGATGAAGCGTTTGAAGCACTAAAGAAGCAATTATCTGAAGCACCAGTACTAGCGGCGCCGGGTCCTAAAGAGCCTATGTTGCTATACGTGGCAGCTGGCCCCCGAGCCGTTAGCGCAGTGGTTGTCGTGGAACGCAAAGAGGACGGGAAAGGTTACCCGGTTCAGAGGCCGGTTTATTACGTCAGTGAGGTGTTATCAGAAGCAAAGCAGCGCTATCCGCATTGGCAAAAGCTGGTGTTCGGGGTCTTTATGGCTAGCCGGAAGTTGAAGCCGTATTTCCAAGAGCATCCGATAACAGTGGTTAGTTCAATACCAATGTCGGATATCATCAGAAACTCGGACGCGACGGGAAGAATAGCCAAATGGGCGATAGAGATGGGGGATTATCATATCAACTACGAACCCAGGTCAGCAATCAAGTCTCAAGCTTTAGTTGATTTCGTTAACGATTGGACACATACAGGCATGACTGCAACGGTTCCAAATTCCGAGTCATGGGTCATGCGCTTCGACGGATCAAAGCAGTACGAGGGATCAGGAGCTGGGGTGGTGCTAACATCACCCAAAGGGGACAAATTGAGTTACGTGCTACAAATTCACTTCGACTGTTCCAACAACGTTGCCGAGTATGAGGCCCTATTGCATGGCTTAAAGGTAGCCAAGGAGATGAGCATCAAGAGGATACGGTGCTTCGGAGACTCGGACCTTGTGGTACAGCAAGTGTCGGGAACGTGGGACAGAAAGGACGCAACTATGGCGGCATACCGCAGGGAAGTTGATAGGGTAGCAGGATGTTTTTCCGGGTATGAGGTGGAGCATATAGACAGAAGAAAGAACGAGGCAGCCGACGCCCTCGCCATACTCGGCTCGCGCAGAGAGCCGGTTCCACCTAACGTTTTCCTGGACGAATTATGGCGACCATCAGTTAAAATCGAGTCAGAGGAGGAATTGGCAAATCAAGACTCGGATTCAGGGCTCGTAGCCACTGTACGTACTATTCCCGAGTGGACAGAACCGTTTTTGGCCTACCTATCACGAGGTGAGTTACCACAACAGGGGGTATTAGCAAGGCAAATTTTGAGGCGAGCAAAGGGGTACTCTATCATCAATGGGGAATTGTACAAAAGAAGTGCAGCAGGAGTCTTTTTGCGCTGCGTGGCGCCGGAAGAAGGCAGACAGATTCTCAAGGAAATCCATGAAGGCGACTGTGGGCATCATGCGTCCACAAGGTCTCTTGTGGCCAAAGCTTATCGACACGGGTTTTTCTGGCTCACGGCCCTAACGGATGCGGAGCGATTGGTAGCAAGGTGTGACGGATGTCAAAGGTACGCTCGCCAAACCCACGTGCCGGCTATGGAGTTGCGGACTATCCCGTTAACTTGGCCGTTTGCCGTCTGGGGTATGGACATGGTTGGCCCCTTCCATATGTCACCATGCAAGAAAACACATCTTTTGGTGGCTATTGATAAGTTTACCAAGTGGGTTGAGGTTATGCCAGTTACTAATTGCGAAGCAGCTACAGCAGTCAAGTTCCTGAAAAGGATTATCTACCGGTTTGGGTATCCCCACAGCATAATTACCGACAATGGAACCAACATGTCCCTTGGTGAGATGGAGAAATTTTGCGGCAACAATGGAATCCGGCTCGATGTGGCATCGGTGGCTCATCCCCATGCCAATGGACAAGTGGAGAGGGCAAACCAAGAATTGCTTCGCGGATTAAAACCACGATTGCGAGTTCCCTGTGTCAGGGCCGCTGGTGCATGGGTTGAGGAACTTCCGTCTGTGGTTTGGGGTATCAACACTACACCTAACAGATCCACTCAGATGACACCCTTCTTCATGGTCTATGGTGCGGAAGCAGTGTTACCAAGTGATATTATTCACGATTCGCCCAGAGTATCAGCTTACGTCGAAGTAGAGAACGAAAAAACCCGGCAGGACGCCGTAGATATGTTAGAAGAACAAAGAGAACAAGCCCTGGAAAGATCAGCCATATATCAGCAAGATCTACGGAGGTATCATAGCCGGCGTGTGAAGACCCGGGTATTCCAGGAAGGAGATTTGGTTCTGCGTCTGGTACAGTCAAATGAAGGAAAACACAAATTATCACCACCATGGGAAGGACCATTTATCATAAGCCGGAGCCTACATAACGGATCATATTATTTGATAGATGCAAGGGAAGAGTCGGCTACAGTCAATGACACCGCACACACCACTTCATCTATGCAAGAAAGAGATAGACCATGGAACGTGGCTCAGCTGCGTCCGTATTATACTTAGTAAAGACTATATTGGCAAGTGGAATTGCACGATGTAATAGGCAGCAGGTTTTCTGACGTACTCTTTTCCTATCCAGGGCACCTTTGGGGACTGGACGGGTTTTTAATGAGGCGGCTTGCTGACCTACATTTTTCATATCAAGTAAAGAGATGGTTATCAAGAAAAGAGATGGTTGTTATCAGTTTTTCATATCAAGTAAAGAGATGGTTATCAAGAAAAGAGATGGTTGTTATCAGGTTATGTATTCTCAGTACGATGCGTATATCTAGGTCTTGGGGGCTGATCGCTTAAATAGCACAGTTACAAACTCAAAGACCCGGCCATGATGCCTATGAGTTATAAGGGCCGATTACTCGCAAACGAGTACGGCTACAATCTTATAACCGGACAAAGAAGTCCAAATTTCTTGGCTACTCTTACTTAAGCTCGATGTGACTCGCATTAAAGTGGCATGATTTGTTCGCTTACGATGGCAGTTAGTCATGAAACCCGACGGGAATTGGCTGGCTACGTCTTCGTATTGATGTAACAACATGGTATCCACGCGAAAGCCGGCTTACAGTACAAGACAGTCAAAAGGGTCATCTAAACCACAAGTTATGCAGAGTACAAGGCTGAATAGCTGGAAACTCAATGACTATTAAGCATAACTTCAAAACCGATGTGAAACAACTCATGGATCTTTGTGAAAATAGCAATAAGCATTTTGTTGCCTTTTCAAGATCAAGTGTCCTAGGCTCGGCAATCCGGGCCCGGTAGCTTGAAATCTTGAAAAGAACTGGCTTACTTGTATAGTTGCAAAAATCCAAATATCCGAGTCTTGGGGACTTGGGGACTTCGAAGCAAAATCCGCTTGTCAATACCCATGAGACCCGGAAATTGAGTTTTCACAAAAGGAGCAATAAATAAAACCAGATATCGAGAACATATGAGCTTAAACTTACAAAGGTCGGAACAGGCATCGAGTATATCAAGGCCTTAGTGTGCATTACAAAATACTGGTGAAAAAATATCAAAGGTGCACAGGCGCACCGCCTAAACAATGACTGTTTCAAAAAGTATGTCGACCGACTGACGCTTAAGAAGAGGCATCGGAAACCATATATCACTCGGCGCCCATCTTGGCCTTACCCTTGCCATCATTGGTGGTAGCAGCAACACCCGGATCGGCGGCGCCAGCCCCTGCAGGGGGCGGAACGACTGATGTTGAGGCAGCAGGAGCAGAGCCGGCTTCAGCTTGTTTCTTGGCAGCCTCCGCCCTTATCGCAGCAGCTTCCTCCTTCCACCGAGCCAGCATGTCATACGGCTCAGGAAGATCCGACTTGATTACTTTATCGGCAGAATCATATGCTGGAACAAGTATGTTAACATCCAGTTCATCAGCAATTACGCTGGCCGGGTAACGGACCTCCTTCTGGACGGCCTGGAAATCCTTTACTGAAAACTTGGATCCGTCAAGCTTGAACTCTGGGAAGCCGCCCATAAGCTTCGCTAACTCGAGCTTGGGGAGATAAGCTTTCGCAAGTGCAAGCCCCCGGGTCACTCCAACCCGGCAAGATGAGCGCTTCCAGTGCCGAATCCACTCGGGAACAGTGGATAGGGCGTCCAACAGCCTCCTCAGGTCAACATGTCCTCTACCCGGACACCGTAACTCGTCAAGGATCCATCTGGTCCCGGCACATAGCTGCCGGATAGCACTCTTTATGGTTTTCAGCTTGGCAATGTCATCTTCGTCCGGCATGGCTTCGTCCGGGCCTGAAGTAAAATGAAGATATAAGTCGGACAACTTTTGCTGTTTGTCAAAAGGATAAAACCGGAGAAGGAAGCATACCAAGCAAAGAACGATAGGTGTCAGATATTTCGACGGAAAGGCTTGTCAGGTCATCTTCGGCTTGGTGAGCCCTTCTTCGGTACTTCTTCATTAATTGCCTGTCCCTCCTGGCTTCAGCCTCTGCTGCTTCACGTAAAGATATCTCCTTTTCAACGAGCTTGGCGGCGTCCGCAAGTTTCTCCTCGTATTGAGTCACGTAAGACTGCATGGATGTTAAGAAAGCATTGGTCAGGTAGAAGAGCACAGTTATCAGTCATTGGTATAATAAAAGTACCGAGCAAGTCATGAATGAACTCCCTCGGAACTTGGGGACTGGACAAAGGTACAAGCAACATTAATCAAACTTACCTCGTGTTTGGTTATCAAAGACCCCAAGATATTTTCCTCGTTAGCCCTTAAGGCGCGCAGGGTCTCTAGCATCTGGGCAAAAGTTAACTCCTCGGAGCGAGTCCCGGAAGAGCCGGCAGCTTGATCATCTGGTAGGGGGGTTCCCCTTGCATTTGGAGTGGAGACCCGGACAGTCTGAGTGTCCGGGTTGGGAGGGCTCATCTTTGTATCTAGAATTTCTATCTCTTCGTCTACTGGTTCCGATAAGGAAGGAGATCCGACGGTTTGGGAAAGTGGATTGTTCAGAGGGCCTTGTTCCCGGTTAGTGGCCGCATCACCACCAGTTGCGGCGTCTGCGTCGTCAGTCGGCTTCTCCACCTGGGGGTTATCCGTTTCTGTGTTTTCCGGGTCACTGACGGTGACCTGAGCACTGAAAGAAAGACGAAAAAAGGCAATTATTAATGATGACGGTGTCTCGGATGAAAGTTCGCTAGAGGCAAAAAGAAATAGTAAGGCAAAAACTTACCCGGCATTTACGGTGTAATCCGATGGGAGTTCGCCACTTGAAGTAGATGAGGTATTCGCAGGAACCACTAATGGAACCCGGAATTGCCCGGCACGTGGGTGGTTAGGAGAAGGGTGGCGCTGAGGAGAGTTGGAAGAGCGAGATGGAGGAGCACTGCCACGAGGGACCGAGGGGGCGGAAATGCCCGGGTTAAGTGGATCTTCACCTGGGGAGCTCCGAGTTACCCTGCGCTTGGCTGGGAGGGAATCCTTCAAGCATGATGAATTTGATAATTGATGGTTAAGTCGTCGCATGACGTCAAAGGAGTAAGGTTCAGAGGATAATGAGGAAAAAGGAACCTTGGACACTGTCCCCCTGCCTTTCCTCTTGGCCCCGACTGTTGCCTCTGGGTCAGACTCGGTTCTCTCCGGGTCGTCTTCATTGTTTCCACCCTCGTCTTCTAGCCCTGCGAACCGGGTGTGCATTCATTGGAAAAAAGACAGACGAGAGGAAAGTAATGCAAGTAAAAATATGCAGATCCTGAGTGAATACCTTCACTATCGTCAGTCGCTTCGTCCTCCTCTTCCGGGTCTCTGGAGGGGGGGAGTGGTTCAACTCTCCAGAAAGGGTCATCAGCCTGAGGTAAAAAGATAAGATTAAAGGCTTAGAAGCAGTATCGAGTTGAAATGCGGAAACAAGCTATGAGCGCCGGGTATTACCGCTGGAGCTGGATTTTCCCGGGTAAACGGAGGTAACCCGGCGATACCCTTTATGGCCTCCAGCTTCTCCGCCAAGAAGCCCTTGATAGTCTTTATAGTATCACCGGTCGCAAAGCTCTTGGTGGAGTAGCGGAGCGCGTCTGTGGTGTGCCCCGAGTACTCGCACATCAATTTGGCGCGAACGGAATTAGGTTGGATTCGGAAATCGACCCAAGTTTTTATTAAATTGAGCCCTAGGAGGCCCTGGGCTGAGAGAATGGCTATCTTGGCTAGCGAAGGAAGGATTGCCTCCCTGTCTGAGTCTGATGCGAAGGCATTGAAAGACTCGGAGAGCTTGAGGGGGGCCTCTGAGTAACCCGGCAGCTTCTTTTCGCTGTCGGGGGAGGTATCGTGGCAGTAAAAGAAGGATAGCTGCCAATGTTTAACGTGGGAGTGCAGGTTGAGGGTTGGCATCAGAGAATTCTTACGGCGTTGGATAGATACCCCGCCGCAAGTGAGAAGCGCTCCGTCGCCGCTTTCGCGGCACGGCTTGCACTGGAATAACTCAATGAAAAGAGTCAGACTCGGTGGCATGCACAAGTACGACTCAGATAGAACAATGAAGTGGGTAATGTTTAACATGGAGTTAGGCCCTATGTCAAACACCCGGAGTCCATAATGATCTAAGACCTCCCTAAAGAAAGGATGACCCGGAGGACGAAATCCCCGGGTCACGTGGTCAACGAAGCAGATTACCTCGTTTTCTTCGGGGGTGGGACGAGTCTCATTACCCGGGACCCTCCAGTGGATGTCTTTTTGAGAAGGGAGGGTTCCTAATTCGGCTAGCTCGTCCAATTTGGCTTTGGTGGTTGTGGAACGCCCCCAGTTGGCAGATATGGTTTGGGTGGTCCTTGTCGGAGCCGGCTGTTTCCCTTGTCGCTTGGGAGCCATGGGGCCAGCCTGCAAAACATAAAGAGAAGAGGCGTGTGAAATAAGACCCGGGAATACTGAGGCATCCGAATATAAAAGTATCAAGAAGGTGCGAAGTCGAGAACTGTCCGGGTATTGAGCACACTTGTGAAATTGTTGGTCACTTACATAGGGAAAGGTATTCGGGGATGACGGATGGTTGCCCATATTTATATCGCAAATGAAATGGCTGGAAAAGGAGGGTTTTTCCGGGTGTTAATGCAATAGGCGGAAAATTGAGGAGGAACGGATCTAGATGGAAATGCTTGCGGATGATTTTTAAGTAAAATTGGTAATCAATGAGGGTTGGAGGATCATTTGTGACTATAGGGCAGATGATTAAAGGAGTTGGCAAGCCTCGAGTCGATCTAGTTTGGTGCAATCGGACAAATGACTTGCGGGTTGACCTAGATCCGATCTTGGGTAAATTTAAAGTTGTGAGGATTGATTGACTGGTTGCGAGGAGCTTACCGGGGAGATTGGAGTCTAATACGATGGCGACGGGCGGCGTGGCTCGAATGAGAGGAACGGAGGAGCAACGATGACACTTGACGGTGGCGTAAGGCGATTCAAGGGCGGGCGCGGTCGCTGGTGAGCTTGCGTTGGTGACCTGTGCGAGCTCCTCACGATGGTGTCGCGAGGGTGTTGGGAGCAAGGAAGAAGAGGGGAAGTTGTGGCGTGGTGAGAGGCTTAGGGTTGCCCATTAAGTACTATTTATAAGGCAAGGGTGAGCCTATCCTAACGGCCAGTAGCCGGAAACCGCGGGGTAAAGGTTATCAGCGAAGATCTTGCGGGATATGCGTTGAGTATTGAGCGAGGCATTGGGACAGAAGAAGGAAAGGATTAGCCCGGCAATGACGGGACTGATTATCGAGCATGAGATCTTGGCATTTTTGTGGTAGTCTGGACCTGGGAATTTGAACCTAAATATCTGGAGGCCAAATCCGGGTTATCACATGGCCACCATGGAGTGAGGCCTAGCCGAATATCAAAACATCTTAACCCGGTCTTCATACGCCCGTATGATCTATATCTTTGCAGGGAATAGCAAGCGCTTCAAGGAGATCCATGAAGCCCAGGCTATTCTGGGGACTACTGACAGGGGGATGCTAACCCGGTATGCCAAGCTCTGAGGAAATAACCCGGACCGAAGGATGGCGTGCAGGATTCGGCTAAGAATAAAGAAGCTTGTGGAGGCCCAAACTTGTGGGCTTAACAGCCCGGGTTATGGGCCATTGTAAAGGAAAGTTATGGTTAGTGCGCCGTGTTCATGTAGGATCCGGAATATGCCTTGTCGAATAAGTTAGGGGGTACGGGTGCTTTATAAACCGACCCTCAGGTATAGTTTTAGGGAGAGAGATCTAAGAACCCTAGCAATATCGTGTGGCATTGAGTATCCAGTGTAAACCCTAATCGAGTTATTGTATCGAGAATAGAGATCCGGCGACTTCGATTGCCGGCTGTCAGATCAAGTTGTACCATGTCTTCCCTTGAGCTAAACCCTCTCCCGAACGCCTGTGTCGACTTGCCCCAAGATCAGTTACCCCTGGTAACATCTGCCGTGATTATCCCACGACACTACGCGCCGCAACCTAGGCACCGAGATGGCAGCAGTTGGTGAAACTGCTGGCCAAGCTGCTAGCCAAAACACCGCCACCACCAGACCCAAATACAGCACCCCCGCCAAAACCCTTAGAGATGCTGAGGCTGTAGGTGCTGAGCTACCGCATCTCGCTGGCGACGCGCGCGTTAGGCAGCAGGAGAGGCTCAATGAGCTAGTGCTAGAGGCTGCTAGGCAGAACGAGGAGTTCCGGAAAGCCAACCCGGGTGCTGGAGCCTCTCAGGTGGTGCATTCGCATGCGGCTAGATCTAACGATCAGGCCTCATCACCGCATTCCAGCCGCGAGAAGGACCGGAGTGGGCATTCCGGCAGAGACAGGCAGATGCAGGTGTACGACCCGGCTGTCGCCGCGAAACAGCACGCTGTGCCGTGACAGTCCGGTCAAAAACACAACACTGCAGGAGCAGGCTATCAAGCCCATAAATCTCAAAGCCAGGCGCGAGATGGAGATCGCCCAGGTCCTTCTCGGCATCAGGTTGCTCAGCCTACTCGGCAGAGGCAGCAGCCGCGTGCAGTCGCACCAGCCGCCAACCCGGTGGAGCAGGCTGCAGTCGTGCAGGTGGACAGATATGATGATGGCTACTCGGCTATGGGGTTGGCTGGCTATGATATCCTGGATCGCGTGGGTGAGCGTGTGCTGGAGCCCAGTGACGCCAGGCACAAGCTGGACCGGATCAGCATGTCCGCGTAACTCGAGAGCAAGGGGCCGCCTGGCCCAGAATGCTTTGGCCCCCGCATCATGACGGAGCCATCCGTGAAGCAGTTCCAGCTCGCCAGGGGGACCAAGTGCTATGACGACAGCACCAAGCCGGAAGATTGGCTCAATGACTATGTCACAGCCGTGCACATTGCAGGCGGCAACCGGAGATGGGCCGTGCGATACATCCCGCAGATGCTGCCTACTCGGCAGAGGCAGCAGCCGCGTGTAGTCGCACCAGCCGCCAACCCGGTGGAGCAGCCTGCAGTCGTGCAGGTGGACAGATATGATGATGGCTACTCGGCTATGGGGTTGGCTGGCTATGATATCCTGGATCGCGTGGGTGAGCGTGTGCTGGAGCCCAGTGACGCCAGGCACAAGCTGGACCGGATCAGCATGTCCGCGTAACTCGAGAGCAAGGGGCCGCCTGGCCCAGAATGCTTTGGCCCCGCATCATGACGGAGCCATCCGTGAAGCAGTTCCAGCTCGCCAGGGGGACCAAGTGCTATGACGGCAGCACCAAGCCGGAAGATTGGCTCAATGATTATGTCACAGCCGTGCACATTGCAGGCGGCAACCGGAGATGGGCCGTGCGATACATCCCGCAGATGCTCGAGGGACCAGCAAGAACTTGACTCAACAACCTGCCCAAGCACAGCATCAACTGCTGGCTTGACTTCGCGGAGGCATTTGTCAGCAACTTCACCAGCACCTACCGGAGGCCGAATAGGCCGCAGCAGCTATCCGCTTGCAGGCAGTGGGAAGAGGAGACGGACCAAGAGTATCTTACTCGGTGGAGTACTCTGAGGAACACCTGTGAAGGTGTAAACGAGGCCCAGGCCATCACTTGGTTTGCGCAGGGCTGTAGGCATGGCAGCATGTTGTGGCAAAGGCTGCAGAGAGAGATGCCGAGTACTCTCGCTGAGACCATCCGGATTGCGGATCAGTACGCACTCGGCGACCCAACTCAGCCTCTGCTCGATGCTGCTGAGCCGATAAGAAACTACAACAAAAACAACAGCAAGCGCAATGAGTTCCGCAACAAGCGCAGAGGTGAGCGGATTGATACCCGGTACGATCCTGAGGAGGTGAATGCCGTGGCTACTGGAGCTGGGAGTAGCCAGAGGCCAAAAACTGCTGGAGCCCAGTACGGGCAGAACCAGAATCAGGGCCAAGGCAACAAGAAGCCATAATGCGCTTCCCAGCAGGGTAGCGGCAACTCGGGTCCGGCACCAAACTTTGTCTTCAAGGACATTAAGGATGGCCCATGCAGCTTCCATACTCGGCATCCCGCAAGACCCGCCAACCACACTACTCGGTAGTGCAGTTGGTGGGAAGAAATCAAGAATGAGGGCCTGCCTCCTCCTCCCCCTCTGCCAGCTGCGAACGCCGCGGTGCAGCCTGCTCGTGCACCCGCTGCTCGGCCTCCAGCTTTCCCGAGAAGAGAGAATGTGAACCAGGTGGCTTTAGGAGCCAACCGCTACTTCAACAACGATGGCTATCGCAACAACAACAACAACAATAACTACTACACCCGCAACAACAACAGAGGCAACAACAACAACAACAACAACAAAACAAAAACAACAACCAAGGTAACAACAACAACGGTAACAATGGTGGCGGAGACCGCAACCGGTACCAGGAGCGTCACGAGAGCTACATGATCTTCACCTGTGAGCCTGTCGACAAGAAGTCTCAGCACAGGCGTGCCATGGAGGTCAATGTTGTGATCCCTGCTGTTCCTCACTACATGCACTGGTGCAACCAAGAGATCACGTGGTCCAGAGCGGATCATCCTAAGGTGATGCCCAACCCGGGTAGCTACGCCCTGGTGCTGGATCCCACCTTCTTGGGTCCTGAGAAGAACGTGAGGTTCAGCAAGGTACTGATTGACAACGGCAGCAGCATCAACATTGTGTACAGGGACACGCTTGAGAAGCTCGGTATGGCCGAGAACATGCTGCTACCCAGCAAGACCACTTTCCACGGCATTGTGCCGGGAGTCTCTTGCAATCCGATTGGCCGAGTATGGATAGACGTGCTATTCGGCACCAGGGAGAACTGCCGCACAGAGAGCCTGCAGTTCGAGGTGGTTGATCACCAGAGCCCCTACCACGCCCTACTCGGCAGGCCGGCTCTGAGAAAATTCATGGCCTCTACTCACACTGCATATCTGAAGATGAAGATCCCTGGTCCCAATGGTGTGATCACCATCTCTGGTGATTACAAGAAGTCTATGGAGTGTGCCTCTGCTGGTTCTCAGTTGGCGGAGTCTATGGTGATTGCTGCCGAGAAGAAGAAGATGCACGAGGTGGTGGCTATGGCGCAATCCGCGCAAGCTGGTGCGCCTGGCATGCCGAGTTCCCAGCACGGGACGGCGTTCCAGGCATCCCAGGAGACGAAGAAGATCCAGGTCGACCATGAGTTCCCCGACCGCGTTGCCATCATTGGTTCCGGGTTGGGAGAGAAATAGGAAAGCGAGCTCATCCACTTCCTCCGTGAGAATCGGGACGTCTTCGCCTGGTCCAACGAGGATCTACCAGGTGTCCCGAGGGAGTTGGTTGAGCACTCGCTACATGTGCGTCCTGACGCCAAACCAGTGAAGCAGGCTATGCGCCGTTTCAGAGATGAGAGAAGGAAGGCCATCGGTGATCAGATCACCAAGCTGCTGATAAGCAATTTCATCATGGAGGTGCTGCATCCGGATTGGCTAGCCAACCCGGTCATGGTTGAGAAGAAGAAGGAGGACCCCAAGGCCGCTACCGCATGGCGCATGTGCGTCGACTACACCGACTTGAACAAGGCCTGCCCCAAGGATCCTTTTCTGCTACCTCGCATCGATCAGGTGATCGATTCCACTTCTGGTTGTGAACTGTTGTCTTTCATAGATGCCTACTCTGGTTTTCATCGGATAGCTCTCAACCCTGCTGATCAAATAAAGACTCCCTTCATTACCCCGTACGGGGCTTATTGCTATCGTGTCATGTGTTTCGGGTTGCGGAATGCGGGTGCTACTTATCAGAGATGCATGCAGAAATGCTTGCATGATCAATCGGCAAGAATGTGCAGGTGTACGTAGATGACATTGTCATCAAAACGAATAAAACACATACTCTGCTTAGTGACCTTGAGGAAACCTTTGCTAACTTGCGCAAATATAAGATGAAGCTGAACCCGAGTAAATGCACCTTTGGCGTCCCGGCTGGCAAGCTACTCGGCTTCTTGGTATCCAGTTGGGGCATTGAGGCCAATCCTTCAAAGATCAAAGCTATTGAAAGCATGTCTTTGCCGATATCCCTGAAGGATGTGCAAAAATTCACCGGTTGCTTGGCATCTCTGAGCCGTTTCTTGGGCAGAATGGGCGAGAAGGCCCTGCCCTTGTATCAATTGCTGAAGAAAAGCGACAAGTTCGTCTGGACACCGCAAGCTGATGTGGCATTCAAAGAGCTGAAGGCAATGTTGGGTAGCGCTCCCATCTTGGCTAGCCCGCTACCCAAGGAGCCAATGCTGTTATATATTGCCGCTACCAACTGGGTAGTCAGCGTGGTGATTGTGTTGGAGCGAGAAGAGGAAGGCAAAAGTGTGCAGCGGCAGGTGTACTATATCAGTGAAGTATTATCCAGCTCCAAGCAGAACTACCCGCACTACCAGAAGATGACTTACGGCGTGTACCTGGGCGCCAAGAAGCTAAAGCACTATTTCCAAGAACATCCCATCACTGTGGTGAGTTCAGCTCCCATCTCGGATATCATGGGCAATAAGGAAGAAAGTGGCAGAGTAGCCAAGTGGGCAATCGAGCTGGCCGCCTACGCTCCCGCGTATGCGAGAAGAGAAGCCATCAAGTCTCAGATTCTGGCAGAATTTCTTGTGGATTGGGCGGAGGTGCAGTATGAGCCTTGTCGTGGGATAATCACGGCAGATGTTACCAGGGGTAACTGATCTTGGGGCAAGTCGACACAGGCGTTCGGGAGAGGGTTTAGCTCAAGAGAAGACATGGTACAACTTGATCTGACAGCCGGCAATCGAAGTCGCCGGATCTCTATTCTCGATACAATAACTCGATTAGGGTTTACACTGGATACTCGATATCACACGATATTGCTAGAGTTCTTAGATCTCTCTGCAAAACTATACCTGAAGGTCGGTTTATAAAGCACCCGTACCCCCTAACTTATTCGGCAAGGCATATTCCGGATCCTAAATGAACACGGCGCACTAACCATAACTTTCCTTTACAATAGCCCATAACCCGGACCGTTAAACCCACAAGTTTGGGCCTCCACAAGCATCTTTATTCTTAGCCGAATCCTGCACGCCATCCTTCGGGCCGGGTTATTTCCTCAGAGCTTGGCATACCGGGTTAGCATCCCCCTGTCAGTAGTCCCCAGAATAGCCTGGGCTTCATGGATCTCCTTGAACGCTTGCTATTCCCTGCAAAGATATCGATCATACGGGCGTATGAAGACCGGGTTAAGATGTTTTGATATTCGGCTAGGCCTCACTCCATGGTGGCCATGTGATAACCCGGATTTGGCCTCCAGACATTTAGGTTCAAATTCCCAGGTCCAGACTACAACAAAAATGCCAAGATCTCATGCTCGATAATCAGTCCCGTCATTACGGGGCAAATCCTTTCCTTCTTCTGTCCCAATGCCTCGCCCAATACTCGACGCATATCTCGCAAGATCTTCGCTGATAACCTTTACCCCGCGGTTTCCGGCTACTGGCTGTTAGGATAGGCTCACCCTTGCCTTATAAATAGTACTTAATGGGCAACCCTAAGCCTCTCACCACGCCACAACTTCCCCTCTTCTTCCTTGCTCCCAACACCCTCACATCACCACCGTGAGGAGCTCGCACCTGTTACCAACGCAAGATCACCAGCGGCCGCGCCCGCCCTTGAGTCGCCTTACGCCACCGTCAAGTGTCACCGCTGCTCCTCCGTTTCTCTCATTCGAGCCACGCCGCCCGTCGCCATCGTATTAGACTCCAATCTCCCCGGTAAGCTCCTCGCAACCAGTCAATTAATCCTCACAACTTTCAATTTATCCAAGATCGGATCTAGGTCAACCCGCAAGTCATTTGTCCGATTGCACCAAATTAGATCGACTCGAGGCCTGCCAACTCCTTTAATCATCTGCCCTATAGTCACAAATGATCCGCCAACCCTCATTGATTACCAATTTTACTTAAAAATCATCCGCAAGCATTTCCATCTAGATCCGTTCCTCCTCGATTTTCCGCTTATTGCATTAACACCCGGAAAAACCCTCCTTTTCCAGCCATTTCATTTGCGATATAAATATGGGCAACCATCCGTCATCCCCGAATACCTTTCCCTATGTAAGTGACCAACAATTTCTCAATTGTGCTCAAGACCCGGACAGTCCTCGGCTTCGCACCTTCTTGATACCTTTATACTCGGATGTCTCAGTATTCCCGGGTCTTATTTCACACGCCTCTTCCCTTTGTGTTTGGCAGGCTGGCCCCATGGCTCCCAAGCGACAAGGAAAACAACCGGCTCCGAAGAGGACCACCCAAACCATATCTGCCGACTGGGGGCGTTCCACAACCACCAAAACCAAATTGGACGAGCTAGCCGAATTAGGAACCCTCCCTTCTCAAAAAGACATCCACTGGAGGGTCCCGGGTAATGAGACTCGTCCCACCCCCGAAGAAAACGAGGTAATCTGCTTCGTTGACCACGTGACCCGGGGATTTCGTCCTCCGGGTCATCCTTTCTTTAGGGAGGTCTTAGATCATTATGGACTCCGGGTGTTCGACATAGGGCCTAACTCCATGTTAAACATTACCCACTTCATTGTTCTATCTGAGTCGTACTTGTGCATGCCACCGAGTCTGACTCTTTTCATTGAGTTATTCCAGTGCAAGCCGTGCCGCGAAAGCGGCGACGGAGCGCTTCTCACTTGCGGCGGGGTATCCATCCAACGCCGCAAGAATTCTTTGATGCCAACCCTCAACCTGCACTCCCACGTTAAACATTGGCAGCTATCCTTCTTTTACTGCCACGATACCTCCCCCGACAGCGAAAAGAAGCTGCCGGGTTACTCAGAGGCCCCCCTCAAGCTCTCCGAGTCTTTCAATGCCTTCGCATCAGACTCAGACAGGGAGGCAATCCTTCCTTCGCTAGCCAAGATAGCCATTCTCTCAGCCCAGGGCCTCCTAGGGCTCAATTTAATAAAAACTTGGGTCGATTTCCGAATCCAACCTAATTCCGTTCGCGCCAAATTGATGTGCGAGTATTCGGGGCACACCACAGACGCGCTCCGCTACTCCACCAAGAGCTTTGCGACCGGTGATACTATAAAGACTATCAAGGGCTTCTTGGCGGAGAAACTGGAGGCGATAAAGGGCATCGCCGGGTTACCTCCGTTTACCCGGGAAAATCCAGCTCCAGCGGTAATACCCGGCGCTCATAGCTTGTTTCCACATTTCAACTCGATACTGCTTCTAAGCCTTTAATCTTATCTTTTTACCTCAGGCTGATGACCCTTTCTGGAGAGTTGAACCACTCCCCCCCTCCAGAGACCCGGAAGAGGAGGACGAGGCGACTGACGATAGTGAAGGTATTCACTCAGGATCTGCATATTTTTACTTGCATTACTTTCCTCTCGTCTGTCTTTTTTCCAATGAATGCACACCCGGTTCGCAGGGCTAGAGGACGAGGGTGGAAACAATGAAGACGACCCGGAGAGAACCGAGTCTGACCCAGAGGCAACAGTCGGGGTCAAGAGGAAAGGCAGGGGGACAGTGTCCAAGGTTCCTTTTTCCTCATTATCCTCTGAACCTTACTCCTTTGACGTCATGCGACGACTTAACCATCAATTATCAAATTCATCATGCTTGAAGGATTCCTTCCCAGCCAAGCGCAGGGTAACTCGGAGCTCCCCAGGTGAAGATCCACTTAACCCGGGCATTTCCGCCCCCTCGGTCCCTCGTGGCAGTGCTCCTCCATCTCGCTCTTCCAACTCTCCTCAGCGCCACCCTTCTCCTAACCACCCACGTGCCGGGCAATTCCGGGTTCCATTAGTGGTTCCTGCGAATACCTCGTCTACTTCCAGTGGCGAGCTCCCACCGGATTACACCGTAAATGCCGGGTAAGTTTTTGCCTTACTATTTCTTTTTGCATCTAGCGAACTTTCATCCGAGCCGCCGTCATCATTAATAACTGCCTTTTTTCAACTTTCTTTCAGCGCTCAGGTCACCGTCAGTGACCCGGAAAACACAGAAACGGATAACCTCCAGGTGGAGAAGCCGACTGACGACGCAGACGCCGCAACTGGTGGTGATGCGGCCACTAACCGGGAACAAGGCCCTCTGAACAATCCACTTTCCCAAACCGTCGGATCTCCTTCCTTATCGGAACCAGTAGACGAAGAGATAGAAATTCTAGATACAAGGATGAGCCCTCCCAACCCGGACACTCAGACTGTCCGGGTCTCCACTCCAAATGCAAGGAGAACCCCCCTACCAGATGATCAAGCTGCCGGCTCTTCCGGGACTCGCTCCGAGGAGTTAACTTTTGCCCAGATGCTAGAAACCCTGCGCGCCTTAAGGGCTAACGAGGAAAACATCTTGGGGTCTTTAATAACCAAACACGAGGTAAGTTCGATTAATGTTGCTTGTACCTTTGTCCAGTCCCCAAGTTCCGAGGGAGTTCATTCATGACTTGCTCGGTACTTTTATTATACCAATGACTGATAACTGTGCTCTTCTACCTGACTAATGCTTTTTTAACATCCATGCAGTCTTTCATGACTCAATACGAGGAGAAACTTGCGGACGCCGCCAAGCTCGTTGAAAAGGAGATATCTTTACGTGAAGCAGCCGAGGCTGAAGCCAGGAGGAATAGGCAATTAATGAAGAAGTACCGAAGAAGGGCTCACCAAGCCGAAGATGACCTGACAAGCCTTTCCGTCGAAATATCTGACACCTATTGTTCTTTGCTTGGTATGCTTCCTTCTCCGGTTTTATCCTTTTGACAAACAGCAAAAGTTTTCCGACTTATATCTTCATTTTTCTTCAGGCCCAGACGAAGCCATGCCGGATGAAGATGACATTGCCAAGCTGAAAACCATAAAGAGTGCTATCCGGCAGCTATGTGCCGGGACCAGATGGATCCTTGACGAGTTACGGTGTCCGGGTAGAGGACATGTTGACCTGAAGAGGCTGTTGGACGCCCTATCCACTATTCCCGAGTGGGTTCGGCACTGGAAGCGCTCATCTTGCCGGGTTGGAGTGACCCGGGGGCTTGCACTTGCGAAAGCTTATCTCCCCAAGCTCGAGTTAGCGAAGCTTATGGGCGGCTTCCCAGAGTTCAAGCTTGACGGATCCAAGTTTTCAGTAAAGGATTTCCAGGCCGTCCAGAAGGAGGTCCGTTACCCGGCCAGCGTAATTGCTGATGAACTGGATGTTAACATACTTGTTCCAGCATATGATTCTGCCGATAAAGTAATCAAGTCGGATCTTCCTGAGCCGTATGACATGCTGGCTCGGTGGAAGGAGGAAGCTGCTGCGATAAGGGCGGAGGCTGCCAAGAAACAAGCTGAAGCCGGCTCTGCTCCTGCTGCCTCAACATCAGTCGTTCCGCCCCCTGCAGGGGCTGGCGCCGCCAATCCGGGTGTTGCTGCTACCACCAGTGATGGCAAGGGTAAGGCCAAGATGGGCACCGAGTGATATATGGTTTCCAATGCCTCTTCTTAAGCGTCAGTCGGTCGACATACTTTTTGAAACAGTCATTTTTTAGGCGGTGCGCCTGTGCACCTTTGATATTTTTTCACCAGTATTTTTTAATGCACACTAAGGCCTTGATATACTCGATGCCTGTTCCGACCTTTTTAAGTTTAAGCTCATCTGTTCTCGATATCTGGTTTTATTTATTGCTCCTTTTGTGAAAACTCAATTTCCGGGTCTCATGGGTATTGACAAGCGGATTTTGCTTCGAAGTCCCCAAGTCCCCAAGACTCGGATATTTGGACTTTTGCAACTATACAAGTAAGCCAGTTCTTTTCAAGATTTCAAGCTACCGGGCCCGGATTGCCGAGCCTAGGACACTTGATCTTGAAAAGGGAACAAAATGCTTATTGCTATTTTCACAAAGATCCATGAGTTGTTTCACATCGGTTTTGAAGTTATGCTTAATAGTCATTGAGTTTCCAGCTATTCAGCCTTGTACTCTGCATAACTTGTGGTTTAGATGACCCTTTTGACTGTCTTGTACTGTAAGCCGGCTTTCGCATGGATACCATGTTGTTACATCAATACGAAGACGTAGCCAGCCAATTCCCGTCGGGTTTCATGACTAACTGCCATCGTAAGCGAACAAATCATGCCACTTTAATGCGAGTCACATCGAGCTTAAGTAAGAGTAGCCAAGAAATTTGGACTTCTTTGTCCGGTTATAAGATTGTAGCCGTACTCGTTTGCGAGTAATCGGCCCTTATAACTCATAGGCATCATGGCCGGGTCTTTGAGTTTGTAACTGTGCTATTTAAGCGACCAGCCCCCAAGACCTAGATATACGCATCGTACTGAGAATACATAACCTGATAACAACCATCTCTTTTCTTGATATCCATCTCTTTACTTGATATGAAAAACTGATAACAACCATCTCTTTTCTTGATAACCATCTCTTTACTTGATATGAAAAATGTAGGTCAGCAAGCCGCCTCATTAAAAACCCGTCCAGTCCCCAAAGGTGCCCTGGATAGGAAAAGAGTACGTCAGAAAACCTGCTGCCTATTACATCGTGCAATTCCACTTGCCAATATAGTCTTTACTAAGTATAATACGGACGCAGCTGAGCCACGTTCCATGGTCTATCTCTTTCTTGCATAGATGAAGTGGTGTGCGCGGTGTCGTTGACTGTAGCCGACTCTTCCCTTGCATCTATCAAATAATATGATCCGTTATGTAGGCTCCGGCTTATGATAAATGGTCC
The DNA here is from genome assembly GCA_028641055.1 of Alopecurus myosuroides. Taxonomy (NCBI): domain Eukaryota; kingdom Viridiplantae; phylum Streptophyta; class Magnoliopsida; order Poales; family Poaceae; genus Alopecurus; species Alopecurus myosuroides. Next base: position 294,476,612 of record CM054057.1, on the reverse strand, counting down.
TTCCCATGGTGGTGATAATTTGTGTTTTCCTTCGTTTGACTGTACCAGACGCAGAACCAAGTCTCCTTCCTGGAATACCCGGGTCTTCACACGCCGACTATGATACCTCCGTAGATCTTGCTGATATATGGCTGATCTTTCCAGGGCTTGTTCTCTTTGCTCTTCTAACATATCTACGGCGTCCTGCCGGGTTTTTTCGTTCTCTACTTCGACGTAAGCTGATACTCTAGGCGAATCGTGAATAATATCACTTGGTAACACTGCTTCCGCACCATAGACCATGAAGAAGGGTGTCATCTGAGTGGATCTGTTAGGTGTGGTGTTGATACCCCAAACCACAGAAGGAAGTTCCTCGACCCATGCACCAGCGGCCCTGACACAGGGAACTCGCAATCGTGGTTTTAATCCGCGAAGCAATTCTTGGTTTGCCCTCTCCACTTGTCCATTGACCCGGGGATGAGCCACCGATGCCACATCGAGCCGGATTCCATTGTTGCCACAAAACTTCTCCATCTCACCAAGGGACATGTTGGTTCCATTGTCGGTAATTATGCTGTGGGGGTACCCAAACCGGTAGATAATCCTTTTCAGGAACTTGACTGCTCTAGCTGCTTCGCAATTAGTAACTGGCATAACCTCAACCCACTTGGTAAACTTATCAATGGCCACCAAAAGATGTGTTTTCTTGCATGGTGACATATGGAAGGGGCCAACCATGTCCATACCCCAGACGGCAAACGGCCAAGTTAACGGGATAGTCCGCAACTCCATAGCCGGCACATGGGTTTGGCGAGCGTACCTTTGACATCCGTCACACCTTGCTACCAATCGCTCCGCATCCGTTAGGGCCGTGAGCCAGAAAAACCCGTGTCGATAAGCTTTAGCCACAAGAGACCTTGTGGACGCATGATGTCCACAGTCGCCTTCATGGATTTCCTTGAGAATCTGTCTGCCTTCTTCCGGCGCTACGCAGCGCAAAAAGACTCCTGCTGCACTTCTTTTGTATAATTCCCCATTGATGATAGAGTACCCCTTTGCTCGCCTCAAAATTTGCCTTGCTAATACCTCCTGTTGTGGTAACTCGCCTCGTGATAGGTAGGCCAAAAACGGTTCTGTCCACTCGGGAATAGTACGTACAGTGGCTACGAGCCCTGAATCCGAGTCTTGATTTGCCAATTCCTCCTCTGACTCGATTTTAACTGATGGTCGCCATAATTCGTCCAGGAAAACGTTAGGTGGAACCGGCTCCCTGCGCGAGCCGAGTCTGGCGAGGGCGTCGGCTGCCTCGTTCTTTCTTCTGTCTATATGCTCCACCTCATACCCGGAAAAACATCCTGCTACCCTATCAACTTCCCTGCGGTATGCCGCCATAGTTGCGTCCTTTCTATCCCACGTTCCTGACACCTGCTGTACCACAAGGTCCGAATCTCCGAAGAACCGTATCCTCTTGATGTCCATCTCTTTGGCTACCTTTAAGCCATGCAATAGGGCCTCATACTCGGCCACGTTGTTGGAACAGTCGAAGTGAATTTGTAGCACGTAACTCAATTTGTCCCCTTTGGGTGATGTTAGCACCACCCCAGCTCCTGATCCCTCGTACTGCTTTGATCCGTCGAAGTGCATGATCCATGACTCGGAATTTGGAACCGTTGCAGTCATACCTGTATGTGTCCAGTCGTTAACGAAATCAACTAAAGCTTGAGACTTGATTGCTGACCTGGGTTCGTAGTTGATATGATAATCCCCCATCTCTATCGCCCATTTGGCTATTCTTCCCGTCGCGTCCGAGTTTCTGATGATGTCCGACATTGGTATTGAACTAACCACTGTTATCGGATGTTCTTGGAAATACGGCTTCAACTTCCGGCTAGCCATAAAGACCCCGAATACCAACTTTTGCCAATGCGGATAGCGCTGCTTTGCTTCTGATAATACCTCACTGACGTAATAAACCGGCCTCTGAACCGGGTAACCTTTCCCGTCCTCTTTGCGTTCCACGACAACCACTGCGCTAACGGCTCGGGGGCCAGCTGCCACGTATAGCAACATAGGCTCTTTAGGACCCGCTGCCGCTAGTACTGGTGCTTCAGATAATTGCTTTTTTAGTGCTTCAAACGCTTCATCTGCCTCTTCGTCCCATACGAATTTATCCGATTTCCGCAAGAGCCGATACAAGGGTATTGCTTTTTCTCCGAGTCTAGATATGAATCGGCTCAAGGCTGCTACACAGCCCGTGAGCTTTTGAACATGCTTCAAGTTTTCCGGCTTTTTCAAATTCTGGATTGCCTTGATTTTATCCGGATTTGCCTCAATTCCTCTCTCGGAAACTATGAAGCCGAGTAATTTCCCAGCCGGAACTCCGAACACGCACTTCGTTGGATTAAGCTTCATCTGGTACCTCCTCAGGTTTTTGAATGTCTCCTTTAGATCATCGATAAATGTCTCCGCCTTCCTAGTCTTGATGACCACGTCATCCACATAAGCATGGACGTTACGTCCGATTTGGTCCTCAAAGCACTTTTGAATACACCGCTGGTAAGTTGCGCCAGCGTTCTTCAACCCAAACGTCATAGTTTTATAACAAAAGGCCCCAAACGGGGTTATGAATGATGTTTTCTCCCAATCCTCCCTTTTGAGCTTAATCTGATGATACCCGGAATATGCATCCAGGAAGCATAACAGATCGCTTCCAGCTACTGCGTCTATAATCTGATCTATCCTTGGGAGCGCGAACGGATCCTTTGGGCAATGCTTGTTGAGACTAGTGAAGTCAATGCACATCCTCCACTCGTTGGTCTTTTTCATCACTAGAACCGGGTTAGCCAACCAATCCGGGTGAAATACTTCCATGATAAAGCCGGCTGCCAATAGCCGAGCGATCTCTTCGCCTATAGCTTTCCTTCTTTCCTCATTCATTTTCCTCAAACCTTGTTTCACGGGCCTGGACTTGGGATCCACATGCAGACTGTGCTCAGCCAATTCTGTAGGGATACCCGGCATGTCGCTAGGTGTCCAGGCAAACACATCTGCATTCGAGCGAATGAACTCCACGAGCGCTCCCTCCTGCTCTTTTCCCAGGTTAGACCCTATGGTAAACTGCTTAGTAGAATCCCCTTCGACAAAATCTATCTTCTTGGTGTCTTGCGCTGCCTTGAATTTTGCTCTCTCATCCTCAGTATTCGGCTTTTTCAAGGATGTTCTATCGTCTGGATTTACTTGAGACCGGTAATATTCGAGCTCTTCCTTCCTGCATGCCTGCTCGGCCATAACTGAATCTCCTTCGTCGCACTCGGCCGCTATATCCCGGTTCCCATGTATAGTGATGGTCCGTTTAGGACCCGGGATTTTCAGCTGCAAATACACGTAGCACGGCCTAGCCATGAATTGGGCGTAAGCCGGCCTCCCCAACAGCGCGTGGTAAGGACTGCGCAACTTGACCACCTCGAACGTGAGCCACTCCACTCGATAATTATCCGTCGATTCCCCAAAAGCAACTTCCAAGGTGATCCTTCCCTCGGGGCTCGCCGAGTGACCCGGTACGATCCCGTGAAAGATTGTCGAACTTTTCTGCAGCTGGGACTCTTTGAGACTCATCCGTAAGAAGGTCTCCCAATAAAGGATGTTGATGCTACTTCCACCGTCCATCAGGACCTTCTTCAGCTCGTAACCATTAACCTGTGGAGCAACCACCAACGCCAAGACTCCTGGACGCTCCACTTTTTCCGGATGATCTCTTCTACTCCACGTTATCTCTTGTTCTTCCCATCTAAGATATCCCGGCGCGGCTGATGAAACCGAATTTGCCGCTTGCTTTGATGTCTCTTTGTTCCTGCTAGAAGTTCCTGTAGTATGCACATGATATTGTCCTTTTAAGTTAGTCGTTCGTACCGTGCCGACGAAGATGTTGATCCGGCCGATCGTCAATATAAATCCGGACTCGGGGTGATCCGATTCTGGCCCCCAGCCGGAATCGTCCACCAACTTTTCTTCTTCGTGGTCGATGTAGATTTCGCCAATGACAAGATTCTCCATGCCCTTCCGAGCTTCTCCCGTGATGTAAACACCTTTGGACGCAGGCCCCACGGTGGGCGCCAACTGTCGTGGGATAATCACGGCAGATGTTACCAGGGGTAACTGATCTTGGGGCAAGTCGACACAGGCGTTCGGGAGAGGGTTTAGCTCAAGAGAAGACATGGTACAACTTGATCTGACAGCCGGCAATCGAAGTCGCCGGATCTCTATTCTCGATACAATAACTCGATTAGGGTTTACACTGGATACTCGATATCACACGATATTGCTAGAGTTCTTAGATCTCTCTGCAAAACTATACCTGAAGGTCGGTTTATAAAGCACCCGTACCCCCTAACTTATTCGGCAAGGCATATTCCGGATCCTACATGAACACATCGCACTAACCATAACTTTCCTTTACAATAGCCCATAACCCGGGCCGTTAAACCCACAAGTTTGGGCCTCCACAAGCTTCTTTATTCTTAGCCGAATCCTGCACGCCATCCTTCGGGCCGGGTTATTTCCTCTGAGCTTGGCATACCGGGTTAGCATCCCCCTGTCAAGCCTCCTACTCCGGTATCCAACTACTGGAAGATGCACTTTGATGGCTCCAAGATGAAGGAGGGCCTTGGTGCTAGCGTGGTGCTTACGTCACCCAAGCGAGATCAACTCAAATACGTGCTGCAAATCCACTTCAAGGCATCCAACAATGTTGCAGAGTACGAGGCTGTGGTACATGGCTTGAAAGTAGCAAAGGAAGTTGGGGTGCAGCGCATCATATGCTATGGCGACTCGGATCTAGTTGTGCAGCAAGTTTCTGGCACTTGGGATGCTCTGGATGCCAATATGGCGTCATACCGCTTCCTGGTCCAAACCATGACAGGATTCTTTGAAGGTTGCGAGTTCCAGCACATACACCGAGGAGAGAACGAGGCAGCTGATGAGCTGTCCAAGTTGGGGTCTTCTCGGCAGTACATCCCGGCTGGGATTGCCTTGGAGCATTTGAGAAAGCCATCCATCAAGCCATCCCCCAACTCGGAGTCCATTTTCGTTCCTTCTCTGCCTAATGAAGAAGCAGTTCCAATGGAGATTGACTGGGAAGGTGCAAAAGAGGACCCGGGGACTAGAGTCTCCATCCCGGGGACCGGAGCCTGCAACCCGGGGACTGCCCCTCCCTACTCGGGGACTGCTCCTCCTTACTCGGGGACTGCCCCTCTCAGCTCGGGGACTGTCGCATTCCTTGAAGAAGTCCTTGCAAACCGTTCGGGGCTGCAGAGAGTCAATCCCAACTCAGAAAGAGACCTGGTGGTGGCTGTTCCAATGGAAGTGGACGAACCAGTGTTTCCCGCGCGGGAGACGCCGAGTTGGGCCATGCCCATATTATCCTTTCTAAAGGACGGCACCCTCCCAGATGATGAGGTTACGGCAAGGCAGATTCAGAGAAGATCCAAGGGCTACACCATCTTCAGAGAAGTGCTGCATAGAAGAAGTCCCACTGGCGTGCTGCAACGCTGTGTGGAACCGGAAGAAGGAGAAGAAATTCTGGTGGAAATACATCTAGGGGAATGCGGACATCACGCTTCTTCTCGGGCTCTAGTCAAGAAGGCTTTTCGGCATGGCTTTTTCTGGCTCACTGCTTTGAAGCAAGCTGAAGATATCGTGAGGAAGTGCAACGGCTGCCAGAGATTCGCGAGGAAGACCCACATGCCTGCTTCCGAGTTGAAAACAATTCCCATCACTTGGCCATTTGCTGTTTGGTGTCTGGATATGGTTGGTCCCTTCAAACCGGCTAGAGGCAACATGACACACATCTTGGTCATGGTTGATAAATTCACCAAGTGGATTGAAGTGAAGCCTATTCGGAAGTGTGATGGAGCTACTGCTGTGAGTTTCCTGAAGGATGTGATCCTAAGATACGGCTACCCGCACAGCATCATCACAGATAACGGCACGAATTTTGCTGAGGGAGCCATGGTGAGATTCTGCAGAGATAAGCACATCCGACTAGATGTCGCGTCTGTCGCGCATCCCGTGTCCAATGGGCAGGTGGAAAGAGCAAATGGCATGGTGCTTGCAGGCATAAAGCCTAGACTGATTGAGCCGCTGCTGAAAACACCAGGGTGTTGGCTAGACGAGTTGCCCGCGGTGTTGTGGAGTCTAAGGACTACCCCTAACCGGTCAACCGGCTACACACCATTCTTCTTGGTTTACGGGGCTGAGGCCGTGTTGCCAATCGACCTAGAGCATGACTCCCCCCGAGTAACCCTCTACACTAAGGCAGAGGCGAGAGAAGCTCGAGAAGATGATGTTGACCTGCTAGAAGAAGCAAGAGAGCTTACTCTGTCACGTTCAGTTGTTTACCAGCAAAACCTGAGGCGTTATCACAGCCGAAAAGTGAACCCAAGGGTTTTCTGAGAAGGAGACATGGTCCTTAGGCTTGTGCAGCGCACAGCCGGGATGCACAAGCTATCCCCTCCGTGGGAAGGGCCGTTCATTGTGAGCAAGGCTCTACACAATGACGCGTACTACCTTGTAGATGCGCAACCATCGCAGAAGAAAATGCCGGATAAAGCTGGGGAGGAATCTAAACGCCCCTGGAATGTAGCTCTACTTCGTCGCTTTCATTCATGAGCAAAAGTGTGTATGTACTCTCTTATCCGAGTTAAACTCCTACTCTGCAATCTGAAATTGAACTCGGGGACTGCCCTCGTCCAAAATGGTTCCAAGTGTTTCTATTCTGCTATATCTTTGTCTACTCGGTTGCTATGCTTGGAATTTCAAAAGCATACAAAGTAATGTGTTTACACTCACCGGACACTCTGCGACTCTGCTGCTGTCCGCAACCCGGCTTCATGGCAAGCCAGAGAACAAGCCAAAGAGTCAATGAACACATGAAAAATTGCAAAGGGAAGGACGCGTGTGGCAACCGAATAGAGTGTTTTTTACTGTTTTTTGTTAACTTTTTTTGGCTATGTGGTGGGTAGCGTTACTATGACTGTTTCCAAGTGGCTAAGTATTTGAAACTCCAACTTTGAACTCTTGTGACTCGAATACCTAAAAAGCAACAAGTTGCAGGTAAGAGCTGAGATAAAAAGGAGGGGTGAATGAGAAATGCAACTCGGGGACTCGCATGATAACGCAACCCGGCATCGAGCCAAAGCTGCTCAAATTACTAAGTATAAAACTTCAAGTGGAATAAAAACTGAGTAGCAACGGGAAAGATAAATTGTTTGATACATATGCAGCCGGCATCCCGGGGATCTGATGAGTATTTCAAAGTATAAGTGTTTCAGGAAAGAACTAGCTCGAGGTAGCGGTGTTCTCCAAGTTGGTGTTGGCGGCGTCCGCTTCAGGGTTGGCAGCAGCTTGATCTGAGGTGGCAGTGGCCACCGAGATGGGGTCGGATTGAGTGCGGGGTAGCACCGCATCGCCGAGTGCCGTGCCGGAAGATGATCCCATCTCGGGAGCTGCACCCTGGGTGGTGTCTTGGCTCTCGATCTCCTCGTCGCTACCCGCGGCGGCCTTGCCCTTCCCCTTCTCGGCGCTCGTATCTTCAAAGCAGCCCAAGTCTTCCAACTCGGTTTCCTCGTCGTCATCTTCATCACCCTCGCTTTCCGCCTCCGTGTCAGGCTCAGTGAGGCCCTCGATGAAGCGCGCGGTATCACCGTAGGAGGCGATCTCGTACGCGACTGCCTGGCGGCGAGTCACGCACTCGGGATCTTTCTCCCACTTCGAGTCCCGGCGCATCTCGAGGATGGTATTGAGATTTAGATTCTCATACCAGCTGCAGATGAAGAGGAGAAGCATGTCGGCGCCTGCCCGAGCTCCGGATGCCCGCCACTTCTTCAACTCGGCCTTGGCACCGTTAAGTTTCTCGGCGAGCGCGCAGATGGTTGCTGGCGCAGCATCTTGTGGCCAGAACAGAGAGTGCAGATTGAAGGCGGTACGCACCAAGTCAGTGCCCAAGCCCCTAAGTTGCTGAAGCTGTGTCTGCATGCTCGAAAGGTTATCTTCAATTGAAGACTTGGTGTCCGTGGGCAGACCCTTCTCTGCTCGACTCTTTTGCGCCTTAGCCAAGGCAGGCGTGCAAGTCGAGTAGAGGTCAGGGAAGGTTTCTACAATTGCTATCAGAAAAAGATTAGAAACAGAGGCAGAGAAGAGAGGCAAGACAAGCCAAACAGAAGAAGACGGAAACAAGCAGATGCCGAGAAGCGAGAACTTACTGTTAAGCTCGCAGAGTAGCGATTCCAGCTTCTTTCTCCAGGCCTCCTCATCCGCAATGTTCTTCTCTTCAACCTTGCGGAACTCGGCCAACTGGCTCATGAGGTCCACGTTGCTTTTCTTCAGCACCTCGTTCTCCAACTCAAGGGCCCTCTGCTTGGCCTTGGCTGCCGCCTCCAGCTTGTCCTTCTCGGCAGTCAGGTCTATGGCATCCTGGAGGGCAGTCTTCAGTTGGACTTGTAGCGGTTCCATCTCGGTGAGGTGTCTATTCCTGAACTCTACCTCTAGGCTCTCAATCTGCTGCTTCAACTCGGCGGGATTCAGACAGTCAAGATGCTCCTCACGGAACTTCTTGTACTCTTCTGCGGACAGAAGCGGCACAGTAAGCAGGGTAGCCCAGAGAAAGGAGTAAAATAACCAAGAAGACGGCAACCCACCTTCAAGTTCCTTAATCTTGCTTTCAGCAGAATCAACGAAGACATGGCAGTGTTTGTGTTCCTCTGTCAGCGTCTCAAGTTTTCCTACAGAGTAGAAGGAGTTAGAGCAAAGAGCACATACGGGCGTAAACAAAAAACGCATTAACCGAATAGCTAGAAGCTTACTCTCGAGTGCTGAAATTTGGAGGGCACGATCCAGGGCTGCCTTCTCCATTTCAGCATCGGTCTTGCGCTCCGCTTCCAGGGCCTCAAGGCGCCTCTTGGCGATGGAGTGGTTCCAGAGCAGCCGCCGGTAAAGGGTTGTCCTCTTCAAGAGGCTATTCTGAGAAGGAGAAAGAAAAGGAGTTAGACATTGTTTTGAAGATTTGGCCCGAGAAGACGACAACTCGGTTGAGTACCCGTCTACTCGGCCCGAATCTCGGGGACTGGATAATGGTTAAGGAGAAAGAGAGGAAGAGAAGAAAAAGGAAAATTGCAACTCGGAACAAGAAACCGCAACTCGGAAAAAGCAAACAAAACTCACAGCATAGGTCTGTTTGAGATCTTCAGCGGCCTTGCGGTGGACATACATCTTCGCGGCCAGCGTGCTGGTGGTGGACGAAATGGTCATGGGATTGTAGCCCATGTCCGCCTTGTTCCAATCAGTGCGCCAGTGATCCAGCGGGCCCAAGGCCAGGCCGTTCCAGGTCTTGTTGCCAAGGACCTCGCTATTCCACTCCGCTTCGATGAAGCCTACCCGGTCGATCATCTGCTCAAGCCCCTGGGACACCACCTCAGTCTCTTGGACCTCCCGCGAGTAGATCGAGAGGGGCTTGTGCTTTGCTGGCAACTTGGAGTCCACCGCCGTGGCCTGCTTGCCCTTCGTAATAGCGAGCCGCTGCTCGGTCTTGCTCAGATTGATGCTATGTTGCTTGCTCATCTGCACCATGTAGGGCAGGTAGCTAGGCGGTTCCTGAGCGCTTGATCCCGCGGCTGCGCCTGCAGAGCTGCCAGTAGCGCCGATGGTGAGCTGCCCAGTCGTCGCGACAGGCTTCACGGATAGTTTTGGTGGCGGCATCTTGGCAGAGTCCAGCGCAGCGTTGCGCGGTGGGTTCTTGCGGACTGGAGCATCAGGCTGGATGGCCTGCTTACTGGCGGCATCTGCCTTCTTGGTGACCTGCTTGGCTGGAGGGCTCGGTGCAGTCTTGGTCTTCTTCGCGGGCTGCGGAGAGCTTGGGGCAGCGGGTGGAGCAGCCCGCTGGGTAGGCGGCACAGGAGGCTGGCTACCCGGCGCAGCGTCCGGCTGCGCTTGGCTCTGCGGGTTCTGTTCCACCGCGGTCGTCTCAACCCACTGCTCGGCAGTGGGATCTTGCGGTACATCTTCTGTTACCTCTACCCGCGGCTGGGCCGCGGGGTCATCTTGGACGGCAGCCTCAGCTTCCGGCTGCTCCTGGTTCTCTTCACGCCGCTCAAGGGCGGCAAGGTCTTGGTACTCGGCGTCTTGGTCAGCCTTCTCCCCAGCCGAGGCAGCTGGAGGAGAAGGCGGGGTCTCATCTTGAGCAGCATCCTGCGCATCTGGTTCTGCGCGGGCTTGCTGCTCCGTGTCCATGTCTTCAACACCAGCGCCCGTGTCCTGGGCATTGGTGCCTTCTTCTTCTTCCTTCGCGGGAGAGGACTCATGCGTCCTATCCCGCGCGGCTGGCTCCTCCTCGTCCTCATCAAGATCGATGAGAGACTTGGGGTCGACGGGTGTTTTCTTCTTGGACTTGGCGGGGGCAGCAGCAGCATCAGCGTTCAAAGGGTCGCTGAAGAGAAGGAGGAGCTTAGAAAAAGAGAAGGGGAAGAAGAAGACCGAGAAGCAGTAACAAGATATAAGTTAGAGGGAAGTTACTAACCCTTTGCGGGTAGGGATTGGCCTCCTGGTGGAAACTTTCTTCTTCTTCTCGGCTTTCGGCTTCTTGGCGGGGGGCTCTTGAGCACCGCTACCCGTCCTCTTCCGGGTAGAAGGAGCAGCCACCGCAACCGGATCGACGTCGAGGACGTCTTCGTCGCCCTCATCAGCATCGGCATCATCTGCAGAGTAGAGAAGCGACGGTTGAGAAGCGGAAAGAAAGGATAGATTGCGCTACCCGCAACTGCAGAGGCGAGCTCAGTCACCTTCTTCATCGTCCTCGGACCAATCCCGAATGGACGCATCGACGTGGTGCTTACCCTGTTGTTCGGTGTGAGGGACACAGAGGGTAGCGTGGGTGTCATAGGCGGTCTCGTCGTCTTCTTTTCGGTCTGGGTCCTAGTTGGCCTCAAGGAGCTCTTGGTTCTCGGCGAGCTGGCGATCAAGATGCTGGAAACACAAGCAGGCAATACAAATCAGTTGAGCAATATAAGGAATCCTACCCGATACGGAATGCAAACGCAAAGCATATTTGGCTAAGGTCCTCTAGTCGACATGGCGTGCAAACATAAAGCACATGAAGCCTAGCGAATACTAGTAATTCCTCTACTCGACATGGCGTGCAAACATAAAGCACATGAAGCCTAGCGGATACTAGTAAGTCCTCTACTCGACATGGCGTGCAAACATAAAGCACATAAAGCCTAGCAGATACTAGTGAGTGTTTCTACTCGGTGCAGCGTGCAAAGACTAAAGCACACAAAGCTGGGAAGCCACCTACTCGGTATCAGGATGCATAGATAAAGTATGAAGTACTAACCTGCCCGATTGGCTTCTCGCGGCTATACGGCACGAAGCCGTATTGCCAGTTGTCGGTGAGGCCGGTACTCATGATGGAGCGCGCCCAAATGGCCACATCCGCATTGCTCAACTCGAACGTGGTGGTCCTCGTGATCCCTATTGCCTCCCATGTAGCACATGAGGTGCGCACGGCGCTGTAGCGGGAGCACTCGCCTGGAAATCCAGCAGGCGATGGGATCGTCGCTTTTGAGTCCCATATCCTTTAGCTCGATGAGGCGCTTGTTGATCTGGAAGACGTCGCCTTCCAATTTTTGCTTGAATCCCCAATTCTGTTGGGTGGGCGCCGTGTTCGTCCACTTGGGAAGCAAGATCATGTCCACGATTGGCGCTCCTTCTTCGTCAGGGACGTTCTTCACATAGAAGAAGGTCCGCTGCCACTTGCGCACCGAGTCGAGGCCCTTGATGCGCGGGTGAGGGGTGGAGCCGTGCTGCAGGATCATCGCGCTGCCGGTCTTGGTCATGTTGCGGGCGCTCTCCGTGCTTCCTGGCTTGGGCACGCTCTGCTTCCGGAAGAAGAAGTAGCGCGCCCAGGTGTGCACCGTGGGGCGCACACCCAGGAACGCCTCGCACACCACGGCGTGGTATGCGAGCATCACCATGGCGTTGGGCGGCAAGTGATGCGGATGGAGCCCGAAGTGGTCGAGGAAGGACTTGAAGAAGTCCGAGACGGGAAGCCCGAATCCCCGCTTGAAGTGAGCGAGGAAGACGACGAACTCGTCCGCCTCCGGTGTGGGGACGAGCTCGCCGTCCGGCTGCCGGCAGCGCACGCCGGGAGGGACCTGGCGGGTATTCACCAGCCACTGGCAATCCGCCAGGGTGACCTCGGATCCAGCCCATCCGGCGCGGGCGTCATCGTCACGGGCCATCGATGCGAGGCGATTTGGTGGAGATTAGTGGAAAATTGATGGGATTTGCTAGCCTTCCGGCGTCGCAGGGAGCAGCGGCGCCGTGAGAAGCGCGGCGGCGGAAGCACTCTGTGGCGGCGGAGATGCAAAGAGACAGGAAGAGAATGAGACCAGGAAGGGGAAGAAGGAGTTATCGAGGGGGTATTTATCCCTCCCCTCGGGTAGCCGTTACTAGTAACGTTAGTGGGATCAGTTGTGCGCAGAGATCGTGCGACGTGGGGTGCGGGCTGGTTAGAAACGCACACAGCGCATATCGCGCGCGTAACGGCCGCAATTGATCCCACCTCGACATCGTGGGTGATAACTGCACTTGATGTGACCTAACGGGCCGGTGGGCCCAGGCCGCGGTGATGGGCGCGTGGCCTGCCATATCCCAGGCACTGAGGCGTCGGGGGTACGAGAACGTGACACGTGCCCAGTTGCAGTGCGGAAAGGTGGATTTGGTCTGCCACGCCGGGATTCTCTCCAAGAATTCCGCGAAGTCATTTTACTCGGCGACAGAGAAGAGAAATAGTTCTATTTGGAAGAGAAGAGACTCGAGCCAGAATTGGGGGCTACTCGGAGGTTCTACTCAGCAACCTAAGGTTCAAAGGCAAGATTGGTTTTAAGCTGGCAGAGCCCAGTGAACGAGTTCGCAGACTCTACCAGCTTCGGGGACTAATGTCGGGGGGTTACCCCCGAGTAGGGTAAAGGCAAGTGCTAAGGGCAAGATCAGAAGAAACGTTTGGCAGAGTAGCTGGCTACCCGGTACTCGCTACCCGGTCGACTGCTATTCGGCCGTACACACTGAAGACCAGGAGGTAGAATCAAGGAAGTTATTCTCCTCCGAGTAGAGGAAGTGGTCCGAGTAGAGATGGCGGTCTCCTACCCGGGCCAGAAGTCAAAGGAGCCGTTCTGACACAGGATCCCGCGTATCCTGGGTCCGTACTGGAGCACTGTTCATCTGCAGAGCGCGTGCTTATCCGCGCCAGAGTGTCAGCAGGGCGTCGCAGGTTAGGGGGGCCTACCCCGTGACAGTGTCAGTGGTAACAGATCAGCTTCTTGGTTTTGCACAACGACTTTCCACACGGAGACAAACTAGGAAGCCAAAGCTGTCAGCGGGAAGCTGGAAGTGTGCAGTGTGCACACTATGTCGACATCTTGGCTGTATCCGGCTGGGCACCAGTATATAAGGTGCCCTGCCTCCTCCTGCGCGAGTGACGACACGACTAGAGGCTACAGTTGCATAGAGAGAAGGGTGGCTACTCGGTTGTAGGCAAAACTTGTACTATGGCTACTCGGAGACACACGAATACAAAGAGAGAAAGGCAGGAGTAGGGGTTTTACCTCCACACGAGGGCCCCGGACCTGGGTAGATCTTGTTGTTTACAGTGCTAGATTCATCCTCACGCGGCTACTCGCTGCGTGATCCCTCCCCGAGCGCCTCCAGCGTCCATCGTCCCCACATCTTTAGCCACCTATGGCATCTGCCGTGACACCACCACGACACCCGGCCTCCCCCCCCCCCCCGGCCAGGCCGGCCTCCCCCCTTCTCTGGCCGGCCCCCACACAGAGCAGGTCGGCCTCCCTCAACCCTACCCCGGCCTCAGGCTAGCCTCCAGGCCGGCCACCTACCCGAGCAGCCCGGCCTATAGGCCGGCCTGCCTCCCCCCACCCCGGCCCCAGGACGGCCCCCCTCCAGGCCGGGCTCCAGGCCGACCAGGCCGGGCTCCAGGCCGACCAGGCCGGCTCCCAGGCCGGCGTGGCCCCAAAATGCACGGGAATTGCCCGTTTTTGCACCGTTTCGACCCCCGTTTCGACCCCGAGCTATATAAGGGACCCCGGTGGCTAGATCTAGGGTTTAGGGATGATTTGAGAACTTCGGGCTTTGCCCTTGTATCCCTCTTGTGAGGTGACTCCTCTTCCGAGGCTACTCCTATGTTGATGATGTTCATCTAGGACCGTATCAAGATCTCTCCAAGGAGCTACTCTCTCACATAGTGATTCTAGTAGCGCTTGCCAACCTTCCCCTTTGGGCTTCTGTTGGATCGGTGGACCGACCGGTGAGAGGAATCGGTTTCAATTAGCGTGTTGTTGACTTGGGTTTGCGATCCCTCGTAGGCTTCACGAGTTATCTTCCCCCTTTTGTGTTTCCACGCGTTTGCCCTCGATTTCCCCTCGATTCCCCCTCTCGTGTTCATCGTGGTCATCGCGTTTTTCGTGCGTTCTTCGTTCGTTCTTGTCGATTCGTGAAGATCGGGCCAACTTAGAGGTCAACACCTCATCACACGTGTCGCGGCTGTGGGCCGGTAGTACAGCGGTGAGTGGCGCCAGGCACGGAACCGGCGAGGCATCGTGTCTAGGTGAGGTGCGGCGAGGGTGGCGAGAGCGAGCGCGGTGAGGGCCAAGGAGGTGGACGTCGAGAATGGGATAGCGACGAGCGGCGAGGGGGCCTTTTTGTAGCCTGGCGGGGCACTTACAGCGCCGCGCGTGCCTCCGCTGCCGCCACACCATTACTCCGGCAGCCTTTTGACTGGGCGCATGCACTGGCCGGCCGCCACGCTATTACTCCGGCAGCCTTTGACCGGCGCGGGCGCCGAGAAGAAGATCACGGGCGGGGGTTTCTGTTCCCGCGGTTTTCCGACGCGTCACTGACAGAGCTGGCCCGCGTGGGCTGCACCGCATCTTCGCCCCCCCCCCCCAAGCCGAACCCAGCGGGCTGGGTTTCGCCTGGGTGTCGCGGCGCGAATTAGCGCCGAAATGACGCTATTTGAGCTTCTGGTGGGGGCGGCTGGTGCGAAAACGGCGCTATTCGCCGCTTCCGGCGCTAAAAAGGCCACATGGGGGCGCTGGGGGGGGGACGACTGGAGATGCCCTTACACCCTAAATTCCTATAGCTCTCTTGATTTTGTTATGTTTTAGATGAGAAGGTTCCATTGTCCGAAAAGAAAATAAGCGCCAGGAAACGTATATGAAATCTAGAGGTCTAGCACCAATAAATCCTATAGGAGATGCAAAAGGAAAAAATTGATGTTGTTAATTGCGTTCTTATCCGTCAGACTATCCTATGGTTTGTCTAGTACTAGGATGCTTTATTATTATCTATCTGCAATGCCCATGTTTTGATTATTATATGAACTATCATATCCATGCAACGCCCGTTCATCCATTCCTATGACTATAGTACTTTAATTCTGTTATTTTCCACAATTGCTACCGATGTTACTATTTTACATCTGTTGTTATTTTACTACTGCTGCTGCTATAAAACTGTTACCACTGATAGCTGTTGCGAGCAAGTTAATTTCAGGTGCAGCTGAATTGACAACTCATCTGTTAAAACTTATAAATATTCTTTGACTCCTCTTGTGTCGAATCAATAAATTTGGGTTTTACTTCCATCGAAGACTATTGCAATTCGCTATACTTGTGGGTCATCAGGTATTTATATGTCCCCAAGAGGTGCGTACAAAGGTCGGTTTACAAGGTTCGCGTCCCCTCGGAGAAACGCATCGTTTGGACAAAAGTAACTTCCTAGTTAGCTTAGGATCTAAGCTAACTTATTTCTAACATAGTTCATACTGATGGTAATTGGTCTAGGCGATGCGGCCGAGCCGGATGGCGTTGACGTAGTCGCGAGGGCTGTGTGATGCAATGCCGGGGACGAGTAGGCCGGTGGCGCGGTAGAGCAGGGAGATGGCGCCCTCGCGGTAGTCCCTCCCGGCCGTGGCCCACAAGAACATGGCCTTCACTAGGTCGCTCAGCGCGTTGCCATACATGGACAACACGTACCTTGGGTCGAAGTAGTTCGGGTTCGGCGCGTCACCCGCCAGCACCCGCCCATTGTACCACCCGTCGTAGTAGACGCACGTCCCGCCGTGGCTGAATTCGGCCCCCGGCGGCATGTAGAACGGCACCCTTGGCACGACGTCGTACCGGTACACCACGCGCAGGTAGTCCTTCGCGGCCACCACCACAGTGTCGCGGAAGAACTCGGCGAACGCGTCGTTCCCGACGCGCGGCTGCGCGTAAGTGTGCACGGCGTCAAGCCTGCCAAGGATGTCCCGCTCCCCATGCAGTGCCAGGATGGCTGGGAAGAGGACGGCGAGTGCACCGCCAAGGCTGTGGCCCGTGACGACGACGCGAGCCCTCGGGTGCTCCTCCAGCTGCTCGCGGACAACCTTCCGGAGCTCGTAGTATGCGACAATCTTGCCGGCGGGGACGTCGGCGGGGGCATCCCTGGGGAAGGCACGCCCGGCGTCCTGGCCATCCTCCTCCTGGAGGCCGAGCGCCTTGAGGAAGCCGACGTGGACGTGGCCCATGTCGCCTAAGGGTATCCATGATAGATCCACGTCCGTCGACCAGTCCTGCATGTTGAAAACCTGCGTGCCGCGGAACGCCACCACCACCATGCCCGCATCCTTGGCACGGTCCGTCGCCACGAACGCCTGCGTCGTGTCCAATTGCAGGAACTCTGCATTCATTTAAGCATAATTTTCAGTCTATTCCACAAATTTGTTCGTATGTACTACGTGTCAAAATACATGTCCAATGCTAGTGCATGAAAATGTACTATTGTCTCCTCGGTCAACCTAGATAATGTTTCCTTGATCAATTTTAAGAGAGATTTGCTTAAATACTGATGATTAAAAAGATATTCACTATGTTGTAATAATTTGTTTATAACAACAACAAAAATTATAGTAGGCATCTTACAATTTATAAAGACAGCAGTAATATCGAATCTACCATGGATTGATGGTTCTTGATACCGACTAAGAAATATACAGAAAAGTCCGAGGTAACTGAGAAAATCGTCCTATGTTGCAGCCAACCCGAGAAACTCTGCATGAACTCTGTTTTTCCTTGGTAAATTATATTTGTTATCTCCAACTGGTTAAAATATTTAAATATAATAAAAGAGAATAATATTCTGGCCTTTGCATAAACTTATGCACAATTTAATTATAACAATGTTTGATGGACTTTGTTCCCCTGTCAATCTCGAAACAAACAAATGTTCAATGATTACAGCGTAATAAAACATACATATAAGAAGCTAAAAACGGCGGAATGCAGTATATTCCAACTGGTTTAACTGATCTTGTGTGATGGAAAGTGTGTATATATGATCTTTGCTCTCTACTTACTGTTCCAGCAGCTGTAGTACCCCACGAAATTGAACTGCGAAAGGGGGAAAATGTATACAAAATTAATACACTGCCCGTATTATGTACTAGTAATATACCTCGACAATAAAGGAAGGTATGCTTCCTGGATCAATTATGTGCTGTGTCTGTGTAGATCACGGGAATGCGTATCTTCTTATGCAAAAAAGATCAGCATCTTTGCTACCGTGAGCACAGCTGCTTGCTGATGCCCTGACCTGAACTCCTGATGCAGCGTGCACTCATATATAACTCGGTTATTTCTCCAGAGATCATTAATTCTGTGCTTACCTTCCACACGTTGCTGACCACGTTCTCTATGTATGCGGCGTGCTCGTATGCGATCTTGGCCGCCATGACAGTGACCTCAAGGAGATGATGCCAACCGTTGCTCTCCACCTGCAGCCGCTTCAGCTCGGTCCTCCCATCGACCAGCGCGACAATCGTCGAGAAGTTGGGCGCGTCACGGTCCAGCGGAACCACAAGCTTACCTGCGTGTCACCGCGCGCAATATGATTATCTATAGTCAGGAACTAATCTGTACTCAAGCATTTTACAGGCTACATGGCTAATTTCCGTCATGCAAACTGCAACTGTCCAAAAGCCCGTACGGCCGACTACAGTTCTAGATAAACACGCACCGATTTGCACACAATCAACAGTACAATCTTTCGCTTTCCAGACGTTGCCGATGCTACATAAGTTAACCGTACCGCCATGATGTGGGCAGCATGAATTGACACCTCACACCGCACACCAACTACTGAAGAAAAATCTGAAGTACGATACGATTGGATAGTCAGTACTTTTTTCTTCAGATTTTTCCATGAACGCTTAGTCTAATATATATAGACCTAGACCCATCCACACACCAAGAACCACATGTGCTAACATAACATCGACTAGACACTAGAATCGGGAACATCGAAATCACCACTATAGTCAGTCTTCTACCAGTGAAACAATATAGTTCATCTCTAGTGCTTTGAACACAGTAGCCTTTTTGCTTGCCGAGATAGCATAAATGAGAGGGACAAGTAATAACCACCGTTTATAAAAAAAAAAGTAATAACCACCGATCAAATTTTGTAATTCACTGTGCTTTAAAAAAAAGGAAAAGCTTGAGCAAGTTCATTTCAATAATGGTGAGCTGGACTCCATTGCGTGGAAGTACAGTTAATATTCGACCAAGTCAGCCTATAATAAGGCAATTTCTATCCCTCGCCACTTCGGCTATGCCCAAGTTAGTACGGAAACAACGGGCGCCTCCCAAAAGCAAGATTTTTAATTACTTGGTTGGTCATTCAAAATAGGACTTGGACGACGGATACATTGAGATGTCGAATATGGAAAAATTGTGGCAAATGCAAGCTATCTAACCAAGTGTAAGAATCGGTGGTGCATCTTACTTTCCAATATAGATTCGCGACTAGAGTGTGGTTGGGCATTCATGACATCTTCCCCTCGGATTCGCACATTGTCCCTACTATCAAGGAATTGTGGACGGAGGTGATCCATGGAAGAATTCATCATGGCAAAGCTCTTGTCTCCTTGGCGATGCTCGTTTTGTGGAAAATTGGAAAGAGAGAAACTCATGCGTCTTTCGCTATCAATACTCCACTATGGCGATGGTAGTGATAAGAAATTAAGGAGGAAGCTAGATTATGGTCTTTCGTGGGGGCTAAGGCCTTGATTATTTTAATGTCAGGAGAGTGGCCGGTATATTTTTGGTTCGGGCTTCGTTGTTGGCCTTTTGGTTTGTAACGCCTCTAAAACTTCTTCTTAATTATAAATGAAATGGAAAATATTTTGTCCCGTTTCAAAAAATATATATATAATTAGTCTCTGAAACACACATGACATCAATTCTAAGATCAATTTGATCATTAGTGGATTAGGAATATGACACTATAATTACGGCTGAAGATATGGTATGTTCTCATGTTTTTTCTCCATTTTTGTTGAAGACTATTTACTGATGTATTGAGCTGATTTATCTTTTTGAACATGTTAAATTGATTTATCGGTAAGGAAGTTCCTTAATTTTCTCCTATGGACTAGCTAGTGGTACGATAAAACATATTATGTTTACATTTTTGCGGATTATGTGTACTACTACATATTTTCAATATAGTGATGTTGTATCGAGCGGCATGTTTGATAAGCAATCAAAACAAACTGACAAACAAACAGAAAACAACGATGTTACAGGTGCATGCCGAACTCAAGCAATATATGTGGCAGTGGCTTCATATAACCAAACACTAGCTAACGGAAAGACTGTAATAAGGGAGAGACATGTTATATTAAGGGATTTATGTACTGATTATGTATAATTGTATACATGTTTGGGTTTAACTAATAAAACATGATCACGAGGAGAGGAAACTCGCATGACTAATGGAACTAAAAGTGCTAAAACAAGCTGCTGGAGTCAGCATGCCCGAGATCATGTTTTCTATGCTTGCACCCGTCTATTTTAGTAACCCGTCAAAATGTTACTTTTACGAGATTTTGAAATATTGTACAACAGTTATACATATGGAGAAAGTGTAGAAAGTTGTCCTTGCCAATTTGTAACAAGTAGGTGTGACCACTTGTGTGCTTCGAAAAAAAAAATATCACAAAATGAGTTCATGTACTATATGTATTGTAATATATATGCACACATATGTTAGCACACTTTTGATTGAAAATAAAATTGTATTTTATTTTTGGGTATCATGAAATGGTCACTGATCTAGGAACGCCTCTCTGGTGAATGAGACTTTTAATCTGTTGTATAATGGACGTGTTTTCATATTATTACTCATACTAGGCATTGGTGTAGCCAGAATTTTGTAAGAAACTTTATGGAAAAGTGATTTTAATCATATTAAAACACTGTTTCCTGAAAAAATGGTCATATTGTACCAATATTTACTTGCCACATATGTATACTTCCAATCTATCTTCTAAAATACGGTGTGATTTCACTAAATCCCAGGATCATATGGGAGCTCATTTGTTTTAATTAGTATTTCCATATATCAGTACATAATACTTGCATACGACCGTTCATGTGTGCATGTATGAGCAATTAGGTCAGACTAGTGGAACTTGGTTAACAAAATTTAGAAGAACGAAAAATAACCATATAGATAATGAATTTGAGGGGTGGCAGGAGGTAACATGGAAAAAAATCAATGTTAAAGCATACATTTAAAAACCATTGAATATATGGCGAATATTTACTTAAACAAACACTAAACTTCGCTGAAAAAAATAACACACACACAAACAGAGGTATATTGACAAAAATAATGGGTGTAGACGCATGCATGAGACCGAAAGAGAATCCTTATACTTTTTGTTGACAACATATCATCCATGAACTTAATTATCTTTTGTAATAGGTCCTTACTGTTCCATGAAAACTAGATTCCATTCGTTATCACTTCTCTCACTTGTAGTTTTATTATTGATATATATGTTGCACGGGTTTACTTAGTTCATTTTTATGATACTCCCTCTGACCCTATTTAAGTGTCGTGACCCGTATACAAGTTTATACGTATGTAGCTCAGTTTTCTCTATCACATATTTCGGATCGGAGGGATTATAATTAATTGATTGAAAAGCAAGCTGATGAGCAGCTAGCTTGGCTTGTATATATATATGTGTGTGCCCATCGCGCGCATTTTAATATTCATTTTGTGTTATGCCCTCATCTCAAGGTGTATTAAGATCATGCAAATATATGATTGTCTATAAATTAACTATGGGTTGACATCACGTCGCCGTTAAGGTGCAACGGTTATGTCATTTTTCGTACGTACGTGTGATGATGTTCCATACGATTCCGAGCAAGCCGCCGTTGAGCGCGGCGAAGTTGAGGAGGAACTCGACGGCGGCGCCGATCCACTTGGCCGGGTAGTAAGCGGCGTCGAGGAACCTCTGGATGAGGTGGGTGAGCGCCACGAGCATGTCGCCGGCGTCGACGAAGGCGTAGCTGGTGACGGGCTTGCGCAGCGACAGGATGTCGACGAACCGCGTCTTCTCCGACGGCATGATCAGCTTCTGCTCCCCCGCACTCTTTGTGAGAGGAATGGCTCCGGAGTAAGCGAGCTGCGGGGCCGCCATGGTTCGAGCTTCTTTTCTAGCTAGTACGCTGAAGTGCGAGCAGGCGTCTATGTGAAAGGAGCTACACCCAGGGTTGAAGGAAGGGTGTCCTTTTTATAGGGCTCCCGCGCTTCGGATTTGGGGTATTGTAGTCAAAGCTGTTGTAAACAGTTACGCTTCAGAAGAGCTTCACCCTTCTGTACTTTCATTGGATGTGCCGTGTACGACAGGACACATGTAACCTTTTTCTTGCGGGGTGGGAACACGTGTATATAACATATGTTACACATTCGAGATTTGATCACAAGGCTCAGCTAGGTCATGTACTCCCTAGCATGCATGATTAATTCGAGGAACAATAAAGGTATGCTACACCCTCGCCGAGTAGCCACAGAGATCACGGCATATGTCAAGTTGGTGTTGCAGCACATCTCTTACCGGTTCAGGCGCACAAGCATGAGTACTACTATTAATACAATAGTGCAATGATGTAAAGTGAAATGTTGATATAAGAAAGCAGAAGCCGACCTAGCTCAGTGGTAGAGCGCGTGGCTTTTAACCACGTGGCCGTGGGTTCGATCCCCACGGTCGGCGCTTTTTGTGAAATTTTATTTTTGCGTTTGCCCGTCACGCATTCTGCTTTCATTTACAGGAAAAACGATGGCCAGATCTATACAATGTAACTGATGATATATTTTCTCAGAATTTTCTACTACAGTATGTTCAAAATCTAGAAATGTTTCTGTTGCGATATAAATTTCAACGACAATTATTTTGAGACGCAGTGAGTATCTTTAAATCTGTAGAAAACATCTTACATAGCTAAAGTATAACGCGAGACAAAGTTACAAGTTAGAGCATGAATCTGTCTCATTGAGATAGAAACTATAGGATTCCGGGGGTGGACGGATCCACTGACAGCAGAGCACTGACCGGCCAGATTAATTTTTCTTTTTTTTCTCAACAAGAATATTTTTTTTTCCTATTTTATTGATTAAGGAGATAAGTTTACAGTACAACACCAATAAGCCAAACGGCTTGGAAATAAAATCCTACTCTCGCTGCAAAATATAGCTCAAATTTTTCGCTCCCGCTACCCCACAAAGCATGGCATTCCGATTAATACTTGAAAGAACAACGGTTGGCATAGAAGCCACATTTCTAAACACGTGTGTATTTCGTTCATTTGAAACCTCCCAAGCCGCGAGAAGGGCCAAGGAAGTAAGCCCCTTGAAACAGTGTCCAAGGCCCCGGTGATGGCGCACCACCAATCCTTGACCGAAACATGGAAGTGCCATTGAGATATGTCAAAGTCGAGCAAGACGAGCCACTCCATGATGCCACCCAAACTCCAAGTGAATATCAACATTGTAACATAACATGGGCCGCGGTCTTCGGCTCCCTCTTGCAGAGTTGGCAAAGCCTACAATTTGGCCTATTTTGAAGGATCAACCAAGCAAAGAATTTGCACTTGGGAGGGGCCCAATTTCCCCAAATCACCGGCTTCATGAAAGACGTGGACGTAGCCTCGAGCTGCGCCTAGGCCGATGCCGCGGAGTATTGCAAGTTGTTGGTGAGATTCCATATGATAGTATCCATGGCATCCTCGACGAGGTGAACCACTTAGAGCTTGCTCCAAAGAGATAAAAACTCATTAATGTGAGTGACCGAAATGCCACCTGGCCCACCTTCGAAGTTTAGGTTGCTAATCCAGAAATCATTCCCCAATGCCTTGAAAACGGAGAAGTTTTTTCGATTGAGATCGCAAAGATGGTGGGGGCAATATATTTAGGCTTTAGGCTGCCAAGCCAAGGAGCCTCTCAAAAGTTGGCGGTCTTTGCATCGCTAATGGGGATGTCAATGGAGGCGTACAAAAGCTCCATGTCCGCAGCATCGCATGGCTGCCCCAACGCGACCCATGCACGTTCTGGCTCCGTTCACTCCAACCAAGGCAATCTCAAGGCCCGCGCAAATTTGTCAAGGTCCAAAACCCCAAGACTCCCCATGTTCTTCACGCAACAAACCAACTCCCACTTAAATTTACATTTCCCTCCAGAAAACTGTATCCGAAGTATCCCATAGAAAGGCACACTCTGTTGGAACGCGTAGAGATAAACAAAACTTTTCTACGCGGTACTTCCAAGATCTAACCGAGGTAGAAGGCCACGAGGATTACCACTAGACGCGCAGGTGCGGATTATCGATGAAGCACGTCGATGCAGTGTAGTCCCACGATCCGATCTAGCCGATCCAATCCCGCGATCGTCGAAGTGTTGAACGTACAACACCTCTGCCGGTATCCACACGTACGAGGAGGATCTCCAACGGCGGACTGCTAGGTCCGGTGCGGCGGCTGGACTGAGTGGGGCTAGGGTTCCGAACGCATGGGAGTGGAAACATATGCACGTTGGGCAACCTGCGCCCCTCTTTATATAGCGAGTGGGAGTGGGCTGCACAACGCTTGTGGCCCATTCCCTCTGTGAGTCCAACTCACTAATTTAGTCCATTTCCGGTTCGGGTCCAACCCGACCAATATACTTGCTCCCGCTCTTAAGTGTGCGACTCTGCAGACTCATGGCGACTTGGACACGATTGGAGTCCGACTCTCAATCGATCAATCGGTAGCGGCTCCTAGCAGAACGTGTCGACTCCCAAGTGTCATAGAGTCATGACAACATACCTTCTGATGTGACTTTCATCCGAGACCCTTTTACCTCACGATATACCTTGTCGAACTATAGGCGAATTATCGTTATCCCTTAAATAGCTCAACTCTCTTCTCGGTCCGTGATATATGATTCGTCTGACTAACTCTTAGTCAATAGACCCAGTTAAAACTTAACTGAGTGGTGCATGGCCATGCTTCCGGAATCACATCACTCGCGAGGGCCCAGAGAATATCTCTCCAGTCGGAGGGGCAAAATCCCATCTTGATTATCCACATCACGCAGTTTGCTTCTCATTCGACCCGAACTCTGCCTTTATAACTGCCTTGTCACGGAACAGCGTTTGACAGAACCTAAGTCAGTGATTCACAACTCGGATTGTGCCATAACCTCAGGTCTAAGGATTACATTGATTGAGACATGCAAATGACGACTTGCTCGTTGCATCTCAATATGGGTCAGTCCTACTTGCTGAACTCTTTAGCCAAATTTGTGAACGTTGGAATGACATCGTCATGCCCATGACAAGTGGAACCGTGTCATCAGTCAACACTCATATTAGTCTAGAGTGTGTGTCCAGCATAACTTTTATGACCAAGGACAATTTAGCATGAACAACATGAGTACATATTTCCACAATCGAATCACATATTCAATGACATATATCAGATGTTCAAAACAAGGACAACTTAATAACTTTATGAATACATTGGGAATTACATCATACATGATTGCCTCTAGGGCATATTCCCAACACACTCGAGCATGTGGATGGCGCTCATAATGCTTTTAAGAGGGGATGTAGTGAGAAGGTAGATGTCTTTTGAGGTGGTGACGGATTTTATGAGATGGACCCTTTCGACCCTGGTGACGAATTTCTCTTGCACAATGGGAAGCTTCTTTGCCATTTTGTCAAAGATGAATTGGAACTCCAGCCTTCTAAGGAGGTGCACGATAGCGGAAGGCGCAAGTGGCGGATTGGAAAGTGCGCATGTGCATCGGGGAACAAAAATCATGGTTGCAAAGATTCGATGGTACAAAAATCATGGTTGCGAAGGTTAATTATTTGGAGAGTTTCGTTGCACATGTTGTAAACTCGTGTGTGATTTACTGTAAATACATGAGGTGATATGTTATAATAATACTTGGTGTATTATATTTCTCGACTATTAGTTATGATCAATAAAAATTTGTTGCATAAACACAAATTTTTGCTGCATGTGCATATTTGAAATGTTGTGATATTTTTAAGCAAGTTTTTTATATACCCTAAGGTAAATAATATAAATTGTTGCAAACATATAAGAAATGTTACAACGGGTGTTCTTTTCTACGACACGAGTCGAATCGTCATCTTAAGTTGGATCTGACCAATGGGTGATGTGAAGATTAGGGCACACCTTCTGTTCGATCGACACCAAGCGTCTCTTTTGAAAAAGAAACCAAACACGACAACCAATACAAGATTCAAACAAAAGTATTGGAACACTAAGGCATACGTCATTCTAGAAATATGTTTCTTACAGAGCATGTTTTTTGTTTGGCTCAAACATAGGTGGATTTTGTATTTGGCTCTATTAGTCTAGTTATGGAGACCCGTGGTGTATCTCTATCGTCTATGGTACTCAAGACATAGGCCATAAGTCAATCTTCCTCTGGAGCTTGCTAAATGACATATGCTTTTTCACGACATTTGGATGGTGATTGGTGACTTTGGTCTCACATAAGAATAACACCAATTTGAATGGGAGGATGATGGGGAGGCTCAAGAACTTCATGGATTCTTACAAATTGAAGGAGTTGTATGTTCATGTGTGTGTTTATACCTAGAGAACTGGAGAGATAAGCCAACCCCCACCGGAATTGATTGAGCTTTCGTATATGTGGAATGAGAATTGGGATATTCAGACTCCCTTCTAAAATTCCTCTCAACCATTGTCTTAGATTAATGATTTGTTAAATTCCAACTTGCATCCCAATTGCCATTTCAGGTTTGAATTGTTTTGGACAAAATGAGATGAATTTGATGAGGCGATCAAGGAAGCATGGAGCTGCGACCCAGACATTGTTGATCCATTTTAAATCGCTTGATGCTCTATTTCATAACACGTCAAAAATTATATAGGCATGGGATTATAATGCACCGGGAATGTCAAGATAGAAATTAAAGTTGCAAATGTGATCATTCTCGACCTTTGTTTTTCTCAAGAGGATCCTAACAAGTTGGTTGTGTCTTCACTTCTGTACTTATGATCATCGAACCATTTACCTCGCAACTAGAACTTTCGTTATCAACTAATCATATCTCTAGAGCCTACTAGTGGCCAATTCCGGACATCATCTTAAAGTGCATGCCGGGATGGCTAAAAGGATATGGTAAATACAGGAGCAGAACGATGATTAATGAATCGATCATTTGTGCTACACTAGTGCACCATATTCATATAACCAAATCACGAAAATGGATTTTAAATATTATTGATAGTGGGGAAGGCATTCTTATGGAAGGTCTCAGAAGAAATTCGTGGAGAAAAATTCTTAGTGGTCTATAATCAAGCGTATAAGGCAAAAATCTTTGGAGGTCTTTGAAAGGACATTTATGCCCCTAATCTGTTTTGGGTGTTTGCTAACAACATAATTGACATCTCACCGTGTACTTAGTGGTTAAATGTTCATTTGATGACAAGCACAAGGCGGTGATAGACTTCTCGTGAAGAATAAAAGATTGAGAACAAAGCCCTAAGAAATTACACTTTATAGCTTAGATAGTATGGTAGATTTGTTCTCATTAGAAGTTGATCCTTGAAGCATTCGGAAAATCATACACGTACACTAAATACTCCCCTACATGTACCTAACATGCACCCACCAAAGTTACACTCGTGTTTCTCACAGAAAGCAATTTCTATAAGTTGGATTGCCTCAGATGAATCCGACTTGAACGCAATTCTCTCTATTACATGTCGGATTGATCGGGGATAATCCGGGCATCCCAATTGTTCCGGAGTAAATCCGACTTGGCCATAAATATGTCGGTTAGTCGTCATATTGGTCCGGATGAATCCGGGATTCCGGATTAATCCGAAATGAATTCGGGATTCTGGATTAATCCGGATTACGGAATGAATCCGGAACAGACGGGACTGGGAAGAAAACTGCTAGTTTTCATGTTGGACTATTTAAAGGGGTCTCTTCTTCTCCAAGAGGCTCGACGACTCCAACACTTTCTCCACCATTGTTCCAAAGTTTCAAAACTCTCTAGCCCTCCCTCTACCCACTCAAACCCCATGATCTTCTAGGATTTCAGAGGTGATCTAGATCTACACTTTCACCAAAAAAAATTGATTTCCCCATTGATTCCATTGAGAAACTTGTTACTCTTTGGGTTTGTTGGAACCCTAAGATCTTGTGGTTCTTTGTGGCTTTGGTGGCTCTGTGGATTTGGTGAGGATCCTCCCAAGTTGTGGAGTGTGCCTCATCCTTATGAAATTTCTAATTGTTAACCTCAACGGCAACATAGTGATTCATGCCTCTTCACTTTGGTGGTAGAACACAAAGGAAATATGGTGTGCCATTTGACGGCTATTCGGTGTTTCACTTTGGGGAACACCGTGCCGCTCCAACGGAGAATAGGTTCCATTGGGAAGTGAATTTCGGGGGAAAAAAATCTCCGCGTCATTATGTTCGGTTATCTCTCAACTTACCTTTACTTATGGTTACTAACTTACTTGCTTAGCTATCTAGTGCTAGTAGTATTTTGCTCATCATATAAGTTTATCCACCTAGTTGCATAATCTAGACAATATATGTTTGAGCAAGCCTAAATTAAAAAAGAATGTAAAATTTGTAGTTGCCTATTCACCCCCCCCCCCCTCTAGCCAACCTCTTACATCCCTTCAGTCTTGGCTTCAAATCTTGGATTCCCATGCGTTGGCCCATCATTCAAGGTGGGATTAACTTTGGAGAGCATGTCAAAGTAGACCCTCGCAGAGTACCTATGTAAAATAATGGTAAAACAAGAAAGATCTTTGTAGCATTTGTTAATGAGAAAATTGGAGATGGGAATAACACTTTATTTTGGAAATATGGTGGATCAATGAGTATGGTGCCCAGGATATTTCCTCCGGTACTTGAGAACGGTTTGGAAACTGGTTATAAAGAAGAACATTGTTCGAAGGCCTTATCAACAATAGTTGTGTTGCCGCTATAAAGAAGAGCATTGTTTGAAGGTATTATGTCCGACTATGAGTTGCCATGCTTAGTTCCCAATAAAGTACCAAAGACCAATATGCGTTTATCTAGCATCCCACATCTCTCCTATTTGTATGATGGAAGGGCCTATATATATCATCTATGCACTGATATTTTTCTTATGAAGTGGTTTTTGTCAATAAGTGAATCAAGTATGTTATGTCTACAATCTATACCTTATAAAGAAAAGCCCCACTAACATTTATTTATGATAGTATATCTTAACGTGCAAGTTATCCACATCACCCACTATTTTAGCCAATCTATTGTCCATGTCATCTGCATTAACAATATTTATTGTTATGACATCTTTCATGCAACCTATGCAGTCACATTTTCCAGCCATATAATTGTCCACTCACTAATATTAGGTCCTCAAATATACAAAAATTTCACGCGGATTAAATTTAGTATCTCGACTATTTTGACCAACTAAATATTGACAATTGAATATTTCATGTGTCTTATAGCCTTTCATTTACATACTAACGTTTTTAAGGGATTCTTGCTACCACGCACACAGTATCCATCTAGCTATCAAAATGCTTCAAGCACTTATTTACGCATGTTGATTCGAGATTACATTATAATATTGGTAGAGTGAACCTAGGATGGTGTCAGCTCTAAATGTGAGATAGATGGTGCTTAAGAGGAAAACATAATTAACTCAATAAGGCAGTATTAGGGGCCCACCAACTATTCTTAGGGATTTGAGCGGTTTCCATGTATGCTCAACCTATGAGCCGACCCTACGTATAATAGATATGTGGATGGTTATTTTAGTTTGAGGCTAGTTTCTAATGCTATAAGGTGCACTATGTATAACTTTATATTTTTTATCATAATCCACTGCTTTATTTAAGCATGATAGTGGTTACACTCAGACTGTATGATATCGGCCAGAAACCCAAGTATTACATCAAAGTGAACAAAGTATAACACGCTTAAGCCTTCTTTGGCACAACTATGTGCCGCTTTATTTTGATCTCGTCCTATAGAAAGAAAGTTGACATCCTAAAACCTCTTCCGCACTCATTGTTGGTTCTCCCTGATTTTACTTTAAAAGATTTGTGCTAGAGACAAATGTTGCCTACCCGAAGTAGGTTGCGCTTGGCGATCGATTCAGGGACATCCCTTAGTTCTAATTAATAAGTTTATATATGACAATCTAATTGAACACACTGATACTCTGGTATCAATGCTAAATCATTCAGAAAAGAATCAGATTGGGTGGAACGCCAAAAAATTCGAAGAATGTTTGATGAGAGTGAGCTCTGCACACGCTATTGCTGTTTTTCCAGTTTGTTTGTCCCCAATTATAAGTTCTTGTTGACCCCGGTGATCGACGACGGCCACACTGGGGAGATGAACAACTCTTTAGGTATGAGATTATGTGGGAGACTTGAGCGCATGTTGGATTCTCCCTACTATGGACATGAGATGGGTTGCTCCTCTACTAAAAGGCCGATCCCAGTATTAGAGATTTTCTTATGTATTGAATGGAGTTGTGGAACCACCTACTATTTTTGGTGTCATGTCAGGCAGGAAAAGAAGTTTTCTTTGGAAAGATAAAAAGAGAAGAAAAAGGGGGGCTGGGTTGAAAGTTGTCTTTGTCCGGTTGAGGAAAGAAAGGGATGACGAGACGGGGACCCAAAGGTTCCTGGTGAGGAGGCTTCCCTCGGTATGGTTCACCACATGCCTGTGATCGGTCTCTCTCAAGCTAGGTTTGGTATCAGTATTGGTGAATCCCGTCATTGAATTGAAGCGGTAAAGTGGTAAGTGGCGTACGGTCTATGTGCACATATCTTACATCTCATAGAAGATGTGCACACCGATTGTTCTCTATGTCTTCCCATCGTTCCACATATCCACCAAAGTGTTGCAGACCATATGGAGGAGGATTTTAGGAATCCCTAACCTTGTTGCTACCTCGAGCCTTTCACGGCAGGCCAACATCTCGCTGATAAAAGGATCATCCACATGTGCATCTTGCGGAAGCCCGCCTCGATAAAACCACTTGAATCATTGCAAATAACATAGCCCGAACCAGCTTCCAGTGACCAACAATTGACCGATCCATCGGTGTTTACCATACACCAACCGGTTGGTGGCCTCGCCCATTTGCACCTCGGTGTACTCCTTGAGGAGGGGGTAGTTCCAGAAGAGAGAGTTGCTCCTCTATCAGCTGCATGGATCCCAAGGGTTTGTAGTGTTCCTATACATGCACATACTTGTTTCTACTAATCCAAATGATCCAGAGAATTGTCATGGCAATCGGAATATGTTCCACGGTCAACACCGAGCGCACCACCAGGTCCAGTAACCACAAGCGTGTTCCACGGTCAACACCGAGCGCAGCAGCAGGTCCAGTAACCACAAGGTGGAACGTAAACGCGGAATTGAAAATCCAAAGTGAGCAACAACAGCAGTGCAAAACTAGTTTGCATGGGTACATTGCAGAATGGAATGATAGAGGGACTATTCTTCGTGCCCACATAATTTGCAAGTTCCATATTCATAATGTCTCCTGGCTAGCTCCGCGTAGAAAGGGAGGAATCCTTTTAGGGCACGCCAATAAAAGGCCCTCACCTTTGGAACCACTCTAAGCTTCCATAGTTGCGCTAAGGTCGACGATTCCGGGGTGTCAACTACATCTTGTACTAGCATCTGGTACGCAGATCTCAGTGAATAAATACCTTTCTTTTCCTCATTCCATGCCCAAAAATCAGTTCTGTCATTCCTTGGGCATGGAAGGCGTAGGGCCACTAACTAATGATTCATTCCACTGATTGGTTGCCTGATCACTTAGCTCTTCTACAAAATTTAGACCCGAGTTATATTAATTTTCAGTGTGCTCTCAAGAGTGTTATTCATTAATTTAAAACATACTTGAAGTGTAGAAATCTACTTGATCAGTTACAAAATCAAGGTGAGATTTATATCTTCCTCCAGGTCTTACTTGTGGTTGCCTGAAAAAGTTACTACCATTGGTCTTCGTCTGGCCACTATTAAGCGAATTCTATCCGAATCTGCCATGTTCCCTTTGGCATGTGCACCCTAAAAGTGTTTTTAAGTATGCACGCAGATGTCCGCCCGAGATCCGGATCTGTCCGCCTCGTTTTCTAATTTGGCGTCCATTAAAGAAAATATGAACCAAATCGTTTTTTCAATTAGGAAAAAAAGGAAAAAAAGTGGAGCATACTATCCTCCAAGTCCATTGAACTGTCCACTTGCTGATATGGGGATGACTCCTGAACCTATCGGGTGAGCCTACCCGGTCCGACCCCCAAGACCTAGACCCAAAGAGAGGTGTTATCTTGCGCTAATAGAAGACCCAACGAAGGCTCACCCACAAGACTTGCGGGTCAAGACAAGAACTCATATTCGTAGTCTACTAGGACTCGTGTAACCCCCTCCTGGCTGCATATATAAAGTCAGGAAGGAGGAGAGACAAGAGAAGAGGAAGATACAAGCCACAACTAGACTAGACAATACACGGGATACCCCGTACACACCACCACGGCATCGCCATTGTAACAGCTCAACTATCTCGCCATAATACAGATCAGACAAGCAGGAGTAAGGGTTTTACCTCTACGAGGGCCCCGAACCTAGGTAAATCTTGCCTCCTTGTTAGCCGTCGAGATCACCAGCGGGTACATCGTTCCTCTACTCGAAACCCTACCGGACCATCCGAGAGATTTGTTAATACGACTCTTCGACAATTGGCGCCGTCTGTGGGAACGACACGCGCTGGATCTACGGTCTCGTCGGCCTCATCTGCATCAAGCTTCGGGTCCTCAACCCCACAGATTCGATCTACTTTCCGGTCATTCAACTTCATCGATCACTCGTCGCCATCACGCACGACCTTCATCATCTACATCGACATCGTTCTTCACGCACAGGCTGCAGGACAGCAGCAACGTACATATTGCGGACGCCATCAACGGCGATTCGGAACTCATCTGGGCAATTCCTTCAGTGGAAATATGTGAATCAACTTATCTATCAGCTCCAAAAAGAATAGGCGAATTCCGACGGTTAGGTCTCCGTGGGTGACCCGAACACTGAACCTCTGTCAGAATCCGACGGAACTCCGCGCGACTTAGGGAAAACAATTGTCACGATCGACTCGGATATCAATTTGAAGATCACACCGTTGAAAAGCTGCGGAATACAATCCCGCAGAATTCCGTATTTTTTTAGCCAATTCCAACGGTTAGATCTACGTCAGCGGCTCGCGCACTGCGACACGTTTTGGATCTCTGAGAGTCCGCAAATCCAAATCATAGATCCGAATCCTATTTCGTCAATTTGCAAGTCGACACAAAAGTCAAGCAAGGTTAACAAAACATGGCGACTCTCCATACTAGTGCCCGAGGGCTCGACATCAACATTGTCCTCCGTTTACACACAACAAACATCACGACTCCGCCGCGTCGAGTCGTTCGGGTAAACATCGTGACTCCGCCGCGTCGACTCGGTCCGCCGCATCGAGTCCTTCGGGTAAACATCGCGACTCCTCCGCGGCGAGTCCTTCGGACAAACATCGCGACTCCGCCACGGCGACTCGGTCCGTCGCATCGAGTCCTTCATACAAACATCGCGACTCCGCCGCGTCGACACGGTCCGCTGCGTCGAGTCCTTCGGGAAGCATCGCGACTCCGCCACGTCGACTCAGTCCGCCGCGTTGAGTCCTTCGGGAAAACATCGCGACTCCGCTGCGTCGACTCGGTCCGCTACGTCGAGTCTTTCGGGAAGCATCGCGACTCCGCCGCGTCGACTCGGTCCGCCGCATCGAGTCCTTCGGACAAACATAGCGACACCGCCGCGTTGACTTGGTCCGTCGCGTCGAGTCCTTCGGAAAAACATCGTAACTCCGCCGCGTCGACTCGGTCCGCCGCGCCGAGTCCTTCGGACAAACATCGCGACTCCGCCGCGTCGACTCGGTCCACCTTGTCGAGCCCTTCCGGAAAACATCACGACTCCGCCGTACAACTCCGCTGCATCAAATCCTCTCGACTAAGCGTCTCGGGGGCTGTCTTTCGCCGCAGCCACACTCGTTGCTCTGGGGTTGTGCTGCAAATTAGACGCACTCGAGAATTCGCCCCAGCCGCACTCGACACTCGGGGGCTGAGGCGAGAAACAGTCGCACTGGACACACGAGTCCGGTTCATCAATTCCGGCGATATTTGTCGACTCCGTCACTCGGCACCGCCTCGTCGACTACGACAGTGTGATACAAAGATAAGTTCCTCTCATACGATTCGACAAATTTATCTTTTTATGTTTATAATCTGTTGTGAAGCTACACCTGACACTCGGGGGCTGCGCCCCGCAAACTACATGAATACTCGAGACCCGTCATGCTGCCCGTTACACTACCGCATTTACACGCTACAACCCGAGTAGCTGATACCGCCTGACGTTGACCCTTGACTCCGACCTGTTTTGCAGCAGCAACTGACAGGTCGGCAAGGAGCATAGGCAATGACTGTCAGGCTAACGAAAGGGCACATCGTACGATGCAAAACTGTTGCGTAGAGTCAAATCATTGCCTACCAACAGTCCATACTCGACTCTGCGAGTCGATAGATTGTTGGTTCACAACGAAGATTAATCCGAGCAACAATTTGTTCTGTATATTTTGCTAGACACATCACTACTTTTACATTATTTAACCACGTCCGATTATATGGCTGCAACTGCAACGCAGAAACCACAACGTTGGCTGCAACTTTGACAGTCGACACATATCCTCCGCTCGGAGTCGACAATCGACACAATCCTCCGCTCGGAGTCGACAATCGACACAATCCTCCGCACGGAGTCGACAGTCGACACATATCCTCCGCTCGGAGTCGACACATATCCTCCGAGAATCGACGCATGTCCTCCTCCGTGAGCCAACAGAAGACAAGCACACGGGGTTAGCTTCAGAACAATCTGAGTCTATGCCCAACCCTGCGAGTCGAACATAGCCTCGGGGGCTACTCCCGCTAGGAGCACTGTCGTGCACCCGATAAATCGAAGAAGCGACGTTAGAAGAACTTTGAGTGTATACCCGATTACAAATAATCGCACACAGACTCGGGGGCTACTCCATCGGGAGATCTGGCCGCACACCCAATGAGCGCTGATCGCGCAACCGACGAGCGATACACGCGCACTCGACGTACTACCGTGTCGGAAGCATCTGACACGCTGGCCACGTAGCTGAGGAGCTCTGTCCGATTTCTTCGTCCAGATCCTTATTGTGGTCGTACAAATCGCATATTAACTCAGATGAAGAAAAGCAAAACATTAGGCATATCCGACATTGTCCTAAAGAGCCGGATAACCAGGGTGGCCTGATTGGTAATGGATCACAGTCCATTAGGCGGTCCAGTAAGCTGACGCACAGAAGCCAGATTCTAGAAAACCCGGACCACGGCCCAAGTGGTGCGGGTTGGAGTAGAAGGTGGATTCCTGCTTTCCAAGTTAGATACTTACCGTAGTCTTCTTGGTTTCCTTTCTATAAGCCCTAACCCGGCTATCTATATAAAGACGTACGGGAGAGAAGAAACATATAGACAGTTATCTAGAAGCCAACTCGCCAAGAAGTTGATCCTCGCCGAGTTAGCAAAAACCTACTCACATTGTACTTTGTATACTTCAGGCTTCAGCCCTGATTTAGTGAGATTGCAGGAGTAGGAACGCCGCCTAGTTGCGCCGTACCGAACCTGGGTAAATTTGGTGTTCATGATTGTCGTACTACCACGTCCCCCCCCCCCCCCACGTCTCTACCCGTAGACTCATGGCACCCCCGTCTATGAACTCCACTACGATATATCGACAGTTGACGCCCACCGTGGGGCCAGCGATGTCAGGCGTTATGTTTCGATCGGGGATACTCGGCGGAATCGGCAGTACCATAACTGTCGGAAGCTTGGAATTCGACAACGACGTTGGGCGCTTCCTCGAAAATGGATCGTACATGCCAGCACGGAATCATCTGGTAAGTGCCCGCGTTTTACCGATTGGATCTGCAAACATCTTTATCGGATTAACTGCAGAAGCAATGGGATTCTGTGGTGGAAGTAAATTTATCCCACCCGCCCTATACCCATTTGAAGAAAACTATGATACCGGATTTTACTCAGATCGCCAAAACCCTGAATTTGCTGCCTCTTCGGAGATGCCTGCAATCAGATCTCACTTCAATGGCATGGTGCAATCCGAGGTCGCTGAAAACATAGAAGTAAGTAATCCCGTGGAAGAAGCAGAAAATAACAATCCCACACAGCCAATGAAACGGTGAACTCGGAAGCCGACTCTGTGCAAGCTTCCATATAGGTAAGATTGGAGTCGGAACCTGGATCTGAAGACATAGATTCAGAAAATGAAGATGAAGACGCATTCGAAAGAAAGGTTAAATCTATGCAGGGGCTTCCATGAAGTACTTATGGCAAAACCGACTAATAACTCGGATGCCGAAGACGATGAAGACCCCGGAACACCTCCACCAGATGAGGAAAGAGAGGACGGTGAAACCAGTCCCATCTATCCTGATGTCAAGGAATTGACAGAAAAAGAACCTGGCAAAAAACCTCCCTCTTCCAAGAAGAAAAAGAAGACTGCCAAGAAACTTCAGTACAAACTCCAGAAGAAAAAGTTGACAGATAATGCTAACCAAAACCTGGAAGCAGGAGGAGCAAGCGGAGTCACACCTGTGGAGAAGAAAAAGAAAGAAATCCATGTTCCAGAATTGTCGGAACAGGACGAGATCGATTTGATCAAAAACCCGGTCGGACCATACGAGCCACCGGAAGTGCTGGAAGCCAGAAGTCAAGCCATTATGCGGCAGCAGCAACAACTATTCCGATCGCAAGAAAATCTCCTCAAACCACAAGCAACTGCTAAAGCAAAACAGGAGGAAATCGAAGAATTCGAAAGACGGAATATGTCCGGGATAAAACCCACGAAATTACTAGGAATCGCAAGGACGGATGTACTGCCAGTAAAAGAACGGTTGCAAAACCCTTCTTGGCAACGACAAGTGGACGACGTAAACACTAAGGGCGAACGCATCTATAAGACCGCAGCCGAAAATGCGAAAGCCGCGTTTGCCATCCTTAATGACGATATGTATTCTAAAGATGAAAAGCTCCAATGAGTGTATGCTTTCCTGGGTAAAGCACTGCAACAGCAACATCGAGGTCAGGCAAGATCAGGGAAGTTGCATGACGACTCAGTCCTATGCAAAACTGCCACTTGCGCAGCTGGAGCACCTGGACCCGGAGAACCTGGAGATTCAGGCGATTCTAAGGACAAAAAAAGGAGATCCTAAGAAGGACAAGAAAATCCCGGACAATAGGGATGAAGCGTCCAGAACGGGATCCCATATGCCGAAAGGCGGAAATATACCCCGTGATCATAAAGATCGGGAGGAACAAAACCGGAAAGACGAAAAAATGATGCCGCCTCTGAGACGCCCAGCTGAAAAAGCCGGAAGACATGAAAATACTCATCGGCGTGAGAGGTTTCGTACTCCTCCTAGGAATAAAGAAAGGCCAAGGAGTAGAACTCCACCTCATTCCAAAGGACACGATAACGGACGAAACAGGGATAATCCCGGAAGAGCGCATTCTCGCGACAATGGGTCAGAAAGGAGCAGACCCCCTTCTGTCCATTCAGCCGGCAGATATTCCGCACACGTCGATAAGGCGGAAAGAGATGATTTATACTTTGGACCTAAGTGTTTTACTGACAGTATCCTAAGAATAACTCTACATTCTGGTTTTGCCAAAGTTGGTCCAACTTACCTAAAGTATACTGGAAGTATAAACCCGGATACATGACTCTCAGATTACTATATTGCCGTCAGATCAACAAAGGGATAGACCAGGAAGCAGTAAAATTTCTCCCCCTAATGTTGTTGGATGGAGCCAGAGATTGGATTAACGGGCTTCCGTCAAGAACAATGGATAGTTGGGATGATATAGCTAGAGTATTCCCTCAACACTTCCGGGGTACATACAAACGCCCTAAGAGAATCAACCAGCTAAACCGCTGCGTCCAATTTGAAGACGAGTCATATGTCGACTTTATATCAAGATGGACAACAATGAAAAACAGCTGCTTTGGAGTAAGTGATGTACAAACAATGCATGCATTCATCACTGGACTAAAAACCCGGCCTCATACCGTTCATGGTTGGTTCAAAGGAGCACAAAGATCTCGGATCTATTCTTACTACCGCCAATGAGCACGCAGCGGCCGAAGATGACATCAGAGCGAGAGGTGGAAATATTGATGCTTTGGTTCATGCCAAAAAGACGCCTCGTTCTGAAAAGAAGACTACTCCAGAAATGCAGACAAATCCCAAAGAAGTAAATTTAATCTTTGGAAAGGATACTGGCGGCAAATGGAAAGGAAGAAGCACAGAACCTATCTCCTACTCTAAGGAAGAGTGGGAAAAGATTAAGTCGGAAAACTGTGTCCATCATTCGCAATTCGGGAAGCCTACCCATACCAATACGCAATGCCGGCTTAATAAGCACATGAAAGGCACTACAGGATCCGGGAACAAGGGGAAGAGCTCCAAGAGGAAATTCTCCAAGCAAAAGCCAGAAGCTAAAAAAGAAGACAGTGAATCTGACACTGATGAAAATCTCCAGGAACAGCAGCGAAAAGGCGAACCAAAATTCCCGAGAGTTGATGGAGAATGCAACCTAACTTTCCTGGCAACTCCCTCGGCAAAACAGGCAAAGCGAAAACTTCGAGAAATAAACGTGGTTGTCCCACCAACGCCCAAATTCTTGAAGTATTCCAATACGCCAATCACCTGGGATCAGTCAGACCATCCCGGAAATTTCCTAGAACCCGACACACAAGCTCTAATTGTAAGCCCTATCAAAACACTAGGCTAAAAAGAGTGCAGATGGATGGAGGATCCAATATCAATATTTTCTATCTGGATACACTGAAGCATCTGCGAATCTCCGAGACCCAGCTCAAACACAGCAACATACGTTTCCACGGCATCGTTCCTGGCAGACAAGCACATTCCTTAGGAGAAATTTCCCTAGATGTAACTTTTGGAGAAAGAGAACATTTCCGACAGGAAAAAATCTCATTCGAGGTGGTGTCGTTCGAAAGTGTATACCACGCAATACTCGGACGTCCAGCTTTTGCAAAATTCATGGTAAGATCATGTTATATTTATAACAAGCTGAAGATGCCAGGGCCAAAGGGAGGAGTAATCACCATATCGGGAGACTTCAAATTGGCAAACGAGTTGGGAAAAGGAAACGCCCTTTGCGCCGAAAAAGTAATAGCAAAGGAAGAATTGAAAGAGTTGGCAAAGGAAGTATCGCCGATGAAAATGCCGGTAGGAAAAAAAAGACGGAAGCCAGCAAATAGCTTCAAAGCTTCCGAGAATACAAGACAGGTTATTCCAGACCCCAAAGATCCGACAAAATTTGTCGTAGTAGGGACAGGGATGACTGACAAATAGGAAAGCGCTCTCATCAAGTTCCTCCGTGAGAACTTGGATATTTTCGCCTGGTGTCCTGCGGACATGCCGGGAGTACCCAGGGAACTTGCTGAGCATCAATTGAAGGTAATTCAAGGATCAAAACCCGTCAAACAAGGTCTCCGTCGTTTTGATGGAAGAAGACGGAAGGCTATAGGCAAGGAATTTATCCGACTTTTAGCGGCTGATTTTATCCGGGAAGTTATACATACTGATTGGTCTGTGAACCCATTATTAGTCGCGAAGAAAGACAGTACTATTCTTAGGATGTGTATAGATTACACCAGCTTGAACAAATTGTGTCCAAAATATAGGTTTGCGTTACCGTGAATCGATCAAATAATAGATGCCACTGCTGGCTCTGAGCTTTTATGCTTTTTGGATGTTTATTCCGGGTACCATCAAATACGTATAAAGGAGGAAGATCAAATCAAAACTTCCTTCATAACCCCGTATGGAACATACTATTACATAACCATGTCGTTTGGCCTGAAGAACGCAGGTGCTACATACCAGTGTTGCTTGCAATCTTTCTTGCATAGCCAAATCGGCAAAAATGTTCACGTTTACGTGGATGACATTGCCATAGTTTCCAAGGAAAAGGACGCACTCCTTGAAGATCTACGAGAAACCTTCGAAAATTTGTGCACTTACAAAATGAAGTTGAATCCATTGAAGTGCGTATTCGGGGTTCCCTCTGGAAAGCTTCTGGGTTTTATCGTTTCTCACAGAGGAATAGAAGTAAACCCGGAAAAGATCAAGGCAATCTTGAACATCACAAAGCCTATGTGTTTAAAAGATGTACAAAGATTGACGGGTTCTGCAGCCCCAGTCAGCAGGTTTATAAGCCGGCTAGGAGATAAAGCTCTGCCATTATACAAATTGTTGAAGAAACCCGACAAATTTAAATGGACAGAAGAGGCGGACAAAGCATTAACCCAGCTGAAAGAAACTTCGATGAAAGCACCAATTTTGGCATCTCCAAAAGACAAAGAACCTATGTTGCTGTATCATACAACAACAAACAGGGTTATCAGCGCTGTGATAATTGTGGGAAGACGGAAAGAAGAACAAAGTATACTGGATCAACATCCCGTATACTATGTTAGCGAAGTTTTCTCCGAGTCAAAGCAAAGGTACCCACAATATCAAAAGCTGGCATATGGCGTGTTTTTCGCATCTAGAAAACTCCGCCATTATTTCCAAGGACATTCCATAACAGTGGTAAGCAAAACACCACTAGGGGATATCATTAACAATGCGGACGCAACAGGCCGAGTAGCCAAATGGGGCATTGAGCTAGCTGCGTTCGACATTAAGTACCAACCCCGGACGGCAATTAAATCCCAGGTGTTGGCAGATTTTCTTGCTGATTGGACAGAAGCAATGGAGAACACACCAATGCCGGAGTCGGAATACTGGGTCATGCACTTTGACGGATCAGAGATGAAGGAAGGCGCTGGAGCTGGTGTAGTGGTAAAATCCCCAAAAGGTGACATCATGGAGTATGTATTGCAGATACACTTCAACGCCAGTAACAACGTGGCAGAATACGAAGAATTGCTTCATGGCTTGCATATTGCAAAAGAAATAGGTGTCAAACACATACTATGCTATGGTGACTCGGATTTGGTACAACATCAGCTTAACCAAACATGGGACACCAAAAGCCCCATCATGGCCGAATATCGGAGAACGGTGGACGAGTTTGCCATTTGCTTCCTTGGATTTGAAGTACTTCACATCAAAAGGGAAGAAAAATGGAACGCGGATGCATTAGCCCGCATGAGGTTGGAAAGAGTGAGAATCCTACCACCTGGTGTGTTTGTCCAACACTTGCACGAACCATCAATCAAAGGTGGAGATGTTGATTATCCTCTCGTTTCCGAGTCAATTGAAGTTCTGCTCGTTAACCCGGATAGGACGATTCCATACTTAAACTTCTTAGTTGATCAGAAGTTCCCGGATGGAGCAGACGAGGTCTTGCAAAGGCAGATATAGCGCCGATGCAAAGGATACACGGTAATCAATGGTTGTCTGTATAAGCGCAACACTATCGGAATTTTTCAGCGATGTATTTCGCTAGAGGAAGGACGAGAAATCTTGCAAGAAATCCACGCAGGAGATTGCGAACATCATGCTCAATCAAAAAGCATAGTCAAAAAAGCGTTCCGTGCAGGGTTTTTTCTGGCTCACAGCCAAGACAAATACCGAACACATAGTAAACACATGTGCCGGATGCCAGTATTATGCCAAGCAGACGAATATTCCAGCTCAAGCACTCAAAACTATCCCTATAACATGACCGTTCGCGGTCTGGGGGCTAGATATGATGGGACCATTCAAAACTTCAAGAGGCGGACTTACACATCTACTCGTTGCAGTGGATAAGTATACCAAGTGGGTGTAGGCGAAACCAATCAAGAAGCTTGACGGTGTGATTGCCAGAAACTTCATCATTGACGTAGTCATGAGATACGATGTTCCACATAGTATAATCACCGACAATGGGACAAATTTCTCTATTGGAGAGTTGGCAAAATACTGCCACAAACGGGAATACGCCTAGATCTTGCATATGTGGCTCAC
Organism: Alopecurus myosuroides; assembly: GCA_028641055.1. NCBI lineage: Eukaryota > Viridiplantae > Streptophyta > Magnoliopsida > Poales > Poaceae > Alopecurus > Alopecurus myosuroides. Next base: position 294,435,031 of record CM054057.1, on the reverse strand, counting down.
CCACAATCCAATGGGCGGGTTGAAAGAATGAATAGCTCAATCCTGCAGGGAATACGCCCAAGACTCGAATCTCCTCTTCATAGAGCAGCTGGAGCATGGGTAGAGGAATTGCCTTCTGTGCTTTGGAGTATTCGAACGATGCCAAATAGATCAACTGGGCAAACCCCGTTTTTCTTGGTCTATGGCGCAGAAGCGATGCTTCCAACGGACATGCTCCATGATAGCCCAAGAGTGCAGGCTTACGATGACTCGGATGCCGAAAACGCACGACATGATGCCATCGATCTTTTAGAAGAAGAACGAGACTTTTTGCTTCAAAGATCCGCCATTTATCAGCAAGGATTACGACGCTACCATAGTCGGAAAATCATGCATCGATCTTTCAAAGAAGGTGACCTAGTGCTAAGATTGGGGCAAGAAAGGAAGCAAAAGTTAGCCCCAGTCTAGGAGGGACCATTTGTCATTAGCAAGGCTATGAAAAATGGATCTTATTATCTTGTAGATATTCGAGACACGGAAGATAATCCCAAGCGTCCGAATCGCAAAATAAAGAGGAAGATAGATGTCGAACTAGGAGAGACAAAAAGACTCTGGAGCATCCAGCAGTTACGTCCCTTCTACACTTAGTTCAATTTCTATGTAAACATCTTTGAGATCATGAAATAAAGTTGTCGGAATTCATGTATTCATGTTTTATCTGTTTTCATACAAAGCATAAGTCCGTCTTATCTATTTCCCAATGATCTTTCAAAATACTCAATGTTAACCCGAATTGTGCCTGCATGCTCGGAGTTATAAAACTGAATGTTTTTCAGCCTAAGGAGGCTTAAGGAAACCGAGATTGTGCCTGAGTGCCTGAGTTTCATATAAATTTACAATTCCTTACTTATCTGTAAGTATTATCTGATTGTTTATGTGTTGGGTCACTGAAATTAGTAAGTAAAAATGCCTTAGTACAATCCATGTTTCCAAATTTTTGACTGATAGGTAATACCCAGTCACTTGGAGTGAAGATTAAGTATTATTGAGCCATTTCAAACACTAAGGACATTTAAAGCATATAAGCCAGAGAACTTAGAAGGCAAAGAAATTAAAACCCGGAAAACTTGCAAAGATTTATAAATTAAACTGCAAAAGCGGAGTACTTATTTATACAAATGATAGATAGCATTACAATGAATATTACATTGTGAGAATGGTAATGCTTCTATTTTTGCCTGCCTTCTACCCAGGACTTAAGCAGCTTCTTCGGGATCCGAGTCTTCGTCCTCGCTGCTGGATTCCTCCGGAGTTGTCAGAATTTCCTCCTCGGGGTAGAAGGTGGAGATGTTCACCATGTTGGCAATCTTGGTGGCATGGCCTTTGATAGCATCAAAGATGTTGGCCCGCTGAGCGTCTGTGTATCCTTGAGGGATACCTGATGCCACGCGCTAAGACTTGACGGTGGTATAATGCATACGCATGAGCCCAAGGGCCATGGGCGCACCACCGCGAGTCGCGGAGCGGAACCAAGACTCTTTGCGGTTCGCCACCTCGATGATCTCTTCCGGAAGCTTACTGAATTCCGAGAACTCTTCTGCTTTGTCGGGAATGTACTTATTAAAAAGTAACATCCCCGCAGCTTTAAGCGCGGTGAAAGTCTTCTCGAAAGCCCAGATTCTTTCGATCCGGGTTAGTTGGGGGCTACCTTCTGTTTCAATCAACAAAACAAAGTTAGGGAAAACAGAAGAAGGGAAAAAGGAAAAATCCGGTAAAAGTAAAAAAAACTTACCGAGAATCCGATCCATCTCTGTGCCTTCCTCCAGGCGCTGGTTCAGGGCATTCTCCAGGTCCCTGATGGTGGCTTTGTCCTTCTCGGCCTGGTTGGAGGCCTTAGACTCGGCAATGCCGACAGCCAGTTAGCTGGCCTCCAGGTCCTTCTGGAGCTTCACAGTGAGTTTGTGAAGATCCAGGTTTTCCTTCCGGAGGTTCTCGGTATTGCCGAAAAGCAAGTAAAATGAAGAGTTAGAAACTCGGAAATTTACTTAGAAAAAGTTCCAAACAAAAGCAGTGAAAAAACTTACCTGTTGATTCAGCCAGCTTTTGCTGAACGGAGGCCAGCTCCGACTCCTTATCCTTAAGAATATTAAGAAGGGTTTTCACCTCCTTATTCTTGATGGTAAGCTTGCTGAAAACTTCCATGTGTTTTCAGCGGTTTGCTGAAACACAGAAAGGAAACAAAGCGCTTAAGTTAAAAATCAAGCAAGGTAATGATAAAAGCATTAAGTCAAAAAAGTATGTTTTTGACAAAATGCTTGGGGGCTAGAGATATTACCTGGCTCATCCGTTGAATACTCGACAAGTTCTCGTTGAAGTATTTTGCATACTCGGCAAAAAGAATTCCAACATGGCAAAGGTCATCTTATATAATCTGACGAGGCGAAAACACGAAGTTATTCCTAATAATAAGTCCGCCTTGTGGCCAAGGACGGATTAAAGGAGCTGGGGCAAAATACTTTGTCGCCCATGAATGAATACGTCCATGTTTGTCAAAGTGTTCTTCTTTTACCTTGAATTGCGGGTCATAGTTGGGGATTGGCTACTCATGTGGAACACTAGACAGACCCCCAACTTCCGGCTCCATCGCCCTTTCCCTCGCGTCCGTTTCCGGCGCAATGGGCTGGCTGGTCTGCAGGGGTTCCTCCTCCCTAGCAGCCACGTTTTCCTCCGCAGCCGCGGCCGGAGTGTCGGGAGCGGCAGCAGGAGAAGGATGTGTGTAACATCCCAAGTATGAAAAATAGCCATTAGAATGTTTTCTCTCTGTTATTTTATGTTTTGCATCATGACATCATGTTCATTGCATTTGTTTTGCTTGTTTTCCATTTGTTTTCCTCTGTTTTCCTTTGTTTTCCTTTGTTTTCTATTTGAATTTCAAACCAAATTTCAAACCTTTTGTTTCATACTTGTGCTGTTACAATTTTCAAATAAAATTATCCAACTCAAAACATCAAGTTGTTTTCATTAAACTATCAAGTTCAAACCATCAAATTGTTTAAGTTTCAATAATTCATTTAATAGCAAATTCACTTAATTCACATTCCTTTTCAAATTCAATTATATTTCCAAACAGCAACCATTTTTCATCTTTTTGAAAATTACAAAACATTCCTTTGTTTCAAATTAACTTGTAATCACAAACTCTTAAATTGCTTAATGTCACCCTTATTCATCTAATATCAAAATTATTTAAATTCAATTAAATTTACAAACAACAACATAATTAAAGTTTTTTGGAAACAAAAGTTTACAATGTTGCTGTTACCAAAATTGAATTATACAAAAATTTCCTAAATGTTTCCAATAACTAAAACCTTTTCCTTTTTCTCCCTTTCTCAAATCTGCAAAAAAAAATAAACAGAAAGAAAAAAAAAGTAAAAACCAAAACCCAAAGGGAGAGAGGGGCAGGCCAGCAGGCCCAGCCCACCATCTCCCTCAGGCCCGATACCCCCCTTACCCTTCTTCTTCCTCGTACGGCTGGCCATCGGTTCTGTCCACGTAGCAGAGAAGTAGCAGCAACGGCTGAGCTCCTCCCCCTCCCCCTATAACCCTAGCCCGAGGGCTCCCTCTCCCGCTGCCCTAATTCTCCCTCCTTCTCCCTCTCCCCCGCCTCCATTTTTTCTCTCCTCCCTCTCTGCTCTCTTCTCTCTGCACCTCTCCCTCTCTCTGAACCTGAACCCGAACCCCACCTCCGTTTTCTTCCGGTGATCGCCGCCGGTGTGGCTACCTTCCGGCCAGGCTAGGGCTGGGGATGGAAACCCCTAGCCACCAGCTTCCTCCTCGACATCTCCCTGGTGGCTGGGAGCCACCGGTGCGCCGCCGCCATCCTCGGTTTCGCCGTCGACCACCTCTGCACCGAGCGTCTGCTTCTCCTTCGGGCCCGAGGTGATTCCCCCCTCGCTACTCCCTCTCCTCCATCCCTCTGCTCCCCTGCACCACAAGCACCACGCACCCGCATGCACACGGCAGCCCGAGCCCGCAGCAGCGAACCACGGCCACCGCGAGCAGAGCGCCGTCGGCGGGCGCTGCCTCTGTAGATTCTGCAGCTAACTGAACCTTAAAGTTCAGTTAACATCCGCTAACTGCACCTCATAACCAAACGCGAGCCTTACCTGTCACAAACACACAGCTACCGCACTGGCAACACTCCTTGCGCGCGCCCAGGGGGTGGTGGGTTCGAATCCCACCCCCTGCGGATTAAAACCCTTTTTGCTATTCTATTTTTCCAGGCCCTGCACAAAGTTCTAATCGCACACAGGTCCCTGCCAGTTCTTTTTAGCCCCTGTAAATATTTTCTAAGCCCCTAACTGTTAATTAAATGGCAGAATAATACCTAATCTTGGAAATTGCTTAAATAATTTATTTTAACTCCAATTTCAACATTTTAAATATGTTTTCAATACCAAATTAAATGCTCTACCCAAATATAAATTTTTTTTACTGTTTTGAATATTTTAAATTGGTGAAATATTTGAATCCTTGTTTAATTCATTTAATTTTGCAAAATTCATAACTTGGGCATAAAAATTCCAAATTCAACAAACTAAATATGTTTTCCATTCAATTTTTCATGAAATTTGCAAATATCAACTTTGTGTTCTGTTTTAAATAAATTAAATTGCTGAAAACAACTGTTTCTTAATTAATGCCTTTAAAATTGTCAAATTAATAACTTGCTCATTTTAAATCCATTTTCAACAAATAAAATATGTTTTCCATGCTAAATTGAACCACCTTTTCAAATATAAATTTTGTTTCATGATTCGAATAATTAAAATTGGTTAAATAATTTAAACCTTGTTTAAATCATTTAATATTGCTAAATTCATAACTTGGTCAAATTAATTTCCTTTTGAACCTATCAAATATGTTTTCAAACCATAAAAGTATAAACTTTTCAAATATAACTTTGATTTAATGTTTTGCACAAATAAAAATTCAAATAATTTCATACTTGAATTAAATTCATTTAAATCTTGTTTAAACTTGTTTAATTCATAATTAATTCATCATAATTCCTTTTTCAATATTTGAAACATGTAATCCACCTAAAATTTTGTGTTCTTTCCAAATATGAACTTTGTTACCTATTTTGAACCATTAAAATTGGTGAAAACAACAAATGCTTGTGTGATACCTTTAAGAAACCAAAATTCCAAAACTTAATAAATAAATTCCAAACTTGGTAAACTTCATTTCAAATTGTTTCTATTGTTTTTTTCTTTCTGTTTTCCTCATCCATGCATCATGCTAATCCACATTCACCTGTTGTTTAGTTGTAAAACAATTATTTCAACCTTAATTCATGGGCTTTCCATATGCAATCCAAATTGCATATGGGTCCATTTAATTGTGTTACCATGTCAGCTATCTTATTTTGATGCATCAATTAAATGGTCATGCATCATCCCATGATTGTGCATTATGCCATGTTATTGATTGTTTGTCTCTCTGCGTTGTTTGTTTGCTTCTTCTCGAATGGACGACGATGTTGAGACCGACGATACTTACGACACCCCTTCTGAGGATCTAGCTCAGTACCAGGCTGCTGAGTTTGCAGGCAAGTATTCACTCACATGAAACAGTGTGTTCCTTTCAACATTGGATACCGATACTTTCCGTTGTCTATTCTGCTAGCCCTATGAATCGTTTCTTGTGTTCCGATCCTATCACATGTTATCCTTTAAACCCTGATATAGCCTCACCTCCACACCTATAACCTTTTTGCTTGTTGCCTGTATCTTACTAGCATGCTTAGGGTTGTTTTTGCTCGAGTCTGCTGTCCGTTACTTTCTGTTACCATATTATTATGTTCTGGGGCTCGATGTTAAACAATCAACCTGTTAATGTTTGAGGTAATAATAATTTGTTGATAAGGCACCGGCAGGAGGCCCGGCGTGGTTTTGAGGCCTGCTAGTGTCGGCCCTAATTAGGAAAAGGGTCTTGTCTACTGATCCATGATGAGCGTACTAACCGCATGTGGGAACCGTGTATGGGCGCCCCCCTCAATTTGATTCGATTCGCATCTCGTCCAAATCGCCACACTTAGTTCGGGCTTTCCATTTGATGCATGCATGTGCAGGTGCGAACCCTTGGCGCCAGGGTGGAACTTTTGTAGTCGGCATTTAGGGCGGCGTGGTCTTAGAGTGCTATGAGGGTCCCCCTTTTCTTCGTGGGGGCTCGATTAGCCGCGCACGCACAGCATGTGGTTCTTTGGGCTTGATGCGAAGAAGAGTTGAGTTGTGTTGAGTGCCCCGCTTGGTGGAAAGGCCATTCCATCTGGCGGGTTATTCTTACGTGTACGGCCAAATTGGTGCACCCCTGCAGGGTTAAATCTTCTCGAGAAGCCGTGTTTTCCGCGGTTATGGATGACTTTGTCGAGACATCGTAGTAGTTTTCATAGACGGGGGTGCCATGAGACTACGGTAGAGACGTTGGGTAACGGGATAGCGTAGTAACACAGAACACAGGATTTTACCCAGGTTCGGTACGTCGCGACAGTACGACGTGCCTACTCCTGCACTTCTCACTAATTGGGACTAAAGCCCGTAAAGAGGGTTACAATGTGAGGGTTTAGATCTAAGCTACTCGACGAGGATGAGCTTCTCGGCGAGTTGGCGTAGAGCTTCTCTGTTATTCTTCGTTATCTATCTATCTCCCGTCCGGCTTTATATAATAGCCGGATTAGGGCTTACAGAATAGGAAACCTAGAAGACTACGGTAACTTGTAACTTGGAAAGCAAGGAATCCATCTTCTCCTCCAAGCCAGATCACATGGGCCGTGATCCGGGTTCTTCTAGAATCCGGCTTCTGTGCGTCGGATTACTGGGCCGCCTAATGGACCTAAGCATACTACCTCTTAGGCCACCCTGGCAATCCGGCACTTTGTCTACCATCTTCTATACCCCTATTTGGTATATATCCGATAGTAGCCCCCAAGAAGGATCGAAACTCTGATTCTCCGTCTTTCGCCAAATACACTTTGTCCGAGAAATATTGATTCAGTAGTCTTGATTCTTCTTATTCTTCTTTTGAAAAAGATGGTGACATGAAACTCGGAATCCTGAAAATCCGGCTTTTCTCTCACGATCCTTCGCGGAGAAGAAACTTCTTACGTCAGCGTACTTAACCATGCTGACGTAAGCGACGTTTGAGATTTACTCGGAAAACCCAGAAACATGTCTCTGACAGATTCTCGCGGGAAACGAGGAGATAACCATCATTACCCTGTCATTTCATTTCCCGGATTTTCCGGCGAGTGACACGCGGCAAACATCCAACGGTCAAAATAGCCGTTGGCGCGTATCTTGACGGATTTCTAGCTATAAATAGCCATCCTCGTCCTCAACGAAAACCTTCCGCACTCTCACCGCACTCGCCATTAACGCGCACAAGCTCTCAAGCGACGCACTGTCCCGAGCGCTCCTCACCTCCAAGCACCGGAAACAAACCGCGCCGCCCAGAAATGGCAAGCTCACCGTCTTCGCCCACTCGCGCCGCCATCAACGACCTCATCAGCGACCTGGATCCACAAGTTGGGTCACCCAAGCACGCCGGCGACGAGCCGGAGAAAACCGCGGCCTCCACGGCAGGCGGAGAAAACCTTTCCGCCGCCGCGGACGTTGCGGGCGCGAGCTCCGCCGCCTCCCCGCCGTTCGCTCCTGAAACGGCGGAGGAGAAGATCCAGCTCGTCGGTGACGAGCTCGCCGCCGCAGAAGCAGCCACCACCTCCGCCACCGGAGCAGATGAAGAGGCGGAATCTGCAGGCAACTGGATTGCCTGCAGCATTCCCCCGGCTCTTCTCCCAAACTTGGAGAAAGAGGGCCTGATCCTCCAAGGGAAATGGCGGCTCCCTGAAGACGAGAACGAGCCAGCGCCCAGAGACGGCGAAAGGGTTCTTCTTTCTTCCCACCTCCTGAGAGGTATGGGGCTCCCTCCTTCCGCTTTTTTCCTCCAAGTCCTTTCTCACTATAACATCCAACCCCACAACCTGCCCCCCAACTCCATTCTTTATATGGCCGGGTTCCAGGCCCTCTTCGAGGGTTACTTAGGTTTAGAGCCTAGGTTAGATTTCTGGATGTATTGTTTCGGGGTTAAGCGGAACTCCTCGGAGGGCGCACTCCCGACTTGCGGGACCATCTCCTTTACTCTTCGGAGGTTTAGGGAAGATTGGTTCCCCAAGATCAAGACATCAGAATCCGTCAAATTTTGGACGGGTTCTTTCTTCTATCATCCCGATGTGCCTTTTCCAAAAAAGGCCATCGGGGTTCCAACTTTCGCCAACACCGCTGCTGTTCCCCAAGAGAATTGGGGAACAGAAGCCGTCCAAGTCCTGCCGCCTGATCTACTAAGGATCAAGCGGCGCATCGCCAAGCTCACCTCCTTGGATCCGCCTCTAACCGGCATGGACACGGTCCTATGCTGGCTGACTAGGCGAATTCAGCCATTGGCCAACCACAGTGGTCGTCTCTTGTGCGAATACACGGGAGTCAAGGATCCAATGCGGACAACCACCAAAGATTGGCACGCAAAGGAGCTTCGACGGCGCATCAACCAGTTGGTCGCATCACGCGACCAATACGAAGCTAGTCGGCCAATGTATACGACCGACAACCCGGTTCCCAAGGTAATTTTTTAGTCATTTGGGTATAGTTTCGTTCTTTCTCGGATTTTCTAGCTTCTGATTCCGATTTGTTTGTCCGACAGTTCGCGGATCTTCCAGATTCGGAATTGGCCTCCGAGGCTGAGCTGGACGCGCTGCGCACCGCTGCTATAGGTGGACGCAAGCGCAAGAAGATTACTTCCACTGAGGAAATTATCGACCTTGACAGAATCCCCGTCCCCACTTCCAGGTTTATTTCTTCTGGGTTCCTTTTCCGTCATGGGAACTTTTCATCCATCTTCCGTGTTTTAACTTTTCCGGGTTTTTTGTTTTTTAGCCTGCCTCCCTCCAACCTAAAGCCGAAGAAGCTCAAGAAACACAAAGTTGTTTCCAGCCGAGGCGGTCAACCTTCTCCCGCCGTCGCTCCAGATACACCGTCCACGATGGCGGAAGAGCACGCTGCAGCCCCCACGACCAAGCCGTTAGAGCCCAGCCAGCCTGTTGTGTCGGACACCGACACGAGGGAAAGGGCGGCTCCAGAGGTGGAAAAAATTTCTCGGACTTTCGACGAAGAAATTCCCACCTTTGACAAGGACTTCAAGATTATCAATGACGGCCTAAGCGCGGTCGGAACTGCTTTTGCGGAATACGCAAAGGAGTTCAAGGAAAACTTGGTGGGTTTGCAACGAATGAGCCAGGTATGTAACTCTAGCCCCCAAGCATTAAACAAAACTGCATGCCTGTTTTGCTTTGATGCTTTTTGTAACCATTCTTTTCCTTGCTATGTTCCAGCAAACCGCCGAAACCATTAACATGGAAGTTTTCAACAAACTTTCCATCAAGAATAAAGAGGTTAGAAATCTTCTTTCTATTCTTGAGGAGAGAGAGACGGAACTGGCATCGTCTCAGCTCGCTTTGTCGGAAACATCAGGTAAACATTTTTCCTCTGAGGTTTGCGATTCAATTTTTTGTCTAAGTACTTATTCCGGAAATTTTCTAAACCCAGAATTTTCTTTGCTTTCCAACTGCTTTGGCTAAGGCCAAGCAAATAGCTGAAGATGCCGGCAATGCCGAGAATCTCCGAAAGGAGAATTTGGAGCTTCACAAGCATCTTGTGAAGGCTCAAAAGGATCTGGAGGCCAGCAACTTGGCCCTTGGAGTTGCCAACTCCAAGGCTTCTGAGCAGGCGGAGAAGGATAAATCCACCATTCAGGATTTAGAAAATGCTCTGAACCTTCGCCTGGAGGAAATTTCCGAGATCGACAAGCTTATCAGTAATTTTCCGTTACCTTTTTTATTTTTCCATATCTTGTTTTTCTTCTCTGTTTTTTACCTAACACTTTTGATTGTTTTGTCGGAAAAAACAGGAGATACCCCAGATGGTACCCGGCTTGAAGGGATCCAAGCCTTTGGGAAGATGTGGACTTCGATCCGTGCTGCTGGAATGCAGCTGGTGAACAAGTTTCTTCCCGCAAGGACTGGGGAGTTCTCGGAGGTTGAAAAACTTCCGGGAGCCATCATGGAGGTGGCGGAATCCAGGGATTCTATCCTGCGTTCCGCTGCACGGGGTGGTGCGCGCATGGCACTCGGCCTTATGCGCATGCACTACCCTGGTGCTAAATCTTGGCGCGTGGCGTCCGGTGTCCCTCAAGGATACACGGACACTCAGCGAAATACCATCTTTGATGAAATCAAAGGCCACGCCACCCAGATTGCCTCCATGGTAAATATTTCCGTCAATTATCCAGAAGAGGAGATCCCTCCAATCCCCGAGGACGACAGCAGCGAGGAGGAATCAGATGCTTGAAGGGCTACCTTTGACCTGGATAGTAAAAATAGACAATAGGAGCATTACTGTTCTTTCAATGTAATCCAAAATGTAATGCTTCTATTTGTATGAATGAAAAATTCCGCCTTTTGCAATTTTTAATTATGAAATTTTTTGCAAGGTTTTTCGGATGTTACTATTCCTTTATCTTCTAAGTTCTCTGGCATATATGTTTTAACTATCCTTAGTGTTTGAAATGGCTCAAATAGCAATATGAATCGTCATGCCGAGTAACTGAGTGTAACCAATCAGTTTCAACTCGGAAACATGGACCATGCTAAAGGCATTTTTACTAACTAGCTCCAGTAACCCAACACATACGCAATCAGATAATGCTTAGAGAAGCAAGGAATTTTTTGACCGAAACTTGGGCACGCAGGCAATTCAAGTTTCCTTTAGCCGTTAGCAGGCTGAAAAAACATTCAGTTTCTTAACGCCGAGTACGTAGGCACAATTCGGGTTAACATTGAGTATTTTGTAAGATCATTGGGAAATAGAGAAGGTGGAAACATGCTTTTACTATAATAAACTTGTAAAAAACATGGATATCAGAAATCCAACAACTTTATTTCATGATCTCAAAAGATGTTTACATAGATATTTGAACTAAGTATAGAAGAGACATAACTGCTATGTATTCCAAAGCTTTGCTATCCACTTGACTTTGTCGGATTTCTTCAACAACTTGTATAGTGTTAGGATTTTAGCCCCCAGCCGACTAATAAATCTGCTAACGGCAGCTGCGGAACCCGTCAATCTTTGGACATCTTTGACGCAGGTAGGTTTTGTGATGTTCAAGATTGCCTTGATCTTTTCCGGGTTAACTTCTATTCCTCTGTGAGAAACGATGAAACCCAGAAGTTTTCCTGAGGGAACCCCGAATACGCACTTAGATGGATTCAACTTCATCTTGTAGGTGCGTAAGTTTTCGAAAGTTTCTCGCAAATCCTCAAGGAGTGTATCTTTTTCCTTGGTTACGACAGCAATATCGTCCACATAAACATGGACATTTTTTCCAATCTGACTATGCAAACAACGTTGCATGCAACGCTGGTAGGTTGCACCTGCGTTCTTCAGGCCAAATGGCATGGTTACATAATAATACGTCCCGTATGGGGTTATGAAAGAAATCTTAATTTGATCTTCCTTTTTCATGCGTATTTGGTGGTACCCGGAGTATGCATCCAAAAAGCACAAAAGCTCAGAGCCTGCGGTGGCATCTATTATTTGATCGATTCGCGGTAATGCAAACCTATCTTTCGGACACAATTTGTTCAAGCATGTGTAATCTATACACATTCTAAGAGCAGTAGTGTCTTTCTTCGGTACTAATACCGGATTTGCGGACCAGTCAGTATGAATTACTTCCTTGATGAAATCCGCTGCTAAAAGCCGGATAATTTCCTTGCCAATAGCCTTCCGTCTTCTTCCGTCAAATCGATGGAGACCTTGTTTGACGGGTTTCGATCCAGGAATAACCTTTAGTTGGTGCTCAGCAAGTTCCCTGGGTACACCTGGCATGTCAGCTGGACACCAGGCAAAAATATCCCAGTTCTCACGGAGGAACTTGATGAGCTCGCCTTCCTATTTGTCAGTCATCCCAGTCCCTACGACGACAAATTTTGTCGGATCTTTGGGATCTAGGATTATCTGTCTTGTATTCTCGGATGCCTTGAAGCTGTCTGTTGGCTTCCGAGTTTCTTTTCCTGCCGGCATTTCTGACGGCGATACCTCCTTGGCTAATTCCTTCAGTTCTTCCTTTGCTATGACTCTCTGAGCGCAAAGGGCGTTTTCTTTCTCCAACTCGTTTGCCAGCTTGAAATCACCAGCTATAGTGATTACTCCTCCTTTGGGTCCTGGCATCTTCAGCTTGTTATAAATATAACAGGATCTTGCCATGAATTTGGCGAAAGCTGGACGTCCGAGTATTGCGTGCTACACGCTTTCAAACGGCACTACTTCGAAGGATACTTTTTCCTGCCGGAAGTGATCTTTATCTCCGAAGGTGACATCTAGGGAAATTTCTCCTATGGATCGTGCTTGCCTGCCAGGGACAATACCATGGAAGCGTATGTTGCTGTAGTTGAGCTGAGACTCGGAAATCTTCAGATGCTTCAGTGTATCCAAGTACATTATATTAATGCTGGATCCTACATCCATCAGCACTCTTCTTAGCCTAGTATTTTGAACAATAGGGCTTACAACAAGAGCTTGTGTGCCGGGTTCAGGGATATTTCCGGGATGATCAGACTGATCCCAGATTATCAGTGTGTTGGAGTACTTCAAGAATTTCGGGGTTGCCGGAACAACCGCGTTTATTTCTCGAAGTGTTCTTTTGGCCACCTTTGTTGACGGGGTTGCTAAGAAAGTTAGCATTGCTTCTCCATCAACTCTCGGAAACTTGGGTTCGCCTTTACGCAGTTGTTCCTGGATTTTTTCGTCAGTGTCCGATTCACTGTCTTCTTTGTCAGCTTCTGGCTTTTGTTTGGCGGGTATCCTTTTGGAACCCTTCCCCTTACTTCCGGCTCCTGCACTGCCTTTCATATGCTTATTTAGCCGGCATTGCGCGTTTGTATGGGTGGGTTTCCCAAATTGCGAGTGGTGAACACAAGGTTCCGACTTAATCCTTTCCCACTCCTCTGGAGTGTAGTTGATTGGATCTGGGTTGCGTTCTTTCCACTTGTTTCCCTTTTCTCCTCCAAAGGCTATGTTCACCTCTTTGGGTTTCGTCGTTGTTTCTGGAGTGGCTTTTTTGTCGGAACGAGGTGTTTTCTTGGCAAGTATCAGTGATTCAATATTGCCTCCTCTTGCTCTGATGTCATCCTCGGCTGCAGCATGCTCATTGGCGGTTGTAAGCATAGATCCGAGATCCTTGTCCTTTTTGGAACCAACCATGAACGGTACGAGTCCGGGTTTTAGGCCATTGACGAAAGCATGCATTGCTTGTACGTCAGTTACTCCAGAGCAACTATTCTTCATTGCTGTCCATCTGGAGATGAAATCCACGTATGGTTCATCCTCAAATTGCGTGCAACGGTTTAGTTGGTTGATGTTGTTCGGGCGTTTGTACGTTCCCCGGAAATGCTGAGTGAATACTCTGGCCATATCATCCCAGCTGTCGACTGTTCTTGATGGTAATCCATTGATCCAATCTCTGTCTCCGTCCAGCAGCATTAGGGGAAGAAACTTGACAGCTTCCAAGTCTGTCCCATTGTTGATTTGGACGGCTGTATAGTAATCCGAGAGCCAGGTATCCGGGTTTGTGCTGCCGGTGTATTTCTGGTATGTTGGACCGACCTTGGCAAAGCCAGAATGCAGCGTTATTCTTCGGATCCTGTCAGTAAAACACATAGGACCAAAGTATAGATCATCTTTTTCTGCTCTGTCAATGTGTGCAGAATATCTTCCGGCTGAATGAACAGAAGGGGATCTGCTCCTTTCTCTTCCATTGTTGCGCGAACGCGCTTTTCCGGGATTGTTTCTATCTCTTCCGTGATCACACCCTTTTGGATTAGGCGGAGTTCTACTCCTGTGCCTTTCTTTGTCCTTAGGCGGTGTCCGGGACCTCTCACGCCTGTGAGGTATATCGTATCTTCCAGCTTTCTCAGCTGGGTTTCTCGGAGGTGGCATTATTTTGTCGTCCTTCCGGTGTTTGTCTTCCCGATCATGGGGTTTATGCCCATCTTTCAGGAGATGGGATCCGGTCCTAGACGCTGCATCCCGGTTGTCGGGGTTTTTCTTGTCTTTTCTCGGATCCTCTTTTTTATCTTTTGAGTTGTCTGAATCCCCGGGTTCTTCCGGTCCAGGTGCTCCAGCAGCGCAAGTAGCTGTCTTGCATAGGGCGGAGTTATCATGTAGCCTCCCTGATCTCTCTTGGGCACACTGTTGTTGTTGCAATGCTTTTCCTAGGAAAGCATACACCCCTTGGATTTTTTCCCCGTTGGAATACAAATCGTTGTTAAGAATCGCGAACGCTGCTTCCGCGTTTTCTGCTGCGGTCTTGTATATTGGTTCGCCCTTGGCATCTTTGCCGTTTACCTGCTTTTGCCAAGATGGGTTATGGAACCTTTCTTTTGGCGGCAGTTCTTCCGGTCTTGCGATTCCGGGTAACCTAGTAGGTTTTAACGCGGATCTATTATTTCTCTCGTACTCCTCTATTTCTTCCTTCATGACCTTGATGTCATTATGGGTTTGTTGGAGATGTTGCCGAGATCTGAGTAGATGTTGTTGTTGCCGTTGGAAAGCTTGTCTCCTGGCTTCCAGCATCTCAGGGGGTTCGTCTGGTCCCACTGGTGTTTGCAATAGCTCTTGCTCTTCCTGTTCCGTCATTGGCGGAGCAGTGATTTCTTTGGATTTCTTCTCCGCAGGCTTTGTTCCGCTAACATCTCCAACTTCCAGGTTTTCATCAGCGAGATCAGCTGATTTTTTCTTCCGGATTTTATATTGGAGTTTTTTAGCAGCACGGTGCTTTTTCTTGGAAGAGGGAGGTTTTTTGACAGGTTCATCTTCTGTCATCTCCTTGACACTGGGGAATACCGGAGAAGTTTCTCCGTATTCTCTCTCTTCCTCTGGCGGAGGGGTTTTAGGGCTTTCCTGGCTGCCGGCGTCCGTGGTATCAGCCGGTTTCGCCATTAGAACCTCATGGAATCCCTCTTGAAAGGACTTAACCTTTCTTACGAAGGCGTCCTCATCTTCGTCTTCGGAGTCGAAGTTATCCGATCCGGTTTCCGACTCCAACCTCGCCTCAATAGCGGCAAGCACGGATTCTGCTTCCGAGTTCATCGTCTTGTTGACGGATGTCGGATCTTCCGCCTCTGTGACGGGTGTTTGATCTTCCGTCTCCATGACGGGTGCGTTGTTGTCTGCCTCTTGCACGGGATTTCCGTCATCCGTGTTTTCGGCGATTTCGGATTGCACCATGCCGATAAAGTGTGTATCACTTTTTTGTCGGCGATCAGAGCAGAATCCGGCATCATAGTCATCTTCGACTGGGTATAGGGCGGGTGGGATAAATTTGCTTCCACCGCAAAACCCCATTGCTTCTGCAGTTAGCCCGATAAAGATGTTAGCAGATCCTATCGGTAACACGCAGGCACTTACCAGGTGGTTTTGCGCCGGTATGTAGGATCCGTTGTCAAGGAAGCGCCCGACGTCGTTGTCGAACTCCAAGCTTCCGACAGTGATTGATCTTCCGATTCCGCCAAGTATCCCAGATCGGAATCTTACGCCTGACGTCGTTTGCCCCACGGTGGGCGCCAACTGTCGAGACATCGTAGTAGTTTTCATAGACGGGGGTGCCATGAGACTACGGTAGAGACGTGGGGTAACGGGATAGCGTAGTAACACAGAACACAGGATTTTACCCAGGTTCGGTACGTCGCGACAGTACGACGTGCCTACTCCTACACTTCTCACTAATTGGGACTAAAGCCCGTAAACAGGGTTACAATGTGAGGGTTTAGATCTAAGCTACTCGACGAGGATGAGCTTCTCGGCGAGTTGGCGTAGAGCTTCTCTGTTATTCTTCGTTATCTATCTATCTCCCGTCCGGCTTTATATAATAGCCGGATTAGGGCTTACAGAATAGGAAACCTAGAAGACTACGGTAACTTGTAACTTGGAAAGCAAGGAATCCATCTTCTCCTCCAAGCCAGATCACATGGGCCGTGATCCGGGTTCTTCTAGAATCCGGCTTCTGTGCGTCGGATTACTGGGCCGCCTAATGGACCTAAGCCCACTACCTCTTAGGCCACCCTGGCAATCCGGCACTTTGTCTACCATCTTCTATACCCCTATTTGGTATATATCCGACAGACTTGGTGAAAGTACTGGCTAACAAGTACTCAGAACAACTTACACCTAACTAATGATAATTTGACTAGTAATAGTCTTATTGACACAATAACGTGAACCATCATTAATCCAACTGTGTGAGTTATCCTCGGATTGCTTCTTTGGATAAGGGGCGAGATCCAGGATGGGTTTGTTTGGAGTTAGTTGGTAGTTGGTTACGATACGCTATCTTATCCCCCTTCTGTTAGCCGGAAGTTATAGCATGTATCTGTAGTTGGTTAGTGCAGCCCGCTGCCGCATCTTTTGTATCACCCTTTCTTCCATTGAACCCAAAGCATCTGTGCTTGATGTTGTTGGGTACACTTTGGTGAACTGTGAGTCTTGCTTGCCAGTACGTTTATGTACTGACCCCTTTGGGGTTGTGGTTTCCGCAGACTACGTTTCCGAGGATCCCCATGGTGGCTACTACGTGGAGTATGACGAGGCTGCTGACGAGTAGATAGCGGACCCGGGCAGGATCCGAGACTTCGTGGATGGGCTCCGTCTTTTCGTTTCCGGCCTCTTAGGCCTATTTGGATCTTGTCTGTACTCAGACATGTCGAATGCTTCCGCTGTGATGTAATGATGTTATGTTGGGACATGTGTCCTCTGGATGATTGTATTTGCTATGTCTGCTCTAGTGAGAGCTATTTGCAACTTATTTCAATCTTTTGTGTCTTAGAGATCTGTTGTGATATCACTTGCTCAAATGCCGTTGACGTACCCTGTGTGTATGTTTTGAAGTACATCAATGGAAGTATCTGCATTTCTATGGGATGGTTTGCGCAGACGATGAATAGTAGAGAATGGTTGTCACACGTTTACGTGTTGGCCTACTCATATTGAGATGCGGGTGCCGGTATGCCCCGTAAGCCATTTACCTACTGTTTAACGGACTGTGAGTATCCCCTAGAAGTCCGGGTGCGACAAATGGTATCAGAGCCTGTCTGCCTGTAGGATCCCTTTTACTGGTCGCAGTTGAGTCTAGAAACTATTTTGTAGCTATATAGGAAAAATGAAACGTGAGAGTAGGAATTCTGTTCTTTTATTTCTTTCCCCACCCACCCTCCCTTTTCTGGTAAGGAAGTGCAACGTTGTTTTCTCTTCTCATCTAAACTTTCAAGTTAGGTTTTCACGAATTCTGGTTTCTCTAGGATAGTTATATCTACTAGACCATAGGAATGGAGGTGGTTGTGACATGATTTATCATGTTGCCTACTCACGATTGAGAACGGAGGCGTGTAAGCCCCGGAAGCAGATCCTCTATTCCTTAAGCAGTAGATATTGATCCTTTAGAAGCCCGGATGGGTTTTCCGTAGTACCTCAGGAGTGTTTTGATCTCGTGTTTTCCCGATGTTGATATTCTGTTCTTCTCAACATCCTTTTCTTCCGTTGAAACCTTGTTGTTGCTTCCCACTTCAGTTCTTCTACCGGCGTCTAATCAATAACTCTGTTCCACCCTTCTGGCCAGATAGTCTATTCTCCAAATGAATCAAATTCTATTCAGCTATACACCCTCGATACAAAACCTCTACCTCTACTCAAAAATGTTCCGGTGGTTTGCGAATTCCCTGACGTCTTTCCAGAAGAGTTGCCAGGAATGCCTATCGTCTTGAAATTCCAGAAAAAACTATCCAAGGTGCACGATGTGTTTCACGTGTCACAGCTCAAGAGGATCTTCGCAAGAAGTATCCGGACCTTTTCTCTTCTCAGTAGGAATCTCGGGGCGCGATTCCTTCAAGGGGAGGCGTTTTGTAACATCCCAAGTATGAAAAATAGCCATTAGAATGTTTGCTCTCTGTTATTTTATGTTTTGCATCATGACATCATGTTCATTGCATTTGTTTTGCTTGTTTTCCATTTGTTTTCCTCTGTTTTCCTTTGTTTTCCTTTGTTTTCTATTTGAATTTCAAACCAAATTTCAAACCTTTTGTTTCATACTTGTGCTGTTACAATTTTCAAATAAAATTATCCAACTCAAAACATCAAGTTGTTTTCATTAAACTATCAAGTTCAAACCATCAAATTGTTTAAGTTTCAATAATTCATTTAATAGCAAATTCACTTAATTCAAATTCCTTTTCAAATTCAATTATATTTCCAAACAGCTACCATTTTTCAACTTTATGAAAATTACAAAACATTCCTTTGTTTCAAATTAACTTGTAATCACAAACTCTTAAATTGCTTAATGTCACCCTTATTCATCTAATATCAAAATTATTTAAATTCAATTAAATTTACAAACAACAACATAATTAAAGTTTTTTGGAAACAAAAGTTTACAATGTTGCTGTTACCAAAATTGAAGTATACAAAAATTTCCTAAATGTTTCCAATAACTAAAACCTTTTCCTTTTTCTCCCTTTCTCAAATCTGCAAAAAAAAAAAATAGAAAGAAAAAAAAAAGTAAAAACCAAAACCCAAAGGGAGAGATGGGTAGGCCAGCAGGCCCAGCCCACCATCTCCCTCAGGCCCGATACCCCCTTACCCTTCTTCTTCCTCGTACGGCTGGCCATCGGTTCTGTCCACGTAGCAGAGAAGCAGCAGCAACGGCTGAGCTCCTCCCCCTCCCCCTATAACCCTAGCCCGAGGGCTCCCTCTCCCTCTGCCCTAATTCTCCCTCCTTCTCCCTCTCCCCCGCCTCCATTTTTTCTCTCCTCCCCCTCTGCTCTCTTCTCTCTGCACCTCTCCCTCTCTCTGAACCTGAACCCGAACCCCACCTCCGTTTTCGTCCGGTGATCGCCGCCGGTGTGGCTACCTTCCGGCCAGGCTAGGGCTGGGGATGGAAACCCCTAGCCACCAGCTTCCTCCTCGACGTCTCCCCGGTGGCTGGGAGCCACCGGTGCGCCGCCGCCATCCTCGGTTTCGCCGTCGACCACCTCTGCAGCGAGCGTCTTCTTCTCCTTCGGGCCCGAGGTGATTCCCCCCTCGCTACTCCCTCTCCTCCATCCCTCTGCTCCCCTGCACCACAAGCACCGCGCACCCGCACGCACACGGCAGCCCGAGCCCGCAGCAGCGAACCACGGCCACCGCGAGCAGAGCGCCGCCGGCGGGCGCTGCCTCTGTCGATTCTGCAGCTAACTGAACCTTAAAGTTCAGTTAACATCCGCTAACTGCACCTCATAACCAAACGCGAGCCTTACCTGTCACAAACACACAGCTACCGCACTGGCAACACTCCTTGCGCGCGCCCAGGGGGTGGTGGGTTCGAATCCCACCCCCTGCGGATTAAAACCCTTTTTGCTATTCTATTTTTCCAGGCCCTGCACAAAGTTCTAATCGCACACAGGTCCCTGCCAGTTCTTTTTAGCCCCTGTAAATATTTTCTAAGCCCCTAACTGCTAATTAAATGGCAGAATAATACCTAATCTTGGAAATTGCTTAAATAATTCATTTTAACTCCAATTTCAACATTTTAAATATGTTTTCAATACCAAATTAAATGCTCTACCCAAATATAAATTTTGTTTACTGTTTTGAATATTTTAAATTGGTGAAATATTTGAATCCTTGTTTAATTCATTTAATTTTGCAAAATTCATAACTTGGGCATAAAAATTCCAAATTCAACAAACTAAATATGTTTTCCATTCAATTTTTCATGAACTTTGCAAATATCAACTTTGTGTTCTGTTTTAAATAAATTAAATTGCTGAAAACAATTGTTTCTTAATTAATGCCTTTAAAATTGTCAAATTAATAACTTGCTCATTTTAAATCCATTTACAACAAATAAAATATGTTTTCCATGATAAATTGAACCACCTTTTCAAATATAAATTTTGTTTCATGATTCGAATAACTAAAATTGGTTAAATAATTTAAACCTTGTTTAAATCATTTAATATTGTTAAATTCATAACTTGGTCAAATTAATTTCCTTTTGAACCTATCAAATATGTTTTCAAACCATAAAAGTATAAACTTTTCAAATATAACTTTGATTTAATGTTTTGCACAGATAAAAATTCAAATAATTTCATACTTGAATTAAATTCATTTAAATCTTGTTTAAACTTGTTTAATTCATAATTAATTCATCATAATTCCTTTTTCAATATTTGAAACATGTAATCCACCTAAAATTTTGTGTTCTTTCCAAATATGAACTTTGTTACCTATTTTGAACCATTAAAATTGGTGAAAACAACAAATGCTTGTGTGATACCTTTAAGAAACCAAAATTCCAAAACTTAATAAATAAATTCCAAACTTGGTAAACTTCATTTAAAATTGTTTTTATTGTTGTTTTCTTTCTGTTTTCCTCATCCATGCATCATGCTAATCCACTTTCACCTGTTGTTTAGTTGTAAAACAATTATTTCAACCTTAATTCATGGGCTTTCCATATGCAATCCAAATTGCATATGGGTCCATTTAATTGTGTTACCATGTCAGCTATCTTATTTTGATGCATCAATTAAATGGTCATGCATCATCCCATGATTGTGCATTATGCCATGTTATTGATTGTTTGTCTCTCTGCGTTGTTTGTTTGCTTCTTCTCGAATGGACGACGACGTTGAGACCGACGATACTTACGACACCCCTTCTGAGGATCTAGCTCAGTACCAGGCTGCTGAGTTTGCAGGCAAGTATTCACTCACATGAACCAGTGTGTTCCTTTCAACATTGGATACCGATACTTTCCATTGTCTATTCTGCTAGCCCTATGAATCGTTGCTTGTGTTCCGATCCTATCACATGTTATCCTTTAAACCCTGATATAGCCTCACCTCCACACCTATAACCTTTTTGCTTATTGTCTGTATCTTACTAGCATGCTTAGGGTTGTTTTTGCTCGAGTCTACTGTCCGTTACTTTCTGTTACCATATTATTATGTTCTGGGGCTCGATGTTAAACAATCAACCTGTTAATGTTTGAGGTAATAATAATTTGCTGATAAGGCACCGGCAGGAGGCCCGGCGTGGTTTTGAGGCCTCTAGTGTCGACCCTAATTAGGAAAAGGGTCTTGTCTACTGATCCATGATGAGCGCACTAACCGCATGTGGGAAGCGTGTATGGGCGCCCCCCTCAATTTGATTCGATTCGCATCTCGTCCAAATCGCCACACTTAGTTCGGGCTTTCCATTTGATGCATGCATGTGCAGGTGCGAACCCTTGGCGCCAGGGTGGAACTTTTGTAGTTGGCATTTAGGGCGGCGTGGTCTTAAAGTGCTATGAGGGTCCCCTTTTTCTTCGTGGGGGCTCGATTAGCCGCGCACGCACAGCATGTGGTTCTTTGGGCTTGATGCGAAGAAGAGTTGAGTTGTGTTGAGTGCCCCGCTTGGTGGAAAGGCCATTCCATCTGGCGGGTTATTCTTACGTGTACGGCCAAATTGGTGCACCCCTGCAGGGTTAAATCTTCTCGAGAAGCCGTGTTTTCCGCGGTTATGGATGACTTGGTGAAAGTACTGGCTAACAAGTACTCTAAACAACTTACACCTAACTAATGATAATTTGACTAGTAATAGTCTTATTGACACAATAACGTGAACCATCATTAATCCAACTGTGTGAGTTATCCTCGGATTGCTTCTTTGGATAAGGGGCGAGATCCAGGATGGGTTTGTTTGGAGTTAGTTGGTAGTTGGTTACGATACGCTATCTTATCCCCCTTCTGTTAGCTGGAAGTTATAGCATGTATCTGTAGTTGGTTAGTGCAGCCCGCTGCCGCATCTTTTGTATCACCCTTTCTTCCGTTGAACCCAAATCATCTGTGCTTGATGTTGTTGGGTACACTTTGGTGAACTGTGAGTCTTGCTTGCCAGTACGTTTATGTACTGACCCCTTTGGGGCTGTGGTTTCCGCAGACTACGTTTCCGAGGATCCCCATGGTGGCTACTACGTGGAGTATGACGAGGCTGCTGACGAGTAGATAGCGGACCCGGGCAGGATCCGAGACTTCGTGGATGGGCTCCGTCTTTTCGTTTCCGGCCTCTTAGGCCTATTTGGATCTTGTCTGTACTCAGACATGTCGAATGCTTCCGCTGTGATGTAATGATGTTATGTTGGGACATGTGTCCTCTGGATGATTGCATTTGCTATCTCTGCTCTAGTGAGAGCTCTTTGCAACTTATTTCAATCTTTTGTGTCTTAGAGATCTGTTGTGATATCACTTGCTCAAATGCCGTTGACGTATCCTGTGTGTATGTTTTGAAGTACGTCAATGGAAGTATCTGCATTTCTATGGGATGGTTTGCGCAGACGATGAATAGTAGAGAATGGTTGTCACACGTTTACGTGTTGGCCTACTCATATTGAGATGCGGGTGCCGGTATGCCCCGTAAGCCATTTACCTACTGTTTAACGGACTGTGAGTATCCCCTAGAAGTCCGGGTGCGACACTGTGTCCCTCTCCGGGACACAGACTTAATTTTCTTCCGGCTTTTTGGCTTCAATGTTGTCGGAGCCAAGCTAGAAAGAGAACATACGAGAACTTAGAATTCCGAGAAAAGAAAAGAAATTCCTGCGACAAAAAGCAAAGAAAAAAGAAACACGGATGATTTACCTGGAAGTAGCGACGGGAATTCCATCAAGTTCAACCACTTCTTGAGCAGTGGATGGCTTCTTGCGTTTCCGTCCGCCTGCAAAGTTGGCACACATTGCGTCCAACTCGGCATCGGTGGCAATGTCCTTATCAGTGAGATTGGCCAGCTGTGGAAAAAAGCACAAAATCCGGCTAAGTTAGAAATCTGAGAAAGATAAAATCCGAGAAACTGCCCAAAGAGGAAAAATATTACCTTTGGAGCTGGATTTCCCTCGTGGTATATCTCTCGGCTTTCTTCATATTTGTCGCGAGTAGCGACCAAGTGATTTACCCGCTTCTTGAAGTCCCTCTTGGAGAACGCTTTGTCCGTTCCCCTCATTGCATCCTCCGGGGCCGTATAGTCACATAGAAGCCGGGTTCCGCGATAAGCCAATGGCTGGATGCATCTCCCGAATCAACACAGAACTGTGTCGGTGCCAGTGAGAGGAGGAGAGGAGGAGACAAGTTTTACGATGCGCCGTTTGATTTTCATCAAATCATCCGGCAAAGACTGGACTGCGTCCACTGCCCAATTGTCTTGGGGAGTGGCAGCGGAGTTGACGAAAGGTGGAATTCCTGTTTCCTTTCTAAGAAACGGGACATCTTCGTGATAAAAGAAGGAACCCGTCCAAAATTTGACGGATTCCGAGGTTTTTATTTTCGGAAACCAATCCTCCCTAAACCTACGGAGGGTGAAGGAGATGGTCCCGCGGGTGGGGAGAGCGCCTTCAGAGGGGTTGCGCTTCACCCCGAAGCAATACTGCCAGAAATCTAACCTAAGTTCTAATCCTAGATACCCTTCAAATAGGGCCTGGAACCCGCCTAGATACATTATGGAGTTGGGAGGAAGGTTATGAGGTTGGATGTTGTAGTGGTTCGGGACTTGGAGGAAGAAGGGAGAAGGTGGAAATCTCATACCTCTACTAATGTGAGAGGTGAGGAGAACAACCCTAAAGAAGGGAGAAGGTGGAAATCTCATACCTCTATTAGGCGGCCCAGTAAGCTGACACACAGAAGCTGGATTCTAGAACAACCCAGACCACGGCCCAAGTGGTGCGGCTTGGAGTAGAAGGCGGATTCCTGCTTTCCAAGTTAGATACTTACCGTAGTCTTCTAGGTTTCCTTTCTGTAAGCCCTAACCCGGCTATCTATATAAAGTCGAACGGGAGAGAAGAAACATATAGACAATTAGCTAGAAGCCAACTCGCTGAGAAGTTGATCCTCGCCGAGTTAGCAAAACCCTACTCACATTGTACTTTGTATACTTCAGGCTTCAACCCTGATTTAGTGAGATTGCAGGAGTAGGAACGCCGCCTAGTTGCGCCGTACCGGACCTGGGTAAATTTGGTGGTCCTGGTTGTCGTACTACCACGTCCCCCCATGTCTCTACACGTAGACTCATGGCATCCCCGTCTATGAACTCTACCACGCTGTCTCGACAACATCAAACTTGTCTGTCTCGACGAGACGCATACGACAACGCGGGCCAATTCGCGAAATCAGAACATCTTGAAGACTTTTTGGCTCTATATTCTTGTGTGGACTCGGTGGCTGAGCGTTCGCGTCATCTACGCGACTTCTATGTCGTCGTGCGACTCCGCCACGTCCGCGTCAACTACACGATCTCCACCGCGTCGACGCCGTCCGTCTCGTCGACTCCGTCCTCCGTGTCGAGTATATCTCCACCGCGTCGACTCCGGCCGCCGTGTCGAGTACACCTCCACCACGTCGACTCCGTCGATCGTGTCAAGTACACCTCCACCGCGTCGACTCTAACACGTCTAGTCTCTAAGACTTCTTGCCACGTCCCATCGGGAGGCAGAACAAGTGCTCAATGCACCACGACATCACGCGAGCATCAGTCAACAGGCGTATTTTTCTTCGGAATCTTCAAACAAAAGGGCACTCGCCACAATCATCGCCGAAAACATCGTTGCTCCACTACACAAAAAGGCACTCACCACGCAGCAAGGAAAAGATTGTGAGTATGCGGCTCCCGCAAAAACCATGACTCCGCATTACGATCTATATACACATCATTCGAAACAAAAGACAACACTTGCTGCGCATCCTCACAACACAAAATCTCTTTCGTATAAGCCTCAAGACGCGAAATTTCTTTCGCATGAGCACCATGACATGAAATCTCTTCCGTATGGGCACATCAAGACGCGAAATTCCTTTCACATAAACACACTTGACACGAAACTTCTTTAAACTTCATTACGCGAAATCTCTTTCGCACAAGATCAAGAGAAAGAAAGATTTCTTCACCCGAAAGATCGCAGAAATGCGACCAAGATAAAATCGCGAGTATGCGGCTCCCGCAACTCAACCTTACGATGTACTTACAAATCTTTCTTATCCTGGATCGTTCGGCCGACTAGGCACATCTGGATCTCGTATTCTTCCGAGTACGAAGGTAAGACCCAAGGATCTCTCCTGTGGGCATGGAATCGCACTCAAGCTGCGTCCTCCAGTAAACTTTCCGTGTCAACAACACGAAGAAAAATCCTAGCGGACGCGCCGGGTACCCCTTTAGGTTAAGTTCGACTCGGTAAGACTTCCACGGCCTAGTCGCAACGATCACCTCACCGGATTCGATTCGGAGGTCTCGAATTCGTGTAGGCCAGAACCGTTTTTGCCCTAGAAGCAATTAATTGGCCCTGATCTTTCGGGAGATCCAAGCGACTGAGCCACATCCTTCTGCGAAAACAGCCAACACAAGGCACATTTATCACTCGATGCTCGAGTACATTAGCGTTTCGCGCACAGGGTATACACCCTCAGAATCAGGCGATTGAATGACCAATCGAAGAAATCAGGAAAAAGCTTTGAGTGCTTATTCGACTATTCTCAGTCGAACAAACACTCGGGGGCTACTTACGTGGGGATGACTCCTGGACCTATCGGGTGAGCCTACCCGGTCCAAGACCCAAGACCTAGGCCGAAAGAGAGGTGCTATCCTGCGCTAC
The DNA here is from genome assembly GCA_028641055.1 of Alopecurus myosuroides. Taxonomy (NCBI): domain Eukaryota; kingdom Viridiplantae; phylum Streptophyta; class Magnoliopsida; order Poales; family Poaceae; genus Alopecurus; species Alopecurus myosuroides. Next base: position 294,409,225 of record CM054057.1, on the reverse strand, counting down.
TATAAGGCCGAACGAAGGCCCACCCGCAAGACTTGCGGGTCAAGACAAGAACTCTTATTCGTAGTCTACTAGGACTCGTGTAACCCCCTCCTGGCTGCATATATAAAGCCAGGAGGGAGGAGAGACAAGAGAGGAGGAGAGACAAGAGAAGAGGAAGATACAAGCCACAACTAGACTAGACAATACACGGAATACCCCGTACACACCACCACGGCATCGCCATTGTAACAGCTCGACTATCTCGCCATAATACAGATCAGACAAGCAGGAATAAGGGTTTTACCTCTACAAGGGCCCCGAACCTGGGTAAATCTTGCCTCCTTGTTAGCCGTCGAGATCACCAGCACATACACCATTCCTCTACTCTAAACCCTACCGGATCATCCGAGGGATTTGTTGATGCGACTCTTCGACACTTTCATCCTAAGAGCATCTCCATCAGCATCCATTTTTATTTGTGTCTGTCATTCTCAACGGTGCCTCTTTGGGGGCGCCGGATATGTGTCCGATTATTTGATGGGTGTCGCCAACAGCGGAACTCTTCAAACAAATCCCACAAAATTTTGGTCAAAACAACAAACACCTTGAGTGCATTTTTTATTGAACTTTTTACTGTAAGGCAAAAGCCCTAGAGGCTCCTTTATTAAAAAAGTTGCAAAAATAATTACAGAGCTATTTACAAAGATAGAGATCAAGCTAGGCTGTTAATCCAACTTTAAAAACATCCTTTTGTTTTTTTCTCATCCTATGAACCAAAAGATGTGCCTCATGAAAGAAATTGGTGCGCCAAGCAGCAAACTTTGGCCTAAAATGATTAAAGATAAAATCATTTTTACTTTTCAGATATTTCAACAGGCTATAAAAACCACTTCTGAGAAGAAGGGGTGACCAACTGCCTTCCTTGCTGCAGCGGCCACTTGAAGTAAACCATCACCAAAAATCCAAGAGATTTGTAGATAGTTCCAAACTCTGGTACTATAATTACATTCAAAGAAAATGATAAGGGCATGCCCGATCTTCTCGATGAACTCACTGATAACTTGTGGATGATAACTAGTGTCTTGCCACGAACTCTCCGGCTAATCCCTGTCACCAATTGCAAAAACTCTCAACCCCTTGGATATTCGAAACTCCCCACTCTTGCACAAGTAGCCACCGACTACAAGTGGTCATGTTTCTCCTTATTCCAAATGTAACAACAGAATACACTCAGCTTTGCAAAGTAGTATCAATTCAAGATGAATGCTTATGAGCAATACAATATGGAAATTCTAGGGTTTATTTTTATCGTAGTCTAAAGATCTAACTCGCAACTATGAGGTATTTATGAGGGGTAGGGGTGCGGCCACAATGGTTATTGTGCAAGCACACCTAGCCCAAACCTATTTGGACTCGAACTAATAGTTTGGACTCAAACCAACTGATACAAACCGACCCATACAAGGGTGCGGCCATAGGGACACGCATGACCCACTCCTAATCATATAGGACTCTCCTTTAGACGCAGCAACAATGTGTTGGGCGCCTCCTATCTTGTGGTCTTCATTTGTAGACTTGCGGAAAACATCTCCCTCTTGGTCTTCTATATGTATAGTCTTGTTTTCCACCAAGTAGCAATTGTTTTCCAGCTTGCCATGTTTGTTTTCCACCTTGTAGGACTTGTTTTCCAGCTTCTCTTGATGTTCATCTCCATCCATGCTTATGTTATCAACAAACCTGAGTATACATAAGTGTATGGATTTAGTCAGTATAAAGTTCTCATGAAAACAAACATCATTTTCTGATAAGAGAGAATTCACATGCTGTTCTAGTAACTTAGTTCTTGATCTTGTCATTGGACCAAGTCTCACTTCATTAGGTTTATCTTGGACAACAACATCTTCAATAGGAAAAGGTGTAGAAGAACTAGGGATGTCCTCATAAAAAAAGGTGATCTCTATCTTCGCGAACATGTCCAAAGCAAAGGACACAATTAAATGAGTCATTTACATTCCAAATGCCTTCTTTGCAGCATATCTCTAGTGTTCAGCCTATCAGACAATAGAAGCTAGGCAAAAAACTTTAATTTTCATAGTGCATGAGTTGTGCCAAATCCACATATACAGGGTAGAAGCTTGAATAGAAGCATGCACATGAGAATAATATGTGACAACCTTGCACTTTTTCCCTTTGCAATTCCAAACATCATTTTCTTCTGAAAATTGTATCCGCCCAAGCCAAGAGGAAAGTTCATTCATCCCCTCATATGCCAAAACAAACAGTGGCAAATGAAAACGTTGAAAACGGACAACCAGCCATGTCATATCTTTAACAGAGACCAATTCATTCTTAGCAAAAGAGAATAGTCTTTCATACTTCAAGGGCTCTACATTGAACAATTTATAGCATACATTGAAATTTAAAGTACATTTTACCATTCCTAGATAGGCCCTTACATTTAAATGTAAACTACGGAAAAAAAAATTAAAAACTACCTATCCTAACGTCGGTCGGGACATCCTCTTCGTCGTCGCTAGCCTCCATGTTGACGGGGGCAGCCTCGTCGTCGTTATCCGCCATGTTGGAGGGATCAGCCTCGTCGTTGTTGGGCGCTGGCTCAGCGTAGTATGACGGGGAGGCAGGCGAACGGCCTCCCACCCGCGCTAGCCAGCGCCGCTTAGCCCTAGTTTGCACCCGCATCCGGTGCAGCTTCACCGCTGTGAGCGAGGGCGCCGACGCCTATTTTTGCATGCGCGCGAGGCCAACAGCCGTCCCTCCACCTGCACGTCCATATCCTTTGCTTCGGCAGCACGACGGAAGCCGTGCTCTACCCTGGCGCGGTGCGCGTTGTCCACGTCTCTACGGACAGCGTGCCACGTCCCTCGACTGGCCCGCGTGGCGTTCACCTCCTCGTGGGCCGCACGCTGGGAAACCATGAAAAAGGCGGAGTCGTCCTTAAGCAGTCCGATGAGAGTCTGCCGCGGATCGGACGCCTCTTTGACGTTGGCCTGCTCGTATGCCTTCCACTCGGACTCCATGAGGACGCGGGCATGCTCCACCCTCAGGGCTGTCTCAATGGAAGCCTTAATGGCTTCTGCTCCTACAACCCAGATCGGACCCGGTGGAACGCTTCCTCGTTGCGCCATGTGCCGAACGGGTTGTGCGCCACCACATGGTCGGGCCAGAGCAGAGTGCGCTCCTCCTCCTTCGGCTCTGGTTCGTGCGTCGCGGCCTCCTGATACGGCTGCTCCAGCTCCATCGGTCCCTCCTCCTCCGCGAAATCGAAGTGGTCATCGCCACTGCCGTCGTCGTTTGATTGTGGGTCTTATGCACAGCGCGCGGCCTGCTGGGTGAACGTCACCCACGAGGTATGGAGGTTGCGCGGCATGGTATCGTCGATAGAGGGGGAGCAGCGGCGACAGGAAGATTGCGGCGAGTTTAGAAGCGACAATGGAAATATGGTGTGATGTTGTCTATGGCGAGAGAGTGATTTTTATAGCTGGGCGAGAAGCGGCATGAAGAAGAGGACGCGTCGGACCACGCGTCCCCTTGGAGTTTATGGCGGCGACACGTCCCGTCGGAGCAGAGCAGGTCTGGCGGCGACACGTCGGCTGCGCTGGCCCTCGCGCTGCTGGGAGACAGGAAGACTGCAACCTGCGTAAATGCTTGGTGTGATGAGCCGTCGTCCCGTCGCCTGGTGGACAGTCGTGTCCTGTCGGCGCCATGAACGCACGGCGGAACGACCTTCTACATGGCGCCTTTAACCGTCTTAGACGCGGCTTGGATTTATGACGAGCAGGTCCCGTCTATCGGATGGGCTAACTGGACAATGTCCAACGGCTCCAAGCAAGCCCTCAAGTTTGACGGATGGACTAAAGCGTGCCTGACATAAATTTAATGGATGAACACCATTAGATTTGATTGAACACCATTAGATTTGATTGTGCGAGCGGTTTGAGGATCCAATCCTCCGAGTCTAAGTGTGCGAGCGGGTTTGAGGGTCCAATCCTCCGAGTCTGAGTCCGTATAGGGTTGAAAAGTCAAAGCGCGCCATCCTATCTTTGTATTCGGCACGAAGAGACCTAACCAAGATAAAGGTTTTGATTCTGTGATGGTAGTAACTATAGGCATGGACTTTTAGTAAATATTAAAAAACTAGTTACATGCCCGTGCGTTGCCACGGGATCTCATATTCTTTTCATCATTATGTAAACTTATTGCACTTGAATACTCCTATTAACGTGTAGGGTATGCGAACAAAGGCACATTTTTTATCAACATTTTGTTACGACAACATCTACAATGGATTGAAATTTAACTTATTCATGTCCAAAAGAAAAAATTGGATTACTCAAACCACACTTGATCTTCTTCACCTCAACAAACTGAAAGACATACTTCTATTTCACATTGCACTCTCCCTCTCCCACTCCCTCGGTCAAAACATGGAACCGCCAACTCATGAAAATGATGTATGTATGATCCCTTCTCCCACCAGCCCCTAAACTTCACCCCTTTCACCATTGTTCAACATTATACTCAGTGATCAACCCACTTAGTCACTCGCATCAGCGCGCTAGTGTTTCCTCTTAACTTTGGATAATCACCTGAATGCAAATGCAATTATGTCAGGTATGCAATTGGCATAGTAAGAGGGAAGCTGCTAAAAAATAGATTTATAATCAATCAGATGCAGATATTCCACAATTGCGATTTTTTTTGTTTCCTCTATGTAAATAAATGCGACATGTCTTCATTTTCTTATAAAGGAAGAAGATAGAGTAAAATATCAAGCAACAAAGTAACACCTGGATTTATAGAAAATAGTAGATTTAAAGGAAGACTACTATGTAGCAAAGTATGGAACTGGTTTATGGTATCCATTTGGGAGATATTATGTCCATTTATTTGAAGTTTTTTTATTCATGATGTTAGTTTTACATTTCCATTATTTTCCATGCTTGGAGCCTGAAAATAATATAATGTGTTCCGTGTTCATTAAAAAAATGACTTCTGCAGTTTAGACCCTTAAAATCTGGTAAATAATCCAGCGGTCCAAGGCAAACATCCTAGGGCAACGGCCTTGGCCCATCGTATTCGGACTCTCATCCCCGACCTCCTACCACGGAATGTATTGTATGCTTTCACGAGATAGATAAAATCAAGCATAAACACTAATAACTCTACATCATATATGATATGCCAAGAGATCGCATGCAACATGCTAAAGTCCAGGAAAGACAAACCAGATGAAATAAGTGTGCATTATTTAGGCATGCGTCGCACAATTTGAGTTATAACGACTCCACGTCATAGCTACGATAAGCCAAGAGATTGCTGACATGGAACACTGCAACACACTTGGATTATGAGGATACAAACCAGAACTAAGAGAGGATTTTGTTTGGCATGCATCGCGTAATTCATGTTTTCTTATTACATGACAGGAAAACTAAACAGTTATTAGCTTAAGATAAAAAAGTTGTACCAAATCCAGTCAAAAATTGGTAAGCATAAGAATGACTGGAAACCATTTGATGTCTAGTTTTCCACAATAAATGGTATGCACTAAATACTGGGAGATTTATATGATAAAATTTCTAGTTACTTCCGTTGTAGAACTGGACATACCGACACACTGGTTCTTCTAAGCCATGTACGACGTCTACCAGTTTAGTCAGGGAAAAGGTCATTTCAATATTGAACTGTTTGCTACCGTAGTTATTTTTACGAATCAACCAATTAGTTTTTTATTCAAAGATTGCATGTCCCTATTTCTCTGGTTGTCTCTGGCGGCTGCATACTGAAGTGAGGCACGAGCGTAAAGGCGCTAAGAAATAGCAAGAAATAACCTAGCGACATATACATGTCAAAGGTAATAAGAAGCATTAGCACAAAGTGAGCCTAAAGGATCTAACCAGGAAACAAAGAACGACGGCACAACAAACAAACAAAAAATAAGGGAAAATCTTGATTTATAGCAGCTGCACACTATGAACATTTCTGCAGTCTATTGGTAATTTGAGTGGCTTTACCGTGAGATTTGTTAATTAGGTAAGAGTAACATAGTACTATCATAGTTTAAAAAAAACATGAAACTGTCGTCGCAATAACATGGCAGACATTGAATAACAATATATAAGTTTTGTATTGCGTTGCAGTAGATAATATCCTTGTCTGACAAAGCTGATGAGAACAATCAAATGAGTTTATCAAAAAAATGTACTGTAATAAAATAAAAAGTACATTAAAGGAGGGAGAAAATTTTCTGGAAGTAGGCTGCACTATATGAGAAAGCTACTTTAGTGAACTTCACTATGAACATTTCTGCAGTTTATATGTCTCTAAAGACGTGGTAAATATACTACACATTAAAAGCATGTATGTCCAAACGAAAGTAAGAACACCTCTATTCAACCCTTCCATCTGGCATAGTAGATACTTGATACTAATGAAAACCATGCACATGCAGCAACTAACTAACATGTCACCTTCGGTTTGCAGACTTGAATCTAATAGATACCGTAGCATGCTGGAGATGGTACTGAGACCTTCAACTTGTGATCAGATAGAAAACATGCAAACACAAGCAAATAGAAACCATAGGCACCTCGATCACAAGTACAATACCGATTATGATTGAAAGGAATAGATGGCACAAAAGGAAATGACACAAATATGAGACAGATTCAACGCACTACCATGGACTAATAATCCCTGTTCTTGGCATAACCAAAAAAAAACAAAGGGCCGCAGCCAGATTTACAATTTTACCCATCATAAAACAATTCAAAATCTTCCATGACGTTTCTTTGACTAAACTGAAGTAACACATACAGTACATTGAACTTGTTGTAACGGAGAAGACCAAACTAACTAACTGGTAAATGCACAAATCCAGGTTTAAGCAGCCAACCTGTTGTAACAAAGAAGACTAAACTTTCACACATATCAAAGTTTTTTGTTCCAAGAAATAAACTATGATGAACTGGGTACACAGTTTATTACTCCCTCTGATCCAGTTTATTACTCCCTCTGCATATGACTTGTACTGCTCACACTATATTCTAGCGACAGTTTTTATGGACCAGAGATAGTAGAAAAAACAAACTATAGGCACCATAAATTTCAACAACTTACCTGGATTAAAATTCAAGCAAGAAAAACAATCCCAAGTAAGTGCATCCTGCAAAAACGTTCATCTAGGAAGAAAATCCGCTTCTTCCGTACGCTTCCCATCTTTCTGCAAGATTCAACACTCAGCCGACCGACTGGTTCTATCCTTACTGCCATTCATTTGTATTCTAAGAAAGAAACCAATCACTTAATCAAAGCAAGAACCTGTACCATTTCAATCACCAGTTGGGTGCACTGCGCTCCTCTCTGCCATGCACGCAGGATAATGGATGTTTCTCGGCAGGAACCTTCTGCAGTTAAAAATGAAATGGCAACCCAACAATATGAAGCGACAACCTAAAACCGAGGCATATGTCCAACACAAAGAAAATATATCTGTGATAATTTTAAAGATAATCCGGACAAGCACAATGAACTTTGTTTGCCACCAGCTAGCAGCCAGAGCAGGAGCAGCCATGCAAGAACTGGATCGAGCGTGCTCTACAAAGATAAAATAATACATTAATTTCAAAGATAGTTAGATCTGATGAAGGCAAAAACAAAAATTCATAGTCCATAGCACTGAACTTCATAGCAGACCAGTTCTACACATCCATTGATCGGCATAGATGGCCTCAAAATTTTGGCACACAACAGAGCAAACCATGTGTTCTTGTCAGATTTAGCAGTTAGCATTGTGATTCTTAGCAATGTCACACAGGAGATCCAAACCATGTTGTTTATGAAGAATAGCGATGCATGAAGGTCTGCCGCTGGCCGTGCACTTTATCTACAACAGTGGGGCTTCAGCAGCTCGTCAAAGAAGAGATCTAGCACTGGGAAATCAACCAAGCCTGCTCCGGGACAAGGACGCCGGTAGAGGAGATCGAGGCGGACGGGCTACCGTACAGGTCTTGGACGGGGAAGGAGAAGTGGGATCTCAACTGAGGAGAGGAGATGCTGCCGCCTGGCGTCGTACGGGCACGGGAGGAGAGCGACGACAGAGGTGAGAGGCGGCTGCGGGGCAAATGGGGAGGGGCGCTGGGAGACGGAGTGGTTACCCTAGCACGTTGATGGGACAAATACCGTTGGGACACACGGGCAGCATCGATCGACATTGGATCCTCGGAGCGGACCGTCGGTGGAGCTCCTAGGTGCGCCGGTCGAGCTCCAGGAGCAGCAGCTCGTAGATCGGTAGAAATAAAGGCGGAAGGAAGTAGAGAACTTGGGGCGTGCGGCAGGATAGATGCTGCGGCGAGGAAGGATGCAGCGGCGGGCGAGTGAACCTAGGTGGCGGCGGCGCGATGGATGCAGAGGATTTGAGCGAGCGAGGTTTGGAGGGAGAGTTTCGGGAGGGTGCGTTCCAGATTTCCGGCCTTCCGGGGAGATTTGATACATTGAGGGTTAATTTCTTATTTTTCCTCAGGAACCAAAACGCGAAACGGATGGCGAGAAGCATGGAATGTTGACGACAGGACGTCTCCTCGACGGTTGAAGAACCAAACTTTTCTTTTAGATAGGAGAGAATATGAATTCTAGAGGAAATAAACAGATGCTGGCGGTGGCAATTGGGATTTGATGGATTATTGTGCTTTGCTACAAAGAGAAGGTACGTAAATTTGATGGATTATTGTGCTTTGCTACAAAGAGAAGGTACGTAAATTGCGTACTTGCGAGAAAAAAAGAAAAAAAAAAACTAAATCGCTTCTAGCATGTGAAGTCGAGCTTTTTGTCTCCGGAGCTACACCAAATTTTACAAGTGATGCTAACCAAAAATGACATGCTAAAAGGGATAACTAGGACTAAAGGAGGATTTATCCCGTAAAAGGTGTTGCCCGCTTACAACAAAAGCGTGCTCAATATTCAAATTGGAAAAGAAACAAAAGGCAAATGAGAAAGAAAAAGGCAAATGAGAAAGAGAAACGAGAAAGCAAAATCGAATGGAAAAAAAGATTAATTTCGGGATCAGATGGTAAATCATTGGGGTGCCCCATTGTCGTAACAGGCTTAGTTGGGGCGGACACCCCTCTCGCAGCTAAATATGCGAGCCGTTACCGCTCATCATGTCCCTTTGCTGCCTGAAGGATCATGCCTTCCCCCTTCCACCCGCCTCCCCTTTTATAGCTCGCGGAAGCTCGCCATCCGCGCAAAGCTTTCGGGGTGGGACTAAACAGCCGCGACTCAGGGTCACAACTCACAGCTCACACTCCGCGCTGATTTCTGATCGCCCATGCCATGCGTGTGCGGGCTGAATGTCACAGTGAGCAAGACTCCTAGAGCTCAGCCCATCAGGGCCCATAGACTTCTGGAAAATTTCTGATTTATGGTTGGTGCGTGGGTATCTTTCAAGGCCTTTCTTCGTTGATGCACAGCCCATCGATGGAAATTACCAATATCAACACGTTTCCCTCAACACAAAAAAATAAATACCCAAAGTCAATACGTGGCACCATGTTGACGGTCCTATCAGTCAGATCTCTCTTGTTACCCAAATTGTAGCCATATTTGTAGTTTTTACGGCCAATTTCACTCCCCCCCCCACCTCAATTATATATCTACGACACAAATTACCACATCTAGTTAAAAAATTCTTAAAAATATCTATTTTATAAATTTTGTACCCTATTTTCTTATGTATATTCGTTGGGCAAGCTATGAAGTGATGATCGAGATTCGAAAATGTGAGGGTGAAGATGAAAAATGGAACAAATTGGTAAGAAAAGGCTAGATATGATCACCGATGATCACCGATGATACACTCCTAAATTCACATTCGGGTCCTTCGAGACCCCTCTTCCCGTTCAAAAAAAATAATACTACAATGGGGTAAAAAACATGTTCAAAATTTTCAAGACGGGGTAGTTCAATAGAACACTTAATAAATAGGGTATGTCCATAGAAGGTAGAGTTTACTCTAGTATTTATTCCGTCAAAGTCGTAGTCCCAACATGTGGCGATGAGCCAACACCGTCGCACCTCTTGATACAGCAGATGGTTGCTGCCAGAGAGTGCACCAGCGCAACCCTACTCTGGGCGTGTTATTGGGCTCTCGAACTATACATACCTCGGGTAGGCCGTGCTGACTTGGGAGCTCATGTAGGTAATTGTGTACTCTAGCAGTGGCGAAAACTGCTAGACTTTAGCAGGGAGCACCTTTGGATGTGTCCCTGAACTCGAGGAACGCTCCTTCACGTTCACTGTGAGCTTCTTGTCCTTTCCCCTCTCTCTGGTCCCTTACGTGATATCAAGTCGATCCGTGTCGAGCGCCGTCATTAATGTTGTCCTCCTCGCCGTAGCCTGCCTCCCGGCCTCCTTGGCCCGTGAACAAGTTGACAAGCTCAAAGTTCATATCCTCTCCCTGACACTTAATAAGGCATGCACCTAATTTAATTAAAAAAATTGACCCTTAATTTAAATAAAATATAATTTATATGACACAAAAGTTATACTCTCTCTATCTCGTGATATAAGTCTTTCTAGCAAGCTAAACTTCCATTATGGAACAGAGGAAGTACCATTGAAAGCTTCTTTTAAATAACTCTCTCTATCCCGTGATATAAGTCTTTTTAGCAAGCTAAACTTCCATTATGGAACAGAGGAAGTACCATTGAAAGCTTCTTTAAATATGAATCCAAGTATGAATCTCATACATTATTTTCAAATTTAGTGGTCATTTTTTTCTTAAACCGCGTATATGTCTTGTAAAATCTACGAGAGGCAGTACAATTTATGTGTTTAACTCAAATGCAGCCTAATATAAAATGTTTTGATAAGCTAAAATGCCTTGTCAAAACATCTTTTTTTTAAACATCTTATATTTTAAAACCGGAGATTACTGTATATTTAACTCAAAACTCCAAATATAAAACGTTTTTGATAGACTAAAATGACTTTTCTCCACGTGGGACCAACCGCACAGGAGCTGTCCAGCACGACTCTGCTCGCAAGCGGTCACTGCAAGCAGCGCAGAGCTCAGAACGGCGGCTCTAAAATGCCGCCGCCCACCGCTGGCAGTCTCTCCGCCCTCCTTCGGCGCTGCGCCGCCGCCAAGGCACTAACCGCCGGCGCGCAGCTCCACGCACAGGCTCTCGTTGGTGGCCATCTCCCCGAGGCCACCCTCCAGACCGACCTGGTCCTGCTATATTGTCGCTGCGCTGCGCTCCCGCGCGCCTGCAAGGTGTTCGACGCGATGCTCTCTCCGTCCATGCACGCCTACAACATCCTCCTTGCCGCCTCCCCACCCCGGTTAGCTCTTCAACTTCTCTCTGGACTCCTCGCCGCCGGGTTCCGCCCAGACTGCTATGCTGTCCCCGCGACACTCCGGGCGTGCGCCGAGCTCCAGGACCAGCATCTTGGTGCCGCGCTTCACGCATTTTCCGTCCAGCTAGGATATCTTGCCAATGTTGTTATCTCCAGTACGCTTCTGGACATGTATGCTAAGGCTGGTCTCCTGGTCAATGCGGTCAGGGTGTTCGACGAGATGCAAGAGAGAGACTCTGTTGTGTGGAACTGCATGGTTACGGCTTATGCAAGGGCCGGAATGGCAGTGGAAACCCTCGAGCTCTATAGGAGAGCTCAAGTGGAGGCGGTGGGCATGATGACAGATCTGCGGGCTGTGCCGAGCGTGCTGACTATCTGTGGAAAGGAAGGGGAACTGATGAAGGGGAGAGAAGTACATGGTAGGATGGTACGATGCCTTGCATTCGATTCGGATGTTCCAATTGGGAATGCGTTGATTGACATGTATGCGAAGTGTGGGCACGTAGACGCGTCGCAAGCGGTGTTTGCAGGCATGCAGGAGAGGAATGTGGTGAGCTGGTCAACACTGATATCTTGCTATGGTGTCCATGGCAAGGGAAAAGAGGCATTGAGAGTCTACAAGAAGATGATGTCTGAGAGAGTGAAGCCAAATCACATTACCTTCACGTCGGTTCTTTCGAGTTGCAGCCACTCAGGGCTTGTGACTAACGGTCGGATGATCTTTGAGTCAATGAGTAGGTTTCATGGTGTAGAGCCCACTGCTGAGCACTATGCCTGTATGGTTGATCTCTTGGGGCGTGCTGGAGCCATCGAAGAAGCTATCAGGTTTATAAAGAAGATGCCTATGGAACCGTGTGCTAGTGTATGGGGAGCTCTACTCTCCGCTTGCGCAACCCATAATAATGTTGATGTTGGAGAAGTTGCGGCCTATAGGCTGTTTGAGTTAGAAGAAGGCAATGCTAGTAATTATATCACTCTCTGTGGAATTTATGATGCAGTCGGTCAGCCTGATGGTGTTGCAGGATTGAGATCAAGGATGAAGGAACTTGGCATGGTGAAGACACCTGGGTGCAGCTGGGTTGATGTGAAGGGAAGAGCTCATGCCTTTTACCAAGGGAGCATCCCGCTTTATTTGAGGAGACAAATGCTTTGGATTTTAGATCGGTTACTAAAGGATATGGGCAGTTCTGAATCTAAATATGAGCAATGTGTATTATGAGCCAAGTTAGCACTGAAGTTTTCGTGAAAAAAGTTGGTAGGCAGAAGTTCTGTACTGCAGCAATCAAATTCTTTTGAGGATAAATCATTGTTCACATTTGAAAATTCTTTCTTATCACGGCAAATAAGGAATTTTGGTCAATGTGGAGATTCACGGCCTTGAATATTTCTTTGACCAAATGTCTGGACCAACATGCTGCACAAACGAAGCGGCACTTGGTGAGAATGACACTGGTTGTTCAGTTTGAGGCTCCGCTCTGAAGTTAGTAAGTGACCTCAGCAATGGTAGCACACCTGTCTGATCCCGTCTTATTGTTCGACACATGAATCAAATCAAGTGTTCCTGAAATATGCGGTAAACGCAAATGCATATGGAATTTGTTAATATCTCCCGACAAGGTAATTCCCAATCATATATTTCGGTCCAAGGTTCAAGGGATGGGCTGGGATGCAAGAAAAATTGCAACTAGAAAGAATGAGCATTATCTGCTTGATTTACTTACTTTGAAGCTTAAAAGACATCTTAAGTGAAGGTAAAATGGCGCTCCCTTTTCATGGGTTTGAATGTTTGTTGGCAATTCTTCAGTCGGCACTGAATCCACTGCCACCTGACAGAAGATATGGACATCACAGACATGCACTATTTTTATGGTACAGAAAGCAGCTAAATGACAGTACAAAGAGAAGCACTTCATGTCGACCCAAAAAGAGCAGCCAATATTGTAGGAAACAGCAAACATAATTATTAGACCCATAGACAGTAGCAAGAAATAATTTTACTTGGATTCAACTCGATGTAGGAAGTAACCGTTTAAAACAAACTTCAAATGCTGCTCAGACGAAAGACGACAAACTGACGATTGCCATCCTTTGACTGCGTTACAACATTCCGTGCAACGTCCAGAAAGGAATAGGTACAGCCACCAAGAGAAGCTGCGGAGAGTGTAATTTTCTCAAAGCACACGCACCAGTTTTTTGTGCTTGGTTATGTGATTAGCAGCGAATTTGTAAGCTAATCAATGGTCCATGTGATCAGATCCTTCATCTGTAAAAAAGTTCATGTACTCGATGATCCAATTATCAAAACTTCTCTTTGTCTTGGATGATGGACAGAGAAACGAAGAAACTATCCCACTTGTTCATACACCTCATTACTTTGACCATGGTTGTACTCACTCTGTTGATTGATCAGTCATTCAAAAATAGGGGTACTACTGTGTATACCTTGTAAACTTTCAGTGTAATACAACCCCTTGGGGATTATTGCTTGTGGGAATATATAGTTAGCACTGGAATCTTATTGCTAGTGGCTTAGCGATTCAGGTTCATCTTCTCAATCATGATCAGGGCATTAATAAAGACAGCAGTTTGGCTACGCAGAAAATTTAATATGATATTGGTTTGTTTTGCACTCTGTGCTCCAGTCCAAATGAAGATACAACTTCATTGTTTCCATCAAAATTTACATTGGAGATCATTGTGAAGGTGATCACCTACTATAAAATTGCTGCAGAAACTGTGTCAAGGTGACAAGGTGATCACCTGGCACTTCGTTGATACCGCCCGGATTCACTTCATGACAACTATTTGGGACCGCCCAAGAACAACAATATTGTTAATGCCAGCTTTTGTCCTTTGGGGAGGAAAGAGACGTCCGGCCTCCAACTAGGGCAACTGCTATGTTGATGCGTGCCTTTTCCAGGTCTTAAACTACTATTACAAGCATACTTTATGCCTTCCTATGCCGGTTAGCCTGAATACTTTACTCTTGATGCAGTTCTTCTTGCTGGATCCTGTTTTCTTGCACACTGTTTGAGCAGAATTTGTTCAGAAAACAACTCTGATTAAGGCAAGGAACTGCCCCTGCCAACAAGCACTGCCGGTACTTGAGCTCAGCATAGCATCGGGTCCAGGTAACTAAGTACAAGTTTGTTGCATTGTCTCAAATAAAAAAGGATAAAAGTCTTGAATTAGTTTATATTTTTTTCGAGAAGAACGCCAACAGATCATACCGGCATTCCATTAGCAACAAGAATTTGAATGAAGTACAAGAAGGATCATGTCATTTAACCGGCAACATTTTTATGTAATGAACCTTTTAGCATTCATTTGGAGTGGACCGATGAAATGATTCAGACATAGTTACAACTGCAATATTGCAGAGCGTCCCCCAAACTAACTACACTGACATAATTACTTGTACAAATTGCTCTGTGTTCCGGACTTCCAGGAATGCACTCTGATAACCCAGATAAAGGGCGATAAAGAACACACTCGCCAGCAATTTTTTTCTGTTCTTTTTAAAGAATAAAGAACTTATTGATCATCTAATTACATCCTTGAGAGCTCATCTACTGTAGCAAGGCTGACAAATCCTAAGCTATATTTTTTATATCTTCAGCTGCCAATTGGTGGATTTGTCGTGTTTGGGAGCCTCTGCCCAAGTACAAACGATCCAAATAGCCCGAGAGCTCGGTCTGGCTGCGCAAATGGCACCATGTGAGATGCGCCCCGCACTGTTGCAAAGGTCAGCATATTGCCATACTCTGTTACCCAGCCGCCAACCTTGAAAATCAAAGGGAAACATGTGTCATTGATCAGACAACTTTTCAAAGGCATTGCGTTCATGCTTCTGTATCAGATAATATGACAGTGGTAATTCAACTTGTATTCATAGCATAGAAGCATACCTGGCCCTTGCGGAACCAAGTACTGTAAGGAACTGTGACACGCAACCCCATTGTATGAGCTAGCTCTCGTACAAGGGTTCGGGAGCCCAAGAGGGGCACCACAGAGTCTTGGTCGCCGCTGTAGGTTAATTGATCTTGTCATAAAAATATTCATATTGATAAAAAATTATCTGAAATGCGTATGAAAAAGTTACGTACCTGAATACCCAAACTGGTATCTTGTGTTCCACGATTCTCTGAAGTAAAGGCAAGATGTTGATGTTGCCATCCTTATTGGTGTAATTCAGCACACTGACACATGATTTTAATGATCCGTGTGAGTTTAGTTGCAAAGATGATCAGTTTATTAACTCCGACTCTCTCTTGCTGCAGATATTTACTGAACGGGCCAACAAATGTAAAATAGAAGCACTTACTCACTGCACATGCCCCAACCATAAGGTAGATGTGTTCTGTTGGCATGAAGAGCATGCTGTACTTCTGGAAGATTGAAGTAGAAGTACCTTTCGTATGACATGCAAACATCCACTCCTATGCTTATTTTGGTCACCTGGGTTGCACAAAATACTAGTCAAGCAAAAGAAATCAAATATTCTGAAGTAAAATGTCATGTACCATGAGGAGCAATCATACATATTTTCGCAAGCGTAGCTCCTGCATCACAATTGATGGGTAACATACGTCAAGAATAACATCATAGTTGTTGACATAATCTCCAACTATGGCATTTGCTTCGGCAATGGCCTCATTGCACGACTTGGTCTCGTTGTGGGAGTCATTGAAGGTGTAATCCTCAAAGTCACAACCTTTGTTTATGGCCAGAAATATTTCATCAGAGATCATGCCGTGAGACCAGAAGTACTCATATGTTGCAGGGACATCCCTGTCAAGCTTGAGAAGAGGATTCCCGATCTACGCAAGGTAATATCTTCTGAGTTTAAAAAAAAATAGTGACTAGAACAGAGTTGATTCAAGAGACTGCAAGCCTATGCTGGACTACTTACCGCTACTCCCTTGATATTGAATTTAAAACCCTTTGATTTCTCGTTGTGCGTGAGAAGAACATCGGTGAGTTGCGGTATATAATGTCCTGCATTATTGATAGTACAAAATTAATCATCATAGAAGAGTGATGATTGAAACATGGATTTGTAAAGTAGAACTTGAAATACTTCCTGACCTGCATAGCTCTCTCCAGAAAGAAATAAGCTTCTCGATCTGTACTCAGGGAACTTCTTATACCATCCCAGCAGAAATTTGTACATATCATCAGCTGCATAGTTGAAGAGCAAAACTGTTAGTTCGCCATGTTCAGGCTAACTAGCTTGTCGACTGTCGTGCCATGTGCACAACATGGCGACAATTTTACCTGTCCGCTTATCTCCAGTATTGTAGTCTGATGAAGTGTTGGAGTAGGACCATCCAACTCCGGCGGGCGATTCAACAAATAGAAGATTGGACACTGCAAAATTACAAAATAAGTCAACACACCAAGAGTTAGTAAGATCTAGTACAGCTTTCTTCCACTGGAACATGTGATGGGAGAGACAGTAACCAAAAGCTCAACCTTTATTCCATGATTTCTTGTTTAATCGAAGGCCTCTACCATCTCCTTTTGGATAAAATGGGCCGAGTTCCGTAAACGCGCCGCCTCCAACCGAAGAACAGCCAGGACCTGAAGGTGAGATGGGGTTTGACCATAATCAGTTAAACTTTGCTCCAACCCAAAAGTTAGCAATCACATTTCCTTATGTACTACACTACTGAGATGTTTGCTCAACCTAGTGTTGCTAGGTACTGTTACATCAATGAAGCATTCTTTTCTGTATGTGCATGGAGTCATGGAGATGACACCAAACGATGCCTCGCATGTTTTTAAAATCCTCATGGACCACAGCACACAAAGCCCAATGAAGCAAGGCTCCAGGGGAACATGGTGACCAAAAGATACCATGTTTCTACTTACTTACAAAGTGATTTATTTTAAGCTTTTATTTTCTTGGCAGGTGTGGAGCAGATGGCGATTGACGAATAGGGGAGGAAGTTGTCCGTGTTGCCAGTTCAGGAAACACCGGTGGTCATCATAGGGCCCCTGGTGGTGGATGAACAAAACACTGAACGTGGAACAAAGTACAGAAGATAAGGAAAAAAAAAAACCCACTGGAGCATGAGAAGCACATGATGGCAGATTAACTTCACAGCTACAGCTGCAGTCACGTCAGTAATGGAGCAGTTTTTTTTTTTTCGCAAGAAAAAAGAAGTAATGGATGGAACAGTTTCATTAGCCAGGAGGACACTTGCAGCAGTAGGGAACTCGAAATAATTTCAAGAATCTTATTGGGATCCAAACATGGAAAAAGAACTCAAAAAGGTAGTACCAACCAGCAAATCCAGATGAACTATCTCACGGACGCCTATTTTATATGACGAAATGCATAAAGATTCAAGACCGTAAAAGATTCTATTCAAAAAAAAAAAAAAGACAGTACCAGTTCAGCTCCGGCAGCATCCTAATTCCCAACCGCTAAAGTCCAGAGCCAATCAACCATGCACATGGAAGACGCAAATTTCTATCAGACAGCGGTGCATGCCAGTATGCCACTCTTGTCTCCGGAATCAAGCGACAATACTATTCTCAGATGCAACATTTTTTTTTTAAAAAAAACTACCACTTGAACCAAACCAAAACTTCATAGAACGAACTTCGTACGAACCAACAACTGGCCAAAGACACAACAACAAAATGCTCTAGTCTCGAGAGATCAGAACGAGACAGTCCAAGAACAGAGCAGAGAAGAGAAGGAGAAGCGGCAGGCAGTAGGTATGTTATGTACGGACCTCCGTTGAGCCAGAGGGTGAGCGGCTTGCCGGCGGCGGCCGTCCTGCGCCTCGGCGAAGTAGTAGAAGAGGCTCCTGCCGGCCTTGTCGTCCACGTCCACGTACCCGGCGAACTGCCTGAACCCCACCACGGGCTGCCCGGGCAGCCGGCTCACCAAATCCTCCTTGGGGAACCCGAGCACGCAGCTGCTCATGACCCAGCCGACCATCGCCGCCGCCAGCGCTGCGGCGGCTCTCCGGGAACCCGCCATTCTCGCGAGAACCACCGGAATTGGGAGAGTGGGAGCAACGGAAGAAGGTGGGCTGGGTTCTTGACTCGAGAGTTTGGGGGATATATACCGGAGGCGTGTAGCTAGCTTTTCCGCTCCTGACGTGGTAACAGCGCGGATTTTTAGTTCGTAGGTTGTTGCGGGTTTAGGTTCGAATTCCCTGAATTCCCTCGTTTCTGCAAACCAATCTGTGGTTGGATGGTTAGGAGGGTGGTTGTACCCCCAGCCCACCAGAGTTCAAACCCCAGGTTTGACATCTGTGTGTTGCATTTAGGCGGAATATTCTTTCAGTGGGAGGCGACGTTCCCGTCGACAGCGAGGCGCCTGTGGTGACTTCGTCAATCTCAAGACCCGCCGGCTCGGTCTCTCGGAGGTGGTCATAGTGGTAGGGTGTGCGTGTGTGCGTTCATAGGGGTGAGTGTATGCGCGTGTATATGAGCGCTTGCGTTTGTACCGTGTTTCTCAAAAAAAAATTCTTGTTTTTTTCCCGTGGTTTTGCTTTAAAAAAAAATCTGTGGTTCCAGACCTATCCGGCCTGCGGAAAAATTATTTTAAACGGCTTGTTTTTAATCCCGTGTAAATTTGTAAAAAGTTCGAAAAAAACTGACAATCTTGGCTCATTTTATTTTTAGAAGGAAAAAAGAATTGACCCGGTTCACCGGGGAACCGGTCAAAAGCCGCTACAAATGCACAAAGAAGGACCGTACTCGAGATTGCCATCAAACGTCATTGTCATCACTGTTAATATATTCTTCAAGGGTATTCTTCGAATTTCGCAGTCTCGATCCATTTCGTGCCACGCCGATTAAACAGTGTATTTATCATTTCATAATAATTTGTTCATCTAGCGCAAAAATATTTATATCAGTCAATTGCGAAAATCCTATACAGCAGCGGACCTTGGAAATTTATTTGTACAAATATGCATTTATTTGTAGATTTTTATATGCATTTATTTGTAGATTTTTGGTAAGTACTAGTAGTGTTTCTCAAATCTCCAAATAAATGCATATATGATTTGAGCTGAAAAGACAATTAAAGCGCTGAACCTGGACTACCCTCTGAGTCAAAAGGTTTTATCGCGCACACTGACCGCTGCATTCTTGGTCAAAAGGTTTTATCGATGTCAATGTATGTACCCTTTTTATTAGAATTTGTCGATGTTTACCTGGTTTCGCTTAATGACATGACTTTTTTGTGCTTATCATTCCGCAACCCATATTTTTGGTCATTTTTTCTACATTAAACAAAACACCATCTAGAGGCACGACACTGATACTAAAATATTAATCTCTTATTACAGACATGAGCAGATGCTTTCCGTGCGTTCTCTCGGCTGGACTACTGTCTCCTCCCACCGCATTATTGCGTATCGGACCGGAATGTACGGTATAAACTTTCTGAAGCAAGAAACTAACTGTAGCTTCATTAGGCCATCATCGTTCTATAACTCGTAATCCAAAATTTTGGAGCTAGATCGTGCCCAACCGACTAGACTTAGATCGGACGCGACAGCCATACCCTGTTCAGCATTCATTAACATATGAATCGAACGTGACGCCGACGACAGCATCCAGCATTAGCGGCCGGCCGTTTCGGACGACGTACGGGGTCAGCAGCTAGCAGCCTAGCACGGCCGGCTTCACGGATGAGCTTTCATCGGCGCCATGGGACTCCTGCTGCCAGATCTGGCATGCAAAATTCTGATGAAAGTATCGAGATGTTTTTTTGGCAAATGTTTATTCTTCTTCAAGAAAAGAAAAAACAAACTTCGTCAGACATGGTTGTTACATGCATGGAAAAGATTCGGTAGCGCAGCATAGTGATTAGCAGATGACCTGAGATGAATGGGGTAGCCGTTGTAGGGCGGGCCCAGGAAGTGCAAAGCCATTTACTTCCATGCAGTTGGGTCGGTCGCCATTGAAGCCCCCGTGCGTCAGCCATCACCCTCACGCAGGCTCCTGGCATGGCACAGCCGCTCCTAGCTCGGCTCATTCATGACGACGACAGGCAGATAGCCCTGGATCTCTTCAGACAGACACATCCGGCCGGGTTTTCCAACGCACGTGCGTACATCCAGTGAGGTGAGGAGCCTGCTAGTTGGAGGTGGAGTTCATCGGGATCGTGGCTACAAAGCGGCGGTCACAGTAGATCTGGCCCGGGGAGTGACGGGTCGTCAAGGGAGTCTCACGCTAGAAAACAATGGGATCCTTTGCGGCTGACGGCATTCTCCAACCGTTGACCAACGACAACTTTGTGGTCAATATATGCGCCTAACAGCATGATATGTGCGGTGAGGTCATTGTCTAAACCACCTTGTACGGCTCGTGCTGGTAGGGACTGAACGGAATTTCTTCGGGGAAGACAAGAGTCCAGATCATTGGATAATGAATGGCCCAACGGAATATTGGATGAACCGTTGAAGGCTTTTGTATTACCTCATGCAACTTGTCACGGAGAAACATGGCGTATACGCCCTTTCTCACAAACACGCCGTGCCTCCTATTTTTTAACGCTATAGTTTTCTTTTAAACGAGACAAAAAGAAAGATTTGCTTTTTTCATTAATTAAGAGAAGTTTTTAGAAGGCGCTACAATCCGGGCCTTGACAAAAAATGTGGTCAAAGCCAGAAAACAAAAACTGAAAACCTACTCTCGCGGCATTACGTTACTCAAAGCATTAGCCCCGGCCAAACACACATAGTCGGCACCTCTTTAATATTTGCGACGATCATGCTTCAGGTAGATGACTTGTTTTGAAACATACTAGCGCTTCTTTCATGCCATATCTCCCGATAAACAAGCAAGGCGCGAGCTGCCAAAGCCTTTTCTTGACTCTCCCCTTCTATGGATCACATTTTCCCATTAATCTTGAACCTTGCCTATTGTTTGCGAATTGCGAGGGGTAAGATCATTTAGTCCCAACCGTTCTTTCAAGGAAGACCAAACACTAACGGTGAAGCAGCATTGGAAAAGAAGATGTGTGGCCGTCTCTTGCGCTTGATTACAAAATTTGCATAGATCATAGTTTCGTCAACCCCTCTTATCAAGCCTATCCGCTGTCCATACTCGGTTTCGGAGAACCAGCCAAGCAAAAAATTGTATTTTTGGTGGCGCCCATGCCTTCCAAACCAAGCTAGGCATCGATGAGGTGGTATGTCCTAAGAATTGCATCTTGTAGACCGATGCAGACGAGTAAGCCTCGCTTTTAGTGAATTTCCAAGTAATTGCATCTGGTCTATCATTGAGAGTTTGGGAGTCGGTAATCATCTCCCAAAGCTTGTAGAATTGGACAATATGCTCATGGGTGAGCCCCCCTTGAGTATTGATTTGGGACACCCAAAAATCATTGTCAAGCGCTTTTCGCATCGAGCATTTCATTTTCTTGGAGGCCTAAAAGATTAGAGGAGCCACATATTTAGGCCGCATGCCATGAAGCCACAAAGAATCCCAAAATAGAGATTTCTCGCCATTACAATCTTAACCTTTGTCTCCACTGCAAATAATTCGAGGTCACTCAAAGTGCAAGGGTTGCCAAGTCCCACCCAAGGTTTAGAGACATCTTTCCACTCAAGCCAAAGCCATCTTAAACGAAGGGCTGATGCAAACTTCTTGAGGTTTAGGATTCCAAGTCCTTCTAGCTCATTTGGCTTGCATATCTTCTCCCAATTCACTTTAAATTTTGCAACATTGACTTTCTCAGTAGCCGCCCAAAGATATGCCTGTCGGATACTGTCAATCTTTGCAAGAACCTCCATAAGAACATCAAGGGAGGTGATGAAGTAGATGAGAATACTCGTAAGTACCACCTTAACAAGAGTTGTGCACCCGGCCATAGTGGCATGCTTTCCAATCCAAGGAACAAGCTTTCCGACAACTCTATCCTCTAGTTGTTGGAAGTGGATTCTTTTGAGGCGGTACTACGGACAATTGGAGACCAAGATACTTCATGAGAAAGGTTGCATGGGTATCCGGAAAGTGTTGGAGCATGTCATCAAGATCCAACCCCTCACGTCTAATAGGAGCCACATGGCTTTGTGCACAATTTGTGACGAGTCCGGTAACATTTCCAAAGTGAGCCGTGGTACTTGCTAAGAAAGTGATATCCTCTTCTTTGGGAGCCAAAAAGATGGCCACATCATCGTCATATAGGAAGGTGTGTACTATGGGAGCTCTTCCTCCAAGATTGTGAAGGTTCCCTTAGCCGGTGACCTTGCGAAGAATGTGATGCAAGGCGTCAATGACCATCACAAAGAGAAGTGGTGCAAGTGAATCTCCTTGTCTAAGACCTCTATCATGCTTGATAGGATCACAGACAATGCCATTGAGGAGCACTCTAGAGAAGGAGGTGGATAGAAGCGTCGTGACCCAATCTCTAAAGTTTCTAGGGGAAGCCCAAATGTTGTAGAAAATCCATCAAATAGTCCCATATCACCTAATAAAAGCCTCCTTGATATCAACCTTGAAGAGAAGCTGTTACACGCAATAGCAAAACAACGATGAATTTAAGCAAGACCGAACCAACGGGGACACTAGATTTTAACGTGGAAAACCCTTCCAACAAGGAAGAGAAAAAACCACGGGCGCCAGCAAGCAATACTTCACTATTTCGGGTGAGGTTACAAACGCGCCGGGATTTACAATGTGTGGCTTATCCCGTGCGGCGGCTTACAAGAGGTATATAAAGGCGGTCCTGACCTAACTAGGTCGGTATGAATCCAACTCGAACTCGGTAACAACTCGTACCGTACCGGGCCTCGCGTAGCGGAGGCCGAACTTTCCTTTATCTTCATATGAATTTGGATCACCATAAAATAACAGAAGCGTGGGGGGTTTGGCTTTGTGAAGCTTTCTTGCCAAATTCTTGTCATAGAGGAAAATATGATGTATGCTTCATGTCTTGATAAAGGAACTTTGAGCATTGAAAACAATCGTATTCATATGCGGAGCAAGTCGGGTAGCCATCGTCTTGAAAATGAGCTTTGCAAATACATGGATGAGGCTAATAGTGTCTAAATTCAGTCACCTCTTCAGATCCCTCTTTTTTGGGGATAAGGGAAATGTTTGCGGAATTAAGACAACGAAGATTGTTGACATGTAGGGTTGAGAATTGGTTGATAAGGGCCATGATATCCATCTTTATGGTTCTCCAACAGCCTTGAAGAACACCCCCGATGTAGCCATCCGAATCGGGGCCCTTGTCACTCGCCATTTTGTCTACCGCAGCCTTGACCTCTTCCTCCGTGAATGGTGCATCAAGACCACTAAAATCACATTGTGGTATCAGAATGTTTGCCCAATTGAAGTCGGTGGTGCGAGGGAGACCTTTTTTGATGATCGACTTGAATTGACCATGAGTGATGTCCTTCTTTTGGTCATGCTCCGTGACCCAACCATTATTGTGCTTGAGCCTATGAATATGATTTGTCCTTCTTCTAGCATTGACGCGGAGATGAAAGTATCTAGTGTTTGCGTCGCCCTCCTTTAAATTTGTGATCCTAGAGCTTTGTCGCTTTCTTGTCCTACAACTACTGCCAAGGCAATGGCCCTTTTTTGAGCCTAGCTCTAATTTCTCTTTCCTCGGTACTAAGGGTTCTTGTCTCTTGAGAGATATCAAGGAGGAGGATGACCTCCAACGCCATATGAAGCTCCACCTTAGTCTTTGAGAAAAGAGATTTGCTCCAACTGCAAAGGTTTTGACCAGTTTTCTCTAGTTTGTGAAAGAGGAGTTGGCAATGCTCCACATGGTTGTAGTTCCCCGTCCAAGCTTCATTAAATACATCCATAAACCCCGACATATTCTCAAAAATTTCTCGAACCGGAAGGTTTTAGGTCGCTTTGGCATTTGACCCTCTAGGATTTGCAAAGAGGAGAGGGCAATGGTCGGAAAGCGACGAGGATAAAGCATCGAGAATGTGGTCGGAGAAAGCGATGCCCCAATCCTCATTGCAAAAGAAGCTATCGAGCTTACTCAAGGTAGGATCTTGTTGGTCATTATTCCAACCCCCTGCTTGGATGTTGCAAAAATAGGTCGAAATTGAATTGAACTGGAATACCAAATCCAAGATGGAAAGGAAATGACCTCCAATTCGGATTCTGTTGTTTGGATGTGCATCGTATTTTCTTTTGGAATCAAAGTTTAGCACCCAATTCTAATTCCTATTTGGATGTACAAACCATAGACTTTGGATGTTTTATTGAGTTTGAACAATATAAACTTGTCTACATATATCAAAATTAGTATATATATATTTATTTGAATGTTTATATATTATTTTCACACATAATAACAAAAATCGTTACATTTGATGTGAGCACATAGTTACGGAAACAAAATTCTTATCACGATCGAGAGCACAAACCCAATTAGCAGCAGCACATAATTACAGAAACATCCGATGCCATTTTATATCCATCCAATAGCATATAAACTTAATTTTACATTTGCGGGTTCAATTACTTACAACTCACAACCTTCCAACTACGGAAATATATCATACATTGCATCTGAAAGAGAAAAAACATTTAAACCACCTCACAGTGTCCATGCCGTGCATGCATCAACGCACGCTTCATCCATGCATCCAAATAATTGGAAACAATCGCAACGTATGCCGTATCTAGCCGGTGACCAAGCACGGACCAAAACAAACCATATGCACACATATTTATTTCTGTCTGTTTCAGATTTGTTAAGGCAAAGGGAAGAGAAGGACACCGCCGCCATCACGATTCCTCCATTCTTGGACTAGAGGATTCGGATGGAGAGAAGGGCATGAAGAGAATGGGAACCGCCGCCTTTCCCATCCCGTCCCAGTCGATCTAAGTTTAGGTTGCTGCGACGAGGGCACACACGGGAGGTCGCTGAGAGGGGGCTGATCTTAGAGGAGGTCGGGGAGGGCGACGGGAGGTCGGGGAAGAGGAGTGGAAGAGAACGGCGGAGAAGACCTTACTGGAGCCGCCGCCAGGTCAGCATGGAGCGAGGTCCATCAGAGACGCATCTGTTATGTTTCTTCGTGCGAGGCTGCGACTTGCGAGTGAAGGGGTGCGAGGGGGCAACGGGAGAGTTTCCGAGCAATTCGGATGTGCTAGGCTCGGAAACTGCCAGAGGGGGCGGACGCGCGCTGGGGGTTGGCTTGGAATTTGATTGAGTTTCCATAGCCCAATTCCGTAACCACCCCGAACAACTGAATCAGCCCGGAAATTCCAAACTTCCAATTCCAAGCCTGTTTTTCCGACATCCAAAAGGGGGCAAGTGAATTTGCGGTTTTGGAGGTGGATTTCCTTGAGGTCACATGAGTTGAGGGCATTGCGAAACCGGTCGAGGCGGCTTCGGTTGATATTTCCATGGTTCTTGTCACTAGCTTTATAAATTTGGTTGAAGTCTCCCGTGACAAGCCACTTCACGCCCGCTGGGGGCTTAGCCGCCACAAGCTCTCTAAAAAAAACTCATCTTTAAGATTCCCGCGTGTAGCACCATAGACCATGGTGAGCTTGAACATGATCTCCGAGCCAATGATGAAGACATCGGCGGAAAGCAAGAAGGTGCACGTAATCACATTGGAGACTCAGACAAACCGACCATCCCAAAGCAAGAGGATACCACCCTTCGTACCAATCGCTGGTCTTTGGGCATACTGTCTTAGCCCTGAAACCACCCAGCCTAGAAGCGGTGAAAGAATCAACATGTTGCAGCTTTGTCTGTTGTAAACATACAATGCGGCAAGAGGTAGAGGCCACCAAATCACTAACCACATCTTGCCTCTTGGTGTCATTTAAATCTCCCACGTTCCAATTCAAACAGTTAATATTCCCTCTGATTCATAAAAAGTATCACGCATTTTGTACTAACTTTGTACTAAGCGGACAACACTTGCTATGGATCTGTGAGAGTAATAATCTCTAACATTGATTCACTTGATTACAGTACAGGGAAGTCCACACGCAGGCCCAACACAACACTGCCTTGCCAAGGCAACAGGCACCACCGCAATGGGCAGCAAACATGCAACATATCGGCTTGCCAGGCCAACAGCAACAGCAGCACAAGGCTGCTACAAACAGGCACCATCCAGGTCCACAAACAGAATAAAACTGGGGCATACGAACGTATAGTGGTGGGAGAGCAAATTGAACCCATACCTAATCTTCATCATTCTCTTCTCTTTTATACTGTAAAGTCATGTAAATGCTCTTTCGTACCAATTATTGTGTGTTCTTTTTATCCCAGATGCCAGTTCTTACATAAAGTATATTCTCTGTTTTCTTCTTCTTGACTACTTGAGCACCTCATGGTCCAGACAGCCTTTTTTCTTTACGGTGCCACTAGTCTTCTACAGCTCGATAATCCATGATATAGCATGACCAGAAAATAAATGGAAGTAATCTATTCGCACATGAAAACTACTAGAATGAACAACATTAAACTGGTGGTCCTGTCTTAAAGAAATCAAGATTGGTATATATTTTTAGGGTATATACAAGATAAGAACATATCTTGTACGTATGACTTCATGCGGCATTTTTCGACAAGATGGGAGGTGTCACCAAAACTTGAATATGGTAGTGTGCTCGTTTGTACAAGATAAGAACATATCTTGTACGTATGACTTCATGCGGCGTTTTTCGACAAGATGGGAAGCCTCACCAAAACTTGAATATGGTAGCGTGCTCGTTTGTACTCCCTCTGTATCGAAATGTAAAATATTTTAGCGTTTTCTAGGCAAAACGTATCGAGACACGTTTTAGTGTGTAGATTCTTACATTTCGTGAATCTACACACTAAAACGTGTCTAGATATGTTTTGTCTAGAAAACGCTAAAACATCTTACATTTCGATATGGAGGGAGTGGCTATTTTCTTAATGTAGTGTTAATATAAAAATAATACAAGTGATATACATGCAAGGCGGATTTTAATTTTTTAGGTGCCATTTGATTGATGTACATGTTCAGGAATTAGAGAATGTGAGTGTAGTATCAATGATTTTAGATAGTCTACACCTATTCATAAAAATCCTGCTGATTCTTGAAACTCATAGTGCTTATTAATAGATTTTAACATTGTGTGATGTATTTCATTACTAACGGTATTCCAGATCTCTTGGAAACAATTAAATGATGTCAATTTTTTCTTGTTTGGATATTGATTTTATTTTAATTAAAATTTTAAATTTTAATATCGATGTTATCTGATAAATTGAAAATTAAATACCAACTGAGGAAGTAAGTCTACCGATCCTGTTTAGTCTATTTATTCTTGAATATATAGAAACAAAATATTACCATAAAATTGGACACGGGGGAGCCTTAAATACCATAACAAAATTAGGAATCTATAAAATTATCTATTTATTTGGATTACAAACATATTCCATAAATATGTTAATTAATTAAAACACTATAAAATTATTTTTCTAGATATTCAAGTCTACCTATGCTTATCTAACTTCTAAATTGCAACTTGAGAGAAAAATCAATGAAAGTTATTCATTTTTACCTCGGATTCTCCATTTTTCGTAATACTATATGCATAACTTTTAGAATACCTTAAATGTTTGTATTGTAAAATCTGTGAAATAACACAAACATTCTGATTTATTAAACAAGGATATTTTAACCTTTGTAAATGAATCAAATTTTGTTTTAAGTATATATAATTGTAGCATCATAAAAACCATGAATATAAAAAACTGGACATGTATTTTGGTGATTTCTAGCGTAAATATGGTAACTTAAATACTATAAAGTTGAAATATTTCTGGAGATAAAATCCGTTAGTATTTTTGTTTCCAAAGTATTTGCGGACTTGTCCATTTTATATGGCACAGTGAACTTTGAATACCCTGAAGTTTTTCATACACAAAGTCTTTAAAATGCCTTTAAGTATTTTCTTTTTTCAAAAAGGAGTTAAAAGGTAATGTCAACTTTTTAAGTGCCTTTGAATATTTGACATTATCTGTCCGCTCTGACTTTGAAAGTAAGGATATTTAAACCATGTAAGAATTTCAAGCATGTTTTTAATTCGATAATTGTGGTTAAATCTTCTATAACTAAAAAAGAAATCTATAATGACCGACATCTCGTGTCAGGGTTTGTGTGGAGTGCGGAAAGGACCGGCAAATAATAAAAGGAAGAAACTTTTTTAGGCCATCAGAGAGAGAACAAACGCCTTAGAAATCGTAGCTACATGCCCCGGGTGGTCACTAGTTAGACAACTAAGGCCTCGTTTGGAAAGTCAGACTAATTTCCCACCCGGAACAATCAACGGCGTATTTTTGTGGTGCACAACTATACGACCAAAAACAACGGTAAAGATATGGACCTGGCTGACTCCGTCGTTATTTCCGGTGGAAACGGGCCGAAACGAGGGACTTGAGGAAAAATAACCGGCCAACCAAGTGCCAAAACTGGGCTATGCCAGCAAAATAGCGAGCTCTGAAAAATACCCCAATTTTCGGCTAATATACGACGACCCAAGTGAGGCCTAAGCATGTTCATATACGGTAACCGGAATGGCCGTTTTACCAATGGTATATGATTCGTTTTTTTTTTTTTGGTTTTGAAAAACGATACGTTCAATTCTGAGGAGTAGCTAGCCTTCTGTTTTATTTAGAGAACATTTTTTAGTGTTGTTAAGAAAAGTTCTTTTTTTTTTGAGGAGTCGAGGAGATGTTAAGAAAAGTTTTAAGATGGCCTGTTTGATCTAAACAAATACGCGACGCGACGCTGGCACAAGTTCAACTAGGCCAGCGTTGCGAGACGGGCTGGGCTTAACCGCCTCGCATGACCTGTATCGGAATGGTGTATGTGCATGGCACAACTAAACTAAACTGCCGTGTGATGTTCAGCGGTCATTTGCTCCAATCAAAATATAAGATGTTTTAGCGTTTTGTTTACGTATTTAGACATGTTTTTGTGTAAATTCATATAGATCTTGCACTAAAACATGTCTAAATACGTGTTGTCTAGCAAACGATAAAACATATTACATTTCGATACCAAGGGAGACAAAGTAATTGATATGTCTTCTAGTGTAGAGCGCATGCAGACGAGCTGGGAACTTGGGACAGTAGCGTGTCCAGTCTTGAGTTAACTTCCTGCTAAGCTACCACACCTCGATGGCTTCCACCTACTGCAGCCCTGCCGGCCTCATGGTGGTGCTCAACGCGACTCGCACCACGCGGACGCGGAGGAGGCGGAAGGACATTGTGTGCACCATGCGGCGAAGTGGAATTCATCCACCGTTGCTCCTACCCTACTGCATGCGCCATGCTGAAGACAGACTGTGCTGCACCTACGGTCTAATCTTTTCTCACCTAAACAATAAGGCCTCGTTTGGCGACAGAGTTTTGAAGTGTTTAATTGTGTAACTTCCCAGCCCACTTTGAGTACTCACCAAACCGCTAATATGCCGTCTGGCAGACAGGTCTTGGTTACGCTAGCCCCCAGAACACTCCACTGACCACGTCGGGCCAAGGCGTTTTGAAAACGCTCCTCACACTAGTACAAAAAGCCTTATCCGTGGCGCATCATTTTGCAATTCTGTGGCGCACCTAGGGGCCAGAGGGGTGCGCCACAGAATTCACGCCATAGAATTTTTTTCTGTGGCGCACCACAGCCGTGCGCCACAGAAATTTGCAATTCTGTGGCGCACCAAGAGGGGGTGCGCCACAGAATTTTTTTTTGAATTTCAAAAAAAAAAAAAGCGGCCAGATCTAGATCTTTCGAAATTTCGCCGGAGCTCGTTGGATGTCGTTGTGACCGTGGGCTTAGGTGGCTTGGTCGTGGTGGGTGGAGGATAGGGGTCACCGGAGTTGGTGGAGGAGGAGAAGGAGGAGCTCGCCGGAGGTGGTGGTGGTGGTGGAGGAGGAGGAGAAGGAGGAGGAGGAGGAGCTCGCCGGAGTTGGTGGAGGAGAAGCTCGCCGGAGTTTGTGGAGGAGGAGGAGGAGGAGGAGCTCGTCGGAGTTGGTGGAGGAGGAGGAGGAGCTCGCCGGAGGTGGTGGTGGTGGTGGAGGAGTGGTGGTGGTGGTGGTGGTGGTTGTGGTGGTGGTGGTGGTGTAGGAGGAGGAGGAGAGGTGGTGGTGGAGAAGGAGGAGGAGGAGAATGAGATGTGGTGGTGGTAGAGGAGGAGGAGGTGGAGTGGAGAGGTAGAAGAGAGAAGGGGAGATGAGAAGTGGAGGAGAAATGGAGGGGAGAAGGGAAGAAGAGGAGGGGAGAAGAGTAGAAGAGGAGAATGGAAAGAAGAGGAAGAAGAGGAGGGGAGGGGCAGGATTCGAAAATCCTGCCCAACAATTCTGTGGCGCACCAAGTGAAGGGGTGCGCCACAGATTTTTTTTTTCTTTTTTTTTATTTTCTAGTCAAAAATCTTCAAACGGCCATAACTTTTTTTCCTTTTGGAATTTGGCGATTCTAAAAAAAGCTCACAGGCCGAAGGCGAGTGAGGTGGGGTTCCTTTTTCTCTCTCGTTAATTTGATATCTTGATCATTTTTTTTCGACATCGTATGCAAAAGTTATGCCCATTTTACTTTTTTTAACGAACTTTTGCTCAGAAAGTCGAAATTCATATTTCAAAATTTGATAAAAAAGTAGACCTTAAACTCTCCGTGCATCTATAAGGGATTTATTTTTTGATACTTTTTAGACTGGCAACTCTTCCGTCAAAAACTAGAAAAGGCGTTCCGGGGGGGGGGGGGGGGGGGTGTGGAGAGAAGAAAAATAATCTGTGGCTCCATGTGTGGCTGGTGCGCCACAGAAATGTTGGATTCTGTGGCGCACCAAAGCCCGTGCGCCATAGAATACCACATTTCTGTGGCGCACCAGATTACGTGCGCCACTGAAATGCTCGCCTACAAATGTTCTGTGGCGCACCAGATTTCTGGGATTTCTGTTCCCCGGATATTGTTAAACTTGTAAAAGCCAGTTGGCATGTCATGTATCGAAGATATATAACACTAAGTATATGCGACACATGCATTAAATCGACAACACGAGAGCTATGCACATTTTAATGTTAATCCACGCAAATACCGAACTGTGGAAGTTGAGCCCTGAACATGTAAGCACCGTTGTTCTTAGATATGAAACACCATATCCAAAAACGAATAAACCACCGAAATACTTATTCATATGCAGCTATAGTACTGTCTTTTAATCTATACAGTGATACCAATTAATCTTAAAACTCAACTGCTCAAGCCTTTTAAATTCCAAAGGAGATACAATATATGGTAATCTAGTACCATGAAAATATGAGGGAGAAACACAATGATGGATCCAAGACATTTTTTCTAGGGTAGGAGACAGCTTATTTGGGCTGGTTTTGTTTTCTTTTTCTCTAGCTCATAAATGAGTTAGGCCGAATCTTAGTGTGGGGCTGGTTGGCTCCCCCTCTGCGGCCAATGATCCTTTTCAAGGATACGTCATGGTTGGCGTATCTAGCAGATAAAAGAAGAGGCTTACCTTTTGGATTATAGGCCTAATCCAAAGACTAGCCCCCACACACTACAAACACGATGTAAAGAGGGCCTCGTCCAAATCCAAACAACAAATCCGTGTCTCGACCAACATCGGACCAACGAGTGATCCTTAAAACCATGTCCATTTTTAAGAAGTAATTATGTATGCAATCCAAAGAGGAAGCAGTGGCTCGAAATAATCAACCAAACTAGCACATAAATAAAACAAAAATAATATAATAAGGAGTTACTAATTTCCATCCGCAAGACATTAAATGTGCAAAAGAAAACAGTAATATCTAAGCCGAACGGAATAAGGACTATCCTGTAGATATCGAAGTAGCCAACCAATGATCTACCCAACAGTACATCACCATCTCATATCAACGGAAAATTCACGAGGGGCGCCTATAGCTAGCCAACAAACGATCTACCAATCTGACATCAATAGAAAAAGATCACGAGGGAAGCTCACCACCACCTTAATGAGCAGATCAAGCCGAGGGAAAGGGAGGATATTGGGTATTGGTGGATTGCAGGCTCGCTTACCATCGATGTCGTTTCTTCGTCGCTGCAAAGATCGATGAACTCCTGGTTGCGGCGGCTGTTCCGGGGCATGGTGGCGGCTCCTCTAGGGTCCAGAATGGAATTTTCTAGGGCTTGGTTGCTTCGGGGTCTTACAAATAGGCGATGGAGAGTTCAGACTTGGTAAGCGGCAGAAGGGCTGGGGGGGAGGTCACGCTTCTCAGGTTTCGCTACCGTTCCTTTCCTTTGCTAGAGCGAAAAAGAGAACGCTCTCTTTTTGAGAAAGAGAACTTGATGTATTTCTTTTGAGACGAGAACTCGATCTCTTGGTTCTGTACCGTTGTTGTGTGTGGGAGTGTGCGTGTAAAAACGCGTGATTTTTTTGGTTCGAAGTGTGGGCGTTGTGGGTGTCTTTTTTTTTCATGAAATGGTAGCTGGCGTGGCCGCATGGGTCGTTGGGCTGAGATGTAACGGCTTAGCAGGTCTCCATCACGTAATTTATTTTATTTGGTAAGAGGACAAAAATTCAGCCTCCAGCAAAACCTCATCGATTTCCTACTTGTCCTTCGGGAGGGATTTCCTACTCGCGCCGCCTGAAAAACGTTTGTTAGTGGGTCAGCCCGTCCGGAAGCGATTCTCGTTTTTTCTTCTTTTTTTGTGCTCATTTTCTGTTTTTTTTTTCACTTTTTTTGTTCAAATTTTATTTTGTTTCCTTTATTCTGTGTTTATTTCTGTTTACTTTTGTTCAAATTTATTTTTGTTCAAATTTACATTTTCCAAATTTATTTTTGTAATTTTTTTTGTTTGGTACTTTTTTTATTGGGCCACTTTTGAAGCGGCCCATCAAGTTTTCGCTTCAGGCGGCGGCCCCTGATATGCCTTCAACGGGCGGTAATTAGAAGACTCTCCTTGGAGACCTATATACCACTCCGTAGCGACGTAGTAGCGTCCGGTGAGCGCCCTGCTTTATGGACCGTTTAAAAAAAGGCCCAATGAAAAAGATATTGTTTTTTTTATCTTTGAAGTTTTTAAATATGGATACTTTTCTAAAGTCCGAATACTTCTAAAAACTGGAAAAAAACCATATATGATTTTTTTCTCAAAATCATAAAATTTTAAATCTAAACAATTTTCAAAATCCTTTTTTTAATTTGAACATTTTTCAAATGTAAACAAAATTTAGTTGAATAATTTTGAGTTTTAACAATTTTTGGTTTTGAAAAAATTGATTTGAACAATTTTCAAATTTGACCAATTTTTAAATCTGAACAATGATTTCCTGAATTTGAATAATTCTGAATCTAAAAACAAACAAAATAATGATTTAAATAAGTTTCAAAACAGAATATTTCAAAATCATAAAAATGGAAAACGAACACAGAAAATAAAACAAAAAGAAAAGAAAAAAAGAAAAAAAAATGAAAATGAAAAAAGAGCTGAAATGGGTCGGCCCACCACGTCGTGTTGCAGGCAGGCAACACACCCGTCTCGTGCCACCTGCGGGCGGCATATAGGATTTTCCTTGTCCGCCCCAATCTTTCACGCCGGCTCCGAACACTATGCGGAGTAGATTATTATCCAGGTTGGCACATTTATTAATCTTTGAGACATCCCATTAGGGCTACCGCGTCTTCAATGAGTGTTCTCAAATGGGTACAGACTGTCTGTTTCTATCCGCGTGGACAGTGGACAAACAAACATGCAGGGGTGGACGCATTCGTTCCATCGCATTATGGTCCCAACTTTGGCCTGGGTTCGGGGCGGAGCAGACGAGAAGCAGAAACGGCGCATGCACACTCGTTTTCGGCAGGAGTCTGCTCGTCACTGACCCACCGTCTCCTCGCCTACCATGCCCAGGTTCCTTTTCAATTGAGACTTGCTGGCTACTTCCCCGTCCCAACTCCAGCCCTGCAAAACCCTAGCTCCCTCGCCATAGAAATCTTATTTCTGTCCCCACTGATGACGATGAAGAGCGGCGAGTGCTAGAAGGCTGACCTGAACGACCATGATGTTGTGTCGTCCAATAGTGGCCGCTGCCCGTGGGAGCGGGCCAAGTCTCTGTGGAGGTAGCCTAGCTCTGTTAGGACCTCAGCGAGCCATTCCCGTGGTCCGATGTGTACCTCCCGGAAGGGTGCCATCTCAACTGACGGTGCATCCTGGTGTGTGTCGTGTCGGTGTCGGGCCCCATGCGACACCATGAGATTGCGCGACACTTAGTCTTCCTCCCGTCGAATCTACAAGAGGACCCGGCAGATGAGTTTAGCTCGCTGCTATTGGACCGGTTGTAGTGTTCCCACATTGAAATAATGCAAGAACACATGTGTTATTGTGCTAGTCCCTGGATCATTTGCTAGCACCAGAGTACAAAATGAAATATCATGCAAATGCGTCAAAATCTATTACATTGCATGTTCCGGTCTTTACAAATAACTTTACAACTTACATAGTCTTAGAGGACTAGAAAGAAACACGGAGTTACAACGGAAAAAAGAGTACTTCAATGAGCCTCATCTTCAATCATGTGCCATAGGCAATGACATGTTGGTTGTAGACTCGAGATCCTGAACGAAATTCACACTTGTCATCTGATCCATCTGCAAATTGGAATATGCAGCCAAAGGGGGCCACTACAATTTAATGTATTGGAAAGTAACACTGTGGTGGATATAAATGGCAAGACTAATACTACATGCATATTTGGCTTGGTGGAGTTTAGGCTTATTTGCAAAAGCTAGTTTTCTTCTAACACTTCTGAAAATTGTTTTATTTCCCAAGATTGGCACCATGGGATAAAGCCCATGTGCACCACAACTATTGTTTCCTTAGCCAAATTTTACTTCTTGAAAACGATGTTGAGATTCTTCTGTCCATCCTTGTCCAGCTGCTCGAAGTTGTCCATTACCGGGTACATGGCTAAGATCTTGGTTTCTAACTCTGTAAGGGTTGTGCACTTTCACCCTTTGTCTTCAATAAGCCCAAATATCCTATACACCAGAGTGCATCATGGAAAGTAGAGAAATGAGACGAGATATTTCATGAGAAGTTCAACCTAGACAGCAAGACCCGTTCCACCTATAGTTATGCTACATCTTCTTGTCAAGCATGAGCTAATCTCTCACAACTTAGTTGATTAAGACAGAGCCCATAGGTCAAAAGGCTGCACGAAAAGCTACTAGATTTAGAGGGACTTAGGAATCTCTTTGTTCATGGGTGTCCATACGCAAGTGTACTCCTTTGGTGATAAAGACCATTGATATGGCCCTAGGTAGCCACTCAACATAATCCAATCACATCCAATTCCACCCAGGTGTTTCATTGGAGTTTAGACTTAGAATTTTCCACACATCAAGTAAAACAATTTGTAACATCGCATAGCACCTACCAAGTTCTAAGGCTATAAAATAACAAGGGTAAGGGTGGCTACACACTACTAGGGTTTTGCATAGCATAATACTTAGAGAAAAATCACCTATCATGCATGCTACTTGAAAACTCTAGCAATGCATAGGAAAATAATGGGTGGATGGATGTGTCACTTGCCTTTGAAGTTGGTGAAGAACAATAACCCTCTCTTCAAAAAAGAACGTTGCTCTCCGTACAATCTAAACAATACAAGTAAACAACAATAAACAAGCAATCACGAACAAAGGAAACAAAGTATAACAATCAACAAACTTATCACAACAATTTATTCTACCAAGGAAGTTATAGTGATTGGGTTTAGTGTTTAGCAATTGTCTATAGGTCAGTCAAGGATTGGGTTTGAAAAGTTCAAACTTAATTGATAATACTTGTCTTTCACTAAGTATTATCACATTTACTCTAATATGCAAGAGGGAAAACATGTGATAACAATTAATTTCAATGCACACAAAAATAAACTAAGTGATTATAGTTAGAGTTTGCCATTTGTGACTAAGGGTTGGTCTTTGATAAAAAAAATCACACAAAAGTCTTGGTCAAATTATGTTTCTATCTTGAGTTTCTTCAAGTTCTTTGTTTTTATTCCTTGAGTTGCTTCTGAAGTCTAAGTCTTTATGCATGTCCTTTAATGGCCTTGCTTGTAGTACTCCTTATTGGGTCTAGGGTTACAGACTTAGTCATATAGAATAAGATAAATATATTGGATTTCTAGAGTTCCCAAAAAAAGGACTTCTAAATTCTTCTCTTCTTCTTCTTCTTCATCTTTGGGAGAGTATTCTTCTTGAGTTGGCTTCTTGTTGAAGTTGTTCTTCTTGGTTAAAATACTCCTTGTTGAAGTCTTGGTCAAAAGCTCTCATCTCACTCTGAAAACAAATTCTAAGTTGTGGACAAAACAAACTTGACACTAATCATCTTGAAACAAATTCTAAGTCTTGAAAAACAAATTCTAAGCTTCAAGTCACATGGTTGGTATCATCTTCAGGATCCTTTGTAGCTTTCTCCTTCATGGTGACTTCATTGAAATTTCCAAAACTTGATGGTTTTGATACAAACTAGGGGCTGATCTTTATCTAACTTAGCCATAGCACAAGGTCTAAGGGAAAAAGAAAAGAAAGGGAAGAAAGACTTAGAGAAAAATGGGAGTGGTCTTCTTGAAGTTCCTCTTGATTTTCTTCTAAGTGCTTCTACTTCTTGAATATGCTTCTGAAGTTTGTTTTCTTGGCTAAGTCCTTCATTGATCTTCTAGCTTCATGTTGACTCCAAGGATAACAAAGGGGACATCTTTCTCACACTTCATTGTTTTCACATCTCTAGATTTAGTGGTTTTCAACTAGGAGGGACAACTAGCACAAAAATTACACGGGAATGGTTTCAAGGTGTCCAAGGGCTTATGTTTTGTTTTCTCATGTCTAAGGTTAATACTTAGAACATATTTGCTAGAGAAAGCATATTGAGAATATTCACATAATTTAAACTAAGTAAAAACACTAAAAAGGTTAATAAATACTAAGTTAAAATTTATTTGGTTCAAAAATTATTTTGAGACAGAGTATATGAAATTATACATCGTAAGGTTCACATGGATATTTTATTTGCAATTTTTAGATTTGTAGAATTTGAACTATGCCAAAATCATCAAACAAGCATATTTTAATTTGAACCAATTTAAGTTTGTAAAATTTAAATTTTAACAATACTACAATATCCTACATGTTCAGGCCTTTTCAAAAAGTCTAAGTTAGCTTAATTTGGAGCTATGGTTGAAAAGTTATGATAGATCTAAGTTGTAGGGGTGTTTCTGTAAAAGTTAAAATATTAATTCTATTCCGGGATTAAACAGAAAACACCTGAGCCACGTGGCAGATCCTGATTGGATGGGCTGGCAGATATGAGGTGGTGTGCTACTATTGGCTAGGATCTGCTTGAGTTTGGCTTCAGTATGGCTTAAGCCGAAATCGGCTAGGCTGGGCTCCGTTGATCTGGATCGTCCAGATTTTGATCGGATGGCAGAGGAGAGGAGAGAGCTCACCGGCCAGGTATCGCCGGGGTAAACATGGCGGCGATAGTGTGGCGCTTCCGGAGCTTCTCCGGCCTCGGTGAGTACAGCGGTGAGCGCGTCTTGTCGCGGGGAAGCTCCTCGTCCTCAGAGTTTTGTTCCTCGGGCCTCCAAATCAATAGCATCGTGCGTCTCCGAGCTCCATAGCATCCAATGGCGGCGGCGGCTACCAGCGACGGAGAGATTTAGGGTTAGGGTTTTATTTCGGGAGGCGGTGAGACGCGGACGTCGAGGCAGGAGGCGGGGCTTTTATGGGGGGATGACGTGGGCGAGGGGGCGTGGTTTTCGGGGCGGTGCGGAGTCCGGGTGGACCTCGGCGGCGACGTCGTATCCGTCATGGACTCCTTTGGGGGAAGAAAGATGACAGGCGGGCCCCGCGTGTCAGCGACGCGTCTCTCCTTTTTTTCTTGAACTGGAGAAACACAGTGGGTTGGGCCGGCGCCTTTCTCTTTTTTTTGTCCATTTCCTTTTCTGTTTTCTTTTCCTGTTTTGAAACATATTTTTTGAATAACAACTCCAAATAGCCCCAAATTAGTTTCTAATTTTTTGTAAAAATGAACTCTTTCAAGTAGTAACGTTCATATGTTGTTGCCAACACATCTAAAATTTTCAAATTTGAAAATATGAGATAACACTAATAGTGCTTCATTCCATTTTAATTAAAAATGTAAATAAACAGAGGTTAAGGTTTTATAAAAATTACAGAAACATTCTATAAGTCAAATGTTATTTTTTCCAAAATCCATTTCACTTATTTTTCATATTTTTATACCTTAAAATATGAGTAAACACCGAGAGCAACTTAATGTCATTTTTCAAAATAGAAAATAATTAATTGAATATATGGTAAATAAAACTTCAGAGATATATAGTATTTGAAATATTGTTTCACACTTGCCCATTTTTATACAAGAAAGATTTTGTCAAAACCTTTTATTACTTAATACTTGATTTAGTAATTAAAAATGATGTAGTTAATTTGGCTTTGAAAATATTTTATAAATCAAATAATTGAAATATGAATTATTACCAATTGATAGAGGATGAAAACAATATGGAAAACCATTTTATATTCTTATGGTTTGCAGTTAGGGAAAATAGTTTATTTGCATAATTATCTATTTTAAGGATTTACGGTTTTAGAAAACAGAAATATTTGGATTATCATTTCCAAAAACATTGGAATAATATATAACATTTCCTCTTTGTTGGAGTTTTGTTTGTTTTTGGTGGCTTGCATTAGTGGAAAAGAAAAAGTTTCAACTTTTTGTGATTTTTGAATTTCTTCTAAAATCAGGGATGTTACACCGGTGTTTCATCGCCGAACACGACGAGCGACACCAGTCCTTTTTCGCGATCGAGCCGCCATGGATAGAGGACTCCGAGCCCAAGGATGACGATGAGGAGGAGGACCTTGAGGATCTGTATGCTTCCTTCGTCGTCAATCCCGCATAGCTCAGGCCCGAGGATGAGGATGAGGAGCTCAAGGCCGCCATCGCCGAGTCCGAACTGACGAATCTCGGAATGTGTCTTAACCTCTCCCCCACGCTCCATGAGTCGGTCATGATGGCGGCCCACGTGGCCATGAGCCCTGGTCACCGTGAGCCGAGTGTGAGTGTGTGCACGCACGGGCGCCTGGATCTGGCGTGGCAAGAGGTTCTACCAACGCCTCCTCCGGCTCCACCCACGTCTGTGTCATCACCTCCCACACGTGGCCACCCGTCCTCATCAAGAACTAGGATGACGAGGACTAGGCGACCACTGGTGGCGAACCCTAGTGGATCTAGTCCTTTTTTAGTTGTTTTAATCAAGCTATGTCCGAGTCTATGTATAATTAATGTTTAATCCTAGACTCGAATTTTTTTGTGCGTGCCGTTAGGTTCACTCCCCACCCCCAAACGGACATGGGCTTATGTTGGTCCTCCAGCCCCCTCCCACCACCACCACCCAACAGACTAAAATGAACACTTTTCGTTCCCGGTTTGGGGGGGGTGCGTTGGAGATGCCCTTACCCTTGGTGCACGGGCACCCATTCGTTCATACAAATTGTTCACAACATCTGCACCGGAACCCCAAATTGTGCCCTTTTAGGGGGCGCCGAACATGTGTCCGCCGCATTAGTGCGTGTGCCCCAGCGGCGACCCCCAAACGGCTCTCCGATCACGTTTGCTCCATATCTCACATATTTCCAATCTAAATTCCAAAAAACTCGATTGAAAAGATAATAAAATAGTTCAATGATTATGTAAGAAAACAAATTGTGTAGTTATTACAACACTTCAAAATAATTTTGAATTCGTCGAGATTCTGAAAACAAATCATTGTGATCAAACCACTCGGTACCTCTGCAGTCACTCGTGAGTTGTCTCATCACAAATTTGCTGATAAACACCAAGAAAATATCTAACATCGGTAGGCACGCCTTGCTGTAGATCCGCAAAAGGCACAAACCCGTTGAAGGATTCACGCCCGTGGGTGTCCCGATCTTCGTGTTGTAGGATCGAATCGAGGAGGATAACTAGCTACAAGAAGCCAGGACAACCAGTTTTATACCTGCCAAGCTTGGATGCGACCTGTACATTGGGGATGGCTGACCGAAACTACAAAAACTCCAACCCGTTGTCCAAACAATAGCAGAAGCACAAACCTATACTAACCCACACAAAACAGACGAAATGTAGAGACGAATTAGGGGGAACCAGAGGCTCCTTCTCGCGAATCCGGATGATCTCACAAGAGCGCGGGGGGGGGGGGGGGGGGGGGGGTAAGATCTTTCATATCTAAAGGGTTGCATGAGCATATAGGGAGAATTAGGCCATTTGTACTTGGGGACAATTCCCTTCCTTAGGTGTGAAGGAACCGCTCTGTAACTAGCTAAGGTATGGAAGCGTTCCACAAATTAGTCAACTGGTAGGTGGCAGATTCAACGGCTTATTGTTGTACCTTCTCGAATTCTCCCGTAAGATTAAGGCTGCTCATAGTGGGTGGTATGTTACCATAACATCACACATTTCTATGCAATATGAGTCTATAGGATAATAAATGCACTTTTGCATGATACTATGAAGGTAGTAACATAGACTATTAACATTTGCATGCTACTACTCTATGTTACTCCCCACTTTGACCAGCCTAAGATGCAGTTCGCAAGTTTCATGCAAAAACATTGTTTTGTCGGAGTCAAACATTGTTGTCCTCATACATAACTTTTGCACGGACAAGTTTTCGCAACTTTGTTTTTTTGGCATACAATCCTCAATGTGTACATGGGTTCAACCAACAAAATCGGAGATGAAACCATAGCAATGACACATACATAATAATAGAGTTTTAGATTAGCGTTCACCTAGGCATGTGTTTGCTTAGTTCGACTTGGTAATTCTTTCCAACTAAATCGTGTACTTCATTGAAATGTTATGTTTATCGTAGCCATGTGCTCATCATTATCTGCCTATTTCGTTGTGTGCTTATGACTAGGAGGACCCGCATGTCAGATGGGCTAGCCGGACAATGTTCAGCTCCCCCCAAGTTTGGCGAGTCTCCTAGAGTGCCGGACATATTTTTGCTCAGGCCGAACACTTTGAAGGTGTCGCTATGAGAATTTTGTTCAGTCTGGACCTCAACCAGACATAATCCGAACACCCCCAAACAGACATAATCTAGGGGCGTCCGGAGGGGCATTGTTGGCCCAAGTTCCACAAACTATGATGTGTCCGAGTCCAAAACGATACAAATACATTGCAGGTTTTGTTGGTAGAATTGAGTTGAAGTGTTCCACTACAAATGAGTCTCACATATGCACTTAGGCCGTATGTGTAGTTAAATCTGAATCAATGAAGCCCGACTGGCATGCAGAACAGATTGTCTTAATCACACACCACACATGAATGTTAAGAGTCCTCGGTTGATTCATCAGGTGTTTAACGAACTGATTAAGGTCTCTCTGATACAGTCCAGTCACATGGCCAGATCACACAACATAATCAAGATTTAGCCATTATCCATGCTAGCTAAGAACCTATCAGCTCGGATCTCTGCATATGGATGAGTGGCCGGCGAATGCCTAGAGGGCAGCGTAGCAAATCCATGCTCAAAAACTGTATAACCAACAGTTTCTCAGCAGTCTTTAATCTTCCTCGGGATTCGCTATTACCAGAGATAATGTAACTCGGTGATTTGTACATAGATAAGGTATGATGGTGCCTAGGCAAGTAACAAAGGAACTTTATAATTACCAGAAGAGGGCAGAGAATAAGAGAATGCCAAAATGATCTGATGATAACTAATAAATACTTCGGAGTACCAATCTTCCAATACCCCAATAACAAGACGATAATGCAGTACCTTGGTCCAGTCTTTGTCATCCACCCTAATCTGCAACTTGGGTATTTCTATTCCTGCAGAGGCATTAAAAAAGGGCAACAACATCACAACCGAACGTGCAGGAATAAAGATGACACGAGAAACGTACGCTAGAAATGAATCAATGTCCTTCTGAAACCTTTCTAGTTCCTCTGAATTGAACAAGACGTCCTTAGGCTAAAGCATACATACAAGAGAAAAATTAGTAAAGGAAACAGGTACATGTAAGTATATAAAGGTAGAATTGTGGTGAGAAGCGACAAATCTAAACCCCTATAGATTTAACCAAAAATAACCCTTTTGCTGAACGCCATCCTCCATGGAGTTGAACTTGGCTATGTTAACTCCACATACCTCAGCGTTGGAAAAAACTTGGGGGTTTCACGATCAAACAAAAAC
This sequence comes from Alopecurus myosuroides, assembly GCA_028641055.1. NCBI lineage: Eukaryota > Viridiplantae > Streptophyta > Magnoliopsida > Poales > Poaceae > Alopecurus > Alopecurus myosuroides. The sequence goes on along the minus strand of CM054057.1, from coordinate 294,366,634 downwards.
TCATACCCCGACACCATGGTCCACGGTGTTGAGGTGTTATACTTCAATGCCTAGATCCATGGCCTTGGAAAAAAAATAGCGTTTCCGTGAGAAAAAACAAAGATTTATACCTCACCTCCAGGACCCAGGCGTTGAGGTATAACAGCTCAACACCACGGGCAATGAAAACGCCGGGTTTTTACCAACGCCGAGGTACATGGTATTGACATAGCCAAGTTTAATGCCATGGAGGACGGCGTTCAGTAAAAGGATTAGATTTGGGTAAACTTTGGCAGGCGGGTTATTTTTGGCTGAACTTTTTGAGAAGTATCAACTTTGGCATTTCGTATTGAAATGTGTGACGCACCAGCTGGCTGAAATCTTCTCCCAATTTTTTGTTTTGAAGGAAACAGTAGACAAAGAAAAGAACATATATGCCACTTTCATCCCCAGTTTGCCGTGGCACCTGGAAATTTGTTTCAGTATCAATGTGCCATGATGAGAAATTGAAATCGGAAGCAATGACATAGGCATGAAAAATGACTTAGAGATGTTAAATAACATACCTCGGGAAATTCAAGATGGACTTCGTTTATGAACTGCTCGATGTCTTGCCGCTCTTCAGTTTTTAAAATATCGACAATCAATCTGATAATACAGGTGGAGAGCAAAATAAAACCATGATATTCTAAGGATAGCACAAGGTTGCCAACTTGTTCTATGGAAAGTGTAAATCATGTCCTCAAAAAGATGGCTTCTATGATCATCTTAGAGGCCTTTAAAAAGAGATATAGAGGAATTATACCTTTTGATGGTTGATTGTAGATTTACCAGATCTGTTGTTTTGAGTGAATCCAGCAGAAGCATACGAGGTTTTTTCTTGGTATCTGAGTAGTTTGTCTCACCGAAATTGCATAAGACAAGGAGGTTCCAGTGTCCCCTATGTTGAAAAGTGCACATATGATACTACATTAGACAAGCAAAATAGGCCATTTGACAAAGTAATAGCGAGAGTAATTAACCTACCACCAGACAATAGGGACAAAAACATATTGTCTTGAGAATATCTTCTTAGCCTTTATCCATTTAAGGACGTTTGATTTATCATTCCCGCTGTTATACATGTAAAACCATATTGAATCAAAGTATGCATATGCACTCTTCTTATCTTCATCTATTCGCTTCCACAGATCCCTATACACAAAGTTATAGAAGCAAATAAGAAAACATAGTGTTGAAAAAAAGAAGAAAATAAAGACAAAAGGAAGACATACTCCATGTACAATTCAAAAATATCGGTATCCAGTTTGTCTTTGTTCGTTTTGTCTCTCCTGCTATTTGCAATGCGCTTTGAACTTCTTTCTGAGAGGTGGTCATCACCACAGGAGGGCTTGGACGAGGGTAATACATTTCTGTTCCTGCAGACACATAAAAAGGGCAACAAGATCATGATTGAACTTGCAGAAATTATATAGCACGAGAAACATACTCTCGAAATGAGTCAATGTCCTTCTGGAATTTTTCTAGTTCCTCTGAATTGAACATGACGTCCTTAGACTATATCATACAGACGAAAGAAAAATTAGTAAAATAAAACAGGTACAGGTAAGGAAGTATATAAAGGTTGAAAAGTGTGATGCACCAGCTGACTGAAATCTTCTCCCAATTTTTCGTTTTGAAGAAAACAGTAGATAAAGAAAAGAACATATATGCCACAATCATCGCCAGTTTGCTGTGGCACCTGCAAAGTTGTAGGCGTGAAAAGTACCAATGTGTCACGATGAGAAATTGAAATCAGAAGCAATGATGTAGGCGTGAAAAATGAATTCAAGATGTTAATTAACATACCTCAGGAAACTCAAGATGGACTTCATTTATGAATTGCTCACTGTCTTGCCGCTCTTCAGTTTTTAAAATATCAACAATCAATCTGTTAATGCCGGTGAAGAAAACACAATAAAACTTCGATATTCTAAGCATAACACAAGGTTGCCAACTATGTGCTATGGGAAGTGTAAATCATGTCGGCAAACAGACCGTTTCTATGATTATTTTGAAGGCCTATAAGAAGAGATATAAAGTAAATCAGACCTTTTGATAGCTGATTGCAACTTTATCTGATTTGTTGTTTTGAGTGAATCCAGCAGAAGCATACGTGGATTTTTCTTAGTATCCGAGTGGTTCGCCTCACCAAAATTGCATAAGACAAGGAGGTTCCAGTGTCCCCTATGGTGAAGAAAATGCAAATATGATACCGCATTAGACAAGCAAAATAGGTCATTTTGCAAAGTAATAACGAGAGCAATTAACCTACCAACAAACAATAGGGACAAAAACATATTGTCTTGAGAATATCTTCTTAGCCTTTATCCACTTAAGGACAGTTGATTTATTATTCCCGCTGGTGTACATGTTAAACCATAGAGAATCAAAGTATGCATATGCATTCTTCTTATCTTCGCCTATTCGCTTCCAAAGATCCCTAGGCACAATGTTAGAGAAGCAAATAAGAAAACCTAGTGTTGAAAGAAGAAAGAAAAAAGAAAGACAAAAGCAGGACATACTCCATGTACAATTCAAAAATATCGGTATCCAACTTGTCTGTGTTCTTTTTTCCCCTCCTGCTATTTGCAATGCGCTTTGAAGTTCTTTTTGGGAGAAGGTCATCACCACAAGAGGGTAATACATTCTTGGAACTCCCCGATGTCTTCATGGTTTCCCTTCTGCTTGTTTGAGAGCGCTCGCTTTTGCACTCTACAAGCAAAATAGAAATTACATAGAAATCAAGATACAGATACATATCATGTCACAGAATTTTTATAGTTCTTAGTTATTCATGCTAAAAGTTTACCCAGTAATTCTTCTTTAACTCATTATATTCTTTGCATTTCCCAAAGAAACCCACAATCAGTAAACAAGTTACATCTAAAGTTCATTTGCCTTTTATTATTTTGCTACTCAATTTAGGAAATCAACTTCAAATTTACCTTCAGGGGTTAGCTAAAATAAAATAAGATGCAGGAGTAAGCGTCTGGCATTACTAATAATCAGCATCCACATTAACCGTGCATAAGAAGAGAGAGCAGTTGCTCTATTTTCAAAGCAAAAGGCAGAATTATGGTTCATGAATGGTGAACAAAATTACTACTCATCCAAAGAGATAATAAGCTATGCTGCATAAGCATAGATGCATGTTATGTTACGATCTACATATTGAAATGTTCTACTTCCTATCTACATATGAATATTTCTAGTGCAAGAAGTAAGCTAGCAATCTAGTCCTCTTAATCAACTTGCACGAGCAATCCCTTCTGTTACAGCATCAAATGTATGTGACAGCACGTTAGCCTAGAAATTGGTCATCCACAGTAGACAGTAGGATATGATTTACCAACTAAATCGCTACCTATGCAAGCACCAGATAGAAAAAATTAAGCCATGAAACAAGTTGTTGCTCAACATTACTCATATAGAAATGGCGAAAAAAAAAAAGATAAAGGAGGAGAGGATCTTCCTAGGCCTCTACATTGTTGGCTGCACACAGCCTTCACATTTATCCCAACGTTGCCAGCTTTGGCTCTCCCAAAAATTGGTTCACGATAGGAAAAACTAAATGACAAATACTCCCTCCGTTCCAAAATAGATGACTTCCACTTGTCCAAACATACATGTATCTAGACATATTTTGGAACGGAGGGAGTAGATTGTAAAAAATATGGCCAGCTTCAGCTGAACAAACCATAATAACAAGTAAAAATAAAAGCTAAAACACCTAATCATGGGATCATTCTCCTCGGAAAGCAGATTTCCCTCTTTCAAGACAACCTTGAAAACATTTACTGTATGACGCAGGGAGACGACGGAATGGGCATTGGAACCATAAACCTATTTTAAAAGCTGATACATGAGCATATGAAGCTTGAGTGGCCTTGCTTTAGTTCCAGATACTGATCCTTAAAGATCCAGACCACTAAATATTCTTGATTTACAGAATCACATTACATGAATGGTGAGGTTCATCAGGTTCAGCACGAAATTAACTAATAAAAACTAGTTTCCAGGCACCAACGAACCCAGAAAGCTTCTCCACTCTTACGAAATGAAACAAGGACCGAGCACGGGACCTAAACCCCGAACTGCCCAACGAGTTTTCCCCTCTGGCCTACCACCCAAATGGCAGCAGCACCGCATCATTAACCGTCGGTGCTACCGACTACCGAGAAACCGACAGAGAATCTGCACGGATCCGCATCACGACAACGAGCAGACCAGGAATCACAAGGACAGGCATAATCGCGCGAAGAGGGGAAAGAGGGAGCGCACCCTCGTCGTCGTCGCTGTCGAGGTCGACGAACACCTGGCTGCGGCCGCGGCCGCGGCTGCGGTTGCGGCTGCTGCGGCGAGACATGGCGGCGGGCTCAAGAGAGTGGGGAGCGATTCGTTGGGTTTGATTAACCGATTCGGCGGGATAGAATGGTGGCGGCGAGCTCGAGTTTGGGGACTGGGGAGGGAAGGGGACGCCTCTTTCTTGCTCGCCTCTTTTTCTGGAGATTTTGGGTTTGACGCATGGCTGTTTGCCGAAGCGGTTCGTTTTAAATGCTGGAAGGTGTGGCCACTGAGTTTTTTCTTTTTCTTTGAATGTATATTTTTTTAAAACAAAAGGCCTTAGCCATTAATTAACAGGAAGGGAGGTATATCCAGTTAATTAGGCTGGTCACAATGGGGAGGAACTTAGGAGTAACATCACACACTCCAATACAACTTTGCTTATGTGGCACGTATTTAATGAAGAGAGAGGTGCTTGTGGTAAACTAGCTAAGTTATCGGAACATCACACACTCCAAGAAACAATGAGTCTATAGCGTAATAAATGCATTGTTGCATGACACTACATACATGTTACTCCCCATTGTGGAGGTAGTAATATAGTCTAGAAAAGTGTGTAGGTTCCTACCTTATGTTACTCCCCATTGTGATCAGCCTAAAACTGGAGAAACCATACAACACGAACACGAACACCATAGGACAAACCCACAATACCACTCCACAAGGCCAACGGACACTCACCCCTGCCTAAGAGAAGGTGTCATGACTACTATGGCGGGAGCAGACATGAGACGCTCCAACACAGATAAAGAAGCCGACCTTTCGAGGAGCCGCGGCAACGCGACGTTGACGATCATCATTGAAGGCAACCTTTTCGTCCGCACGACACGGGGTCGATGCACTCAACACCGTCAAACTTTCAGGGCCGTCGTCCCGACATCGAACTGCTCTGTCACACCCAACAGGTCGCCAACACCACATTCTGGGACCGCCGTCGCTCGCGCTCGAGCCACAACGCCGCCCGACCCAGCCGCCAGCAACTCAAGCTGCACAGGGCAAACCACTCGCACACCACGGTTATCGCACCAACATCCGGGGCTGCCACTCCGACGTAAAGTAAAACCGCCTCCTCTGAGGCGCCATGACCGAGCCGAGAACCTCGCCGCACTAGCGACACAGGAATTTCGCCCAAACCACGCAAACAACTGCCACACCCCATGAAGTCGTTTCCCACAATGGATCCCTAGGCCGCCGCCTCACGCACAACCACCGTTCGAGGCCGCTGTCCCGGTGTCCACTGACCCCAACAAAAGGATCCACACACATAAACCGCTAAAGTTGACTCTCCAAGACAACTCCCCATGAGAGGGAAGCGACACTAATGTCGTCGTCGCCTGCTCTGGCTAACCAGAGTTTAGGTTTTCACCCGGAGAGACCAAGCCATACTCATCCAAAGATAAAGAAAAATCCACGACAATGGCTCCAAGGAGGGAAGCGATGCCCGTAGACACCGCCGTCATCGACACCGAGCCGAGGGTCGTAGAAAAGCTTTTGCCCGGATCTTCTCTTCAATTGGATGGCTCGCTAGACTGGACATGAACACCCAAGTCATCAGAGCTAAGCAAGTCCTGCCACACAACTCCAATGTCGACCACAAAGCACCTCGTAGTGGCCTCTAGAAGAACACCTCACACTCACGCTGCAAAAAAAATACCGCCACACAAGCACCAGGACGGGGTCTAAACCATAACCAACGTGTATGGCCAGTACCCCAACCAAGATGTCTTCGCCCATGTCCTTCGGTCGCCGCCCCGGCTTATTCTCTTGCCACTCATTGTCCCCCGCCAGCCCGCCATGGCACCAGACCACCCAAGGTGTGTCACGCCCTCTCGACCCACGCTAACTGCCACCGCCCTTCAGCTCCAGGCACCAGATCATGTGTCGTAGTTCGCTCGGCCTTGCCACGCCTCGGCCTGTCGGCCACCACCTGAGTCGCATGCACGCAACCGCCAGATATGGACGAAACTAGATCAGCCGGTCTTGCCCCGGGACTCACGCGCTCCACATTGATACTATCATTTATTGGAATAACCTATTAAGAAGATGCCAGTGCCAGTTTTCTATCTGTTTTGTCTGGGAATTGCAGAAAAGATCCAAAAATGAAAGTGCTCGGAATAGTCTGAAAATTTACGAGGATTTTTTATTCACCGGAAGACTCCAGAAGCCAAAAGGAGACCAGGTGGGGAGCCAGGGGCACCAAGGACCCCCCCTCCCCCAGGCGCGGCCACCCCTATCCGCGCCTAGGACCCACCAGGGAGCCTCGGGCACCGCCTCCCATCGCCTCTTCGCTTATAAATTCACTCTTGACCTAATTTGGGAGGAAACTGAAGGATTTTTTTTCAGTAACGCATCCGAGCTCCGCCGCCATCCAAAACCCTGTTTCGGGGAACACAAGTCTCTGTTTTGGAACTCTTTCGTGATGGGGAACTGCCCCCGGAGCCATCTTCATCGACGTTGCTACCTCTCACGATGATGCGGGAGGAGTCCCTAATAGTTATGTGGTTATCTCTCTCTCTCTCTCATGATGTGATCTTGATTGTGACCGTGTGCTATTTTATCAATGTTGAATCTATGATGTTTCCCCTTCACTATGTAATAGACACGATATGCTCAATTGGTTTTATCTAGTATAATTCTCTGGAGTCACCTTTGTCCAACGGTGCCACGGTGATAGTGACGTGTGTGACTCTATTGACTACGGATTAGAGGGATAGTTATCATGATCTTATTCTTACTATGTTGGATTGAATTGGAATCGTAAGGTTTCTTGATGCTTGTGTTTAGTATACTCTCTATAGTGCTAACGTGACAGTGCGGGCGTTGTGGATTAATTAAAAGATACTATTCAAGATATATGTTGTGGTGTTTATTAGTACTATCTTTGGATGCTCAGAGTGACAGGGGTGGGGTGTTCATTGATGGGAACATGAACTTTAAGTTGTGCTTGTGTATCCTACGCGATTCTCATCCTACTTGATTCACGAAGAACTATTTCCGAGCTATGTCTTTCATGCATGTTGTTAGAGGAAGTATCATATGTTTAATTATGTTAATGTTGTTGAGGGTTGCTACTAGTGAAAATATGATCCCTACGCCTTATTTCTAACCATTGCAATACCGTTTACTTTCAGTTTTACCACTTGTTTGCTTGCAGCCATTTTTATTACAAATTTACAATATCTTGCTTTACCATCCATATCACCCATATTTCACTATCTCTTCGCCGAACTAGTGCACCTATACAACTGACAATTGTATTGATTGTGTTGGGGACACAAGAGACTTCTTGTATCTTAATTGAGGGGTTGCTTGAGAGGGATACACTCAACCTATACCTCCCTGAGTTCGATAAACCTTGGGTTACTCACTTGAGGGAAATTTGCTGCCGTCCTACAAACCTCTGCGCTTGGAGGTCCAACATAGTCTACAAGAGTAGTAACATGTAGTAGACAGCAAGCTCTTTTCTGGCGCTATTTCCGGAGAGGTTAGCACTTGAAGGTATCTCTTTAGATCTTGCAATTTTATCTTTTTGTTTTATGTTTTTTGTTTCACTAGTTAGGCTTAATGGAAACATATATGAGAGATCTTTATGAGATTTATCTTGAGTTAGGACATGAAGTGTTTGAAGAGAAAATTTTAAAAAAAAACATATGGAACTTTATTTGCATGCTAGTAGCAATGTTATTAGTATGAATTCTTTTAACACCATTATTGATAATGGTATGGAAAACTTCAATCTTGGGGAAGCCGGTTTTTATGAATATGATCCTTTTAGTTTCCCGAGCATGGAGGAGAAAATTTACTTTGATGATACTACGACTCCTATATGATGATTACAATGATGAATATGATATGTTCAGTCCACCTAGTACTGAGGAGAAAAATTATTGTGATTATAATATGCCTCCTATTTATGATGATTATAATGATAGCTACTTTGTTGAATTTTCTCCCACTACTATTAATGAAAATGACTATGCTTATGTGGGTAATTAATTCTTTTATGCATGTGGATCATGATAATAATGCTTGATGGGATAGTTATAGTGTTGATTTTATTCATGATGATACTGAACATTACTTTGAGAGAGGGAAATATGGTTGTAATATTTTTCATGTTACTAAAACACCTCCTTTATGTTGATTTTTTTTAAGTTGAATTTGTTTTCCCTTCCTATGCATGCTACTTTACGCTTCATCGGTTTGTTTTCTTACAAGATTCCTATGCATAGGTAGCGGGTTAGACTTAAAGGTGTTTTAAATTTTCCTATTTATGCTCCTTCTTATTGTGCTTCAATTCTTATCTTTATGTGAGCATCTTTAAAGTCATTATGCCTAGCTAAAAGGCTTTAAAGAAAAGCGCTAGTGGGAGGCAACCCACTTTGCTTTCTCATGTTTTCTTTATGTTTTTCTCTATTTTGTTTTGTTTTATTTTGTATTGGAAGTTTTTACATCTGTAGAAACCTCTCCTTATCCCTTTTTATTTCGTTTTTGTGCCAAGAATAACCTCTATTTGAAAGAAAGTGAAACTTGCTGTTTACTGTCCAGATTTTTGCGCTTCACCAAAAACCTCGGTTCTCTCAGCCAAAACGGGACAGTGTTTTTATATTTTCTGGGAACCTTTCCCAGATTGTTATCCAACTTTCATTAGTAGACCACTGTTTGATTTGATCCACGGAAGTTCCTTGAAAAAATTCATCTTTACTAGTTGTTTTGTTTTGACAGATTTCTGTCAATATTTGCATTTGCCTCTAAATGTTTTTCTTTTGTGTTCTCTCAGGGGGAAGAGCCTTAAAATAAGTTGTGATAGTAGCTAATATTTAAATTGGTATTTTACTTGTGTTGAAACTGAACCAAGTGGATTTATTATTTTGATGCACTAACATTACTAATGAAAATTATGAGAAATTTTAGGTGGAGGATGTTTTCAAGTGTAGCAAGAGAAGGATGATATGAGAAGATGAAGGATGGAAAATGCTCAAGATTGGGGATTCCCATGTCACCCCAAGACATATCCAAGAAGTGCAAGCGTAAAATCTTGGGGATACCCAAGGCATCCCCTTCTTCATCAACAAAAACATCAAGTTTCTTTCAAGACACTATATTTTTATTCCTTGAACTGGTATGTGTTATTCTAGGAGCGTGATTTTATTTTGCTTTCGGTTTTTTTGTTGTTGTAATAAATGGTTAGATCCTAGCATTTTAGTTTGGAGAGAGACATGCTCCGTTTTCATTGTTTAGAACACTCTAGTTCACTCTTATTGTTCTGTGAGTGTTCAGTTTTTACTAGTACTGTGTTTAGCTCTTGCTTTTCACTCAAACTTTGTTCATATCTTGTTAGTTTTCTTCAGTTATATATGATTAGCTCTCTAGTATTTAATGATTATTTGCTTTGAGAGTTGTTTAAAAAAAAGTTGATTGGTGTTGGAGAAGAGTAAAATATTTCATGTTTATAGTGGTGCAATAGGAAGCTTGTTTATAACGTGACTTAGACTTTGGCATGTCATGTTACATGTTATTTTAATTGTGTTCTTAGTTTTTTATGATGTATCATGACTAGTCTCAAATAACTGAGAGTGCTTAATGTTTTATTGAAATTAAATCATGTGTTGTTTCCTCATATTAAAGCATGGTATCGTGGTATTCTTCTTTGATGATTTATGTGGGTTGACTTGGCGCATGATCACACCCTGTTATGACTATAAACTAGTCACCCTTAGCCTTGATGATCATTTAGTTTTTTACTTGTAATATCACTTCATGCTTTGATTAATAACGCTTTGTCACTATGCACGATTATGGTCGTTATTGCTCTCTTAGTTGGTTGCTCCCAGTCTCTTGCTAGCCTTCACCCTGTACTGAGTATGAGAAACTCGTGCATCCAACTCCCAAAAACCAAAGTTATTAAAATATGTCCACCATACATGCCTATATGTGGTATTTCGCCACCACTCCAAGTAAATTTCTTGTGTGCTACATTTAAAACCTTCAAAAGTATTAAACATGTTTTGTGTTCCTATTTTAGCTCATGAGGAAGTTTTAGATGCTTTATTATTTCTTCATGTTTGATGGATTCAAACTTTGACTAGCATGCATAATGTGCTAGTCCCTAATATTACAAAAAGAGCAGGCAAAGGGTGCCCAGCCCACAAAAGATAAGCTACACCAATCACATCAAATATCCTCACACTATGGACTTGAGAAATCATGAACTTAGTTTGTGCAAACAAAGGAGAAGAGAACCATTATCGTTCTCTCTATGGGAGCCGCTCTGGAAGCCACTAAACATGAAAATATGGTAAGTCAGTTAATAGCATTTGTTGACATAGACATACACCTCTCTCAAAATTATATTTTCAGTACCTTTGTTTTTATTTAAATAAAAAGCTCTAGCACATGAGTAATCTCTGCTTGTCTCTGCGAAGGGACTTTCTTTTACTTTTATGTTAAGTATCCATCTTGTTACTTTATACACCAAATTAAGAGAGTATAGTTGTCATTCTGAGTATAATGTGCATAGTCCCAAAATTTATTATTGATTGATTTATGATTATGGTATTGCTTGCTCTCAAATTACTTCTATATAGTCACCATTTTAACTTTGAAGGTGTCCTAGCATTTATGTTTTGCTATTCCACGAAGGACAGACTGTATACCACTTTATTATGTTTTTCTTTATGATTGAAACAAACTTATCACTTTCAATGCATTATTGCTCATTGTCAATTATTCGTGTTACTTTACATGTGCAGCATAGTTGCTAAGTTTACATTAATTAAAATAATATTGATTATGCATTTGTTAAAGTGCTTTGATCTCAGCTTGCAATGCTTTTAGACATCGCCGATCAAGATTGTGTTGGATGCATGTTTTCCCTATTTTTTCTATCATTTATAGGACCAACCTATTAACAAGATGCACATTGCCAATTTCTGTCTGTTTTGTCTATGAATCGCAGAAAAGGTCCAAAAGTGGAAGTGCTCGGAATTGGCTGAAAATTTATGAGGATTTTTTATTCACTGGAAGACTCCAGAAGCCAGAAGGAGACTTGGAGGGGAGCCATGGGCCACCAGGAGTCCCCGAGGCGCGACCACCCCCTACCTGCGCTTGGGGCCCACCTGGGGGCCTCGGGCACCGCCTCCCGTTGCCTTTTCACTTATAAATTCACTCTTGACCTAATTCAGGGAGGAAACCAAAGGATTTTTTCAGAAATGTATCCGAGCTCCGCCTCCATCGACGTTGTTGCCTCCCACGATGATGCGAGAGTAGTCCCTCCTCGGGGCTGAGGGCTCGTGCTAGTAGCTATGTGGTTATCTCTCTCTCTCTATCATGATGTGATATTGATTGTGATCGTGTGTGCTATGTCATCATTGTTGAATCTATGATGTTTCCCCTTCATTATGTAATGCATATGATGTGCTCAATTGGTTTTATCTAGTATAATTCTCCGAGTCACCATTGTGCCATGGTGACAGTGCGGGTGCCGTGTGTGACTCTATGGACTATGGATTAGAGGGATACTTGTCATGATTGTGTTCTTACCGTGTTGGATTGAATTGGAATCATGAGGTTTCTTGATGTTGGTGTTTAGTATAATCTCAATAGTGCCAAGGTGACAGTGCGGGTGTTGTGGATTGATTAGAAAGATATTATTCAAGAGATAGGTTGTGGTGTTTATTAGTACAATTTTTAGATACTCAAAGTGATAGGGTTGAGTGTTCATTGATAGGAACGTGAACTTTAAGGTGTTCTTGTGTAGTCGTGCGCTATTCTCATCCTACTTTATTCACGAGGAACTATTTCCGAGCTATGTCTTTGATGCATGTTGTTAGAGGAAGTATCATATGTTTAATTATGTTAATGTTGTTGTGGGTTGCCACTAGTGAAAGTATGATCCCTATTCCTTTTTTCCAATCATTGCAACACCGTTTACTTTCAGTTTTGTCACTTGTTTGTTTGCAGCCATTTTTATTACAGATTTACAATACCTTGCTTTACCATCCATATCACCCATATTTCACTATCTCTCCGCGGAACTAGTGCACCTATACAACTGACAATTGTATTGGGTGTGTTGGGGACACAAGAGACTTCTTGTATCTTTATTGCAGGGTTGCTTCAGAGGGATACACTCAACCTATACATTCTTGAGTTCGATAAACCTTGGGTTACTCACTTAAGCAAAATTTGCTGCCGTTCTACCAACCTCCGCGCTTGGAGGCCCAACATAGTCCACAAGAGTAGTAACGTATACTAGACATCACCCATCACTGTACCTTCAAGGAAGAAGAAGGCTACAACGTCCGCCAGTTACGGGGCCACCACCCTGGTCTCCAAAACACCGGCAACATGACCTCGCCCCCCTCCCAAGCCAAGGTGGTCAACCGTCAGGACGACGAGAAGCAAGAATCCTCCCTCCACAGTCTTTGTGGTAGCAAGGGGATCCTCCACACTCCATAGTGGCAGACGATGCAGACGATGACGGTGGGAAGGCCACAAAAGGGGGCTCATTGGCAGTTCGGTTTGTCCCCGGTGTCGCCTGGGAAGCAACACGGGGAGGGGGAGACATACTAAAACTCACCTCTTTTATTTGAATGTCAGCAGATCCAAGATCAATGAGGGTGTGTTTAGTTGGCTGGAGAGGCCCGTTTGGCCCCGTTGCATACAATTTTTGTTCCGTTTCGTTTTCTAGGCTGGCTCGTGTTGTTGCACCGCATAAACTTTAAAAGTAGTGTCGGACCAGGATTGATTGGAACGTTGGATTCAGCCGTTTTAGTCGAGCCACCCTCACGTAGCCCAAAATTTGCTAGCTCGTGCACGTGCAGGGAAGTGGCGGGAGACACCATGTCCCTTCCGGAACACGCGGCATAAATCCCAACACCGTTCACTCTCCCTACTCACTCCATTCACATTCTCCTTACTCTTTCCTCTTTTTGTTGGCGGTTCCCCTGCCACTGGCACGCCCACAACTCATGTACTGCAGTGTCGGTGTGAGAATAAGGTGGGACGTTCGTCTACCCTCGTTGTCCGCCCAGATCTTCACTGGTAGCGGCGACGTCACCTGCATCTCGCGGTCCTCGATGGCTTCGCCAATGGTGGTAAGATGTCCTCAAATCCCTAATGTGGTGCTATATATTAGATCTGTCGATATACCAGATTTACGGAGTGTAGGTACACATGCACGCTAGATCTGCCTATTTTTAGGATTCGATCTATGATTAGGGTTGGATATTTCGTGCATGTTCGTCCATTTGTGTAGATATTTCGTGCATGTTCATCCATTTGTGTAGCTTTGGGTATGTTAGATCTGCAATTATGTAGATATTTCGTGCATGTTCGTCGATCCACGATTTGGTTTTACTGAGATTGATCGTAGATTTGGGGTTTTTTTGGGGTGTAGGGGTTCGATTTGGGGCCAGTGATGAACCCTATGCCAACTGTATGGCAGGATCGAGGCTATCGCATAAAAGTTGGATTCATATTGTTTGTGTGATTTTTTTCTTTGGTATGGTGGCCCCGGTTCTGCTTACTTGTTGTGCTTCGAATATCTAAGGTTGGGTTCAATTTGTTTGCGTTGTTTAGTTGTAGGCCGATGATTTTATCTATGTCCTGGCATAGGCAAGGGGAGTGTCTACATTATCTTGTAGTGTAGACAATGAGATTGTTTGTATTACTACATGGTCTTGTAGACACTCTTATTTCCTAGTTTAGTCATTGATCTATGAGGTTTGTATTGCATTGAATTATGTTCTTTTGCATTTAAGAGGTGTATTTTAGTATCCGGTGTTGTGCACACATGATTGTTCTGTGCATTGCTCGTGGTACTAAGAGATCACCTTTTGACTGTGTTGTGAATTCAGTTGCATTAAGCCGAGGATTATAGTGGAGCCACAAGTATAGATGCAAGAACTAACTTCACTGTGCCTTGTGAAGTGTACAAGTAAATATCTTGTGCATGGCTTTTTGTGGGATTTTTTATGAGGCTATGTCTTGTTCATATGAGTTTATTATTTTCAGGAATACAATGATTCATATCGCACAATATAAATTCAATGAGATGAATTTTAGAGTATCTTATGCATCGTACAAACAAGTATATTGTACATATCTCTTGGTCCTAGAAGAGTCACCATCCTGCAATATTTATGTCATTTACCATGAGGAAAAATTATGATCTTATTTGGTCGGTGATGATGTCGTTGACACCATTGTCCATGGACAGATGCAGCACTGTCTCCACCAGATAGCCAAAAAAGGTTTGAACCAGTCATAAATTATAGTGCCTTTTATTTCCTTTTGCTGGCTTGTCTAGTGGCGCAATGCTTGGTGTGTATATAATAACTAAGGACAATCCTTAATCTATAAATTTCTACGAACTGATACATCCCAAAGTATCTATAACTTTGATGCTCCATGCTTGTTTTCTTTATGTTGTTACATGTATTCTACATGTTTTACTTCATTTTTCGGATAATTTCATGGACCAACCTATTAACAAGTTGCCCAACGCGAGTTTTGTTTTCTGCTGTTTTTATGTTTAAGAAAAGTTCTGAAGAAAATATTCGCCAAAAGTCCTGAAAATTCATGGAGGTAATTTTTTTACCCCGGAATGAAGACGAAGTCCAAAGGAGAGCCTGGGGGCAGGGGCACCATGCGACCTCCAGGCGCGGGCCCCCTAGGGCACGCCGTGGGGTCATCCCGTGGCCCTGGCCACCGCCTCACGCCGCCTCTTTGCCTATGAATTGCTTTTAACCCTAAAAACTTTGGGGACGGAGAAATTTTCCACGAAACAGATACAAAGGCGTCGTCACCTTGAAGGTACAATCTATACCTTCTGGAGTCCTGCTCCAGCACCTTGCCGGAGAGGGGGATCGTCACCGGAGGCCTCTACATCGCCATGATTGCCTCCGGACAGATGCGCGAGTAGTTCATCCTGGTACTACAGGTCCATAGCAGTAGCTAGATGGTGTTCTTGCCTCCTTGTGCCACCATGTTTAGATCTTGTGAGCTGCCTAACATGATCAAGATCATCGTTACGTAATTACTACATGTTGTGTTTGCTAGGATCCGATGAACCATGAAATTATGATTACTTTGTTCATGTATTATTGATGGTTTCACTTATATCTTCAGAGAGTTTTAATCTTGTCTTGCAATGCTCTTTTTCGTTTATGATTTCCTTGGCCAAGTTATTCTATGCACCTCCAAGAGAGGGTTTGTATGCTATATAGTGGGTTCATGCCTCCTTTGCATCTGCCCGCGAGTGACAGAAATGTGTAAGGTGGAGGATGTGTTGTTGCCACTAGGGATAAAACGGCGGTGTTCTTGTCTATGGATTGAAAATATTTCTTACATTACGTATTGTTCTTAATGCATTTGTCTATTGCACACAAGCAACCAGTTCGTTGTTGCAACTTAATACTAGCGATATTTGATGTATTTCTGCCAAGGTGGACTTTTAGTAATAGATGTTGTCGGTTGACATCCTATTTATGTTGAGATAATGCCAACAATGTTAGAACCCGTGAACTATATTTCTTCATAATAATATTGTTATACTCTCATGATTTGTCAATTTCCCAGCTGTAATTTGTTCACCCAGCATTTTTATTGTTCTTACGAGAGACCCCTCTAGTGAAACTATGGCCCCCC
Source organism: Alopecurus myosuroides (assembly GCA_028641055.1). Taxonomy (NCBI): domain Eukaryota; kingdom Viridiplantae; phylum Streptophyta; class Magnoliopsida; order Poales; family Poaceae; genus Alopecurus; species Alopecurus myosuroides. The sequence goes on along the minus strand of CM054057.1, from coordinate 294,350,617 downwards.
GGTCCTATTTTCCTCATTGATTACAACCTCTTTTACTTTCTTTTATCATCACTTGCTCACTGTTCCATTTTCATTTAATATTCTCCAACCGTTCGATATAATTAGTTCTCTAGTTTTCAGCAAGACGGGAAGATTGACAAACTTCTTAGAAAGTTGGGAGAAAGAGAGGGTTTGTGTGTGTGTGTGTGTGTGTGCAGGTCCACGCTTGTTGAAGCGCCAGACAACAAGCAACCTACCGAGAGACTTTGAAGTCCTACTGGATTGATAACCCTGGTTCCTATCTAGGAGAAATTTAGTGATGGACTACATCATACCTTCCTCTTGGGGTATCCTAACGGGTGTGTGATTACATAGTGCAAGTGTTGGTCTAAATGACCTAGTGATGTGTTCATGTCTTGTGTGTTTTATACAATGTGTGACCTAATCACAATGGTCTTTGTTTTGCAGTCAAACGAAGGAAAGGAGGTTCTTGGAGACGGTTCTAGAGGCAATGATGAAGAGAGTGACACGAAGAGGAGTAAGATCATTATCGAACAATTCCATGAGAATGTGTCTCCAACCTATTTTTCAAGGTGACCCTTGCACCTCGGTTGGATATTCTTCCCATCCATCCTGCCTTCCTGACCATATTTAGGCACCATCCCTAAAAATAAATCATGTTGAAGACCAACACCGGCTGATGTTGGAGGGTGACTATCCGTGATCACAGTGGGAATGCTAACATTGACAATGGGTGGGCTACATTTCACATTTTTTGCCAGCTCAAGATAGGACACTTCTTAACATACAAGGTTTTGAAGTCTGGTGTCTTTGGGTTCATCATCTTCGACCACGATGGTGTAGAGGTGGTGAGGAAGTGCGAGGACCATCCAATCAACCATATGATAGTCTACCATGCATGTCGAAATCCGTTATGTTTTTGTGTTGGATCGTATTGTATGAATCTGATGTGTTTATGTCTATGCTTGTTATGCATGCTAGCTTTATCTTCTTTATCTTGCATTTGAAGTGTCATAATATCTTGGTAATCTCACCACTCCACGAAGTGGTTACTGGTGTACGATGCAGAATTTGAAAAATTTTCCCTACGTAACCGCCAAGATCACTATGCACATAACGATGCATGCCCATACATGCATTGATCAGAATCACGACTCACCGGGCAGCGAAATCAATATAGGCCTAATTGTAAGGATGTCTCTAAGCTTCCGTCATCAAGGATCCCACGTGTAATCCATATTATTGTGTGCATGCATACACACGTTTCAATCCGTCAGCGTGATGTCTACGCACGCTTCTATTCTTGTAGAAAGTGTTGGGCCTCCAAGTGCAGAGGTTTGTAGAACAACAACAAGTTTCCCTTAAGTGGATCACCCAAGGTTTATTGAACTCAGGGAGGTAGAGGTCAAAGATATCCCTCTCAAGCAACCCTGCAATTACGCTACAAGAAGTATCTTATGTCCTCAACACACCTAATACAATTGTCAGTTGTATAGGCGCACTAGTTTGGCGAAGAGATAGTGAAATAAAAGTAATATGGATGACTATAAGTGATAATAGAAATCTGAAATAAAAATGGCAGCAAGCAAACATGTAGCAGAACTGATTGTAAATGATGTTTCAATGCTTAGAAACAAGGCCTAGGGATCATACTTTCACTAGTGGGCACTCTCAACAATAATAACATAATTGAATGCATAAATATCATCTCTTCACTATGCTACGCCGAACCACTCTCCGGTCGGATAACAAACGCCAATCATTGCGTAGGGCTATGAGGTCACTCCTTAGAGTTCGCATTTCCCCATCCAGGTAACCCCCATGCTATCACCATGAGACCTAGATAGTTCCAAACAAACACCACAATTTCATAGGATCATCCAACACAAAATATGTATATCATGCTAAACCACACGGTGCACACATTGTCACCATTACACCGTGATCAAAGTGTCTATGGAGATCTCATAACAAAACCGCTTGAGTATCATGACAGATGAAGAGTAACATCTACTTATTCAACTATATTACAAAGCTCATGATCACATAAAGATCACACCATGGGAGAGAGATGAAACACATAGCTACAGGTAGAGCCCTCGGTCCCAGGGGAGAACTACTCCCTCCTCGTCATGGGAGACAACAAAGGCGATGAAGATGGCGGTGGAGTCGATGGAGATGGCTCCGGGGGCACTTCCCCGTCCTGGCAAGGCGCCGGAACAAAGATGTCTGTCCCCTGAAACTTTCCGTCATCGGGGGCGGAGCTAGGGAATTTTTCATGGAAGGGGGACGATATATTTATGGTTTATGCACCGGGGCAATAAATAGGCGAAAGGGCGATGGCGGTGGGTGGCCAGTGGGCCCACACCACCCCCTGGGCGCGGTTAGAGGGGGAACCGCGCCCTCCTATGGTGTGGCCCCTCCGGGTCTCCTTTGGACTCCGTTGACGCTCCAGGAATTCTAAGACTTTTGGCTTTTGTTTTTCCAATTCCGAGAATATTTCAAGAACTACTATTCTGAAATAAAAAACAGCAAAAAACAGGAACTGGCTCTCTGGCATCTTGTCAATATGTTAGTCCCAAAAAATCCATATAAATGACATAAAGTGTATAAGAAACATGTAGCATATGGCATGAAAACAACATGGAACATCAGAAATTTAAGATACGTTTGAGACGTATCAAGCATCCCCAATCTTAGTTCCTACTCGTCCTCGAGTAGGTAAAACGATAAAAAAACAGATAATTTCTTACGTGACATGCTACCGACATAAACTTGATCATCATAATGTAAAGCATGTAAAATAAGAACAAATGAATAAAGGTTGTGGTTTATAGTTGATATCAACATATATTAATGTATAAACCATTAGGAAAAATAAAGTAAAACTTTTCAATGAATCAATACTAAAATACAATCAATGTGCAAAGTGCATTAAAGATGATTTAAGCTTCAAAAACAACAACATAATAATCCTAAGCATCAAACTCTCACAACAACTCATGTTAGGATCAAGTCAAGTGACAACAATATGCACGTAAGAAAATCATCAAACTATTTGTGCACTCAAAACAAGCAAGCTTTCATTATTGGTTCCTGGCACCAGGATGCCATGGCTAAAAGAACATTATGGGGGGTTTGGAAGGTCAATGGAAGAAAGTATCACACAACTGAAAGTGATCATTAGACAAGAGAAATTCTTATAATAGAAGTTATGCAAGGAGTAGCGATTGTCACACAACGGTTGCACATATATCTATAAGTGTATGAAATATCTCAAATGGAACTAGTGGGGGTGCATCCAAATTGCTTGCTCAGGAAGACCTAAAGCACTTTTGAGGAGGCTCATCATTGGAATATACAAGCCAAGTTCTATAATGTAAGTTCCCCACATAGTTATGCAAGTCATAAAATGAAAACTCTCTCCAAACTGAAGTATTGATGCTAACCAAGCATAAGTGTGGAATAAATGATAGTAGTGTTCCCCCTTCTCTTTATTATCTCTCTTTTGCCCTCTTTTTTCCTTTTTGGGCCTTTTTTTTAATAACCTCACTGGTAGGGCAACACTCTATTTACAATGAATCATCACACTTTTAGTACTATAACTAAAACTTAAATATCTCTAATATATAAAACTAAATGTTCCTGCTAGTGTAGTAGTATGAAAAATAATAATGGAACATGTAACAAGTAACATAATGATGATGGATGTTGTATGACAATATATCTCGGAATGGCTATGGAAATGCCATGATAGGTAGGTATGGTGTCTGTTTTGAGGAAGATATTTTAGGATTATGTGTTGAAGAACAAATTCCTCCCACGAGGTTTGGATGTACGGGCGAAGTTTGCACCAAATATCAATGTGCGAATGGGGAATGCACGGTACCGAAGAGGCTAGCAAATATGGATGCTGGAAGCGCCATAAAACCGCAACATATAACTCACAAGTTAAAATATTACAACTAAAATCATGATCTTACAAGGCATAATGAAAATCACTCCAAGAGGGTCCATGGCAGTTACAAGTCACTATTAGCTACCCCAACCATAACGCATAACAAAAAAGCCATTACGATTGCTATCAGTAAAGGAAGTCATATACCATTATCCTATCAACTGGTTATTTGAGTGGGGCACAGTTTCAAGCTTTTAGACCAACCATTAATTATTTTTACTCTACTAAACCAGAAGATTTACCATTAAGCAAATTCATATCTAAAAAAAAACAAATAATAAAGTGAAACTGTTTAGGGATTTACAAGAATATGCAAGTTTTTTTCCGTTATACCATCTACCACATGTAGCATTTTCTATTTCCATCAAACACCAAACAACAAAAACTCTCCAACTAATATAGCAATGAAACAAGAGAGTACTAACATAACTCTACTAGAACTAACAACTGTGAATAAGAGATTCATGAAAAACAAGAGCTAAAAGGATTTGCAACAACAAGAAGAAAAACTAAGAATACGAGCATTCATAAGAAAACGAGTATTGATATGAAAAAAATGGAGCGTGTATCTATCCCACACAAGAAATGATGGGTTCCAACTATGTTTATTGAAACAAGGAAAACAAAACACAACAAAATAAAAAGAAACAGACGCTCCAAGTAAAATGCATATGATGTGGCCGAATCAAAATATAGTTTCACTAGAAGTGGCCTAATAAGTTGCTGATGAAGAAGGGGATGCCTTGGGCATCCCCAAGCTTAGACGTTTGAGTATTCTTGGAATTTGATGGGCTGAACCACGGGGCATCCCCAAGCTTAGGCTTTCACTCTTCTTGATCACATTATATCACTCTCTTCTCTTGACCCTTGAAAACTTGCTTCACACCACACTCAATGTAATTCGCATTATAGGGTTAGTGCATAATCAAAAACTCACATTTTCTCCTTGGAAACAAGCATTATTAATACTTTTTAAACATTATCTACAACCACTGATGTTTCGTGGAGCAAAGAAATTCACTCAAAATAGTAAAAGAGAGAATGCAAGTAAAAAAGGTAGAATCCGTCAAAACCAGTATAGTCTGCAAAGATGAATTTTTTTGAGGCACTTAGGTTTCTCAAATCGAAAAAATCAAAGATAGAAAGATTTTCATAAATATCTAAGGATTAAGCACAGAAATTTGCATGTCATTTTAATCTTTGTGTGAATTTACACGAGTTTAATGGTGGACAGCAGAAATCCAAATCTAACCTCAACTTTCACTAGAGACTTTACTTGGCAGAACAGATGCGAGAAAATAAATATACAAAGGAGTTTCTATAGAAGTAACAACACCTTGAATAAAAAAAACAGAGAAAAACGATGCAAAAATAAAACCATGGGTTATCTCCCAAGAAGTGCTTTTCTTTAAAGCCTTTTAGCCAGGCATGCTAATTTGAGAAGATGCTCACATGAGAAATATGAATTGACGCAAAATAGAGCATCAAGAAGCAAATGTGAAACAAATTTAAGTCTAACCCAGTTCCTATGAAAAAGAATCTTGTGGAAGAACAAGTCAATAAAGCACATAGTGGCTAGCATAGGAAGATAAAATAAGCGCAAGTTCAAAACTTTCAACATAAAGAGGAGAAACTTGGTATTGTTGAGATGCATAAAATTATGGTTCCCTCTCTCATATTAACTTTCAGTAGCATCATGAATACAATTAACAATACAAATATCACATAAAACATTCTTATCTTGAGCCACATGCATAAAAGAATTGATACTCTCCACATAAGCATAGTCATTCTCATTAATAGTAGTGATAGTAAAACTATCACGACCATTATTGCAATCATCATAAATTGGAGGAATAGTGTAATCATAATGAACTTTGTTATCAACAGTAGATGGACTGAAAATAGCATGTTCATCATTGTAATCATCATATATAGGAGGCATATCATAATCACAATAAAATTTATCCTCGATAATAGGTGGAACTAGAATACCACAATCATTATAATTATCATATATTGTAAGCAAAGTATCATCAAAGAAAATTTCCTACTCAAAACATGGGGAACTAAAAATATCATATTCATCAAAACTAGCTTCCCCAAGCTTAGAATTTTCCATAGCATTAGAAATAATGGTGTGCAAAGAATTAATGCTAATAACATTGCTATCACTATTATGCAAGCAAACTTCCATAGTTTTTTTTATTTTCTCTTTAAAAGCAGCATGTCCTAATTCAAGATAAACATTATAAAGCTCTCTCATATTTTTTTTGTTTTTCATTAAGCCTAAAGATAAAAACAAGGAACAAGTAAAAATAAGCCTAACTAGTGAAAATAAAAACAAGAAACAAAAAGATATAACTGCAGAATCTAAATGAAATAACTTCGAGCACTCACACCCGAGGATGTGAGTACCTTTTACCTTACCTCCCCGGCAACAGCGCCAGGAAAGAGCTTGATGTCTACGCACGCATATATTCTTGTAGAAAGTGTTGGGCCTCCAAGTGCAGAGGTTTGTAGAACAGCAGGAAGTTTCCCTTAAGTGGATCACCCAAGGTTTATCGAACTCAGGGAGGTAGAGGTCAAAGATATCCCTCTCAAGAAACTCTGCAATTACGATATAAGAAGTCTCTTGTGTCCCCAACACACCAATTGTCAGTTAAATAGGTGCACTAGTTAGGTAAAGAGATAGTGAAATACACGTAATATGGATGATTATAAGTGATAATAGCAATCTGAAATAAAAATGGCAGAAAGCAAACATGTAGCAGAACTGATTGTAAACGGTGTTTCAATGCTTAGAAACCAGGCCTAGGGATCATACTTTCACTAGTGGACACTCTCAACAATAATAACATAATTGAACGCATAAATATCATCTCTTCACTATGCTACTCCGAACCACTCTCCGGTCGGATAACAAACACCAATCATTGCGTAGGGCTATGAGAGCACTCCTTAGAGCTCGCATTTCCCCATCCAGGTAACCCCCATGCTATCACCATGAGACCTATATGGTTCCAAACAAATACCATAATTTCATAGGGTCATCCAACACAAAATATAAATATCATGCTAAACCGCACGGTGCACACACTTTCACCATTACACCGTGATCAAAGTGTCTACGGAGATCTCGTAAAAAAACCACTTGAGTAGCATGACAGATGAAGAGTAACATATACTTATTCAACTAGATTACAAATCTCATGATCACATAAAGATCACACCATGGGAGAGAGATGAAACGCATAGCTACCGATAGAGCCCTCAGCCCCGGGGAGAACTACTCTCTCCTCATCATGGGAGACATCAAAGGCGATGAAGATGGCGGTGGAGTCGATGGAGATGGATCCGGGGCACTTCCCCGTCCCGTCAGGGCACCGGAATAGAGATTTCTGTCCCCCGAAACTTGTCGGCGGCAACGGTGGAGCTACGGAACTTTTCGTGGAAGGGGGACGATATATTTAGGGTTTATGTATTAGGGGGAATAAATAGGCGAAAGGGAGATGGCAGTGGGTGGCCAGGGGGCTCACGCCACCCCTGGGCGCGGCCAGAGAGAGAACCGCGCCCTGGTGTGGCCTCTCTGTGGCCCCCCTCCGGTTCGCCTTTGGACTCTGTTGACGCTCCGAGAATTCTAATACTTTTGGCTTTTGTTTTTTCCAATTCCGAGAATATTTTGAGAACAACTTTTTTGTAATAAAAAACAACAGAAAACATGAACTGGCTCTGTGGCATCTTGTCAATAGGTTAGTCCCAGAAAATCCATAAAAATGACATAAAGTGTATAAGAAACATATGGCATCATAAATTATAGATACGTTCGAGACGTATCACAACGCTCCACCGTCTAGGACTCGACACCGACAAAGAAAGACAACCTTTCAGTGTTGCTAATTGGTAGTTCTAATCAACAGTGATTAGAGCTATATGATTTTGGAAGTTTCTCAACACATGAGAGAGATTAGCGATTAGAGATAGGTATAATCGGGAGAGTGCACCTCAAAAACCCAATTGAAAGAAGCTCTAATCCAATTAGAGGGGCTATAATTAGACCCATCTAATTATACTAGAGAGAGAGAGGCTTGAGAGCCAATCGTTCTTTTTGATATGTGTTACCTCAATCCCTTGGGGTCCTCTATATAGTGGAATGAAGGTGGAACCTGCCTTGGGGAGAGGGAGTCCTACTCCCACTAGGAGGGGGGGCTTGTTCGCACCCCCTCTCCTAGCAGGTTTCAGATTGGACTCCTTAGGGAGTCCAACTCCATCTCATGTCCCCTTTTTCCTTGTTCTTAGTTTTTTCCTTTTTATGTCTCAAACAAAATAAGGAAATTGCAGGAGTGGAAGTCAATGCGCATTGTGGTGCCCTGGTGCCCGTCTGGCAGCCTCCACTTAGTGGGTGCGGGCATGGAGGCAATTCCGCCACCTCCGGCATCCCCCCTTCTCCGTTTTTTCCCGAAACTATTTCGAAACCCTGTGAACCCAATAGATAAAGTCATCGAAATTATCTACTAATGTTAGAAACATATTTTTTAACATACCAGGGCATCTCATGTTCTCCGTTTTCTCTCATATAAAATCTTCCTAACACCAGCATTATTTATCTCTTATAACAACTTCCTTGAAACCTCTCCGATTAACATTGTACTTGTTTCTGTGACATCGTATGGATATCTAACATTCATAAAACCAATAGAAACAACTTTATTCTCCCAATTAAAGTATGGCACGGCTTAAGCGTGTGACCCGTAAAGGCTTGATAACACAGAGACATGTTCGCAAACTTACCGAATAATAACCAACATCGGAGCCATGGACGCCCAAGATGGCTCCCGTGTGTTCATGAAGATCGAGGAAACCTTACCAGTTACTCACTTCACTTATTCCCTTAACTCCACAATACCAATAATATCACAAGGTGAGACTATGTGATCTAATGTGATCAAACTCTTTGATCATAACACATACAAAACTCGTTACCGATATCATCCTATTTTGTCATCCATATCCCCGATGTCCTTGTGATAAATCACATTGTGTCTGGCCATACGATTGGTTGAAATTAGTGATACTGAGAGGGCCCAGAACATGTATCTCTCTATCATCTAGACAATTTAAGTACTAGTCTTGAATGATCTTAGTTCCGTTACACGCTCCAGATTATACCGAGGCGTCAACATTATGATCCCCTATTACGGTGGACGGTTAAAGACATCCAAAGCATAAATTTTGACTGTGCGGTCACTACATATTCTCATAGTATAGTTATAGTCAATGACAACTTCATATGTACTTTTCTAAATACATTACAATTGTTTCGCCTCTTTTAGCAAGGTCATATACTATTGTTACCTTAACAATAAACTAATTGGAGATATGACCTATAGACAATAATATTCAGTTATTATTTTATCTCCAAGTTCAGAATTAAGTTTACAACCGCTATAGCACTTGAAAAGTGAGTTTTCAAAAGAAAATCTTTGTGCGGGTGTGAAGACATAAACAAACAAGAGTTCCGAATCTTGTCTCAAAACTTAGCTTATGGTTTGTGACATGATCACGCTTCCTGATCATGGACTTAGTTAAAGTCTAGCAAAACATAAAATTTATTGTTAGAGTAACAATAGTACTGACTACTGAGTAGACCCAAGTAGATGATCTTGGTTTTATTAAGTACGAATAAATGATAATGATGAGTTGAAAAAATTATCATATCAAATTCTTAGTGTTGTTTTTGGATCAATTAGCAAAAATAGTTGCTAAGTGTAATTAATTTTAGATTACTGGAGTAATCTGAAATATTACATTATGAGTGTTAAGTTAGTCGTGTTAATGAAACAATATGTTATTCTTTTTATTATATAAAGCGAAGGGACTTAAAAGTCAGATGGAGCCGAATATGGTATTTTAATTTGGCTGGGCCTAATTGAAAGATGGTTACTTCATGAAATGATTTAAAAGTGTTTTAAATAATTATTCAAAAAGTGTCCTATTAAATTCAGAATCTATGAGATAGATTAAGGAGTTTAATGAACACGAATATGATGAGTGTGCTAAGTGTGAGTCTGAAAGAAATTTCGAATTGCAATGAGTCAAAAACTTTTGTCTCAAACGTAAGCATGATGTGATATTATGCAATAGACTTAACCTTCGTTGGAACTCCTCCAGCTAAGTGCTCCTCAATTCATAACAAATATGTACCCATATTGTGATTTAAGAGTCTTCTGGATCAGTGTCGAAGTTAGCATCGACATAACATCTTGTGACAAGCTCTTATCCACCGCCATACACGAGAAACATATCCTTAGTTCTTCTCAAGGAATTAAAGATATTTTTTACCGCCGTCTATTGTTCGAAACCTAGATCAGATTGGTACCTGCTAGTTAAGCTAATAGCATAGGCCACATCCAGTTTTGTACATAGCATAACATTCATCATAGAGCCTATGGCTGAGGCATAGGGGATCTTACTATCTTCTTTTGTAGCCAGACTTTGAGTCTTACTCAATGTATTTCCTTGCAACATGCGTAAGAACCCTTTATTACTTTTGTCCATGCTAAACTTCTTTAAAATCTTGTCAAGGTATGTACTTTGCGAAAGACCAATTTAGCCTCCGGTCGATTTAGATGACTAATACATATGCTGTTTCACCAAGGTCCTTCATAAAAAAGTACTGTTCAAATAAACTTTTACACTATTAAAAAGTTCTATATCATTTACAATCAACAATATGCCATCCATATATAGTATTAGAAATGCGATAGAGCTCCCACTCTCCTTCATCCCTAACTTTTAGGAAGGTTGTCAAGCTTCCCGTATTGTTGCAAGAAAGTGATGGTTAAAAGAAAGTAAACGAGGCTGTAATCAATATAAAAGAATGTATCGAGGGTCATAGTTTTACTAGTGGTGTATCTCCATAAAAAAATAAATATGTTGGATGAAAAAATTACAACTGAGCAATTGACAAATCATTAGGGCATAACAATTCTATTATGACAAGAGAAAGTGCATTGCACTATTCATGTAGGCGTTATGTCAAACATATATAGATCTCTATGGAGCATGCATCTATAACTAATAATCCACCTTGAGACCGCTATATAGCATGCATCTTGCTGATATTAAGTTTCATAAGCAATGGATAATTGCATTAATCACAATACATAATGTAAGTAATATCTATAATCAACTAGAAGGATACCCCACACGTTGTGGCGGGGATCCCTTATCGTAAATGGCATGTGTTTTTTTTTTATGCAGAGGCCAGGGGTCTTAATCTTCTTTTCTGAAAAAATAGCATGATACATTATATAGTATAAAAGAAATATGAAAAATTCGGTTGATCATACTCGATATACTAAATTTTATAGACATGCGATGCGTATTATAAACCGCTAGTTTGAAAAATGGATGGTTTAAGGAATGTATGATATGTAGTTTGCATAAATCATCAAAATAAAAAATGGATGGTTAAAAAAATGTATAATATGTAGTTTGCATGTAATAATTAATAAGATTGGAGGAGATGACATGGACAATTGATTGGCTAAGAGGATGGATGATGTGGATAGCCTGCATGTTGAGATAGAAAAATAATTAATGCATGTTAGTGGGGTTTTGCTTTATAACAAGTATAGATAGATAAGGTAGAAGTAAACACCAGAGTTCTCCCCTTAGTGGCAAGAACACACCCTAACTCTTAGACGTTTCTATCACTCATGCCCAGGATTAGAGGAGGCATGAACCCAGTATCTAGCAGAGATGCATGTGATCACTTGGCCAAAGCAACCACACATACCAGGGAGCATGCTGATGCTTGCAAGTGCACATGGTTGTTAAAGCTAGTTTAGAAATAAGAGTATTAAACCATGGTGGAGCTATGGAAATGGTTTCGCGTGATTAGCTTTGATCATTTATCTCCTTTTGTGATTTCTGAATTACCTACAAGTTTAAACAAGGGTTGAAAGATGATAAAAATATTGATTGAAGTAATTGTAAAATAAAACAATAGCATAAATAAGAGCAAACTAATGGGTGGTTTTAATGACTGGAACTGCAATAGGGGTAAAGGCGTTCTCGGGAAGTATGGTTCTACCACTAGCATATTTCCTGAATTGATTAGGTGCACATTATGTTTCCATATGAATACTTAATGAGGGAGGAGCTCAATGTATTAGTGTGCCATGAATGCCTCTGGATAACACACTACTCAGAACCACCACATAACCCAAATGAAAAGAGATGTGCCTAATGGCACTAGTGATTAAGGGTCCCCCCATGGATGTGGTATTAGTACGGTGAGTTCTCCGTTGATCACATGTCAGAGATTGGCAAAAAGGAGGATTGACTTTCTGTCCTATCATTCTCACTCGTTACTCTGCCTCAAACCAACACTAACAATCACATCATGACCCAAAGGCAATATATTATGAGGTGCATAACTCACAATAGCATGAGGACTGTTATCAGAAACTAGTCAATAGAAAACAATGATGGCACGGGGTTATCCATCTCCCCAACAACTAATGGAACTACTCACACATCAAGGCAGGAAACATCATAATAGTTGTATTGCAATGGGAGAATGAATGTATGAATGAATACACGTGTAAATCCACAACTAGATGTTCTAGAATTACAACGAGATGGGATGCTATCACGTAGATGTAGATGATTTTTATGGTGATGGAGATCGATGTTGAGACCTTCATGATGATGGAGTTGATGGAGATGGATTCCCTTCTGCGAATATTCCCTCCGGACACCTTCTGGAGGCTAGGGTTTGGTAGAATTTCCTGGTATGGCTGCTGGTCTGGCTCTTATCTCTCAAATATGATGGCACGGGGTTAATATACTGGCCAACAAGCTCAACGCCCTAGTACGGTGAGTATTACGGTCGATACTCACTGTACCGTGGTTGTTTTCGTTACCGCCTTTCACTGGTACAGTCAGTATCTCCGCTTTGCCCTCCGTGCCGAGCTCTTCCTTCTGGTATAGTCAGAGATAACCGTACCGTGACTCGTTAAAGTGGTACTGCTTGTTTGTCCCGTAGAAGGTCTTCAATACGATGGTCAGTACGGTCAAAATTGACCATACTGCACCTCGTTAAGTTGTTCTCCGCCTCCTTCTTAACTTCTGTGAATTTATGTTTTCTTGGAATGGCCTTAAATATTGTGATATAATCATATTATATCTCAAGTCTGCTCCTTTATGCCTTGTATAAAATATCTATTTGAGATTTCAACGTTCTACATACATAGACATAAGTGGTGCACTTTGACACGGTAAAATACCAAATTCCTTATCTACTTATTAATAATTCATTAAGTAAAATGATGCCAAAAATGGAAGCATCACATGCAAGAACACAATATAGCATTACCACAAATAAAGTATCGAGATCTTATAAAAAAAACATGAACAATTTGATCATAACTTCATAATTCATTGGATCCCAGCAAACACAACATATATCAACTATATAATGGTGATCTTGATCATGTTAGGCCGTTTACAAGATCTAAACATGGTAGCACAAGGATCCGGCCGTTCAACCGGCCACGCGCCCAGATCAGGCCGCTCCGCCGGCGGATCCGGCCGGTCGTCACCTGCCTGTCCCGCCTCCCGTTCCTCCCGGCGGATCCGTGCTGCCTCCGGTTGTCCGCGCGGATCCGTGCTGCCTCCGGTCGTCTGCACAGGCCCATCCTCGTGCTGCTCAGTTCCTTCCGCTCAAGCCCGTCGAGCCTCCGATCTGCTCCACCCGGTTCCTGTCCTGCTCCACTCGGCCGTCCCCGTGTTGCTCCGTTCTGCTCGAGCCAAGATCCCGGCCGTCCCCGTCCTGCTCCACCCGGTTCCCGTGCAGCATCTGTTCCTGCCGCTCAATTTGCTGTTAGTAGTTATGATGGTATGATGGTAGATGATGCTATATTTACAGCTTGAGACTATTGACAGTAGATAGTAGATGATGGTACTACAGACTATTGATAATACAAACTATTTGTACTACAGAATATTGATAGACTATGATGTGCCTGTGATGATATTGACAGTAGGTAGTAGATGATGTGTTACAAGATAGTATATGATGTGCCAGTGATGATATTGACAGTAGATACTAGACCCTTTCACATTTTGGCATGTACTGGATTAATGAATCTATTATTATTGTAATTCCGAAATAACTAGACCCTTTTATATTATCTTATTTAATATCTAGCTCATTTCTATTTAAACATAGCGTATGATACATACATATTCATTTATTAAGTGGACATATCAAATTCGGGGGTATATCGGACATATCACAGCCCAACCTAGCAAATAAGCAAAAACATGAGAAGCCAAAAGAAGTCCCCTGAGGAGTTTCTCCCCACCACAACCCAGAAACTGGCTTCTGCATAAGCAGAAACTTAAAAGAAGTCACCCTTTGACTCGTGGTGGCGCCCAGCTTTTCCAGATTAGCTTCCAAGCCTCACAGCCAGCCGAGCCATGGAACGTGGCGAGATACGCGCTGCGTGCGGAATAGGCGCCACTGGAAGTCCACTTCCAGGTTAGCTGGTCTGGGCGTTCTGTGAGGGTGACGCGTTCGGTATCACGCCACAGTAGAAAGTATTGGCCAATTTCGTCGATGCCCAGGTTGCCATGAATGTCACGCGCCCAGGAGTGGTTCTGCAGGCCCTCAGCGATGGTGCGCCGCTTGCGCCGGCGTTTAGGGATGCAGGAGTAGAGCTGGGGCGCAATTTCGCGGACTGAGCGTCCATTAATCCAGCAGTCCTCCCAAAACTTGCCTGTTCTGCCATCCCCGACGATGAGCGAGGTGGAGGCGAAAAACAGGTCCTGCTCGACTTTGGAGAACTGGAGATCGAGGCCATGCCAAGCTTTGTTCTCGTCTGTGCGGCTGTACCATAGCCAGCGAAGCCGTAGAGCGAGACCGGCACGCTCCATGTCCTGGACCCCGAGGCCACCTAGAGGGATAGGCCGGCAGATGCAGCGCCAACTGACATGGCAGCTACCGCTGTTGGCGGCGGCGCGGCCCTCCCATAGGAACCCCCTCTGAATTTTCTCGATCAGTTTGATCGTTTTCTTCGGTGGGGCAAAGGCGAGGAGCTGGTGAATCGGGATGGCGCAGAGCACGGATTTGACGAGGGCGAGGCGGCCAGATTTGTTAATGAGCCTCGACTTCCAGTTGGGGAGCATGCCGCCGACCGTCTCGACAAGTGGCTGCAGCTGCGCACTTGTGGGGCGTCTGATGGTGAGGGGGATCCCAAGGTACGTGAGCGGCACGTCAGCAATCTTGCATCCCAGGTGCTCTGTGATCAGCTCCGTGTCTCCTGGTTCGCAATTAATTGAGCATGGTGGCGGAGCTCTTGCTGTAGTTTACCGCGAGCCCGGATGCGCGACCGAAAAGCCCGAGGATCGCCTTAATCGCGGCGATCTCACTCGGCGAGGGGTGGCAAAATAGTACCACGTCGTCGGCGTAGAGGGAGATATGCATGCATTTTGATGACTGAACGCAAGCCTATTAAATAGCGAAACCAGATTTGCTATGCATTTCTATGTGGATGGAAAAATTAAGATTCTAAGCTGTAGTTCAATTGGTATGATGTCCATAAACACCATGTAACTGGCTCTGATGTCATAGGTTGCATGGTCAATGGGTCTATAAGACTATTAATTCAGATTTGGGTCCTGTCTTGCCGTGCAATTTATCTCTACAACCCATGCAGTATATTTTCTTCAAAAGAACTGGTAGCTTCTTATGTTTTTGGTGCTTGAGCTGCACCTAACTTATGGTAATCCCCTATTTAACTTTGTGTACAGTACCTTGTTATACTGCTCTTGTAATGAGCTATCGGCACCTTCAGAGCCTGATCCAATTGCCTTGGCGTTGCACTGCCAAAAGGTCCCAGATGGATCTGTGTTACCTGCATTACGCAAGAATTGATCCATGAGTTATTAATAAGCAAGGTTTCAGCTGGCTTTCTAAACTGATCATCAAATGTAGTTACACGATGCTCGTCTTACAACAAAGACAGACAGAAATGCCATACAAAGAGATGTTTCAAGTGCATCACCTAGACAGTATATGCATTAATCAACAACCCCAGCTAATATAAAAGACATAATACTTATGAGTTATCAGGAAGGAGGGATATAGTTATTTTTTCTTATAGGAGGAAAAAAATGCATGGACATATAAGAGGATGGCCAATGTAACTCATAAAAACCCGAAGCCACTTTCTGGACACTTTGACAATGCCAGGTTTTCAAATATGAACTCTCGATTAAAAAAAAGTGAACATTATGTCAACTTAAGAGGATGTAAAACAGCTTGAATTTCGAAAAGCAAAGCAAGCAGCTATATTAAAAGTATGATCTTTATTATATCAGCTTAAAATGAGTAAGCAGGAAAAAACAATTACACATATGGCCATTAGAACAACTTGGTAAAACTCATTTCCATAAAATCATTGCAAAATGTACTAACTTACAAACAACTGTTTTAAACAAAAGAGGGTACACTGCAAAATGTTCACTATTCAAATAAACGTTAACAACCCAAATAGCCAAGTTAAACAGATCAATACTTACAAGCTGGGTCCATTTTCATCATGGCCAGCAATAAGGAGAGAGACTCCAAATGGTCGTGACTGCATAAAAAAAGGACATCAGAACCCTCTCCTACGATACAAAGTAATTTATAACCGGAGATTAATTACATTGCTTTTACTAATGTGGGTCTTTTTTGCAAATACACACACCATAACAAAGTACTGCAACTCAAAAGTCCACTGTTTTTGTTAGAAGAAAATAACCAACAATGAGCCAAACTAAGTGCAGCCTGGATTTTTCTAGATTCACCAACTCGTCTTTTTAATAGCTATCTCAACTAACATTGGCTATTAGGTATTAATTCCTTTAAAAAAGGAGATGAAATAAGAAAAGAAGGATTCTGCTGATAATTGTGTTTTCCATTTTCTTCAGGTGTGCAAGACTTGTTGTCATTGCATTAATAGAATAAGAATGAGTCTCACCATTGACTCTTCTTCACCTTCGCCAAAGCGCAAAGCCAAGTCACAGATGGCTTGCGTGGTAGATTCTACTGTCATTGGCTCCCCATATTTGAACCTATGATTCTGTTTGTGAACATATGAAGTTAAGTTAACGGATGAAGGGTATGAATTGCATATATCAACACGAGCACGCTCAACCAGTGTTCTAGCATCAGCAAAAAGGCCACTCATGGCACACCTACATGCTCATCAATTTACATGATTTTTTCCACACTGCTTGGTTCCTGTATAACAACAGCATAGATAACTTGAAGTCAGTTTGTGCATGGTACATCCTGTAACATTTTTTGACAGGAAAACAACCTATAACAAAGAAACAAAAAGCTGAATTGTGCCGACTACAATCTTAAGGAATAAACGGTAACATCAAGTTGTTCAGTCAGCATCAGGCAGTTAGCTTTTATTACTACACATGGGTTAGCTTGGTATCTAAACACAACTGAGTTATGGGAAAAAGAATGCAGTGTTAAATACTTTTGCATGGCATCCAATTATCCAAACAAGAAAATTTCTCTGAAAGGGGAACAGTATATAATGCAACAAACACGATTCATTTTATTATGATATGTCCAGTGAGCCTTGATGATAAGTTATGAAAAAGAAAGACGAGTCTGTTATATTTGTTTAGAAAACGAGCAGCTATGTACCACAACATTTCTCGAGTAGTATATTATTTGTCCAGTCTGAAGTACCCGTGAATCAATTTCAATTGATTCCAGACTTGTCATATTTGGCAGAATAGCATCTTTGGGAAACAATTTGCAGTAATCCACATCAGAAATCTACCCTAAAACAGCATAACATCAGAAATCTACCCTGAACGACAATATCCACATCTTGTTGCCAGTTTGAACTTGAACAAAAAATGTTGTGAAAATTAAATCACAAGACTATGAAGGAGTAGCATCATTTCTCAAGGATAATCACCAGTATCCTACTGGACCTATCTAAGAATGTAAACATGCCCAAGTATACATTTCTCTTGCAACCCCACTGAAAAGCATCAGGACCAAATGTTTCTGAACTGATGAGAAAAATGTTTCGATTTCACCCTCTGTACTGCATCTGCTAATCTGTAACAGTTACTTCTTTCTCCCAAGCGAGAGAGCAGCGAATCTTGGGTTGGCCATCAAAATGACAGCATGGACCCCTCTGAGCTCACTGAAAGTCATCACCCCTGATGCACAACAGCAGACATTCGCATTCATCTTCCCAGAAATTGAGGTTGAGCTTGGCAGTGGGCTGATAAGAATTAGCATACTGCAACATTATAAACCCAGTCAGCAAGTGAGTAATCATGGAGCAGAAGAATCAACAACTTGAAAACTGCAATGGTAGATAGTACCATAATATGCGGCTCCTCAATACTGGGAAAGCATCTGCGGAAGGTGGGCAGCACCTTGATGTCTTTGAGAACTCTAGAACACACACGCAAAACTCAGATAACCTCCATCCAGCAAATCCAGTAAAGTGCCATTGCTCCGGGATTGCAGAATCCAGCTTCAGCGGCTTGTATTGCAGCTCCCCAGTCTTCCCCGTCCACCCATCAACAGCTCGATCTCCACTTGAGCGCAGCAGAGGCCGAGCTCCCGGAGGTGGGGGAAGGAGACGCCGCGGAGGCCGGCCGCGTCCGGGAACTTCCAGAGGCAGGTGGTAGAGGCGGGTGGGTGGTGAAGAAGGTGCCGGGGAGTTGGGTGTCGACGAGGAGATTGAGCCAGCGCGCATCGATGCTGGAGGAGATGTGGTGGACGCAGGTCGAGATCCCCGGATGCTCGCGGGTGACTAGGCAGCTGTCCGGCGCGCGGCATCAGGCGTTGGTGGAGGGAGGCGCAGCTCGTCGCCGGCGGCGGAAGGTGGGGGATAGGTTTTGGTTTTGACATTTGGACTCAAGGGTTGGATCGGAACAGGTGGTACCGACCGACCTGGCTCGCTTGGCCCACCTGTCGGTCTGAGTTATTAACGACACGGCGAGCCATTGGCCATTGCCAGAGCCTGGAGATCGAATCGAAGAGAACAGAGAGAGACGATAGGAATAAAAATTAAAGGAAATTAAGAAAAAGAAAACCGTTGGGCCTCCATTCCATCCTTTATATATTTCCCCTCCCCGCCCCGCCCCGCCTTTCTCTCCTTTGAACAACACCCACCACCACCGCCAAGCCAACCTCCTCCTGCTTCGCCTCCAACCCCAGAACTCTCCTAGACTCATCGCCCTCCGTTCTCGGGATGGACCAGCGGCGGCCGGTGCCGGTGCGAGCGCGTCGGCCATCGTTTGTCCTGGAGCTCTTGCGCGCAGCATGCGCACAGCTGCGCAAGCTTTTGCGGTTCTTGCCTGCGTCCGTTGGTGGGCGCCGTGCCGCTCCCGACGACGCTACGAACGCGTGCGGTGGTGAGCGCCCTACCGCCCCCGACGACGCGACCAAGAAAGCGGCCGAGGCCGAGGCCGAGGCCGCCGAGAAGCAGGCGTCCGAGACCGCCGAGAAGGCGCATGACGAGGCTGCCGAGGCGGCCAAGAAGCAGGCGGACAAGGCTGCCGAGAAGCAGGCGGCCGGGGATGCCGAGAAGAAGGCGGCCGGGGATGCCAAGAAGGCGCGTGACGAGGCTGCCGAGGCTGCCCAGAAGCAGGCGTCCGAGGCCGCCGAGAAGCAGGCGTCCGAGGCTGCCGAGAAGAAGGCGGTCGGGGATGCCAAGAAGGCGCGTGACGAGGCGGCCCAGAAGCAGGCGGACAAGGATGCCCAGAAGCAGGCGGCCGAGGCTGCCGAGGCGGCCAAGAAGCAGGCACAGAAGCAGGCGGCCGAGGCGGCCAAGAACAAGCGGGCCAAGAACAAGCGCGATGATGACAAGAACAAGCGGGCCAAGAAGAAGGCGATCAAGAACAAAGCCACGTGCGCCGAGGAACCGGCGCTGTCTTCTTCGACTTCCACCTCGCCTGCAGCAGCCGGCCCTTCCCGCTGCGCTCGGCTTCATGACCCCGAGGTATGATCTCTCATCCTGATCTTGTTGTTCGAATTTATGATGTGACCATGGTTGCTGGCGGTAGAGTGTAATCATCGATTGCTGGCCCAGAAACCGGATAACGGTTAATCGTCGGTTTCCAGCAGCTTACTGTGAATGCTAAACTTTGTAGGATGAAGAGATTGCTGCTCATAATCGCTATTGGAAACTGAATCGAGAGTTCAAGGGCAAAAAAGTAACCCCGTGCATGATCTGTCACATACATGAGGGCAAGCTGCAGGAAATTACGAAAACTGTGACAGAGGTAGCTATTTCTCACTCTCTCCCCGATAATGGCAAAGTGTTTGAACTCAACTTATCTTAAGGGGTTTTATACAGTACCTTTTACTGGTCTCCTCTCGGGAGCAGTATGATTTCTCATCTACGGCTGAGATTTCAAGGACTAGATTTGGCCCAGAAGGCCCAGTAGTCTGTAAGTCTGATAGCGAAAAAAAAAGTTAAAGCTGGGGATCGCTAGGTCCATTGCAAAGCGCTCGTCCTCCTCGGCTCACGCCGCCGCCTCCCTCGTTGTCCTCGGCTCCTCACGCCGCCCCCTCAGTCGTCCTCGTCGGATCATCACGCCGCCGCCTCCCTTGTCCTCCTCGGCTCCTGCTCGTCGAGCTGCCCTAAACGCCGCCGCCCGCCTCCCTTGTCCTCCTGGGCTCCTCCTCGTCGAGCTGCCCGAATCGCCGCCGCCCCATCGTCCTCCTCGTCGCCGGCCCACGCTGCCACTTCGGCCCCCAAAGAACAGGTAGGAACCACTCCGGATCTCCGCCCCCTCCCATAGCTATGCCTTTTATATATTAATGAGAATCGACAACGGTGTAGTCAGTGAAATTTAACCCAAATTCATCTTTAACTGTGGAACTGGGACAATGGGTGGGGGTGCGTTAGGACATTCGCACACTCTGGAGCGGTGTAGTCAGTGAAATTTATCCCAAATTTCTCTTTAACAAAATTTTGAATTCTCTGATGGTTATCCTCCAGATAATTAGCACACTTACATGTCAGTTTCCAGCGTCCTTTAGTTGTATTATGCAAAGAATTAACAACCGAATTTGTGAGCAAGTTATTTCTGTTTGTATCACTATTGCCACACATAAGTACTGTAGCTCTATGGCATTAGATAATGTGCAATGATTTATAATGTAATGTTATGAGACTGCAAAAGAAGATTACAGTATTTTCTAACCAAGATTTGAACTATGTATAAGTACTATTGTCAGAATTCCACGAGAAATTCAGATTCATGGGCAAAGGTAATTGTAGTATAATACTTATTTCTGTTGAAAAATGGATCATTACCAAGTATCTCTATATGTCAATACATTCATGTTGTAGTATGGTAATTTATGTATTGTTTCTTTTCCATGATAAAACAGGTATTTAGTGATTTGAGTCAATGAAGCAATCAAGCATGGAGAATGATTTGGTCTCGGTGTTCTCATCGATTTTCCTCCAACGGGAGCACGGAATTTTTTACTTTAGTTTTTCTAATAATAGATGGTATGTGTGAGGACAATTTGTTATTAATATTACCGAGATATTGTATTTCCACAAAGGCTGCGAGTGCTTATTATGGACCTTTGTAATTTGATGGGTAAAAGTACGGGGCACGATGAGTCTGTTTATGCTTCACTTGAACCATTTTTCATTTGCACTCATGTATCATTTTCTCCTGAAGAATTCGTCTCAACCCACTATGTGTCAGGTAATACATATATAGCAATACACATATACCCATTTTAGGTAGAGGCTCTGAATCAGTACCAAGTAGCTTTATATTACACAATATGCTTCTATTGCAGTTGACGAATACATACAATTGTACTCCCCCCCCCCCGTCCACGAATAAGTGTACATCTAGTTTTACACTTAGTCAAACTTTTTAATCTTTGACCAAATTTATAGAAAAGTGTAGCAATATATATAACATCAAAATGATATATTTTAAAACTTCATGTCAAGACAAATCTATTGATATTAATTTGGTGGCATAAATGCTAGTACTTTTCCCGATAAAGTTAGTCAAACTTTAATAAATTTGACCGACGAAAAAGGAAAATGTACACTTTATCATGGAAAATGTATCACTTTATCACGGCTGGAAGCAAATGGTCATGACTACGGTAACACCCGCAACTCAAAATCTGATAAACTTCTCTGTAAAAGAACGTCTAGCTCCTTGATCTTTTCTTGCCGTGCAATATCTTCTTCATTATATTTTTCAACATTTGCTTCCAGCTCTTCTATCACCGCATCCTGAAATGCCAGTGTTGTCTCATGCTGGATTTTGTTTTTACGCAGTTGATGTGCTATCTTCTTTTCTTTCCTAACCTGGTCTTGCAATTCATCTATGAGAAGGCTTAGTCTTCCTACCTTCAACTGTAATCTGTGATTTTCTTTCTCCATGTACAGTTTTGTAGCATCTCATTGAGCAGCCTTGTCATGGAACCGAAGATTGTTTGTGTCGTCGAATTCTCGAGGGATCTGTATGAATGAAACCAGATGGCTCAATGCACTATTTGATCAGGTAATTATAACTACCCTTACAAATATATATATTTCAAATGTATTTAGTATAGCACTAAATTTTTTCTATCTTGCAGGAATCAATCAATCATTTCCGACCCAAGTTGGCGATAACGCTTATCAAGTCACCGCTCAACAAGGAGATAATCAAGTCACTCCACAACAAGAAGACTCTTCCAAAGAAGAAATGAGACGTCAGCTCATGGATGAGTGGATGACGTTTTTTTTGAAGTTTTTCGAATAAAATACAAACGATTTGCTTTCTGTAATAATTAGTCCAAGACAGGTTATGATTCTGGATTGGCAACTGTAATAGTTATTGATGCTACAATTTTTCCTTCTAGTATTTGATACCATTCTGCCCAAGTTTATAATTCTATGAATGCATTTTACTTCAGATTATAACCATCTTTGTTGGCAACTCAAAAAGTAATGTGGCCTCATGTGCACTTGCTCGATTGATTGCACACAAGTATGCCCATTTTGCTGAACATTTTGGACCTTCATTACCATTCAGCTTCTGTCCATAAGTTGTACTACTTAATTAAATCCTAACTTGATTGATTTACTGAAACATAATCACATAAGTAATTTGCAAGTGCTACCGTTCTTATGTTTGCTTACAAGTCACTTTGTATACTACTACCTCAAACACAATTATGTGATGAATGGATCAGTAACAAGCATCTTTACTTTCCTAGTTCAATAAAGTACATGCTCTAATTAAGTCTAGTAATAGCAGAGTTCAGAAGTATCCCAAAAGGGGAGCCTAAAAATTGCAAGTTTGTCATGGTTCTCTTCGGTAACGTAGGACAAAAGACACAGTAAAATGTCTATTTCTATATAAAGTCTTATTCCCAAAGTTATGTTTGTGTATTTTCTGGCTAACACATGTTTGTATGATTCTGATTAGATTAGTCAAATGTTGAAAATTTCGATACACTTGAACCCCAGGTTGAAACAACAATGGCTTGTGCACTGACCTAAGCAAATCTTCATCCTTACCTTCACCACATCAATGTAATCATGCACTTGAATCATCGAAGAGAACACATACCTCACACGTAGGGTGCGGTGACAACGGAGATGAGGTCGACGAGGCTTGCACTTCCTTGGAAGGGCCGGAAAAGAAATCGGGTCCGGCTCAGGCCAGCCACCACAATGGCACGTCGCCGGAGGGTGCGCCCATGGGCGGCGCTGCGTGGGAGGGCGCCGCGCCTTTGGCTGTCTCTGCTGGTGGGGGTTCGCGCCCGTGGGCGCCGCTGCATGGTCGGGCTCGCCGCTGGCGGCTGCTCCTCCTCACAGCAACGAGCCGGGGCGAAGGGAGTCCAGCTCTCGCGTCAAGAAGGGCATCGGCATAGGGACGTGCAGGTGGCCGGGGAGGGCATAGCAGCCTCCTTCTCTCCTTCTTCACGCCGGCGACAGAGACGAACGGACGACGCCTGGGAGTGGGGAGAATGTGACTGGGGACGGCGACCGTGTCCGCTGCGTGCTCGATCCTCGATCTAGGGTTCACGAGTGGTATACTGGACTGAGCTGTGGGCAGACCTTGTATAATATTGGGCCGGGGCCTATCTAAAGTGTTGGCCGGAGGCTTCTACTATTTTGGGCCTGGGGCCTATCCAAGTTGCGATCAGATTTTGGGAGTAGTATGTTTTGTACTGGTCCGATTTTTGGTACCAGTATGAATTCGTTTCAGCCTTAGGATGGACCAAAATAAACGGCTCAGGTTCATTTGGGGGTACCACAGAAGAGCTCCTTAATTATCTTGTGGTAAAAAGCTGAATTTGGACTAACTTGATCGATTTTGTTTCAGGTTAGACGCCATGTGGACAGATTCCACAAGGGAAGGGTGTGGAAATGCAGCCAACAGGGCTGCTTCGTTTTCGGAAATGACGCGCGGGAGATCGGACTCCATGAGGACTACCATGCGCATAGAATGTAGGACAGCAAGAAAATTAAGTGTAGTATATAAACAGAACACTATTGGACATTTGCTAGACATCCATCCAATCTTTTGTAAGTGGTGTAAATCACTTGTTGCTACAATTATAAGAGCATGTCTAACAGACCCCCTATATGGCCCAAACCCGTATAATAACCGCTGATATACGGGTTTGGGCTCTACCCGGCCATCTAGCACGCCCCGTAAATGGACCACCCCGGACGATTTTTTACAAGTTTGGGTAGAGGGCGGCCCGTCGACCCCTACATGTGCGGGTCGGGAGGAGATATAGAGGTCCAACCCCTCACCTTTTCCCCCACTGCGCGCGAAGCTCCCAACCGCCGCCGCCGCCGCCGGAAATCCGCCTCCTCGCCCTCCCCGGCCACCGCGGCGCCAGATCTCGCCGCCATGGACTCCTCGCAAGCCTCTCCAACCGCCAACGGCGCGCCACCAATGTCTGAGGTGGTGAATACTGCCACCGCCAGCCGCCGCCCCGTAGATCCGGTCGCCTCCGAGGCACCGCACCCCCGCCGGGCCCCCAGCGGACCTCGGCGCCCCTCGACTCGCCGCGCCGTTTGCATCTCCGCCGCCTCCCCACGGTGAGTACTCGCCGGGCCGTTCCGCGGGGGCCTGATCTCGGCTTCGCGATGCCGTAGATGTCTGCCGGAGATGATGCAGTACATCTTCCGCATCAAGGACCTCGAGGACCGAGCGAAGCTGCTAGATCAGAGGAAGGGTTCCGCGAAGGGCCGCATATGCATCCCGCGGAACCACTCTGGTATGACCTGTAGATTTTTTTTACTATAGGGCATTGTTTTGAATCTTGGCATAATATATGATCCATCGCACAGGATGTATCCAATATGAGCAATCCTTGCGAATGATGCCAAAGCAAGATTTAGGTTCATAAAACAGATTAATGGCAATTTCATGCATAGCCTGGTTTCCTCAAGTTTGTCCGAAAGTCGGCCATTCTTGTTTTTCACCTGTTCCTGCTTGCTTTCTGAACTATTTTGGAGAAAGATACCAGGAACTGTCAAATTACAACCCCCTAATGGTATTGCATTGGATGTTGGAGTTATGGAGAACATGAACATAACAATCCTCAAGTATGGGAACCCATACTTGAGAATTGTTCTGTTCATGTTCTCCCTAACTGTAACATCTAATGCAATACCATTAGGGGCTTGTAGTTTGATGGTTCCTGGTATCTTTCCTCCAAAAATAGTTCAGAAACCACTCTGGTATGACCTGTAGCAAGCAGGAACTGATGAAAAACAAAAGAGAATGAGGCAGTGAAAATACTCGGACAAACTTTAGGAAACCCCAAAAAAGAAGATTTTAGCTATGCATGAAAATGTCCAAAACCCTGTTTTGTGATGGGCCAAAAGCTCGTGCGAGCTAGCAGACCCCCTACCCCCGCCCCGTAAAACAGAATATTCTGTTTTACGGGGCGGGGGTAGGGGGTCTGCTAGCTCGCACGAGTTTTTGGCCGGCGAAATGCGTATACAGGGCCCTCTACACGCGTTTTAGGGGGCGAAAATATAAGGGGTCTGTTAGACATGCTCTAAGCATGCTGTTTCAAAGGCCACAAAAGGAAGTTACAGAAATACATGGCCTTAAGAAGGCTGAGATACACATCACATCTTTTGAAAAGCCTCTCCCATGAGCCACAACTCTAACTGGATTCAATTCTTTGCCCTCGAAGGTTCTTCGGTTTCGCTCCTTCCATAGATACTAGATCGTATATACACCCAAAGGGCATTGGTCCCTCTTTTCTTCAGATTTAGAATCTTGACCGCCATCTTTTGAGGCTTCCCGTGCAATGCGGCATCTTCCCACCAAGGAGACACCAAACTTGTTGGTAAAAGGGACAGTGACAGGGGATTCCATCTCCTGATCACAAAGAAGGCAAGCAGCACTGTTAGGCCATCCTCTAGAGTTTAGACTGTCAGCTATCCACAAGGCTTGGGACAGCAATTCTGCCAATAAACTGGAGGTTGTAGGCTGATCTAGTTGGGTACAAGTTATCCGTCCGATAGCTTACAGGAAACAGAGTCCGAATGCTCGTGAAGGTGAGCACGCAGAATCTTTTACCAAACCTGCACAGACTGGGAGAATTGCGTCGCAGAGTTAATTCTTGATAGGCCATGCACCCATTTGTGGCCCGAGAGCGTGTGCCTTGCCAAATTAAAAACATCGGGAGGCAGATTGTTTGGTGCCACTCCAAACAGCCGGTAGTCAAACTAGAAACTTGTTGTTCCCCCATCACCGATGTCAATCGAAGAGTGGGCAGGGAAGACGTCATGGTCCACATTGCTGCAAGGGATAGAGCAGCCCTTCCATGGATAATCGGAAGAGTCCCGGCTGTACCAAAGCCATCTGAGCCACATCTACTTTCTAGCAGCCTATCCTCTGGAATAAAATCTGCTTTGTCACATCTTTGGCGCTGAACACTCTGTCATTCCATGCATTCCAAAGGATTAGCTGGCACACCCCAAAGAGAACTGCCTTGAGAAGAAGGGCTGGCCTCACAATGCTGCATGTGTTCTCTGCTTAAGTTAACCTGAACTGCTTAAGTTAACCTGAAACTGACATGCAGCTCCTGGCCACTTGCCCTGTGACGATCATACTTTGGGAGAAGCTCTTATCTGCTGCAGACCTTCCTCCATCGCTGGCTCCGTCCAATCCAGTACCCTCGCTTCAAGATCGGCTGCCCTCTAGTAAACTGTCCCTGCCAGAATAGGTACAATAAATTTTTCTAGAAGAATGAGGACCCAATCGACTGCCGGTGCTTGTCAGTTTGAACCGCCACAGATTCAATTGCCAGTTTCCAGCAAAACACCCGAACCTTAGGAGGCACTTTTGACTTCAATATAACATCCCAAACACTTCCCTCCCCACCTGGGCTAGCACTAGAACCGATTTGATCTTGATTAGACCTCAGTTCACAAGCTAGTCAGTAGGCGCTCCTTACAGGAAACAAACCAGAATTTGCGTAGTGCCACGCAGCGGTACGACCCCTTTGGAAGGAAGGAAATTCTATCTGAAGAATAGAGTTTGCATCGAAGGGGTTAAAATTACATTTACCAAGTCAAATCTTCCACTGTTTGGTAGCAGGATCAATGAGATCAGACACCCATCTATGTCTCGAACCAGTCATGTTTAAAGACATTTTTAACTGCCATGTGAGATAAAATTGTCCCTCCAAATTCTCACCTTTGAGCCTGTGTTAATGCGCCAAATAACACCATGTTTTAGAAGGTCAAGCCCAAACATGATCACCTGCACGGATATATGGAGAGGTTTGTTTGGGAGAAGGCAGTATCCAGGGAAGTACTTGGGCTTCCAAACTTGAGCACATAAACTAGCAGGATTATAAATAAGTCACCATACTTCTTTAGCCAGCAGGGATTGCTAACAAGTCCAAGATCTCTATAACCCATTACCCATCCCACCTGACCTTTTATTCGTCATAAGTTTTCCCCAATATGGCCAATGAACTTTTTTTCGTCTTCCTCATCTCCCCACCAGTAGTTCCTTGTATCTGCATAAGCTCCTCGCACAAGTTTGCAGAAAATTTAAAATGCTCATAGCATAATAAGTAGGTATAGATTGAATGGTAGATTTTATTTGGGCCTCTTTTAGCAGAACCAGAAAGGTATTTTCACACCAATCAGAACACTTTTTTTGCCAAACTTTACTTAAATGCGCTGAAACTTACCATCCTTCAGTATCCCTTCCTGAACATGAAGCCCTGGGTATTTTTCCTCAAAGCATACTTCCTGCACCTGTTCAACCTTGGACCGAGCAACAAAGAGCACTTTGCGGGACTCAAAATTTGACCGGTGCTATTTTCATATTTTTGCAGAAACACATTAATCTTACTTGATTTATCAGCATTTGCACGAAAAAAAAATACTGTCATCGGCGAAAAGAAAATGAGATATACCTGGGCTCTCACAGGCAACTTTTCATTCTTGGATGCGGCCATTGACAATTTTTGAAGAAGCTTTGACAAACCTTCCGCTAAAACTAAAAACATATCAGATGATAGAGGTTCACCTTGTCGAAGTCACCTTGTAGGTTTAAAAAAATTCAGTAGCTTCCCATTGAACTTAACAGAAAGCAATGCAGGGAAAAGAAAGCGGAATTGGTGTACAATGCCCCCTGAAGGTTCTTCGGTTTCGCTCCTCCATAGATGCTAGATCGTATATACACCCAAAGTGCATTGTTCCCTCTTCTCTTCGGTTTTAGAGGACTTGAAGCTTCTTGACCACCATATTTTGAGGCTTCCCATGCAATGCCACGCCTTCTGGCCGAGGAGACACCAAACTTGTTTGCAAAAGGGCCAGTGAAGGAAAGATGGAAAACGGATTCCATCTCCTGATCACAAAGAAGGCAGGAAGCACTGTTAGGCCATCATCTCTGGTTGTAGGCTGATCTAGCTGGGTACAAGTTATCCGTCGAAGCTTCCAGGAAAAAGAGTGTGGATGATGAAGGTGAGCATGCTGAATCTTTTACCAAAGCTGCACAGAACGGGAGACTTGCGTCATCGAGTTAATTCTTGACAGGCCATGCATCCATATGTGTTCCGAGAGTGCCTCTTTTAAAGAAAAGGGTTTGCTTCTTTGGTGCCACTCCAAACAGCCAGTGGTCAAACCAGAAACTACCATCATTGATTGCAACTGAGGAGCAGGCAGCAAAGATATCATGGTGCACATTGCTGCTAGGGATAGAGCAGCCCTTCCATGGACGATCGGCAGAGTTCCCGTTGTACCAAAGCCATCTGAGCAACATCTACTTTCTAGTAGCCAATTCTCTAATAAAATCTCCTTGGTCACATCTTTTGCGCTGAAGACTCTGGCATTCCGTGTCTTCCAAAGGATTAGCAGGCACGCCCCAAAGCTGATTGGCCAAATGGTAGAAGTGGACCGGATTTGAATCTTCTCAACAAAATCAGAGATAGAAGGCGATCTTGCCGCTTCCCTGTCAGGTCCAAGCTTTATCCCAGACCCACTGAGAGTACCTGCAAAATAATAGTGCAAAAATCCTCTATTTGACACTCTTTTCTGATATACCAAGGAAGACTTGACAGGGGAAAAAGCTACCACTGTATGTTTTCATGAGCATGCCATCAAATATGCCAGTCAGAGCAACGTTCTATAACTAGCCACAATCTTACTTTTTTTTTTAAAGC
Organism: Alopecurus myosuroides; assembly: GCA_028641055.1. Lineage (NCBI taxonomy): Eukaryota > Viridiplantae > Streptophyta > Magnoliopsida > Poales > Poaceae > Alopecurus > Alopecurus myosuroides. The sequence goes on along the minus strand of CM054057.1, from coordinate 294,320,915 downwards.
ATCTCAGTAGAAATGCTTGCCAGAGCATCAAACAACCGTATGAAGTATCAATTGAGAAATTGTGTAACTACATACATCGTCCTTCAGTTATCTTTGGGCAATTGCACTAGCAACATGTCCCGACAATGTTTGCTGAAAATGATGTTGTGTTCATTTGCTAGTTATAATGTGAAACGTCCGAATCAAATAAATGATTCAAGGGCAATGAAAACATCAATGCAACCAGGATATCTCATACTGAAGAGAACAACAGACTATTCTACTGTATGGTCACTACATGGCTTGTACTTTCAGTTATGAGAAAAAAGTATCTCAAACAAACAATATTCAGTAAGAATGTGCCATGAATAGTAAAACGATGCAGAGAACAGAAAGCCGGTACAATGCCATTCAGGAAAATATATCAAGTGAAATTTCGATTCCTCATATTTGGTTCTCGGGCATATATTTTTATCAGTATAGCAAAAGAGGCATAAAGAAGAGAAAAACGGAACATGCCTCCGTTTACATAGCATCTGCCCACAAAAAATGGTAAGTTTGGTCAACAGACAGACCCCAGAATAAATAAAAGTACATAATAATTTAAAAATACTACCTATTTATACAATGACAAGTTCATTAGTGTAAGACTGGGTGTTATCCATATGGGACTAGGCCAGTTGCACCAAAACGGAGATACAATTTCTTCCGTAGTGTTATTTTCCAAGTTGAAAACACCTATATCCCGGGGAATGTTCTTATACTTCCAATCACATCCCTCACCATCTGTGAAATAGGCGCAATTAGCCTTCAGTTGCGGATAATCTTCAGCACTAAGGCATTGTGCCTGGCCGTGTCCAAGAAACAACACGTGATCATGCAAGCTATTTATTTTCACAAGCGCTTTTGCTGCAATATCGATTTTGTGTAACAAGATTTTCTCAGTTTTGACTATGGGCTCCTCATAACCCGCATGCACGAGTTCTCCTATCCTGCAGACTTCCAGCAGACTGCCCGACGGTCCCTGAACAAGGTATAAGTTCCCCCAGTGAGTACTAATGCTGTAGTCAATATCATCTGAAATTATATTCCTCGTGAAGGTAGGACTGGTAAGATCAAAAGCATCAATTCTTCCAGATCCCGTGTATGCATACAGCAGATCATCCATGTAGATGCATTGTTCATAGTCCCAACCCGGTGGCAGCAAGGTCCAGTTACGATCTCCTACCCTTGCGAACGAAAGCTGACGTCGTGGACCGTGGATGAGAACCACAATATAGCTTCCTGTGGATGGATCCGGAAAAATGAAGGCCCTGTCGTAGATGTGGTTACGAAGCTCGTTGGGTGGAACATGTAATGACATTTCGCGTCCAGCCATTTCAGTGTCTAAGTCCGGATCATAGAGTGGCTCCCACACCTTATAGTTAATAATCGTGCCTGCACTGTCAAAGATTGGCTCTACATAATCAAAGGTGATCACCGACGGGAGAGCTATCTGTTGGCCAGTGATGGCATTGACAAGGTGTAGCTCAGACTTGTCATCAGCGGTAACTAGCCAACCATGTGAGGACCCAATGAGATACCTACTTCGGATGGGTGGATCTGGAAGAGTTAAGTTGTAGACCCTCTTTTCCGCGAGGCTGTAGAGACAGGCTACGTTGTCACCAGCAGATTCAGAGGTGTACAACAGGCAAGGCGTCTGAGGTCGTCTGTACAGCTCAGGGTGGCTGCGTAGGCTGGTGTACGCGGAGTGCCAGGAGGAGCACACAGAGGCTGCACGCACAAGGTCAGGGATCTCCAGGAGGGCAAAGATATCCATCAATATGTCCCTCGGCAGCTCCGGCAACAGAGTCTCGGTTCGCATCCGTGGTGAGCCTTTTCTGAATTTCTGCAGTGAACCGGGAGACATAGCCAAGAGCTTAGGCAAAGTTGTCAAGCCAAACTGTACAAAGCTCATTATCTTGGCTACGCTACAAGCCTCCATTGGAGCCGAAATTTGCAAAATCATGTCTTCGGAGATGAATTGATTCCCTGTGTGGCTACCAAACCAACTGGAATTAATCTGAATCTCAAGACGAGGGCAGTCAGCTTATCTTATAGGAATCGATGCCTCACTTGTACTCCGATTAGGAGAAGGGAGTCTGAATCCGGCCGGGACTTGTTGCAGTAGAATACGGAATTCGAATCCGACCAGATTAGCAGTGTTTGCCGGCCAGTTCCCGCGGCGAGAAAACAGAAGGTGGCGCCAGCGAGCTGGGGCTCCCCCGGGGCGGTGAGTGCTATGCAGGCGGAGGAGGTGGGATTAGCAGTGTTTGGGGTCGGCGCCGGCGGCGTTGTGGGGGGCTGGCTTCAGTGGGGGTCGTTGGCTTTGGTCCTGGTAGGCATGTAGACAATGGTTCAGTGGCTTCAAAAAAAAAAAGACAAACAGGTTCCGTCGGTTGAAACGAAGCGAGCATGTCCGGCACCTAGAGTTAACAACATGTCCAGCTGCCGCCCAATTTCCGCCCCGCGCCTTTTAAATGCTGTCAAATTAATCTAACCAAAATGATCAAAATTTATTCAAATTCGATGATTTTAGAAATGTGAACTAATCATAGAAACCCTTACTAGACGGTGGCGGCATCTGCTCGTTGTCTTAGATGTAGATGATGCCATCGTTGTAGGACTCATGGCTTCGGCTGCTGCGACGGCCCCGGACTGTCCTGGTCCACAACGCCGTCGAGGGGCTCCGACTTCACACTGCTACGAGCTTTTTCGGCGGTAGCTTATGCTCCGCCGACGCGCACGGGGTCAGGGCTATCAGCCGAGTCGAGAGGGTGGCACGGCAGGGTGGCGGCTCGTTGACAGAAGGGAGAAGCGCGTGGTGAATCCAGGCGAGTCTCTGCCGCTGATGGCATCGCCGAGCATCTTGGTAAGCTCCACTCCTCCGGCAACTCATCTCTCTCTGGCGGCGGCTGCGGCGCCCCAATGACGATTGCAGACTCCTTGACACACCGGGCTTCAATTTGAGCTTCTTTGCCGCCGGAGGAAAAGTTCGCCGAGGCCCCGAAGGAAAAGCACGTGGAGTCACACACGACGGCTCGGGCGGGCCACGCGCTCCAACGAGGATGCCCTTGAGCGTGCGGCCGCGCCACCACACCTTGCGCCGCTCTACCTCCCATCTCACCTCCCAGTCCCAGCGCGCGAGGGCCGCCTGCCTCTCCTGCCGAAATCGCCGGTACCACTCGGTGTACTTGGTGCCACTGTTGTCGGGATCGAGGCGCTGCTTCGGCGGCACCACGTCCCTCCGCTGCAGAATGCGGAGGGTGAACTCGTCGCCGTCCGGCACTGGCACCACGGCACAGCCTCCAGGGCCCATCTTCCACCTCTTCGGCTAGTGGAAGTATGACGGCACAAACAGGTCAAACCATTCGAACAGTCGGGCCTCGCTGACGAGAAGGCGGTTGCCGGCTTCTGTAGGCCGTCTCCGTTGAAATGATTCGTATAGCCACCTAGAGGGGGCAAATAGGTGCTACTTTAATTTTTATAAATACTTTTTGATTTATGCTTGACACAAAGATAAATTCTCTAAATATGTAACTACGGTGAATTTACCTATATGACAAGTATACACTAAGAAAGATAAAGCAACAAGTAAAAGTGCCGGACCCCGGACTCAGAGGTATACAAAAGTGTTATGCACTACTAGTCATGGGGGCACAAGGGCTACTGGGTTAGCAACCCTAGCCGTAACAACAAACGTCTGATGGACCCACGGTAGGCAGGCCGGAAAAATAGGTACCACATCTCCTCGTGACCATGTTATTCATAACAAGAATCCATGAGTCTTGTGAAACTGAAGGAACTGGACCAAGACTATACATATATGCTATGTGTCACAAGAAGTGCAACAATCGAGAGTTACTAGGGTTACCAAGCCTAGGCCGGGTAAACATCGGCAGGCGTGCTCGAAAATGGATCATAGACTCCACAACCCCTCAACTGCGGCAATGACACGGGCATTAGCCAAAACTGTATAACTATGAGCTCGAAACCAACAACTGATCGAAGCAACACTCTAGCACCACAGTTCAAAATGAAATATCATGCAAATGCGTCAAAATCTATAACATCGCATGATCCAATCTTAACAAGATATGATTACAACTTGCATAGTCTCAGAATACTAGCAGGAAACAGAAATACAATGGAAAACATAGTAGAACATTGAGCCTCGTCTTCTTCATGTAGCATAGGCAAACCATGTTGGTTGTAGACTCGAGATCCTGAACAAAACCTCACTCGTCTTAAGATTCATCTGCAGGATGGAATATGCAGCCACAAGGGGTCAATACAATTTAATGTATTGTCAAGTAACACTATGGTGGGTATAAAATGGCAAGACTGTATCTACATGCATATTTCGCTGAGTGGAGTTTTGGCTAAGTTTGCATAAAGCAAGTTTATCCCTAACACTTTTGAAAAAGAGTTTTCTTTTCAAAGATTGGCACCATGGGACAAACCCATGTGCACCACAACCAATATTTCCTTAGCCAAATTTTACTTCTTCAAACCGGTGTTGAGATTATTCTGTCCATCCTTATCCAGCTGCTCGATGTTGTCCATAACCGTGGACACGGCTAAGATCTTAGTTTCTAACTCTGCAGAGGTTGTGCACTTTCACCCTTTGTCTTCAATAGCCCAAACATCATATACACACGGAGTGCGGCATGGAAAGGAGAGAATTGAGACAAGATCTTTCAGAAACAAGAATTCAACCCACCAGCAAGACCCGTTCCACCTATAATTATTCTACATCAGCTTGTCAAGCACGGGCTGAATTCTCACAACTTAGTTGATCAAGACAGAGCCATCTTGTCAAAGGGTTGCACGGGAAGCTACTAAACTTAGAGGACTTGGTAATCTCTTTGTTTCCTGGGTGGCATTCCTCAAGTGAACTCCCCTCGGGGAGACACTCAACTCTCATCAACCAAACAACCAAATCCACCCAGGTGATTCATTGAAATTTATACTTAGAATTTTTCCACAACATTGAGTAAAACAAATTTGTAGCAAGGCTAAGCATCTACTAAGTACTAAGTCTCAAAAAAAACAATTCTAAAGGATGATTACACACTACTTGGGATTTTGCATAGCATAATAATAACTTAGTAAAATTTCCTATCATGCATACTACTGAAAACACTAGTAATGCATAGTAAAAATATGGGAGTTTTGATGGTGTGTTACTTGCCTTTGAATTTGGTGAAGAATAATCATCTCTCTTCACAAAAGAACATTGCTCTCGGTACCATCTAAACATTGAAAACACACAATAGAATAAACAAGCATGCTAACAAACATATAAATAAATGAATAAAACATACAAAACAACAAACAAAGCAAAGGAAAAACATGTGAAAACCTTAGTTTCAATGCACAAAAGAAACTAAGTGACTGTAGTTAGAGTTTGGCATTTGTGACTAAGGATTGGTCTTTGATCAAGAAGACACACAAAGGTGTTAGGCTAATCTATTTCTATCTTGAGTTTCTTCAAGTCTTCTTTTGCTTCCTTTAGTTGCTTCTGATGTCTAAGTCTTTATGCCTTCAATGGTCTTCCTTGTCGTTCTTATTATTGAGTTGAAGTTGTTCTTCTTGATGAAAATCTCCTTGAAGTCTTGTTTAAAACTCTCATCACACTTAAAAACAAATTCTAAGTCTTGGACAAAACAAACTTGACACTAATCATCTTAAATTCTAAGTATTGGAAAACAAATCCTAAGCTCCAAGTCTTCACATTGGTTGGTATCATTTTCAAGCTCCTTTGTAGCTTCCTCCTTAGTGTGGTGGCTTCATTTAAACTTCCAACACTTGATGGTTTTGGTACTAACTAGAGGCTGGTATTTATCTAACTTAGCCATAGCATAAGTTCTAAGGGAACAGAGAAGAAAGGGAAGACAAGACTTAGAGAAAAAGAGAGATGGGGTTGGTCTTCTTTAAGTTCCTCTTGTTTTCTTCTTGTGACTCCTTTGCTAAGTCCTTCATTTTCCTTCAGGTGGTTTCTCCAATTTGACTCCAAGGATGACAAAGGGAACATCTTTCTTCACATCATGGTCTTCACAAATCCAGACTTAGTGGTTTTTCAACTAAGAGGGACAACTAGCACAAATTTGCATGGACATGGTTTCAAGGCAGCCAAAGGCTTAGGTTTTGGTCTCTATGGTCTAGGGTTAGTAGTTAGAAGAAAATTGCTAAAGAAAACATATTGAAATTATTTATAGAATTTGAACTAAGTCAAAAACACTCAAAATGCCAATCAACTCTAAATTCATTTTTATTTGGTTCAAAAATTATTTTGGGACAGAGCATATGAAACTACCCATCCTAAGCTTTCCAAAAATATTTTATTTTCAATTTTTAGATTTGTGGAATTTAAACTATGCAAAAAATAATCAAACAAGCATACTTAAATTTGAATCAATTTAAGTTTTTCAAATTTGAATTTGGACAGTGCTAAAAGATTCTACATGTTGTGATGATTTCAAAAAGTACAAGTTTGCTTAATTTGGAGCTACAGTTGAAAAGTATGATAGATCTAGTTTCTAGGGTGTTTTCTGCAAAATTGCCAGATTAGATCTATCGGGAGAAAGTTCAAATAAAAGCTGGCACACATGGCTTGATGTGATTGGCTACATTTACTGACTAAGCGCTCACGCTGCGCTGGCGTGGCTGCTGACGAGGCAGGACATGTGGCGTATTCCTATTGGCGGGGTACCCCTTTGGGTAAATGGTTTAATAGGGGACGTCCAGATCGGATCCAACGACAGAAAAGAATGGTGGCTCACTAGGGTGGACTTCCGCTGGCGATGGCGTCCGTGGTGGAGCGGGACGCTGGAAAATCGACGATGGTGGCCTCCGGCGGTTGCCTGCTTGCGGAGAGGCCACGGAGGGTCGCGTCACGACGAGAGGGACTTGATGGTGGCGTCGGTGAGCTCCGAGGAGACCCTGGTCAACGACGACGAGTAATTGGAGGCGTAGGAGCTCCGGTGAGCTGCAGTCGTGCATGGCGTGGGTGTTTGGCTGCACGAAAAAATAGTGGGGAGTGGTCAGAGAGATGCGCCACGACGTGGATGAGTTGAATAACGAGGAAAGGGCGGCGGAGGCGGGCTACAGTGACCGGAATCGCTGATTTACGGGGGCTAGGGTTAGCAACTCCGGTAGCGATTTCTCTATCCTAGCGGTGCAATCGAGTGAACAGACAGAGGGGAAACGTAGAGGAGGTTACAGAATTTATAGGGGGGCGAGGATGTGGGGAGATCTCGTTCAGAACGCGTGAATGAGGGATCTGATTCGATCTCTAGTTGGTCTCCTTGGCGTGCACAGGAGGAAGAAGGGTGACATCATCATCGCGTCAGGCTCGCGTCAGAGGTGGGACCTGCTTGTAAGCGACCAGAAGAAGGGAGAGAGAGCGGACGCGGGCCGGGCTAGGTTTTTTTGGGACGTTTGTTGGGTTCCCCTGCGCAGCGCGCGCGGTGGATAGGAAGGCTGGGAGGTGGGCTGCAGGGGCTGCCTTGGCTGGGCCGGTCTCCTTTGCTCTCTTTTTATGTCTTCTCTTTCCCTTTTCTATACTTTAAATCATAACTTATGATTTATAAGTACAATTGACCTCAAACAAAAATCTATTGTTTTGTAAAAACATTGTCTTTCAAATGAAAACATTTATGTGTTGTTTTAAGCAAAAATAAAATTTTAAATTTTCAAAAGGGTTTAAACTTAAAAAGGGGCTAATTAAAAATAGGGTTTAATAAATCCCTTTTTGGCTTTAATGAAATTTCGGAAAGTACTACATATTATAATATTAAACTTTGAAACATATAGACACTGTTTTCTTACCAAACCTTTAAAATATTTAAAGTGTTGATAAGTCATTTTATAAAAAAGAGGCATTTGGATTATAATTTCTAGAATCATTGTAATAACATATAATATTTCCTATGTGTTGGAGTTTTTATTTGTTTTTTGTGGCTAGCTTTAGTGGAAAACGAAAGTTTTAAATTTTTGTGATTTTTGAATTTGTCCAAAAATCATAGATGTTACAGAAGGAATCCACCGTACGGCGGTGTAGCGCCGCGCAGCAGTGCGCTGCGCGAGGATGCGGTGAAGATGAAAAGGCGGAAAATGACGAAGGAGAGAAGAAGGATGGGGCAGTGCGGGTATTTATACCCCCGTCGAGTGCTAACTGCTTCGATACATCGTGGCATAAATTGTGGAAAGGGTGCGATTACTCCACATGTAGAAACGCACTAAGAGAATTCACCGCACGTAACGTGCGTAGTAAATCCCACGCAAACCGCGGCGGGTACTTGAGTGCACTGCTGGGACGTGACTGTACGTGGGGCCACGCGGCGAGACAGGGCGTGGGTGTGGCGCGTGCGCAGCTGCGCGCGAGAAACGAGGTGAAATGCACGGCAGTTCTCCGCCACGTGTTACGTCCCCTACGCGAAGGAAACGAGGCGACCACGCCTCGTACTGTTTGAACCTGTGGAGAAAATGGCTAAGTATTGGGATCTCGGAAATATCAAACCCAGCACGAGCATCTTGGATTTTGGTGGAAATCCATAGCAGCGGATTAAATCTGAGTTCGAGATGAAAGTTGGGCCGAGATAAAAGTATCTCGGTCGAGTATTCTGAAGCTTATTGATTGAAGATGGCATGGCCCAGCGTTCGAATTCGCCGGACCATACCAGCTTCGGGGACTAATGTAGGGGAGCTACCCTCGAGTAGGGTCAAGCTTGACATAAAATGGTATCCAAGGAGCGAATACCGAGATGCTATTGAACGGGTTGACTACCCGAACCGAGATGCTATTGAACGGGTTGACTACCCGAACCGAGATGAAGGTTACCGAGATGAATATATCTCGGTAAGAAGAATCAAGGACAATATGAAGAAACGGGTGTCCCCTGGGTTATCTGAGATACACTTGGAGAATCCGGGTACATGAAGAATTATCCATCCCTGAGCAAGGTCAACGGAGTAGTTGAGATCCCGAAGATCAGGGAGAGTATGTGCATGACGTTCAACTTACTAGGTATAATGATGTATACTCGTACACCGGATCAGTGCAGGGCGTGGGCGAGGCCACGTCCTGTCTCTGACAAGGGGGACATGACATGGCAGCGGCTACTAAGGAGGTGACTTTTGGCATAGTGACAGCGAGCGTGCGCTACGTCACAATGTTCTACGCCTAACCCTTTACGTTCCGTCAGTGGTCACCAGTATATAAGGTGACCAACCCCTCCTGCGCGAGGGACGACGAGGACAGGGACGACGACACTATGTTCCCAGAGGGAGAGACACTAGACATTTTCCTTAGGGAGAAAGGAGGGAAGGGAGAGCTTCTTCTTCCTCTGGCTATGTGAGCTTGAGGAACCACTTTGTACTCGGTTACCCACTGATATAGACAGACAAGCAGAAGTAGGGGTGTTACCTCTACACGAGGGTCCCGAACCTGGGTAGATCTTGGTGTTTGCAGTGTAGTGAGTGCGCCATCTTGGCGTGCAATCCCTCTCCGGATACCCATAGTGTCCATCGGCCCCAACCTTAAGCCATCCCATGGCATGTGTCTCTATGCCACCACGACAGGAGATATTATTAAACTGAAATTGTTTCCTTTTTCTTTGAGAGGAAGAGCTAAAACATGGTTGCTATCTTTGTCTAAAAATAGTATTGATTCATGGACTAAATGTAAAGATGGTTTCATTGGAAAATATTATCTTCCTGCTAAGATTATATCGTAGCATTATGAATTTTAAGGAACTTGATAATGAGCATGTTGCTAAACACTATCAAATTCCGTGCGATCCGGAACGTTTTGATAACGTCCAGCGTTTCCGTCGCGAATGGCTGAAAATTGGAGTTTGCTCTCGAACGTATTGGTTTGGTCCGTCGCAGACTGATTTTGCCCGACTTTTTGCTCGTTTTACGTCGCGGATTTTCGTCTCCGGCCCAGTAGACCACTAAGAGCCCAGTTGCCTTCGACGAAACTTGCCTGGTCACGTAGAACGTCGCGAATTTTTCTTGGGGCCACACATCCTGTCCTGTTTGACTGCTTTGACTGGCTACGACCACGCCCTTGGTGCCTGGCCACACCTTCAGGCCGTGTGCACTGTTTGTAGCCGTTGGTACTATGGGACCCAATTTATCCGTTGACACAGCTGAACGTACCAATTAAATAACTTGACCACACCACAGCAAAGCCACTACCGTCAATCCTCCACCGCCGCTGCCGTAAATCCTCCGCCGTTACCACACCGATGCCGCTGACGAGGGCGCGTAGCTAAATTTCCCTGTCCTCTTTCTCCCTTGGCGATTCTAGGGTTCTTCCCTGTCTCCCCTGTCTCACATGGCGCGCAGGGAAAGAATGGACGCTAGCGGCGAGAGTTCGTGCTCGTCGCACGAAGGGGGGTTTCCTCCTCGCCGCCACAAACCTATCCCATACACTCTGGTGGCCTTGGACCACTCCAATGAAACAAAATGTCTGTGCGATTTGAAGATGGCTATGTGGATTTCTTGGACCGACTATAATCCAGACCGGAGATTCCTAAAATGCCAAAGACGCTTGGTAAAGATTCGTGCTTTAGTTTCAGTTTGGTTGCAAGATTTTGCTTTTGGTTAAATTTTATCTTATTTTGGTTGCAGAAGTATGGCATTCCTTATGGTTGTGGAAAGTTCTCATGGCATGACCCAGAATGGACAGAATTCCAGGAACAGTTGGTTCTTCAACTGTTAATGCAGTGTTTAGAGAGAAGGACAAGAGTAGCACATTGCAGGAAGAGATAAGTGCACTGTGGCAGAAGCTAGATCAGGTGCTGCGGCAAGGGGTACACAAAGAAGGTGCTGATGAAGCTGCCGGAAAACCTGCTCATGAAGGCAAGATTCAAGATTCTGGCCACAATCTATTGATGATTTGGGTTTTTTCAGTTTTATTTGCAATGTGTCATGGCATGATGATGTCTGGCAGTTAAGTAATGGCATATTAGCAATGTAAGGAAGATAATTGGGTAATGGTAGCACTTGAGTAATATCATGTTCGCGGTCAATTTTATAAGCACTTGTATGTACTCTATGTTTAATGCTATGGTTTTGACATATACGAGACAAATAGCTAAAAATCACACACACACACACACACACACACACACACACACAAAAACAAAATTCAAAGAAAATGCAACAACGCACTTCAGTTCAACACAAGCATACAGACACGCATGCACATCGGTTCAACACAAGCATGCAAGCAGGCATGCACAACGGTTGATCACACATCATGCAAACAGGCATGCGCATCAGTTCAACAAAAGCATGCACACAAAGCATGCAAAATCAGTTCAACACAAGCTTGCCCACGGGCATGCAACACTAGTCTGCATCGCTATCATCTGCGGGCAGTGCACCCGGATCACTGTCATACTCCACATATGTGTCATCTACTTCATCCTCACTGACTTCTAATTCAGCGTCACCATCTTGTACTTCACCTCCCTTATGCTGCACAGACACTTTTTTCCGATCTTTGATATAAGCCCAAATCTCATCTGCTGAGAGGATGCGGGGAGCCATGTCAGTGTGTCCCAGAGTAGCCGGAGGCGGAGGATGGGATATCGGGTCAGTAGGAACATACTCATTGTCAGAGACTTCGACATCTTGATGTGCTGGAATACTAGGCCTCTCCTCCTCATCATTGTCCTCCTCATCTTTGTCCTTCTCATGTTCGGAGACATCAAAGGTCCGCCTATGCTAAAATTTTTGGACTATTCGCCAGTGTTCTCCCCCTAAATTGTCTGGCATATAAAGCACTTTCTATGCCTGGGTTGACATGATATACTTATCATCCTCGTACCACAATTTGGAAATGTTGATGCTCCTGAACAGTTTATCATATTTTTCCAGTTTAAACCTGCGCATGCCCCTGCCTGCTTCAAGACGATACCAGTCACAGCCAAACAGAGCAACTGTCCGTTTATGTTTCTCGATGGAGATATAAGCCAGCTCTTTGATTTCCTTGAGGACACCATAAAAATCTCTTGCGTCCCCGCGTGATCTCCAACAGCCATGACTCCACCGTTTTGTGTTTTCTTGCCTTTTTCACGCGCAGCGGTGACAAACCAAACTAAGTTCACATGACAAACTGAATATGTTTTAACTTTGCTGTGTGGGCCAAGTGCCAATACAAACAACTCATCTTCATGAACTTATGGTCTTTCCCGTGCCTTGTTCATCATCTTTGTACTACAGAAAAAAAACAATATGGTCAAAATCATGCAATGAAATGCAAAAGGTCAAAGAGAAATGCAAAAGGAAACTTGCATGCTCTTTGAACCATCTTGGAAAATCCTGGTCAACCCTAACTTCGACATCAGGTGTCCCTTTTTCCTCCAGCTTTGTCCTGAACTTTCTGCAAACCATGAAGAGTTATTAAACTCCGGTAACTATGGGGTATACAATGTGTAGGGTAACATAAAATTCAGACGTAGGGAACATACTGGATATAGCCTGTAACCTTGCTGCAATTGTTTAGGACATATCGAGCCATTCTATGAAACTCTGTTGATAGGGTCTCAGTGCTATCATGATTGATCGCACTATATGCTCCAACTAAACGCGCACCATGGCCAAACACATCACAAGATGATTCTTCTCGTTCAACTTTTTTGTTGAAACTCATATCTCCGTTGCCGGTTGTACCTTGTCTCAATATCTTCTTTCAAGTATCTAGAGGCAAATGTCAAGCACTCGGAATGTACGCCTCTGCAATTGAACCTTCTGGATGGGCCATGTTCCTCACATATCTCTGCAAAGTACACAACATCCTCTCGGTTGGATACATCCACCCATAGTTCACAAGGCCACGGAGTAAAGCGTCATCAGGTAAATGCACACCCAGGTGGACCATAACATCAAAAAACACTGGCGGGAAGATTTTTTCAAGCCCGCACAAGATTACTGGGATTTCAGCTTTCAGACGGAGCATACCACTTCTTTCCAACCTTTTACTGCACAAGTCCTTGAAAAATTTGCCTAGGTCACCTATCGCCCGATAGACATCGTCTTTCAATAATCCCCGCAGCCCAGCAGATAATGTTCTCTGCAACAGGATGTGGCAGTCATGGGTTTTAAGTCCCGAGATCTTGTGTGTTTGTACATTGACACACTTGGACATGTTGGGACAAAAACCATCTGGATATGTACAGTCAAATAGAAACTACCATAGCTTTGTCTTCGCATCTTTTTTTAGGTTATAGCTTCCATATGTCATTACACATTCATATTTCTTCGGGTCCACGTCCGGGGGCATTACCGGTGGATCCAGTTGCATTTTTTTTCTAATGCCAAGGGTATGAAGATCCTTCCTAGCATTGACGGTGTCCTTATTCTTCCCTTCCAGTTCAAGGACAGTGGCAAGGATGCTGTCTAAGATGTTCTTTTCGATGTGCATCACGTCGAGATTATGCCAAAGTTTCAACTTTGGCCAGTAATGCAAGTCCCACCAACCAAGCCTACGCTTCCAGATCGGTGTAGGTTCTCCACACTTCCTCTTCTTGCTGATGCTCTGGGGACCAATTCCTGGTTTTAGATGTCTAACCTTCTCCAGCTCAGCTTCTAACTCTTTATCAGTAAATGATTCTGCCCGCTCATTCTTGACAAAATTTTTACCTTGAAGGTTTGTCTGTCCCCGCCACAAGTGTTCATGGGGAAGCAAACGATGGTGCCCAATGTAGCACAATTTGTTGGTTATGGGCATTGATAGAGGATCTTTGTCACAATGCAGGCATGCAGCATAGCCTTGAGTGGTACGCCCAGACATAGTGCCACAAGCTGGGTAGTCGTGTATGCACCAGAGTACCGTAGCACGAAGATCAAACATTTCCCTAGAAAATGAATCATAAGTCCGCACACCCTTCCAAAGGTCCTGCAAATCGTCAAGCAAGGGCTGAATGAAAAGACCAAAGTCCTTTCTAGGACTTGTTTTGCCAGGGATTAGCAAGCAAAGCATGTAGTATGATGGATCACTGAACTCCTCTGGTGAATGGTTGTACGGCACGACAAACACAGGCCACATGCTGTAGCTTGTGCTCATGGTTCCATAGCGATTGAATCCATCAGAGGCAATGCCGAGCCTTATGTTTCTAGGATCGGCCGCAAATGTTTTGAATTCATCGTCGAAAGCCTTCCACGCTGCACCATCAGCCGGATGAGTCAATATGTCCTTTTCAGGCTTCCTCTTTAACGCATGCCACCGCATGTTCTCCGTTGTTTTCCTTGAAGCAAACAATCTCTTCAGCCTCGATGCCAAAGGAAAATAATGCAACACTTTAACACGTGTATGTTGTCATATGAAAGACCCAGCTCCTTCATATAAGCTTTTGCTTCTCTATATGATTTGGGCAGTGTATTGCCGTCCGGAAGTGCCTTGGCAAATATGCGCATCCAAGCATCAAAAGCAGCGTTGCTGCCCCGGTAATATGATTTGTGATGAAGTATCTTTATAATTAATGCTAGCCTACCGACGTGTTTATTTCCTGGGTAAAGAGGGCGCTCTGACTCTACCAACAATTTTTCAAATACTTTATCATACCCACCTTCGACCTCAGTTTTTGTTCCTTCATGGGATGTTGCTCCCGTGAGGTTTTCCAACATTGCTTCCATTTCATCGGCTTCTCTATCTGCCTCATCTTCGTCATCCATATCGATATTATGATTCCCATGACCGACATTATCATCCTCATCACCACCATTGCCATCATTATGTGGAGGATCTTCAATAATCACGACATCACTTGGCTCTCCATGATGTATCCACTGAAGGTAGGTACTGGAAATTTGTGGATCTGTAAGTGTCGGGTCATCACTCCAAAATGTTGCATCTTCATATTTAGGCACCTCGTGCATGGGCATCGAACACGACAATTATCGATGTTTCTCTCCTTGACTAAGCTTAAGAACTCTTTGATTCCATCGACATATGGAGGGGTCCATGGTCTACCACTTGAAATCCAACGCCTATCCATATGTTAAAGACATAAACAAGCTATTATTGGATTTGTCCGAAAGGGGGTACTCATTTTTTATAACAGGCTACTCAATTTGCAGAACAAACTAATCGAGTTTAACGAACATCAAATCACTAACCATGAACAAACTAATAACAAACCATGAGTGTGGGGACCCTAGACTAGCAGTCCGAGACCTCCAGTATGCATACATTCACGATGCCATGATCAGTTAGTCGTGAACAACATACTCGAGTTGGCATTACAAATACAACGTCCACTACACGAATACACGGCTTACACAACTGGTCACATGACCCAGTTGAAAAACAACTACCACGCAGGGCAGGAACACACACTAAACAACGGAAGTCTACAAAACACACTCGTGGTAACCCAAGTCATGCCTTGACTACCTACAGGCTACTGACACAGAGACGTTCCTAGTTCGCACAGCCGTCAACAACACCATCCTCTTCAGGTTCTCTGGGTTTCTGCTCAAAGTCTGGCTAAGACAATAGCCAAGGACGAAACCATTGTGAGTACATTGGAATGTACTCGCAAGACACCCCAAATGAAAGCTAAACATGCAAGTATGCATAGATATAGGTGGTAGGAAGGCTGTAATTAAGGTTCATCTAGCCATGGTGAATTAAAGACACATCATGGTTGCACAAGTTTTAGTTGTTTTTGTTGAAGAAGATACTTCAAAAGATATTTTATTTCTCTTGTAGATTTTGCATGTCCACAAGGTTTGGATAAAGCGTTCTAAATAAAAGAAAGTTTTTCTTTGCAAAACTTCTTGGAAGATCACATCTTCAAGATCATCATTTTTCCAGTACCTCAAAGGTACAATCATTACCTTTCAACGTACCTCCCAGGTACAAATTCCAGAACACTTTTCCAGCTTTTCGAAAACATTGACACAATGCTAGCTACATGGCCATTCAACTGTCCATATCCGAGGACGCGACTATTCGAATAGTTTTACTCTACAGAGGTGTACACAATCCACAAGATCTAGTACATCCGCTATGAACAACCACGGACTGTCCAAGACAGTATGCAAACATCAGATAACTAGTCCTAACTATCCACTATGCAAGCGCTAGTAAATGGCTACCTCTTCAACTGGGTTTGTTCTCCCAGGCACCGAGTGAGTCAGCCGTATCGATCCGGTTTCCCCTGACAACACACCGCCATGACATGAGACCCTACTATTGCAACCGGTGGCGAACTTAATCCCCACACTCTAAATGTCCCTTATTTTCCTTTCTGGCGACAATTCGGTTCGGGGGACTCTAACCCCTATAGCACATTGAGGTAGACACGGACTAACACCGACAAGCTTTTAGCTAGACCCCGTTCCCATATTGGGGTAATGTGGCAGCACGGCTTGGTTGTCCGGCGAAGACTAGGTTATGTGTCATTTTTGGAAAACAAGTCAAAAACATTTCCTTCTTCACAAACCTCCCTCAGACAAGGTCCCACCTTTCCTCGGGGTTTTTCCAAGCTTTTGATTTCCAAAAACATCAAGTTAAAATGTCCACTAGGGGACTTAAGTGAATGAAGTGGTGATACTAAAATATCTAAAGGGCTTGGTAACACCAAGATTATAAAGTGGATATAGCATAATAGATGCATAAACTAGACAGTGGTGTAGTCCACTTGAGGAAATAGTTTTTGAATCAATTTTTGTAAAACTTCAGAAGTAAAACATGCATGATAGATAATGATAACTAAAACAACAACAATCATTTAGAGTGTCTTGCCTTGGCCTTGGTCTTGGTCTTGCTCTTGAAATAAACAAGAGTTGCAATAAAAACCTCTACGGGAAAAAATACCGTCTTCGTTATCTAACGTCGTAACCTCAAAAAGGAAAACACCCAATCAGAACAAAACAAGGGCAAGCACTTGGCAAAAAGTAAACATACAGCAAGTTTTTCATCAAACAAGTACACTCACAACCAATATTACTAGGGTGCCCACTAACAAGCAAAATATGCACATAAAACACACACGAATAACACTAGAATAGGTGCTATGGATCCTCAACCAAATGGCATGAGTTCAGTGGGTGTGCCATTCTCATATCATTCTCAAATAAGGTCAAAGTGACTCTCTGGTCATTCATGAGGATGAGCAAAATAACAAGAAAACAACCTAGGAACACATACAGATGCATAGGAAAATATTATCAAGCAACACTACAAGCCCATAGTAACACATGCTTTTCTAAACATTGAGAAATAATATAACCAGTAGATAAACCACACAATAATAGATACAAATCCATACCAATCATATCATGGCATCACTCAATGCATGAAAATAATCATGGAGCAAGACAACTATTGAAACTAGACATGAAAAAGGGCTATTTAGACAAGCATACATGCATAACAATAATAGATCCTCAAACATGATTTATTATAGCATGATGGATCTGTAAGATAGCATCCAAATAACATAGAAAACAACACCTAGACATGCTACTAATATGAAAATAACAATCTAATCAATGCCTCAAAAATTAAGCATGCAAATAATAACTTATGGCAGAAAATCATCTAAAACTATCATAGCATGACAAATTTATCTAGAGATCACTCAAGCATGCAAGCAAGTATAATATGGTAAAATAACAGTATCTATGATATGTAAAACAATACTAAAGCCTTTATTCAAGTTGTCATAGCAATATGAAGAATAACATAATTCAACCTATTATTGCTAGGAAAAACACCCTATGAGAATAAAACTATAACAAACATGTTCTTTCACACCCAAACCCTATAATGCTAGTGAAACACTCACAACACATCTCAATCATGTATTAATACCTTACACATGCTAGGAATCACTTTTATATCAAAAACAATATAACACACAATTTAATAAAGGCATAACAATAAAATGCAGAAAAGGGCTAAACACTAAATATTGCACCAAGGATGTTTTGTAACTCCTAAAATCATGAAACTCTATTACAAGGTACTCCTAGTCATTATGTCGTGGGATAATCATGGCAGACGTTACCGGGGGTAACTTGTCTTGGGGCAAATCGACTCTGGTGTTTGGGAGAGGGTTTAGCTCAAGGGAAACCATGGTGATATGCGATCTGGTAGCCGGCAATCAAGTCGCCGAGTCTCCGATCTGAATATATTATCTCAACTCTCGTGTTACAAGGGACACTCGATATATCGTAATCTCTATCTCGTAAGCTTGTCTTGGACACAAGGATTATCCTGGTTCAGCCTCTCCATTGGAGATAATAGCCTACTTCCAGCTGAGATTTTATTAGCTATCGATCTAGAGGCCCGGACTGCAATGTCACCGAGACCCCAAATCTTGGGTTACAAATATTGCCGAGACCTGGAATTTGGCTCGGGCTGACTCTCGCTGAGACCTGGAATTTGGCTCAGGCCGACTCTCGCTGAGACCTGGAATTTGGCTCGGGCTGACTCTTGCCGAGACCTGGAATTTGGCTCAGGACGACACTCGCAGAGACCTGGAATTTGGCTCGGGCTGACTCTCGCCGAGACCTGGAATTCGGCTCGGGCTGGCTCTCGCCGAGACCTGGAATTTGGCTCAGGCCGACTCTCGCCGAGACCTGGAATTTGGCTCGGGCTGACTCTCGCCGAGACCTGGAATTTGGCTCGGGCTGACTCTCGCCGAGACCTGGAATCTAGGGTTTCTACCCGAAATCTCTCTCTCTCTATGACCTAGGAGCCTGCTTATATGGGCGGCTGGTCTCCTGGTCGTACAAGGTAAAAACTGGGTCATACCATATTAAGAGTCCTAATCTAGGTCTCCTGCGTGACCTCCAAGTCTTGAGTCTCCAACTTGTACAAGGTTTCCGGGTCTTCCAGAATCTTCCTTCTATAGCATCTTCCAAAGCTGAGTTACCCCCAGACCAGGCTTTGCCTCCTGGCCGGGTCTCCCCCAGACCAGGCTTTGCCTCCTGGCCGGGTCTCCCCCAGACCAGGCTTTGCCTCCTGGCCAGGTCTTCTTCCAGACCAGGCTTTGCCTCCTGGCCGGGTCTTCTTCCAGACCAGGCTTTGCCTCCTGGCCGGGTCTCGCTTCTGGCTGGTCATACTTTCTTCGTCCTTAGGGGTACCAGGTTATCTTTCCCCCAACAGTAGCCCCCAAGTTTAAGCTGGATTCGAGCTGGTCTTGTTCTCCTTCATGATCTTGATTTTAGGCGTCATGTTTCAGGTGAAGCAGCAAGCTCGATCATCCAGGTTAAACTCCTGAAATAAGACAAATAATATATAAAAGGATAAAACCCGGTTATTCTTCCTAGGTTCATACGCCTCCAGGTTTATCTCAATAACATCCCATAAATCATGTTTCTTCCTGGGTTCTTATGCCTCCAGGTTACCGAGGTGGGTCCTCTCAATATGTCGATGGTTTAGATGACCCTTTTGCAAACCTTTAACTGTAAGCGGGCTTTCGCATGGATTATCACTGCTGTACTCACTCCGTAAAACAAGGTCAGTTAAGTCCCCATGGGCATCATAACTGATTGAGATTACAGGAGAGCAAACAGGCCATATAAGTGCGAATCACATCGAGCTTAAGCAAGATAGGCAAGGATTATACTGGCGGCATAAAAGACAGGTCTTAGGATTGCAGCTACAAACTATTCAAGTAAGAGCCCCCAAGACCCAGATCAATGTTTATAAAGTAAACGCTTAATTGTGCAACATTACCCCATTGATCCGCATACTGTTGCGAAGAACTCTTTGGGCAACACTAACCGAAGTTGTGAAGCACTCTTGGACTAAGCTTATACTAATAGGATATTTCACAATATTGCGAAGCACTCTTGGGCCAAGCTAATATAATTTTTTGCGAAGCGCTCCGGGCCATGCTAACCGAAATTGCGCAGCACTCTTGGGCTAAGCTAATATAATTTTTTGCGAAGCGCTCCGGGCCATGCTAACCGAAGTTGCGCATCACTCTTGGGATAAGCCGATATAATTTTTTGCGAAGCGCTCCGGGCCATGCTAACTGAAGTTGCGCAGCATCTTGGGCTAAGCTAATATAATTTTTTGCGAAGCGCTCCGGGCTATGCTAACCGAAGTTGCGCAGCACTCTTGGGCTAAGCTAATATAATTTTTTGCGAAGCGCTCCGGGCCATGCTAACCGAAGTTGTGCAACACTCTTGGGCTAAGCTAATATAATTTTTTGCGAAGCGCTCCGGGCTATGCTAACCGAAGTTGCGCAACACTCTTGGGCTAAGCTAATATAATTTTTTGCGAAGCGCTCCGGGCCATGCTAACCGAAGTTGCGCAGCACTCTTGGGCTAAGCTGATATAATTTTTTGCGAAGCGCTCCGGGCCATGCTAACCGAAGTTGCGCAGCACTCTTGGGCTAAGCTAATACAATTTTTTGCGAAGCGCTCCGGGCCATGCTAACCGAAGTTGCGCAGCACTCTTGGGCTAAGCTAATATAGAATCATACTCAAAATCATCGGGGATTGAACCGCACGTACATACCATGCCGATGAAGACGTTGACCCGGCCGATTGTAACGACATATCCGGATTCGAGCAGATCCGACTCTGGCCCCCAGCCAAAATCGTCCACCATCTTCTCTCCTTCGGGGTTGGTGTAGATCTTGCCGATGAAGAGGTTCTTCATGTTCTCCCGAGCTTCTCCCGTGATGTAAACACCCTTGGACGTAGGCCCCACGGTGGGCGCCAACTGTCGTGGGATAATCACGGCAGACGTTACCGGGGGTAACTTGTCTTGGGGCAAATCGACTCTGGTGTTTGGGAGAGGGTTTAGCTCAAGGGAAACCATGGTGATATGCGATCTGGTAGCCGGCAATCAAGTCGCCGAGTCTCCGATCTGAATATATTATCTCAACTCTCGTGTTACAAGGGACACTCGATATATCGTAATCTCTATCTCGTAAGCTTGTCTTGGACACAAGAATTATCCTGGTTCAGCCTCTCCATTGGAGATAATAGCCTACTTCCAGCTGGGATCTTATTAGCTATCGATCTAGAGGCCCGGACTGTAATGTCGCCGAGACCCCAAATCTTGGGTTACAAATATTGCCGTGACCTGGAATTTGGCTCGGGCTGACTCTCGCCGAGACCTGGAATTTGGCTCAGGCCGACTCTCGCTGAGACCTGGAATTTGGCTCGGGCTGACTCTCGCCGAGACCTGGAATTTGGCTCAGGCCGACTCTCGCCGAGACCTGGAATTTGGCTCGGGCTGACTCTCGCCGACACCTGGAATTTGGCTCGGGCTGACTCTCGCCGAGACCTAGAATTTGGCTCAGGCCGACTCTCGCCGAGACCTGGAATTTAGCTCGGGCTGACTCTCGCCGAGACCTGGAATTTGGCTCGGGCTGACTCTCGCCGAGACCTGGAATCTAGGGTTTCTACCCGAAATCTCTCTCTCTCTCTATGACCTAGGAGCCTGCTTATATGGGCGGCTGGTCTCCTGGTCGTACAAGGTAAAAACTGGGTCATACCATATTAAGAGTCCTAATCTAGGTCTCCTGCGTGACCTCCAAGTCTTGAGTCTCCAACTTGTACAAGGTTTCCGGGTCTTCCAGAATCTTCCTTCTATAGCATCTTCCAAAGCTGAGTTACCCCCAGACCAGGCTTTGCCTCCTGGCCGGGTCTCCCCCAGACCAGGCTTTGCCTCCTGACCGGGTCTCCCCCAGACCAGGCTTTGCCTCCTGGCCGGGTCTTCTTCCAGACCAGGCTTTGCCTCCTGGCCGGGTCTTGGCTTTGCCTCCTGGCCGGGTCTTCTTCCAGACCAGGCTTTGCCTCCTGGCCGGATCTCGCTTCTGGCTGGTCATACTTTCTTCGTCCTTAGGGGTACCAGGTTATCTTTCCCCCAACACATTATAAAACCAACAAAATTGGATTCACCTCAAAAATCATCACCAATAAAATTAAACAATTCACAGAAGCGCTCTCTGGCCTAAAACTAACATGCATGTCATTTTCACACCACAACTCAAGTCAACACAAGGACAACTTCCGCAGATAGAAATTTCGAAGGGCTACTCAGAACAGTTGAGTTTGCATGTTTTGAATACATAAAACTCAAGTTATTAAAGAAATGGTGTTAATGAGTGCTTCTGCCATTTATTTTATTTCTCCTAAAATACAGCACAAAACCTAGATCTACAAGTTGGAGATGGTTAAGAATTTGTAGAGATACATATGTGATTTTTAGTTTGGAAATATTTACTCATTTACATTTTCATTTTGAATTAAAGAAAGTATCAGATCTGGATCTGCAGGGAAAAAGAAAAAGAACAACCTTCAGAGAAGAAACATGCCAGATCTGCAAGCTGGGCCAGCCTGCTAGGCGCTCGTCCGTGCGGGAAGGATTCAAACACGAACTTGGGCCACGTCTGGGCCTGTCCGTCAGCGGCCTGGACGGATGAAACGGTACTTGACCGTTGGATTACGATCCGACGCGCGATGAGACACCGCGTCGTCCCGCACCGGCGATGACTAGAAAGGAGCGGCGACAACAGAGGGTATGGCGGCCCGTTGCGGATCTTTGCCGGAAGTTCTCCGTAGGGCGCTCCCGACACCACCTGGAAATGAGGAAGGCACTGGAGGGCTTAGAATCGCCCCGCCAACTGATTGTCGTCCTCATATTGGAAGATAGATGGCCAGAGCAGTTCTCCCCGTGGGTGCGGCGACCGACGACCAAGGCCATCGTCAGGGTCACACCTGCAAGGGATAGATTCCAAAAAGGGGAGGGGCATAAATAGATTAGGAACCAGAGGAATTCATTGAAGGAAACGAGGCGATGCGAGGCGTCCGGTACCAGAAGCTCGAGGAGGAGATTGCCGGCGGTGAGCTTCGTTCGATTCTGGCGAACAAGGAGGAATCAGAGGGGGATTTACGGCTAGGGGTTTGATTGAAGGATAGAGGAGCCAGGGAGACATCCTCGGGAGCACATAGGTGGCTTGCACTCGCATGGCGTCGGAGCTCGTGCGCTGTAACATCCCAAGTATGAAAAAACAGCCATTAGAATGTTTGCTCTCTGTTATTTTATGTTTTGCATCATGACATCATGTTCATTGCATTTGTTTTGCTTGTTTTCCATTTGTTTTCCTCTGTTTTCATTTGTTTTCCTTTGTTTTCTATTTGAATTTCAAATCAAATTTCAAACCTTTTGTTTCATACTTGTGATGTTACAATTTCCAAAATGATATTTCAAATCAAAACGATCAATTGTTTCCATTAAAGTTGTGAATTCAAAACTGTTGATTTGTTTCTAATCAAAAATTCATTTAATACCCAAACCCTTTTCAAATTCAATTAATTTCCAAAACAGCAACCCTTTTGAAAATTATGAAAATGACAAAACACTTCCATCATTTGTTTCCATTAAACTAAGGTTCAAACTATTTAAATTATTGCTTTCAATATTTCACTTAATATTCAAAATTCATTCAAATTGCATTCAAATTCAATTGCATTTTCCAAACAGCAACCATTTGAAATTAATGAAACAAAACCACTCCAATTAATTTGTTTCACATAAACTTGAGGTCCAAAACTAATTAGATGTTTCTTTTTAATAAATCACTTAATCTCAAATTCATTCAAATTTCAACCAAATTACAAACAACAAAATATTTTGAAATATTTTGAAAACCAAAGTTCACAATGTTGCTGTTACCAAAAATCCAACTATACAAAAAATCACCTAATTTTCTAAACCCTACAAACCTTTCCTTTTTCTCTTTTCCTTTTCAGCAAAAAAAAACAAAAACAGAAATAAAAATTAAAAAACAGCAGAGCAAGAGAGAGGGGCAGGCCCAGCCCATCTCTCCCCCTTGGCCTGGTACCCCTTCGACCCCCCACCTCATCTTCCTCCTGCGTACGGCAGGCCATCCTCCATGGCCACGTAGCTGCAGAGGAGAAGCAACGGTGCAGCTCCTCCCCCCTCCTCCTATATAGCTAACCCTAGGTTTCCCCTCTGCCCTAATTTCTCTCCCTCCTCCTCTATCTCCTCGCCTCCATTTTTTCCCTCTGCTCTCTTCTCTCTGCACCTCCCCCCAGTCTCTGAACCTGAACCCGAAAACTCCCTCTCCTTTCTCCGGTGATCGCCGCAGTTGGCGTCGCCCTTCGGCCAGGGTCGGCGCGGGAATGGAATCCCCGCACCACCCTCTACCTCCCTGACCCCTCCTCGGTGGCTGGGAGCCACCGAGCCGCCACCGCCGTCCAAGGTTCGCCGCCGATCGTCTGCTGCACCGCCTCCTTCTGCCACCGTTCCCCTCGGTGAGCTCCGCCTCTCCTCCCTCGTTCCCTTCCTCCCTTCAATCACCAGCGCACGACGCAGCACCCGCACCATCTGCACGCACGCGGCACCCCACGGCCCGCTCGCATCCACACTCCGATCGCCGCCGGCACCCTGGAAAGTTCAGACGAATTGAACTTTGCAGTTCAGTTAAAATCCCGCGATCTGAAGCATAACCCCCCCGCTGCATCTCCTATCACAAACTCACAGCTCCACCGCAGTGGTTACTGCCCTTGAGCGCGCAGCAGAGGGCAGGGGTTCGAGTCCCCCCTCCCGCGAATAAAAACCCCACTTTTAATTTCTTTATTTTGGTATAGAAAACTTCACAGAATTGCACACAAGTCCCTGCTGTTAACTTCTAGATCCCTGTTAATTAATTCTAAGTCCCTGCTATTAATTTTCTAAGTCCCTGGATATTCTTTTAAATGGCAGAATAATACTTAAACTTCACAAATGCATAAATAATTCATTTCAACTCAAAATTCAACTTTTTAAATATGTTTTCAATACCAAATTGAATTCTCTACCTAAATATAAAATTTGTTTACTGTTTTGAATATTTTAAATTGGTGCAATATTTGAATTCTTGTTTAATTCATTTAATTTTGCAAAATTCATAACTTGGGCATAAAAATTCCAAATCCAACAAACTAAATATGTTTTCCATTCAATTTTTCATGTACTTTGCAAATATCAACTTTGTTTGCTGTTTTGAATAATTTAAATTGCTGAAAACAACTGTTTCTTATTTAATGCATTTAAAATTGCCAAATTAATAACTTGCTCATTTTAAATCCATTTTCAACAAATAAAATATGTTTTCCATGCTAAATTAAACCCTCTTTCCAAATATAAACTTTGTTTCATGTTTTGAATAATTATAATTGGTTAAATAATTTAAACCTTGTTTAAATCATTTAAAATTGCTAAATTCATAACTTGCTCAAATTAATTTATTTTTGAACTTATGAAATATGTTTTCAAACTAGAAAAGTATAACCTTTTCAAATATGAATTTGAATTTATGTTTTGAACAAATAAAATTCAAATAATATTCATACTTGAATTAAATTCAATTAAATCTTGTTTAAACTTGTTTAATTCATAAGTAAATTATTCTAAACCCTTTTTCAACAAGTGAAACATGTAATCCACCTAAAATTTTGTGTCCTTTCTAAATATGAACTTTGTTATCTGTTTTGAACAATTTAAATTGGTGAAAACAACAAATGCTTGTGTAACACCTTTAAGGAACCAAAATTCCAAAACTTAATAAATAAATTCCAAACTTGGTAGACCTTATTTCAAATTGTTTCTATTGTTGTTATCTTTCTGTTTTCCTCATCCATGCATCATGCTAATCCACTTTCACATGATGATTAGTTGTAGAACAATTAATTCAACCATAATTCATGGGCTTTCCATATGCAATCCCAATTGCATGTGGGTCCATTTAATCATGTTATGTTACCATGTCAACTAGTTTATTTTGATGCATAAATTAAATGGTCATGCATCATCCCATGATTGTGCATTATGCCATGTTATTGATTGTTTGTCTCTCTGCGTTGTTTGTTTGCTTCTTCTCGAATACGGCGACGTTGAGAGCAGCCCGCTGCCGCATCTTTTGTATCACCCCCTTTCTTCCGTTGAACCCAAAGCATCTGTGCTTGGTGTTGACGGGTACACTTTGGTGAATTGTGAGTCTTGCTTACCAGTACGTTTATGTACTGACCCCTTTGGGGCTGTGGTTTCCGCAGACTACGTTTCCGAGGATCCCCATGGTGGCTACTACGTGGAGTATGACGAGGCTGCTGACGAGTAGATATCGGACCCGGGCAAGATCCGAGAGTTCGTGGATGGGCTCCGTCTTTTCGTTTCCGGCCTCTTAGGCCTATTTGGATCTTGTCTGTACTCAGACATGTTGAATGCTTCCGCTGTGTTGTAATGATGAATTGTTGGGACATGTGTCCTCTGGATGATTGTATTTGCTATCTCTGCTCTAGTGAGAGCTATTTGCAACTTATTTCAATCTTTGGTGTCTTAGAGATCTGTTGTGATATCACTTGTTCCAATGCCGTTGACGTACCATGTGTGTATGTTATGAAGTACGTCAATGGAAGTATCTGGATTTCTACGGGATGGTTTGCGCAGACGATGAATAGTAGAGAATGGTTGTCACACGTTTACGTGTTGGCCTACTCATATTGAGATGCGGGTGCCGGTATCCCCGTAAGCCATTTATCTACTGTTTAACGGACTGTGAGTATCCCCTAGAAGTCCGGGTGCACGGGATCGACTTGGAATGGACTGAGGAGGGGGGAGTACCATCCTTGTCTTTATGTTGGTGGCTGAGCTAGATAGATAGAGGGATGGTGGATCATATATACCATGTCTAGGAGGTTGGGGAGGGTGTTTTTCATCTCTCAGAACAGAGGAGATGTAGATAGAGTCCAATAATTTATCAAGACATGTGTGAACCCAACCTTGTCCAAAATAACCAGTGGAGGCTTTTTATTGTTTTCACCAATAATTTGAATAGAACATATGTGCAAAATCATGTCCATTGGATAGAGAATCAAAAATGGAGTCTAGGGATGGTGGTCTCAAGTTTTTCTGAAAACGTTTCTTTCAGAAAATTTTGGGAATTAGAAAATGGGAGAAACTGTTTTTAAATATTTTCTCCAAAATTTTCAAAACAACTTGCACATGACCATAGGCATGTTGTGTAATTTTTCCAAGATTTTAGGAAATACTTTTATTCACAAAAGATTTTAAAATCCATTTCTGGCCTTTTGTAAAATGGAAAATAATAAATAGTAAAATGCTTTTAAAACAAATATGTTTGAGTTGGGATGAGAGAGTACATAATATAGGTCTCAAAAGTGATTTTTAATAAGCATATCTTTTGAAAATATTTGAGGCACCAAGTGGAAAATGGGTGAAAACAGGAGTTTATTTAATAGGTTAAAAACCATGAGGGAAGAACAACTAAATGGCCACTGGAAAATAAATGGACCATACAGAGGTGATATATAAGTCATGAAGATGACAAGGGTAGGTTAATTGTCCTTGAAAACCATAAGGAGTGATTTTGAGCAACATGGACAAAGTGCTTCCTGATGAAAGAAATATGATCATTATTTTGGGGATGCCTTCACAAGGGCTTTGAAAGATGAGACCAGAGGGTTTGCAATATCCAAATTAATAACTTGGATTCATAGCACACTACTAGGAAAAAGCTTACCCGTGACGCACCATTTGGCTTATCCGTGACACACCATGGCGCGTCACGGCTATCACGCCGCGCCTATTGAAAATAGCCGTGACGCACCTGTTTTTGGTGCGTCACGGCTATCTTTCGTTACCCGTGGCGCACCTGTTTTTGGTGCGTCACGGCTATCTTTCGTTACCCGTGGCGCACCTGTTTTTGGTGTGTCACGGCTATTGATTTCGAAATTTAAAAAAAAAAAGCGGGACAGATCCAGATCTAGATCTAGATCCAGATCTGGCCGCCCAATATTTTGAAATTTTGAAAAACGAAAACATAGTGGTCGCTAGAGTGGATGGTGGGTAGAGGGTGGTCGCCGGAGTGGAGGGTGGTCGCCGGAGAGGATGGTGGGTGGAGGGTGGTCGCCGGAGTGGAGGGTGGTCGCCGGAGAGGAGGTGGCCGTGGTAGTGGAGGAGGTCGCCGGAGAGGAGATGGCCGCCGGAGAGGAGATGGCCGCCGGAGAGGAGGTGGCCGCCGGAGTCGAGGTGGTCGCCGTAGAGGAGGTGGTCGCCGGAGTAGAGGTCGCCGCCGGAGTAGTCGCCGGAGTAGACGTGAGGTGGTGGTGGTGGTGGTGGTGGTGGTGGTGATGGTGGTGGTGGTAGGAGGAGGAAAGGGAAGAGAGAAAGAAGAGAGAATGGAGAGTGGTGGAAGGAGAAAGGAATGGAGAAGAGTGGAGGAAGTAGGAGGAAGGGGAGTATATATAGGTGGGTGGCCCTCCCGGATTCGAAATTTGAAAATTTCTGCCCAGACTTAGCCGTGACGCACCATACATGTGGTGCGTCACGCCTATCTTTTTTTATTTTTTTATTTTTTTTAATTTCTAGTCAAAAATCTTCAAACGGCTATAACTTTTTTCCTTTCGGAATTTGGAGAATCTAAAAAAGGCTCACAGGCCGAAGGCGAGTGAGGTTGGATTCCTTTTTTTCTCTAGTTTCCGTTGGTATATTGAACTTTAAATTCCGACATCGTATGCAAAAGTTATGCCCATTTTACTTTTTTTAAAGAACTTTTGCTCAGAAAGTCGAAATATGTATTTCAAAATTTGTTAGAAAAGTATACATTAAACTCTCCGTGCATCTATAATGAATTTATTTTTTGATGATTTTTAGACATGGAAATCTTCCGTGACAAAACTAGAAAGGCGGTCCCCGGGGGGGGGGGGGGTGTAGAGGGAACATTTTGGTGGATAGCATAGCCGTGACGCACCGTATGTTTGGTGCGTCACGGCTATTGCAATACCCGTGACACACCAAACAAACGGTGCGTCACGGCTATCTTTCCCCACGGCTATGGTATCCACCGAACACCCACATATAGCCGTGACGCACGGTTTGTTTGGTGCGTCACGGGTATGCCCATAGGCGTGAAGCACCAAACCGTGGTGCGCCACGGCTATTAGGCGTGACGCGCCGTTTTGCTGGTGCGTCACGGGTATCATCACTCCTATAGCCATTTTCCTAGTAGTGGCATATATATATACAAAGATATTTATGAAGGTACATTGGTGAATAGAACAAAATTGGACATAAAGGCATGTCTCCAAAGTTGGAAGTCTTTAGGAAAGAGAAGATGATATGGGCATGTGATGGAATATGATATTGATGCTTGATCTTGTTATTAATAGGTTTATTAGTTAAAACAACACACATTAATCAACAAACAGAAATAATCACTCCAAGCACACAAAGTGAAGGATCACACATAAAGCAGGAAAAAATAACAAGACACACAAGATTATTCAAACAACTGAGTTCTTCAAATTAATTTCGAGGATGTTTCCTCATGTGTTAAATAGAGGTAGTGATCTAAACACATCATGACAAGAAGAGTTGGTAAAAAGGTTTAGCTCAAAGCTTGTTATTTCCAAAAGAATATAATGGAAGAAAAACCCAGGGGTAATATAGTCCCCTCTTATAGTTTTTGCAAAAGAAGAAGGTGGGAAGGGTTTTTGAAATACTTGCAAAAACATCTTGGTTGAAAACAGCTTGGAGATGATTAGCTCCAAAGTACTATTCATATAGTTTTGGAAATTATTTTGTTTTCTCAAAACTTGGCATTTTGGTTTCTTCTAAAATGAAAACAGTTTCAAAAAGGTTTTTTCCAAAAGAGTGTGAAGGATGAAGATGATAAGCTTTCTTGTCATGACTTGATCACAAGGGTTGTGTTTTAAGAAAGTTATGATCATTGGTTTTAATGTTAGTTGTTAACAAACTTAATCAAAAACACAATCAACAAGCAAATAGAAAAGAAACACAAGCATAAGTCAAACATATTAAAAAGTTTTTGTTGGCCCTGATTTTTGGGTTATTGAAAACGAGTTTTTTCCTGTCTTCCAAAAATTGGGCTGTTACAGCTCTTCCCCCCTTAAAATGAATCTCGTCCTCGAGATTCGTAAGTGGGTACTTAAGAGTGTAACTGAAAACAAGAGTCTCGGGTTTCTTCTACTTTTTTTGTAAATGAAGATACTTTGACGAGGTGGTCTTCTGAGAACTCGAGGTGTTGATGTTGTCAGAATGTTGCTTGTCGAGGAGATGGATATGTTCACTTGACACTTCACGTCCTTGTTTTGATGTTGGTGGAACGGCACAAGCTAATGAAGGGTCTTGATTTTGCTGCTTTGTAGTCCACATGTCTTTGTCTTGATCAATTCTTCTTTTGGAGTTTCACGGGTACTTACCCATGACAACAATCGGATCTCACAGGGCGTCAGGTCCGTAGACTTGACTCTCTCCGATTACTGCTATGAGAGCTGTTAGGAACTCCTATATGCTTCTTTTCTTCTTGAGTGGTCGATTGTATTGAAGTGCAGATGTTTCCCCCCTTTGATTAGTCTTCGTAGGTTGTCGAGAATTATCTTCATCTTCGTCTCATTTTTTCTTGGTGGCGATGGCAGGTCGTGGAAGGATTCGTTGGGTCTTGATATTCATGGAGCTTTGCAGGTGTCTTCTTAGGTGGTTTAGGATCACATAGTTAGCTTTCCCTCGGGAAAACTAGCTAGTCCTTACGCAAACCTTCGGTTAGATATTAGTGTAAAATTAGATAGTTATGTTAGTAGTGTTAGACTGGTAATTTTTTTTCCTGGAGTTGCGAGACACATCTCGCTTCAACTCGGGCTTGAATCTGAATTCGTCATCCTTCATGATGGTTCTTGATGTAGTTGCACAAAAATGGTGTGTGACGTATGCTATCCACCTTGGAGAAGATTACCCGGGCTTGAGATTCCCGGGTTGAAGTAGAGAGGGTTCCACACCTTGCACTTCTCAGGAGGGGATGGGGGATAAAACTCTTTAAAAAAAGGGGTTTTTGCTATGTCAGACTTTTGAAGAGGTACCAAAAGTGTAACTAAGGCCGACATGGCAAAAAGAGTTTTTGCAAACAAACAGGAACAAAAAAAGAGGTAAAAGTGTGGTGACTGGTTTTGCCGAAAAGGCGTGCTTGTGAGACACACACGAAAACAATTCAAAAACACACACAACAAGGGAACAAGTAAAAACATTACGAAAGAATAAAACACACAATTAGCACCCAGGCAAGAGACAAACAAAGTACCTTTAGTACCAGCAAACGTATATTACCGCCAAAGAACGGGTAGCTCGAGTAAAACAACTGAGCGAAACCTATCGATTCCTATGGGGCTGGGTTGACTAGGGGTTGTTGAAGTCTTCGTGTTGTTAACGTTGTTGTTAATCTTTCCTAATTAATTGCCAAATTTAGGAGTGATTATCTTGACCAATCGTCACTTGCCTAGGTAGTATTTATGCAGATCATTAGTGCTGTTATTTGTGTAGCTGTATCCTGGATTCTGTTCTAATTAATACGCTTGTTTTTTGTGTTTAAAAATCAGGAATGGCTCAAAACCTATGTCAGTTGTTCTCATGAACCTGACATGTGTCTCGCCGGCAGTGAACTGCCATTATTGAATTTTAGAGTGATGATGAGGGTGTCTACAGAATTTTGTCATCGAGCGGCAGTAAGTATCCTTGACACTACAATTATGTTGTTCCTGAGCTTTTGATTTTTTGATGAATATATGTGTGCTTATTCTATTAAAATTGTATATATGTGTACTATGTAGGATCTGCCTTGTTCTTTCCATAAGCGTATAGAGCACTTTGCTGTTGGTCCACATAAGACATGGATTGTCTGCAATGTCAATGAATACCACTTCTATGTGGAACGTGGGCCTGAAATGACTTATATATGTGGACCATATTGGACAGCATTTTGTCAAGCTTATGACATTCAACCGAACGATCTTGTGAGGTTTGATTATGATGATCTATTCGGTATGTTTGACGTTCATGTAACTAATGCAAACAATGAGGTCAAAGCTTGGGTTCTAGACCCTGGTATGTAATTGCACGTTGACTTGTTTTCCTTACACATTAATTTACTAGCTAGTTAATATATATGTTTCAAACTTTCCAAGATGGCCTTGGTTATGTAATTGCACATTCACGTGTTTTTTTCCTTTGCGATCAGAGTGTCGTCCTATCGTACCATCTTGCAAGATGACACTACAGAAGATCCTATTTGAGTACCCATGCGAGGTCAGTGGTTCTGAAATGAATCCAATAATCTGGGCTTTTTACAAGCAGAATAAGATGGACCTGAAAAATGGGGAGCACATTATAGTCCCTCGGCTCTTTGTGCATAGGGTGCAGGATCAAGGAGACCTTAATGAGTTGGTTAGTTAATTACACGATCATTCTTTCCCTGCTTAATTTGAAAAAAATGTCATTTAGCTATCTATGCATTTCTGATATCAGTCTTAAATATACTTGCTCAGGATGTCCCTTTGAAATGCATAAATGGGTATATACTTCCAAGAGACGGGCAATCTCCTATATGCATGAAAGCTGGTGGGGACAACGAAGTGTTGGGTTCATATTACATTGATGAAGAAGAAGAACCTTATTACTTCAAGTTCAGTCAGGGTTGGTCTGAATTCGCTGTTCAATCGCGATTGCAAATAGATGATCTCATCGTCATACAGGTAAAGGTGACGAAGGACTATATCAGGCTGGTCGTAGAGGTGGTCAGTGACAATGCGGACGGCGAAGTCGAATCACAGGAGGACGATGGGTGCAGTGAACTTGGCAGTGTAGTTGGTGAGAACTTCTGAGTAATTTTAGAGAATGATAACAAACTTGTGTTGTTGTTTTATCAGCTAGTTTGGTGGTCAAAACTTGTGTTAAATTGTTTAATTAATTAGCATGTATATTCCTCGTGTATGGATGTAGTAGTACCAGAAATGCTGTCTTTTGTTGTCCTACCAAAACTATCTTATATAACCTTGTAGTAGTACCAGAAATGTTGTCTTTTTTGTCCTAACAAACTATCTCATGAGAACTGTTGTTGCAAACTATCTCCTTTGTAGTGATTACTTTCAAACGGTAGTCCAAATATTCCCGAGCATTCTTAAGAAACAAATTATTGAGATAAACTATAAAATTAGTAAACACAACTTAAACTTAATTCGACACAAATCTGCGATAAACTTGCCAGTGCACACACAACGGGTCTTAAACTGAAACAAATGGATAGCAGGTAACCTGGGACAAGCCCCAAACACGCTCACACATGAGCAATAGAGCTTAATTTGAAGCCCCGCTCTGGGAGGAACGCCCTTTCTTGGCCAGTTCGAGTTCCCTGCGGAGGAGAACAATTTCCCTGTCTTTCAGCTCAATCTTCTTTTCGAGGAATGAGACCGTGCTCAGTATGTCGATGTTGTGCAACAGCTTCTCATTCAGCTCACGGCATATTTCCGACGCCTCCCTCTCTGCCTCCTGATAGAAGGCAATAGCTGCTTTAGCCTTGCGACCATTCTCCCTACACTCCTCTTCCAGATTCTTTAACTCCTCGTCCAGTTTTTCCAAATGGGTCTTCAGCGAATTGACGAGGCCCACCGGCTCCAACAGCAAAGTCCATCCGGTGCGGACACTGGAACTATCGGCCCTGCATGAAGGGGAACCAGATGTTGAAATAAATCCAAAGGAATTGAAATGTTGGAATCAAAATGAAGGAAGAAGAACTATTGAAACAAATCGTATTGAAACAAATACCTTGTTGCAGCAGAAGACGCCATCGTCGGTGGCGACGAGCAGAAAGGCATGAACGAGCGGTGGAGGGACAACTGATTTCGCTTCGAGAGAAGAACTGCTGGTTTCTGGGGAAGAAATGCACGAACGAGGGGAGGGAGAAGAAAACCTTAAATAGAGCGGGGTGGGGGGAGAGGGAGAAAATGAGGAACCCACGCACCACTTGCAACTGCACGCACGCAGCGGATTCTCTGACCGGACTTTTCCTTGAATTTGAGTCATTGACAGCTGGACCCCACATCTCATGGGAGGCATCCACGACCAACGCATGTGTCGTGGGATAATCACGGCAGACGTTACCGGGGGTAACTGATCTTGGGGCAAGACGACACAGGCGTTTGGGAGAGGGTTTAGCTCAGAGGAAAACATGATGATGAACTTTGATCTGGTAGCCGGCAATCAAGTCGCCGAATCTCCGATCTCAAGATAATAACTCAAATTGCGTGTTACACTGGATACTCGATATTAAGCGAGATTGCTAGAACTCTTGGATCTCCGTAAACTAGACCTAGGGGTTGGTTTATAAAGCACCGTACCCCCTGGCTTGCCCTCCAAGGCGCACCCTGAATCCTACCCGGACACCGCTTACAAACCCTAGCTTTCCTTACCGCAACCCACAATCCGGGTTACGAGGCCTACAAACTTTGGGCCTTCCAGAAGTTTCGTTATCCTTAGCCGGATCCTGCGCCCCGTCCCTTGGGCCGGGTTACACCTTGGAGTTGGCCTACCGGGTTATTATCCCTCCATCAGTAGTCCCCAGAATAGCTTGGGCTTCACGGATTCTTCCCTGAAGCGCTGGCTATTCCCTGCAAAAATATCAAACGCACAAGTGTAGGGAGGCCGGGTTAAGGTGCTTTGATATATAGCTAGGCTTAACTCCATGGCGGCCATATAGTAACCCGGCTTTTTCTCCAGATACTTTGCTTAACTTTCCCGGCATAAGCTTTGATAAAAATGCCAAAACTCTATACTTCGCTCGATAATTGATCCTGATACCCCGGAGAGGATCTCTTGCTCAGTATTTGAAGCATATCTCGCAAACTTCGAACAGGTAGCCGTTACCCCGTAATTTCTGGGTCCCGTCCGTTGGACTGAGTTTTTCCACCCGTGCCATTATAAATAGGCCCCTAGGGGTAACCCTAACCCCAAAGGCTCACTTTCCCCCATTCCTCTTCCTTCCTTCCTCCGTGCTCAAGCCCACAGAGCGCCATTACGGAAACCTCGCGCGCATCACCGGAGCCCATCTGTCGCCGGCTGCGCTCCGCCACGGTGCGTTCCGCCCCGCCGCCAAGATCCGCCGCCAGACCCCCGACCTGCCCGCCAGGAATCGCGAAGGGACACCAGGCTTGTGCCATTTGCCTCCGCAGGGCTTCACTTCGATCTCCTCCGGTAAGTCTCTCGCACCCATTAATTTTGCCCTTGCAATTTCAGGATTTTACCTTAGACCAAATCTGAATCGACCCGCCAGTCATTTCTCGGGTCACGCCGAATTAGGCTACTTGCATTCGTTCCAGCTCATCCAATGGATAGGATATAGACTTCAGTTCACTCTCCTACTACCCGTAATCATTAATTTCGCCACAAATCTAGAAATGGAAATTCCGATCTGGGCTCGGGCCATCCAAATTTTCCGCCCTTGCTTCTGTCACCCGGAAAATCCTCCTCTTTCCGGTTCTTTTGCTTCGCGATAAATATGCGGGAAGCCATTCATCATTCCCGAACACTTGATAACACATAAGCCTCTATAATTTTTATAGCAATGCATGACACCCGGATAATTTGAACCTTGCTCCGCAAAATGATACCCGGATAATATTTAGCTTTCATATTGTCTCGATACCGCTCGTCAGTACTCGACCAACTGACAGTTCCCAAGTTTTATTCCTCATGTCCTTCTACCTGGTACTCTACAGGTTGACCCCATGGCGCCTAAGAAGCAGGGGAAGCAGCCGACCAAGGCCAAGACTACCAACTCCATATCTGCCAACTGGGCGCGATCTTCGGTCACCAAGGCCAAGTTAGAAGAATTGGTCGAGTTAGGGGTTCTTCCCCCTCAAGAAAATATTCACTGGAGGGTGCCGGGTAATGAGACTCGACCTACACCAGCAGAAAATGAGGTAATATGCTTTGTGGAGCACGTGACCCGGGGCTTCCGTCCTCCGGGTCACCCTTTCTTCCGTGATGTTTTGAGCCATTATGGCCTTCGCATATTTGACATAGGGCCTAACTCTATGTTAAATATCTCTCACTTCATCGTTCTCTCCGAGTCATACTTGTGCACTCCGCCAAGTTTGGCTCTTTTCGTTGAACTTTTCCAGTGCAAACCGTGCCGCGAAAGCGGCGACGGGGCACTTCTCGCTTGCGGCGGGGTTTCTATCCAGCGCCGCAAGAACTCTCTAATGCCACCTCTTACCCTCAACTCCCACGTCAAACATTGGCAGCTTTCTTATTTTTACTGCCGGGACACTTCCCCACCCGGCGAAAAGAAATTGCCGGGTTACTCGGAAGGCCTGCTTGACATCTCTGAGACCTTCAACGCCTTTGCCCCTGACTCGGACAGGGAAGCAATCCTGCCTTTATTGGCTAAAATTTCCATTCTTTCGGCCCAAGGCCTCATCGGGCTTAACCTGGTGAAAACTTGGGTCGATTTTCGTATCCAGCCCAACTCCATTCGCACAAAATTAATGTGCGAATACTCGGGGAAAACCACGGACCCGATCCGGTACTCTACCAACAGTTTCGCACCTGGTGATACCAATAAAACTATCAAAGGCTTTTTGACAGAAAAGCTGGAGGTAATCCGGAATATAGCCGGATTAGAACCCTTCACCCGCGAGAACCCGGCCCCCGCGGTAAAGACCTGGTTTTCACATTTTCAACTTCATCCTTTCCACCTGTTACAGCTAATAACCCTTGTTCTTATGCCTTCACTTCAGGCCGATGATGATTTCTGGAAGATTGACACTCCTCCTAACTCCGGAAATCCGGAGGAGAAAGAGGATGCCGTTAACTCGGATGAAGGTACATTCTAAATTTCACTTAGTTCTTTTGAGTTCATCGTGTCCTGTTTTTCATTTCCCAACTGTAACCTTGATAACTTCCAGAACAAGAAGACAAGGACGAGGAAGAAGAAGCTGACGGCAAGGTGGAGTCCGCCAGCGACGAAGATGAAGCAGAGCCGACAATCAAGGTCGGATCTAAGAGAAAACCTCAAGGAGTCGTCTTCAAGGTTCTATATCATTTCCTTGCGTCCAATTTGCATTCCTGTGATAACATGCATGAGCTAACCCTGATGTTATCCCTTTGGCCGTATCTGAAGGAGTCGCCTATGACCAAGCGCAGGGCGACTCGGAATTACCCGGGTAATGATGCTCTTAACCCGGGTATTCCATCATCTCCAGCTCAGCACGCTGGTATTCACCATACCCCTCTTTAGACATAAAAATCTTTCCAAACCATTCCCTCACAGGGTAATCTCATGTCTTGTTTGGTATTCTTCAGTTTCATCCGGGTCCAGCAGCGAATTCCCTGCGGACTTTGCAGTGAACCCCGGGTAAAGTTCTTTTCCTGATGTTATATCACACTTTCATCGCCCTTTCTTAATTATGCGCTAACTGCTCACTCATACCTTCTTTAGGGCCACGGTCATTGTTAGCGACCAGGAAGACATGGAGACCGACGACCCAGGTAAAGAGAAGCCGACTGATGACGTGTTCGCCACGTCTGGCGACGAACAAGCGTCACCAACAAACCCGGCCAGGCAAGAAGCCGGGTATCCGATAGCCTCGCACGCAAGCGAGAAGGAAAAAGCTGCGACTTTGGGCGTGGGAGGAGGAGGACCAGACTCCGACATTCGGATGACCCGGGTGCCGTCTCCTGCTAAGAAGAAAACTTCTTCTCCGAGTTTCCACGACCCCGGGTCTTCTAACTCGGGTAACGATAATTTTGATCAGCTGATGAGCGCTCTCCTCACCATGAAGGCCTCAGAGAGCAGTGTCCTAGAGCGCATGGCTGCAGCGCATCAGGTAATAATACTTGATATCTCTTAGTATACGCCTAGTCCCCAAGTTCCGAGCATAGCTTGTTAAAGTTGTGCTTGGTACTTTGTGCAACATTCGGCTTGCTATGATGCCCGACTGACACTTTCGCTCTCTGTTCCTTACAGGCGGAGGTGACCCGGTCCGATGAGATTTTACTCAAGACTGAACGACTCCTACTTGCCAAGGTAAAACGAAGAGAGGCCCTTGAAGCTGACGTGGAAACTTTGAAGAAAGACGTTTCCAAATACAAGAAGAAGTGCAGTACTGCCCAAACCGCGCTGAAGAAATTATCGGACCAGATTGCCAATACTTATCGCATCTTGCTTAGTGAGTTTTTGCTGCCGACTGACTTCGTGCCTTTACTTTGTCATATGATACTCTGGATTACTGATATGTCCTTCCTTTGCTTCAACTGCAGGTGCCAACCCTGCGGCCCCAGAAGAAGATGTTGTTGCCAAGGCTAAAACGTTGAAGACTGTGCTCCGGACCTTTTTTGCCGGTACAAAGCTTATATTGGATGTCGTGAAGTGGCCTACCGAAGTATACCCGGGTGAGGAAAACCTTATTCAAGCCTGCTCCACAGTACCTGGGTGGATCGAGATATGGAAACGCTCGGCCTGCCGGATTGGTATGACCCGGGCCTTTACACTAGCTAAAGCTTATTTTCCGAAGCTTGACCCGACAAAGGTAATTTCCGGGTTTCCCGAATTCAAAGCTGATGGCTCCAGGTTTGTACCCAAGGATTTCAAGGCCATACAATCCTCGGTGCGCCACTCGGCAACCGCTTTGGCCGATAAGATGGATCTGGGCATGATTATGAGTTCATACGATGCTGAAGGCAACATCATACAGGAGGACGCACCCCCTCCCTTCGATATTTTGGAGAAATGGGCGGCTGATTTGGCCAGGAAGAAGGAAGAAACCGCTAAGAGAGAGGCCGAGTTAGGATCAGGGCCAACTACCTCTACACCAGCTGTCCCTCCGCCTGTCCGTCCTGATGCGGGGAGTCCGGGTGATGCCGCCGGGAAAGCTAAGGAGCAAGCCCAAGACCAAGACCCGGAGGACCCTACTCAGGAGGCCGAATAGGGAAATGCCATCATAATACCTCGATAACTTGATACTTTGTACTTAAAACTAGTATACTTTTGATGGTGCGCCTGTGCACCCTTGATATTGGTATCGTAATTTGTAACGTACTTTTACTCCGTGATGTACTTGTGCCTTTCCTGGCCTTTTGATAATCTTGATACTTGTCTATTCTTGAACTTATTCTCGATACCCGACTCTCTTTTTAGTTCCCCTTGTGAGACTCGGTTTTCCGAGTACCACGGGTTTTGATAAGCGGACTTTTCTTTAAGTCCCCAAGACTCGGATGCTAGGGTCTTTCGAGCTTTGATAGCCAAGCAGTTTGTTTCTGTTTCGAAGTCCCCAGTCCCCATGACCCAAAGTCCGAGTCAGGGGGGTGTGGCCTTTCTCAGAGAACAAATTGTTTTCTACCGAGCCGAAAACCTATAGCCGTCCCGTGTAGGTACTGAAGTTATGCTTGATAATCATTGAGTTTTCGGCTATTAGCCTTGTACTCTGCATAACTTGTGGTTTAGATGACCCTTTTCACTATCTTGTACTGTAAGCCGGTTTTCGCGTGGATACCATGTTGTTACATCTATACGAAAAACAGGGTCAGGCAAGTCCCATTGGGCTGCACGGCTGATTGTAATCGTAAGCGAACAGATCATGCCACTTTAGTGCGAGTCACATCGAGCTTAAGTAAGAATAGTCAAGAAAACTTGGCTCCTTTGTCCGGTTATAAGATTGCAGCCGTACTCGTCTTGCGAGTAGTCGGCCCTTATAACTCATAGGCATCAAGGCCGGGTTTTTGGGTTTGTGACTATGCTATTCAAGCAGCTAGCCCCCAAGACCTATATATATGCGACATACTTGATGATACTGATGTACTGATAGCAGAGAATACTACTTACTTGTAATCGAAGCAAAGATCATAATAAGACTTGATAACCATCTCTTTTACTGATACGAAAAAGTTTGGGTCAGCAGGCCGCCTCATTAAAAACCTTCCAGTCCCCTTAGATACCCTGGGTAGGAAAAGAGCGCGTCTGAAACCTGCTGCCCGTTACACTGTTTAGTTCTTCTTGGGAATCGGTCCCGAGCTGACGCGACCGATGCACACTCTCCACTTGTTGGACTTTTTCATGATGAGTACCGGGTTTGCTAGCCAATCCGGGTGAGGTGTTCTCATAACGCGGCTAGCTATGAACGGCGGTGTGATTTCTTCTCCCATGCCAGATTGTTTAGAGGAATCGTTCTTGATGAAAGCCACCATCTTAGCATCTTGTTCTGATCTGGGTTTTGCTTTTTCTCCTTTAGTGCTCAGCCTTTTTGAGGTGGTCCTGTCCTCCGGGTCTGCTTGAGACCGGTAATGTTTGAGTTCCTCTTTTCTACAGGCTTGCTCGGCCATTGCCGTGTCTCCTTCATCGCATTCAGCTGCTATATCTCGATTTCCATGTATGGTAATGGTCTGCTTAGGACCCGGGATTTTTAATTGTAGATACACATAACACGGCCTCGCCATGAATTTAGCATAAGCTGGACTTCCAAATAGCGCGTGATACGGACTGCGCAACTTAACCACCTCGAAAGTAAGCCACTCAACTCGATAATTGTCCTTTGATTCCCCAAAAGCTACTTCCAATGCGTTTTTTCCCTCGGGGCATGCTGAATGACCCGGTACTATGCCATGGAAAACTGTCGTACTTTTTTGGAGCTGAGATTCCTTGAGACCCATGCGTAGAAAGGTTTCCTAGTACAGGATATTGATGCTGCTTCCTCCATCCATCATGACCTTTTTCAGCTCGTACCCATTGACCTGTGGTGCAACTACCAATGCTAAGACTCCCGGGTGTTCTACTCTTTCCGGGTGATCTCTTCTGCTCCATGTTACATCTTGTTCTGACCACCTCAAATATCTCGGGATAGCCGAAGAGATTGAGTTGACCGCTTGCTTCAGTATCTTTTTATCCTTGTTAGAGCCTCCGGTAGTATGCACGTGATATTGACCCAACTGTTTGGGGTTGGCCTGGAAACCTCCAGCTCCCCCTTGATTGTTGCCCTGATTTCCGGCTGCCGGGTTACCGGCCGGGGGTGGGCCGTTGCCCAGGTTTCCACCCTGACCCGGTCCTCCTCCCCGACCCGCACCTCGCATGGCTCTGTTCACTTCCTCGTTCTTCCACCTCTGTAAGTCGGCGCATTGCTCCAAGGAGTGATTAGCCGGCTTGCCGTTCCTGCTGTGCTTTGGGCATGCCATTCTAAAGATGTCCCAACTGTTACCTGGCCTTGGAGGCCCTTGATAGTGTCCTCCATTGTGATTTCCAGTGTTAAAATTCCCTTCAGATCTAGGTCTCGAAGACCCGGCCTCTGTGTTGGCGACAAACTCGGAGCCTCCTTCAAACGGGCGCTTGTTCTGGCTATTTCCGTTATTACCCAGTGCTGATCCATTGCCGGTTCTTCCGCTATTACTTGTGTTTGCTTTTGCCTTTTTGTCATCAATTTCCTCCTCTGTAGTATCTGTTGCAGCATGTTTGTTGCACGCATCCATCAATTCTCCCATTGTAACCTCCGACGCATTCCGACTGGATTTCATGCGAGTTAACTTTTGCACTAAAGGTATATACTTGCATGTTTTTGCCATAGCTTGTAGTGCATCCTTGGGCTGAATATCTGTGGACGAGTGAAGTATCTCCATAACCCGGTGCACCCAACTGCGCGCCGACTCTCCCTTTTTCTGAACGCATCGCTCTAGATCATCAATAGTGAACAATTTTCTGCACGTCCCATGAAAGTGCTTGACAAACGCGGTCTTCAATTCCTCCCAGGACTTGATCGACCCTTCCGGCAGATTGGTGAACCATAACTTCGCTGCTCCCTCTGACATCATCAGGTACATGAACTTGGCTTGAAGATTCTCGGATGCATTGCGAATCGACATTGCCATCTCATAACTGCTCAACCATGTTTCTGGGTCCATAGTCGGCTCATAATTCACTACCTTTCCTGGTTCTTTGAATTTTTCCGGGTAAGGTTCAGCCCTGATGTTGTCCGAGAGACACTTAGGTCCTGCGAGAATGGTAGAAGCTGGCCTTACTCGGGAAACATGTGATCCTGCGGGGGGCACAGCCGGATGTGGTGCTGCTGGTAATCCCTGTACTAAAGACCCGGCCCCGGCTCTCCTGGCCCTGGAGCTATCCACAACAGCTTGCGCTGCTGATGCCGCCGGCGCCGCCTGAACGTGGGGAGGAGGCGGCATTTGCTGCTGCTCTTCCCTCCGCCGCGCTGAACTTGCTAGGATATTGCCGGTATTTCCTCGTTGCTGGCTGACGTATGGCGTCCCATGCATCCGACTTCTATGATC
This sequence comes from Alopecurus myosuroides, assembly GCA_028641055.1. Taxonomy (NCBI): domain Eukaryota; kingdom Viridiplantae; phylum Streptophyta; class Magnoliopsida; order Poales; family Poaceae; genus Alopecurus; species Alopecurus myosuroides. The sequence goes on along the minus strand of CM054057.1, from coordinate 294,278,767 downwards.
CGGATAATTGGCTTGCTGTGCCACCGCAGTGCGTAACATATCGATCGCTTGCCGGGTCTGCTCCGCGTGAGGCGACTCTCTCACGGGGATTTGATTCAAAGCAAGTGTCGCTGCGTACACGTTATCCATAGGATTGTTGTAGTGACCTGCGGGTGTGCGAAAACGCGACGGTGGCGGCGGTGGCAATGCGTTGCCGGTTGTAACCCCAGTCTGTGGCAAGGGTAACCCGGCCTGTTCGTTTGCCGGCTTTATTCCCGTGGTTGCTGGCCGAGGTGCAGTTCCTTGGTTCGCCGCTGGGATCGGTTGGTCCTGAGGCGTGATAAACAATGTAGCCGGATTTATAACTCCACCCAACGCTGGTAACCGGGTTTGATGCCTTTGATGTATTCTGGTTGTTTCCTCTCGGAGCCGGGTTTCCAACGCGTCCAGCTCATGTTGGCGCGTGGCCATCCCTTGTCTTTCTGCTTCTACTTGCCTCCTCTGTTGCTCCAACGCACGACGGGCTACATCTAGATCCCTAGCGCGCTCTGCAACGTTCTCTGGGGTGATAACCGTGGCAAGAACTGTGGGATCTAGGATCAGGTTGTTATCGAACAGGGCCGGGTGTCGTGGATTTGAAGGACCCGCCCCTGGTGTCCGATTTGCTAGGAATCCGAACATATTTTCCTGCAACTCCTCGTCTGGCGCGCGGCTGGTAACCGATGCCGATTCTCCTTCACCCCGGATCAGAATCGGGTTTCCGTTGGCCGCACCCTGCTGCTGGGCCAACGCTTGGGCTGCTCCGACTGCGGCCGTGGTCCCGTTCTCTTGATTGAGGTTGGCCGCAGGTGCCGTGTAGACGGCAACTCGTCGTATGATGCTTGGCGTAAATTCATGCTGTTCCTCTTCGCTATTATTCTCCTCATACCGGTTCTCCAGCAGATCCAGGATGGACTCAGTATCATCTTCTCTCTCAACCAGGTCACGCGGGGTCCATGCCGGATCCCCCGGCTGTTCCCACTTCGTGACGGGTTCTTCTGCCGGATCTGCCGTTCCAACCGATTCTTCTCCATCTTGCTGGATACAAGCGGCCTCCCCTGACATAGAATCAGATCCAAAATTGTCAGGGATCGAACCAGAAGTACATACCATACCGACGAAGACGCTGATCCGGCCGATTGTCACGACGGATCCGGATTCGAGGTGATCCGACTCTGGCCCCCAGCCAGAATCGTCCACCATCTTGTCTCCTTTGTGGTCGATGTAGATCTCGCCGACGACAAGATTCTCCATGTTCTTCCGAGCTTCTCCCGTGATGTAAACACCTTTGGACGCAGGCCCCACGGTGGGCGCCAACTGTGGTGGGATAATCACGGCAGACGTTACCGGGGGTAACTGATCTTGGGGCAAGACGACACAAGCGTTTGGGAGAGGGTTTAGCTCAGAGGAAAACATGATGATGAACTTTGATCTGGTAGCCGGCAATCAAGTCGCCGAATCTCCGATCTCAAGATATAACTCAAATTGCGTGTTACACTGGATACTCGATATTAGGCGAGATTGCTAGAACTCTTGGATCTCCGTAAACTAGACCTAGGGGTTGGTTCATAAAGCACCGTACCCCCTGGCTTGCCCTCCAAGGCGCACCCTGAATCCTACCCGGACACCGCTTACAAACCCTAGTTTTCCTTACCGCAACCCACAATCCGGGTTACGAGCCCTACAAACTTTGGGCCTTCCAGAAGTTTCGTTATCCTTAGCCGGATCCTGCGCCCCGTCCCTTGGGCCGGGTTACACCTTGGAGTTGGCCTACCGGGTTATTATCCCTCCATCAGCATGCAAGCAAACTGCGTGCAGAGTTGGCTTCTTTCTAATTTAACTCGTGGGAGCCTCTCCTTGGAATTTTTTGTACGTTCAAAAAACAAAATCTAAAAAAAACAAAATTTGCCAAGAACGCAAACTATACGTGAACAGAGGGGAGTACTTCAATATATGTTCGGTTACAAACTTCAACATTGGATGGAAGTACACACTTAGTCTTAATTAAATTGAAATAAAATCATAACACAAATACTATCTGGGACAAGCCCCAAACAGGCTCACGCAGGAGCAAATCGATTTATATCTGGCTGGGCTCCCCTGCTTCCTTGGCACCCACTTTGATCTCGCCGCGGATGAGTTCACCTTCCTGGTCTTGCATCCGAATCTTATTCCAGAGTTGTACCATCTTCCTACCCAAGTCATGGTGGACCGGCAGAATCTCAGCCATGGTTTTAGCATCCTTCAAAGCTCTCTGCTTCTGCTACGGCTCGAGTGCATAAAATCTCATCTCCCGCTTGGATTTTGCGAGGATCTATTTCGCGGTCCTGGCTATGTACTTGTTCCGGATTTCGATCTGCCCCATGGTGACCTTGGCATCTAGAACCTGCCTCGAAAGGAAAGTGTGGTCCAGGACTGAACCAGGTTTCTCAGTGGAACAACCGACCCTGTAGGAACTTTTGTAAGAAGATGCATGAAAAAATCCAAAAGGTGGAATAAAAAATGAATGTTTGTACGTTGAAACAAATACCCGACTGCTAGGGAATCCTCGGTCCTCCTCTTATTATACGCAGAGGAGATCGATGAAGACTACATCTTGGTGAGAAATAGAGGAGGAAGCGAACCGATTTCGGCGTGGGGAACGAGAGGGGGAAGAAGAGATAAAATGCAGGCGTGTGAAAGTGGCCATATTAACTCAGTTTCAACTGCACTGCTGACACGCGGTGGAGACGACAAACTACATTCACTCCTCCCACGCGTGGGATTAGCCCACCTTTTCAGCATGAACTATACGTTCTATTGGAGGCTTGGCACGTTCAAGTTGTGTTGGCATGTAAGCACACTCGAGGGGTACGTACATGGACGACATTCGAAAGAACATCACATGGTATGCCAAGGGACAAGGGCTTTTCCGGAGAGGGGCTCCGGAGCGTCTGATTGCCACCACAACACATGGTATGCGATATCATGTGTGTTAGAGTGTGGCATGGGTCTTGGATGCCAAATATTCACTCACCCTCTTTGTTAGGGCTTCACCGACGTCGGATTCTCTCTAGCGGGTTCCACGACAACTTAGAGCCCGAAACTCCCGGATCTGACAGAACGGGGGAAATCTTGCCAAGAGGTTGTCCCTACCATTGACTTGGGTGTTCCTTGGGACTAATATAACACAACCAAGAAATTGGTTCCACCATGCTACCACCTTTCATCTCACTAGAGGGGCCAGAACGACCGTTCCGTCTTTTTCCCCAAGGGGCTATGGTTTCTCCGAAGAGGGGCTCCGGAGCGTCTGAATGCCAGCACATGGTATTCCATACCATGTGTGTTCCCATACAATGTGTTATATGGAATTTCGAAAGTTTCTTGGATGACCAAGATTCTCTAATTCTCTTTGTTAGGGCTTCATCGGCGTGAGGTTCTCTCTGGCGGGTTCTAGGACTACTTAGAGCCGAAACTCCCGGATCTGGCGGAACGGGGGAAATCTTGCCAAGAGGTGGACCCTACCATTTAATTTGGTGTTCCTTGGACCTAACATAACACAACCAAGAAATCTGTTCCACTTTGCTACCCCCTTCCGGCTCATATACGCGGAGAGGCTATAACGGCAGTTCCGTCTTTTTCCCCAACGGGGCTAGGGTTTCCCCGGAGAGGGACTCCGGAGCGTATAAATGCCACCACATCACATGGTATCTCATACCATATGTGTTAGACTATGGCATGGGTCTTGGATTCCAAATATTCCCCCACACTCTGTGTTAGGGCTTCACCAGCGTCGGATTCTCTCTAGCGGGTGCCACAACTACTTAGAGCCCGAAACTCCCGGATCTGACAGAACGGGGGAAATCTTGCCAAGAGGTTCGCCCTACCATTGACTTGGGTGTTCCTTGGGCCTAATACACCACAACAAAGCAATTGGTTCTACCGTGCTACCCCCTTCCGGATCACGTAGAGGGGCCAGAACGGCAGTTCCGTCTTTTTTCCCACGGGGATAATTAAGGTTTCTCCGAAAAGGGGCTCTAGAGCGTCTGAATGCCACCACATTGCATTGTATGCCATACCATGTGTGTTTCCATATCATGTGTGATATAGAGTGTGTAAAGTGTCTTGGATGACCAATAATCCCTCACTCTCTGTGTTAGGGCTTCACCAGCGTCAGATTCTCTCTCGCGGGTTCCAAGACTACTTAGAGTCAAAACTCCTAGATCTGGCGGAACAGGGGGAATCTTGCCAAGAGGTGATACCTAACATTGTATTTGGTGTTCCTTGGAGACATAAAATAACCCAACCAAGCAATCGGTTCCACTTTGCTACCCTCTTCCGGCTCATGTACGCGGAGAGGCTAGAACGACAGTTCCGTCTTTTTCCCCAACGGGGCTAGGGTTTCCCTGGAGAGGCACTCCGGAGAGTATGAATGCCACCACAGCACATGGTATTCCATACCATATGTGTTAGAGTGTGGCATGGGTATTGGATGCCAAACATTCCCTCACTCTCTCTATTAGGGCTTCACCGGCTTCGGATTCTCTCTAGTGGGTTCCACGACTACTTAGAGCCCGAAAGTCCCGGATCTGACAGAACGAGGAAAATCTTGCCAATAGGTTGGCCCTACCATTGATTTGGGTGTTACTTGGGCCTAATATAACACAACCAAGCAATTTGTGCCACCTTTCTACCCCCTTCAGTCTCACGTAGAGGGGCCAGAACGACAGTTCCGTCTTTTTCCCCAAGAGGCTATGGTTTCTCCGAAGAGGGGCTCCAGAGCGTCTGAATGCCAGCACATGGTATGGAATACCATGTGTGTTTCCATACCATTTGTGATATGGAGTGTTTCAAGTCTCTTGGATGACCAAGATTCCCTCATTCTCTTTGTTAGGGCTTCATCGGCGTCGGGTTCTCTCTGGCGAGTTCCAGGACTACTTAGAGCCGAAACTCCCGGATCTGGCGGAAGGGGGAAAATCTTGACAAGAGGTGTCCCCTACCATTGAATTTGGTGTTCCTTGGAACTAACCTAACACACGAAAGAAATAGGTTCCACTTTTCTACCCCCTTTCGGCTTATGTACGTGGGGGGCTAGAACGACGGTTCCGTTTTTTTCCCCAACGGGGCTAGAGTTTCCCCGGAGAGGAACTCCAGAGTGTATGAATGCGACCACAGCACATGGTATGTCCTACCATATGTGTTAGAGTGTGGGATGGGTCTTGGATTCCAAATATTCCCTCACTCTCTGTGTTAGGGTCACCAGCGTCGGATTCTCTCTAGCGGGTTCCACGACTACTTAGAGCCCGAAACTCCCGGATCTGACAGAACGGGGGAAATCTTGCCAAGAGATTGTCCCTACCATTGACTTGGGTGTTCCTTTGGCATAATATAACACAACCAAGCAATTGGTTCCACCATGCTACCCCTTTCGGCTCACGTAGAGGTGCCAGAATGGTAGTTCCGTCTTTTTCCCCAAAGAGGGGCTCCGGAGCGTCTGAATGCCAGCACATGGTATTGCATACCATGTGTGTTGGGGGGTTACCCCCGAATAGGGTAAAGACAGGTGGTAAAGGCCGCTTACAGAAGAGAGGTTTGGCCGAGTAGCCGACTACCGGGTACTCGCTACCCGGTCGACTGCTACCCGGTCTCACCTCAAGATGATCAGAAGGAGATATCAATCAGTTTCTACCATGTCGAGTAGAAGGTTTGGCCCGAGTACAATTGGCGGGAACCTTTGGCGGGAAACTACTCGGGCAGGAAGTCAAAGGAGCCGTTCTGACACAGGATCCCGCGTATCCTGGGTCCGTACTTGGCAGCATTCGAACTACTGTTCACGTGGGGACGGTCTGTCTGACAGTGACAGCATGGAAGCAGTCGGTGGCAGGATAAGGGGGACCTACTCTGTGACTAGGTACAGTGATACCAGTCTGTCCCCTAGTTTTGCCCAACGACTTTACAGAAGCAGCCAAGACCAACGACCAAAGCTGTCAGCGGGTACTCGGAGAAAGGACAGTGTGGACACTATGTCGACACTTGTCTAGGATTTGGACGTATCCGGCTGGGCACCATGTATATAAGGTGCCCCGCCGCCTCCTGCGAGAGGTAGAGAGAGAGAGAGAGGGAGAGGAATGCTCATTTGCTCCCATAGTGCCTCACTAGAAACCCTAGAAACCCTAAGTCCTTGACCTAGCTCTACTCGGAGAGGGGCAAGGGGCTACTCGGTAGCGTTACCATTTGTACTGTGGCTACTCGGTGAGACACCGTAATACATAGGGAAAGGCAGGAGTAGGGGTTTTACCTCCTCACGAGGGCCCTGAACCTGGGTACATCGTGTTGTTTGTGTTGTGTGGATCTTACCTCACGCGGCTACTCGTCGCGTGATCCCTCCCCGGACACCTCCAGCGTCCATCGTCCCCACATCTTTAGCCATCCCATGGCATCTGCCGTGACACCACCACGACAGTTGGCGCCCACCGTGGGGCAACCAGCGGCGCTGGCTGGAGTTTCTGTTCGGACGGGATCTTCATCTGCAGAGCGCGTAGTTTGTGGCCTTGTCCACAGATTCGGCTCCTTCGACTTCGTCACCGACAACGCCGGCTGTTTCGGCGGCAAGGCCATGCCGGAGGGCGGCTCGGTGATCTCCTTCGGCTCGCATCTCGTCTACGTCGCCACCGTCGCCAACGACGCCTACCCCGAGCTGGTGCACGACGCGGAGGATCCTCCCGCGGTTGTTGCTGCTCGCGGAAGGCCTGCATGCAGTTCTGCGTGCTGCGCTGAGGTGATGGTGACGGGCGTGGCGGCCAACGTTGGCGCAGCTGCCACTGGCGCTGCGGCCGTCGTCGAGGAGGTTGACGACCCGCCCGCGGGTGGCAGGACTCACCGGCCCTACGAGAAGGAGAGCAACCTGCCGCCTTCCACGTCTACGGTCATCCCCGCGTCTGCAGCGCGAACCGGCATGCCCACTCCCACCGACGTCGAGCTCCTAGCCGTAAGGGAGCAGCTCGAGCGGCAACGCCAGGAGCTGCTCGCCGAGCAGGCGGAGTTGGAGAAGATCAGGCTTGAGCTGAGTCTAGACCAGCTCGAGTACAACAAGGCTCACGGCTTCACGCCGGTTGCCAGGAGGCCTAGCAGGGTAGGCGCTACCCGGCGCAACCTGGGCGCCGAGATGGCCACTGTTGCGGAGGAGCCCGCGCAGTCCGCCACCGCGAACACCTTCACAAGGCCAAGGTACAGCACGCCCGCCAAGACGCTGCGGGCTGCGGAGGCTGTGGCTGCCGAGTTGCCGCGCCTAGAGGGAGAGGCGCGTCGCAGGCAGCAGGAAAGGCTTGGCGAGTTGGTACTGGAGGCCGCCAGGCAGAACGAGGAGTTCCGGAAGGCCAACCCGGGAGCTGGAGCTTCGCAGGTGGTTCACTCGCACGCGGCAAGATCTAACGATCAAGCCTCATCTCCGCATCCTAGCCGCGAGAAGAGCCGCAGCGGGCGTACGGGAAGAGACAGGCAAATGCAGGTGTATGACCCGGCTGCTGCCGCGAAACAGGTTGCTGTGCCGCAGCAGCCCGGGCAGGAACACAACGCTGCAAGAGCAGGCTCTCAAGCCCATCAAGCTCAAAGCCGTGTCCGAGAAGCCGCACGCCCGGGTACTTCTCGGCAACCCGCAGCCCCGCCTACTCGGCAGAGGCAGCAGCCGCGCCCGGTGGCACCAGTCGCCAGCCCGGTGGAGCAGCCTGCTGCTATGCAGGTGGATAGGTATGATGATGGCTACTCGGCTATGGAGATGGCTGGTTATGACATCCATGACCGCGTGGGTGAGCGCGTGTTGGCGCCTGGAGATGCAAGGCACCAGCTGGACCGTATCAGCTTGTCGGCGCGGCTTGAGAGCACGGGTCCTCCTGGCCCCGAGTGCTTTGGCCCGCGCATCATGAACGAGCCGTCCGTGAAGGGCTTCCAGCTCGCGAGAGGCACCAAGAGCTACAATGGTAGCACCAAGCCTGAAGATTGGCTCAACGACTACGTCACCGCGGTCCATATCGCGAACGGCAACAGGAGATGGGCGGTGCGCTATGTGCCGCAGATGCTAGAGGGTCCAGCTCGCACTTGGCTCAACAACCTGCCCAAGAACAGCATTAACTGCTGGCTGGACTTCTCGGATGCCTTCATCAGCAACTTCACCAGCACCTACAAGAGGCCGAATAGGCCACAGCAGTTGTCGGCTTGCCGGCAGCGAGAAGACGAGACGGACCGCGAGTACCTTACTCGGTGGAGCACCTTGAGGAACACCTGTGAGGGTGTGAATGAAGCGCAGGCCATCACTTGGTTTGCGCAGGGTTGCCGACATGGCAGCATGCTGTGGCAGAGATTGCAGAGGGAAATGCCCAACACCCTGGCCGAGACCATCAAGATTGCGGATCAGTACGCACTCGGTGACCCTACTCAGCCACTGATGGATTCCTCTGAGCCGAGAAGAAACTTCAACAGCAACAAGCGCAACGAGTTCCGCAACAAGCGCCGAGTAGATACTCGGTATGATCCCGAGGAGGTGAATGCAGTGAATGTTGGAGGCGGTGGTGGCCAAAGGCAGAAACCTGCTGGAGCCTACGGGCAGAACCAGAACCAGGGCCAAGGCAACAAGAAACCGTTCCGCACTGCGCAGCCGAGTAGCGGGAACTCCGAGCAGCCGAAGAAGTTTGTCTTCGATGACATGAAGGATGGTCCATGCAGCTTCCACACTCATCACCCCTCAAGGCCTGCGAACCACACTACTCGGCAATGCGAATGGTGGGATGTGATCAAGAGTGATGGCTTGCCTCCTCCACCTCCTCTGCCAGCCGCGAATGCCACTGTTCAGCCTACTCGGGCACCCGCAGCTCGGCCGCCAGTCTATCCGAGAAGAGAGAACGTGAACCAGGTGGCTTTAGGAGCCAACCAGAACTTCAACAACGAGAGGTACCGCAACAACAACAACAACTACAACCGCAACAACAACAACAGAGGCAACAACAACTATCAGGGCAACAACAATGGCAACAACGGCAACAATGGGGGCAATGGCCCTAACCAGTACCAAGAGCACCATGAGAGCTATATGATCTTCACTTCCGAGGCAGTCGACAAGCAGTCACAGCATAGGCGGGCCATGGAGGTCAATGCAGTGATTCCGGCTGTCCCTCACTACATGTACTGGTGCGACCAGGAGATCAGGTGGACTCGGGCGGATCACCCCAAGGTGATGCCCAATCCGGGTGCCTATGCCTTGGTGCTGGATCCCACCTTCTTGGGCCCCGAGAAGAACGTGAGGTTCAGCAAGGTGCTGATCGACAACGGCAGCAGCATCAACATTGTGTACAAGGACACACTCGAGAAGCTTGGCCTGGCCGAGAACATGATGCTGCCCAGCAAGACCACTTTCCATGGCATTGTACCCGGGATCTCATGCAACCCGATTGGCCGAGTGTGGATTGATGTGCTATTCGGTACTCGGGAGAACTGCCGCACAGAGCGCCTGCAGTTTGAGGTGGTGGATCATCAGAGTCCCTATCACGCTCTACTCGGCAGGCCTGCTCTGAGCAAGTTCATGGCCTCTACCCATGTAGCTTACCTGAAGATGAAGATCCCCGGGCCCAATGGCATCATCACCATCTCGGGAGATTACAAGAAGTCCATGGAGTGTGCCTCTGCTAGCTCTCAGCTGGCGGAATCGATGGTGATTGCTGCCGAGAAGAAAAAGATGTACGAGGTGGTGGCCATGGCTCAGTCCGCACAAGCTGGCGCACAAGGCGTGCCGAGTACTCAGCATGGTACTGCTTTCCAAGCTGCCAAGGAGACCAAGACAGTCCAGGTTGACCCCGAGTTCCCGGAGCGCGTGGCCATCATTGGTGCCGGGCTGGCCGAGAAATAGGAAAGCGCGCTCATCCACTTCCTCCGTGAGAATCGGGACGTGTTCGCCTGGACCAATGAAGATCTACCAGGAGTCCCGAGGGAGTTGGTTGAGCACTCTTTGCATGTGCGTCCTGACGCAAAGCCCGTGAAGCAGGCCTTGCGCCGTTTCGGGGACGAGAGAAGGAAGGCCATCGGTGATCAAATCACCAAGCTGCTGATCAGTAACTTCATCATGGAGGTGCTGCACCCGGACTGGTTAGCCAACCCGGTCATGGTCGAGAAGAAAAAGGAAGATCCCAAGGCTGCCACTGCATGGCGCATGTGCGTCGACTACACCGACTTGAACAAGGCATGCCCCAAGGATCCTTTCCCGCTACCTCGCATCGACCAGGTGATCGATTCCACTGCCGGCTGTGAACTGTTGTCTTTCATAGATGCCTACTCTGGTTTCCACCAGATTGCACTCAATCCTGCTGATCAAATAAAGACTGCTTTCATTACCCCGTACGGGGCTTATTGCTATCGTGTCATGTGTTTTGGCCTGAGGAATGCGGGTGCAACCTATCAGAGATGCATGCAGAAATGCTTGCACGACCAACTCGGCAAGAATGTGCAGGTGTACGTAGATGACATTGTCATCAAAACGAATAAAACACATACTCTGCTTGCCGACTTGGAGGAAACCTTTGCTAACCTACGCAGGTACAAAATGAAACTGAATCCGAGTAAGTGCACCTTTGGTGTACCAGCTGGAAAGCTACTCGGTTTCCTGGTTTCTAGTCGGGGCATTGAAGCCAATCCGTCTAAGATAAAAGCTATTGAAAGCATGTCTTTGCCGAGATCATTGAAGGATGTGCAGAAGTTCACGGGTTGTCTGACATCACTGAGCCGTTTTCTGGGCCGAATGGGCGAGAAGGCTCTGCCTCTGTACCAGCTGATGAAGAAGAGCGACAAGTTTGTCTGGACTCCGCAAGCGGATGTAGCATTCAATGAGCTGAAAGCAATGTTGGCTAGCGCTCCTGTCTTGGCTAGTCCGCTACCCAAGGAGCCTATGCTGCTATACATTGCCGCGACTAACCGAGTAGTCAGCGTGGTGATAGTGGTGGAGCGAGAAGAAGAAGGCAAGAGTGTGCAGCGCCCTGTGTACTATTTGAGCGAGGTGTTGTCGAGCTCCAAGCAGAACTACCCGCATTACCAGAAAATGACCTATGGTGTGTACCTGGGCGCCAGGAAGCTGAAGCATTATTTCCAGGAGCATCCCATCACTGTCGTGAGCTCAGCTCCCATCTCGGACATCATGGGTAACAAGGAGGCGAGTGGCAGAGTAGCCAAGTGGGCGATCGAGCTAGCCGCGTACGCTCCCGCGTATACGAGAAGAGAAGCAATCAAGTCTCAGGTACTGGCGGAATTTCTTGTCGACTGGGCCGAGATGCAGTATGAACCTCCTGCTCCAGTTTCCAACTATTGGAAGATGCACTTTGATGGCTCAAAGGTGAAAGAAGGCCTTGGTGCTGGCGTTGTGCTTACATCACCCAAGCGGGATCAGCTCAAGTATGTGTTGCAGATCCATTTCAAGGCATCCAACAATGTAGCCGAGTACGAGGCAGTTGTGCATGGTTTGCGAGTAGCAAAGGAGGTTGGCGTGCAGCGCATTATCTGTTATGGCGACTCAGATCTGGTGGTGCAGCAAGTCTCGGGTACCTGGGATGCCTTGGATGCCAACATGGCGTCGTATCGCTTCCTGGTGCAGTCAATGACTGGGTTTTTCGAAGGCTGTGAGTTCCAGCACATTCACCGAGCAGAAAACGAAGCAGCAGATGAGCTGTCCAAGTTGGGATCTTCTCGGCAGTCCATCCCGGCAGGGATTGCCTTGGAGCATTTGAGGAAGCCATCCATCAAGCCTTCCCCCAACTCGGAATCCATCTTTGTCCCTTCTCTGCCGAGTGAGGAATCTGACCCAATGGAGATTGACTGGGAGAGTGCTGCAGGGAACCGGGGACTGCCGTCCTATACTCGGGGACTGCCGCTCTCTACTCGGGGACTTGCCGTTCCTTACCCGGGGACTGCCATTCCTTACTCGGGGACTGCCGTTCCTTACCCGGGGACTGCCATTCCTTACTCGGGACTGCCGCCCTCAACCCTGAAGCTGTTGCATTCATTGAAGAAGTTCTCGCCAATCGATCTGGGCTGCAGAGAAGCGCTCCTACTCCTCCTGTGCAACCACCAGAGCCTGTCCCAATGGAAATGGACGAACCAGTGTTTCCCGTGCGGGAGACACCGAGTTGGGCAATGCCCATATTATCCTTTCTAAGGGACGGCACTTTACCTGAAGATGAGGTGACTGCGAGGCAGATTCAGAGAAGATCCAAGGGCTACGCCTTAGTCCGAGATGTGCTGCATAAGAGAAGTGCCACTGGTGTGCTGCAACGCTGTGTAAGCCCATAGGAAGGAGAAGAAATCCTGGTGGAGATACATCAAGGAGAGTGTGGGCATCACGCCTCTTCTCGGGCTTTAGTCAAGAAAGCTTTTCGGCATGGCTTCTACTGGCTCACTGCATTGCAGCAAGCTGAGGACATTGTGAGGAAGTGCGCCGGCTGCCAGATGTTCGCAAGTAAGATTCACGTGCCAGCATCCGAGTTGAAAACAATTCCTATCACATGGCCGTTTGCTGTTTGGTGCTTGGATATGGTTGGTCCTTTCAAGCCGGCTAAGGGCAATATGACACATATCTTGGTCATGGTGGACAAGTTCACCAAGTGGATCGAGGTGAAGCCTATTCGGAAGTGCGATGGAGTCACAGCTGTGAAGTTTGTGAAAGATGTGATCATGAGATATGGCTACCCGCACAGTATCATCACCGACAACGGCACCAACTTTGCAGAGGGGGCAATGGTGCGATTTTGCAGAGATAAGCATATCCGACTAGACGTTGCGTCAGTCGCGCACCCTGCCTCCAATGGGCAAGTTGAAAGAGCAAACGGGATGGTACTGGCAGGCATCAAGCCGAGGCTGATTGAGCCACTGCTGAAAACACCTGGGTGTTGGCTAGAAGAGTTGCCAGCGGTGTTGTGGAGTCTAAGGACTACCCCTAACCGGTCAACCGGCTACACGCCATTCTTCTTGGTATACGGGGCTGAGGCCGTGTTGCCAATAGACTTAGAGCATGACTCCCCCCGAGTAGCCCTCTACACTGAGGTGGAGGCGAGAGAAGCTCGAGAAGACGACGTTGACCTGCTTGAAGAAGCAAGAGAGCTGACTCTGTCACGTTCGGCTATCTACCAGCAAAACCTGCGGCGCTATCATAGCCGAAAGGTAAACCCAAGGGTTTTCCGAGAAGGAGACATGGTCCTTAGGCTTGTGCAGCGCACAGCCGGGATGCACAAGCTGTCTCCTCCATGGGAAGGGCCTTTCATTGTCAGCAAAGCGCTGCACAATGACGCGTACTATCTTGTAGATGTGCGCCCATCGCAGGCGAACAGGGCAGATAAAGCTGGAGAGGAAACCAAGCGTCCCTGGAATATAGCTCTACTTCGTCGTTTTCATTCGTAAGCAAAGATGTGTATGTACCCTTTCATCCGAGTTGAAATTCTACTCTGCAATCTAAAATTGTTCTCGGGGACTGCCCTCGTCCAAAATTGCTCTAAGTGTTTTTACTCGGCTCGTTCCTTTGTCTATTCGGTTGCTTCACTTCAGAACTCAAAAGTGCATTGAGTACTGTGTTTAAACCTATATGCCAACTCTTCGACTTTGCTGCTGTCCGAAACCCGGCTTCATGGCAAGCAAGAGAACAAGCAAAAGGTCAATGAGCACACGAAAATCACTAAGGAAGAAAAAGTGCAGGAACCGAGTAGATTGTCGGTTACTTTTTGTTCCTCGTTTTCGTCTTCTCGGTTAAGTGGTGGGCTGCGTTATCATGATTGTTTTCTAGCGGCTAAGTATTTGCAGCCTTGTTCTTTGATTCTTGTGACTCGAATACCAAACAAGCGACAAGTCGCAGGTAGAGCAGAGATGAAAAGACAGGGTGAATAAGAAAAGCTACTCGGGGACTAGCATGGGAACACAGCTCGGCATTGAGCCACTGTCGTTCAAATTGATTAATGTCAACGTAAACTGAGTGGGCATAAAAACTGGGTAGCAAGCGAAAACAAATATTGTTTGATACATATGCTCCCGGCATCCCGGGGATCTGATAAATGTTCAAGTTAAAAAAAAAGTTGCAGGTGGCCTCAGGTTGAGGAGGCAAGGTTCTCGGCGCTGGCATGGGCAGTTGTTTCCTCGACGACGGTCTTGGTAGCAGTTTCTTCGGCGGTGGTTTTCTCGGCAGCTTCTTCGTTGTTGGTGGCGTCCGTTTCCGTCTGCACGGCGGCGGACTCCTCCATCTCAACATCATCCTGGGTGGCCGTCTGCTCGGATGTAGCTGTGGCCACCGAGATGGGGCCTGGAGCCGAAGAGGAGCCAGCGGTGTGGCTAGGAGGTGGCACCGTGTCGTCAAGAGCAGCACCCGAGGAGGTGCCGAAGTTGAGTGGCTCGCTGTCGATGTGGGCATGCTCCTCCTCATCGCTACCCGAGACGGCGGCGCTCTTCCCCTTCCCGGCCTTGCTCCTGGGAGATGCGAAGTATTCGTCCATGTCCTCCTCGTCGTCCTCGTCGTCCTCCACATCGGCTTCCTCCTCGTCTTCATAATCAGTGTCCGGCTCGGGGGGGCCGTCGATGTAGACCTCCGTCTCGGCACACTCGGCAACTTCATAAGCGATCTGCTTGCGCAAGGCCACGCTAGCGGCATCATTCTCCCACTTGGAGTTATTACGCTTCCCGCGGATGCGCTGCATGTCAAGGTTCTCATACCAAGACGCCATGCAGAGAAGCATCACATCTGCACCGGCACGGGCTGCAGAGGCTCGCCACTTCTTCAGCTCGGCCTTCGCTTCCTCCAGCTTGTGGGCGAGATCCCGCATCTTTCTTGGCTGGGGGTCATGAGGCCAGAACAACCTGTGGAGCTCAAAGCCCACGTGCACCAAGTCGGTTCCAACACCGACTAGCTGATCGAAGAAGCTTTTGAGCACCAGCAAGACGTCCTCGATCTCGGAACTGGTATCTGCCGCCTCGCCCTTCGAAAGGCGAAGTGCTCGGTTTGTGGCCAGAATAGGCGCAGATGTGGAATCAAGAGCAGGCCAGATATCTGAAATAGCAAATGGCAACTTCAAAAACCAAGAAGAGAGAGACCGAGAAGAAAAGATGCAGGGAAGAAGAAAACTTACCGATCAATTGGCGGCGCAGCTGCTGCAGCTTGGATTTCCAGGACTCCTCGTTGCCAATGTGTTTGTCTTGGATTCCGCGAAGAGTGGTCATCTGAGCGAAGAGATCGGCATTGGTTTTCTTCAGAGTCTCGCACTCAGACTCGAGGGCCTTCTCCTTGGCTCGGAAGGTGGTCTCGGCCTTGGCCTTCTCGGAGATCGCCCTGTCTCTCTCTGCGCCGATGGTAACGGCATCCTGGAGTGCTTGCTGAAGTCGGAGCTGCAGGGATTCCATCTCGGTGGTGTGGTCCTTCACCAGGGCTACGGCCTGGTCAGACAGCTGTTTCTCCACCTCCGCTGGCTTGATGCAATCCTGGTGCGCCTCAGCAAATGATTTATGATCTTCTGCGGAAAGATAGATAAGGTCAGCAGATATGCAGAGAAGAAACAAATTCGAGACAGCACCGAGTAAACAGCAAACTCACCTTCAAGTTTCTTTATGGTGGCCTCGGCGTTCGCCACGAAAGCGCGGCACTTCTCGTGCTCGTCGACTAGGGCCTTCAGGTTAGCTGCAGAGAAGGGAAGGTTAGTGCCAAAGAAAGCAGGAGCGGGCGTAAAAATAAAACGCAGAAACCGCATAGCTAAAAGGCCTACCCTGCACTTCAGCCAGCTGCTGGCTGCTCTCATTGGCGTTTTTGCTTGCGGCCTCGGCATCTGCCTTCTCTTTCTCCAGTGCGGCGATGCGTCTCCTGGCGATGGAGTGGTTCCAGAGTAGGATGCGGTACAAGTTGGTCCGCTTGAGAACGCTATCCTGAAAACCGAGAAGAAAATGAGTTAGGCAAAGCAGAGAAGATTCGGCCCGAGTAGGAGGCTACTCGGAGAGTATCCACCTACTCGACCCAAATCTCGGGGACTGGGAGTGATGGTGAGAAAGAAGAAAGGCGAGTAGAAGAGAAGAAAGTTATACTCGGAAAAGGCAAAAAGACTTACTGCGTAGCTCTGTTCGATATCTTCGGCGTTCTTGCGGTGCAAGAACATCTTGGCTGCGAGGGTGGCGGTGTCGGTGGAGACGGACATGGGCTGGTGTCCCAGGTCGATCTTGTTCCACTCCACGCGGTAGTGGTCGACGGGGCCAAGGGTCAAGCCGTGCCACTTCTCCTCTCCGAGAACCCCGCTGTCCCACTTAGCGCTGATATAGCCGACAGTATCCAGTACCTGCTCAAGACCCTTGGAGGTTATTGGCTTGTCTTGGGGTCCCCGAGAAGCAATATTGACGGGTTTATTCTGGGCTGGATCGAAGGGAGGAGTATTCCTGGCTACTGCCTTCCTCCCCTTCTGAACAGCTACAGCTTTATCTTGGGGAGGGAAGCCGATGCGATGTTGGTGGCTAACCTCAATCATATATTCCGGGTAGCAGGGCTGGCCAGCAGCGCGAGCGCCCGCAGAGAGTGCAGCAGGAATCGGGCCGGAGTCGCGGATCACGAGTGCTCCGCCTGCGGATGCGCCTTGCTCCCTGGCCCTTTTCTTCGTCTGCTCCTTCTCGATCTTCTGCTTCTCGGGATCCTCGGGTTTCTTCCCCTCTGTCTTGGCTTTTGCCTTCTCGGCGACTGCTTCCTCGGCAGCTCGCCTCTCGGCTTTCTTCTGTTCAGCCCTGGCCTTCTTCTGCTCGGCCTTGGCTCTCTCAGCAGTTTCTTTCTCGGCTTTGGCCTTCTCGGCGGCTTCCTCCTTGGCCTTGGCCTCCTCGGCAGCCACCTTGTCGGTAGTCACCTTCTCAGAAGGGCCCTTCTCGGAGCAGTAATCCCTCAGAGCATCAAGGGCCCGTTGCCTGGTTACTCGCCCAGGAGGGCTGGATGTGTTCTTACTCTGTGGTGACAAGGAAGATGTCGGCGGTGTAGGGTCTTGCGCAGTTGGTGGCGCTACGGACCCATCGTCCAGTGCAGTCACTAGCTGGGCGCTACTCGGAGCGCCGCCCGGCAACGGATAAGCATCCGTGACGGTGGCGTCCGCAGCGGTGTTGTCTCCTACTTGCTGCTCGGCAGCAAGATTGTCTCGTGCACCAGCCTCTGTGCTGGTTTGCTCTTGTTCTACTTCAGGCCGCTCGGGGGCGGCAGTGTCTTGCGAATCCTGGTCTCGGACCTCCTCGGCATTGCTAGCCGGAGGAGAAGGTGGTCTTTCGAGGTGGACGGCAGCGTCCTGAGCTGCCGCTTCTGATCCTGCTCCCTGAGCGGAAGTGATCGGTGCTTTGGCGGCAGCAGCGTGGGCAGTGTTATCCTCCTCGTCGTCATCGACATTGATCAGAGGAATTGGAGTTTCCTTGGCTTGGCCGGATGCACAAGCGGCGTTCACGTCCAGGGGAGCTCTGCGGAAAGAGGAGAAGGGAATCAGGAATTGGAAGAAAATGGGGAAAATGGCACTGCGCGAGAAGAAAGACGACCGGGAAGGAGGCTTACGCGGTAGTGGAAGAGAGCTGTTTCCTCTTTCTCTTCGTGGTGAGCTTGGTGAGTTTCTTCTTCTCGGGGGTCTCTCCCTCCTCGGCGGGCTTCTTCTTCTTCTTGGCAGGAGGCGCTTGTGCTTCGCCGCCTGTCCGTTTGCGAGTTTCGGGAGGGGCAACCGACAGAGGCTTGACGACAAGGGGCGCATCACCATCGTTCTCGTCCTCATCCTGGTCGTCCTTCTCCGCAGCGGCCTCATCTGAGAAATTCAAAGGAAAGAAGAAGTGAATCAGAAATAGCAATACAAGGAGTTGATGCTTCCCGGAAACAAGCAAGATGAGGATGCTATTACCGTCGGAGCCATCGTCCGCCCAAGTGTTAAGGACGTCGCGCTTCTCGGGAACGGGGCTGCTCTGCTCCGCGTCATCAGAGGGGGGAACATCATCCTCCTCGCGATCCTTGGACCAGTTGTCCTCGAAGACCTCGCTGCTTTCAGTGAGCTGGCGAGTAAGAGTCTGAAAGGCAGAGAAGGATCACAAGTTAGCCGAGTACCAGAATAGAACTCTACTCGGGTAGGCGTGCACCCACAAAGCACACTAAGCCTAGGCCTTTTTCTAAAAATTCCTACTCGACGAGGCGTGCAGGCACAAAGCACACTAAGCCTAAGGCGATTTAGCTAAGTGTCCTACTCGGTGCACAAGGCGATTGCCAGTCGAGGCGAAAGGAGAAGCTATCTACTCGGAAGGCAGAGATGAAAACAGAGTAAGGGAGACGTACCCGCAAGATTGGAGTCCTACGGCTGAACGGGAGGAACCCGTACCGCCACTTCTCGTTGAGGCTGGTCTTCAGGATGTTCCTGGCAAGCCTGGGAACGTCAGCATCGTCGATCTCGACGGTGGTGGTCCTGGTGCAATCGCGAGGCCCTCCCATGTAACACATGAGGTGGCATCGCTCCTGCAGAGGAAGCACCCGGCGTTTGATCCAGCACGCTACTGGGTCGTCATTCCTGAGGCCATGCGTCTTCAGCCAGGCGAGTTGCGTCTCTATCTCGGTGGCGTTCTCGTCGTTGACGGGCTTCTCCTTCCAATTCGACCCGAGTGGAGCACGCTTGCTCCAAGGGGGCAGATTGATCCGATCGTCAACGGGGCCTCCATCAGCGGCGGCAACGTTCCTCACGTAGAAGAACGTTTGCTGCCACATTCGGCAGGAATCCAGCCCCTGGATGCGGGGGTGGTTCGTCCCGTTGCGCTGCACCATCATGGCGCAGCCGACGTCGGTGGCGCGGGCAACGCCCGCGCTGTCCTTCTTCCCGACGGATTGTTGGCGGAGATGGAAGTAGTGGAGCCACGTCTCCACGGTGGGCCTGATGCCGAGGAAGGCCTCGCACACCACGACGTGGTATGCGAGGAAAACGACTGCATTGGGCGGCAGATGGTGCATCTGCAGCCCGAAGTGATTCAGGAACTTACGCATGAAGTCCGATGCTGGCAGCCCGAATCCGCGCTCGAAGTGGGACATGAACACCACGCGCTCTCCGTCCCTGGGCTTGGGCACGACCTCGTCGTCGGGTGCCCGGCACTCCACGCCGGGGGGAACCCTTCTCTCGTTCACGAGCCAGGCGAGGTTGGCTTGGGTGATGGAAGAACCGGCCCAGCAGGACTTGGCCATGGTCGCGAGTGGAAGAATCGGAAATCAGACGGGGTTGGTGGTGGAGCGAGTCCGCGGCGGCGCAGAGGCTAGTGCGGCGGCGGAGCGCTCGATGGCGGAGAAGAACGGGAGGAAGAAGAGGAAATGAGCAGGGAAGGGGAAAAGGAAGTTACCGCGGGGGTATTTATACCTCCTCGGCGAGATTACCGTTACCGCTACGGGAGTGGGATCGATTGTGGCGTGTGGTGGGTCCTGTGGCCGGCTAGAAACGCACACACGCGAGAACCGCGCGCGTAACGGCCGCATTGGATCCCACTACAAGATCGTGGCCAGTAAATGCGCGTGATGGGACATGACGGCCGGTGGGCCCACGGCGTGAAAACTGGACACGTGGCGTCGTGTCCTGGGCAACCAAACGACAAGGTCGTGGATGCTTGACACGCAGGCAGTGCCTGCGTGAAGGGCTGGATGTTGCTCTGCGCTGCAGAGGCTTAGTTTGCGAAATTTCGCTAAGTCTTTTTACTCGGATACAGAGTAGAAAGCAAGTGCTACTCGGAAAGAGGAGACTCAAGATACTTTCCGGATAGCTACTCGGAGGACCTACTCGGCATCTTGAGGTTCGATGGCTGGGATGCAAAGGCTGGTTTTAAGCTGGCAGAGCCTAGTGAACAAGTTCGCAAGACTCAACCAGCTTCGGGGACTGCTGTTGGGGGGTTACCCCCGAATAGGGTAAAGACAGGTGGTAAAGGCCGCTTACAGAAGAGAGGTTTGGCCGAGTAGCCGACTACCGGGTACTCGCTACCCGGTCGACTGCTACCCGGTCTCACCTCAAGATGATCAGAAGGAGATATCAATCAGTTTCTACCATGTCGAGTAGAAGGTTTGGCCCGAGTACAATTGGCGGGAACCTTTGGCGGGAAACTACTCGGGCAGGAAGTCAAAGGAGCCGTTCTGACACAGGATCCCGCGTATCCTGGGTCCGTACTTGGCAGCATTCGAACTACTGTTCACGTGGGGACGGTCTGTCTGACAGTGACAGCATGGAAGCAGTCGGTGGCAGGATAAGGGGGACCTACTCTGTGACTAGGTACAGTGATACCAGTCTGTCCCCTAGTTTTGCCCAACGACTTTACAGAAGCAGCCAAGACCAACGACCAAAGCTGTCAGCGGGTACTCGGAGAAAGGACAGTGTGGACACTATGTCGACACTTGTCTAGGATTTGGACGTATCCGGCTGGGCACCATGTATATAAGGTGCCCCGCCGCCTCCTGCGAGAGGTAGAGAGAGAGAGAGAGGGAGAGGAATGCTCATTTGCTCCCATAGTGCCTCACTAGAAACCCTAGAAACCCTAAGTCCTTGACCTAGCTCTACTCGGAGAGGGGCAAGGGGCTACTCGGTAGCGTTACCATTTGTACTGTGGCTACTCGGTGAGACACCGTAATACATAGGGAAAGGCAGGAGTAGGGGTTTTACCTCCTCACGAGGGCCCTGAACCTGGGTACATCGTGTTGTTTGTGTTGTGTGGATCTTACCTCACGCGGCTACTCGTCGCGTGATCCCTCCCCGGACACCTCCAGCGTCCATCGTCCCCACATCTTTAGCCATCCCATGGCATCTGCCGTGACACCACCACGACAATGTGTGTTCCCATACAATGTGTTTTATGGAATGTGGAAAGTTTCTTGTATGACCAAGACTCTCATTCTCTTTGTTAGGGCTTCATCGGCGCCAGGTTCTCTCTGGCGGGTTCTAGGACTACTTAGAGCCGAAACTCCCGGATCTAGCGAACGGGGGAAATCTTGGCAAGAGGTGTCCCCTACCATTGACTTTGGTGTTCCTTTGACCTAACCTACCACAACCAAGCAATTGGTTTCACTTTGTTACCCCCTTACAGCTCATGTACGCAGAGAGGCTAGAACGTCGGTTTCGTCTTTTTCCCGAACGGGGCTAGGGTTTCCCCAGAGAGGGACTCCAGAGCGTATGAATCCACCACAACACATGGTTATTCATACCATATGTGTTAGAGTGTGGCATGGGTATTGTATTCCAAATATTCCCAAACTCTCTGTGTTAGGGCTTCACCAGCGTCGGATTCTCTCTAGCGGGTTCCACGGCTATTTAGAGCCCGAAACTTCCGGATGTGACAGAACGGGGGAAGCCTTGCCAAGAGGTTGGCCCTACAATTGACTTGGGTGTTCCTTGGGCATAATATAACACAACAAAGAATTGGTTCCACCGTGCTACCCCCTTCCGTCTCACGTAGAGGGGCCAGAACGACAGTTCCGTCTTTTTCCCCAAGGGGCTAATTAAGGTTTCTCCGAAGAGGGGCTCTGGAGCGCGCGTCTGAATGCCACCATAGCACATGGTATGCCATACCATGTGCGATGGAGGGATGCTAACCCGGTAGGCCAACTCCAAGGCATAACCCGGCCCAAAGGACGCTGCGCAAAGATCCGGCTAAGGGTAAAGAAACTTCTGGAAGGCCCAAGTTTGTAGGCCTCGTAACCCGGATTGTGGGTTACGGTAAAGGAAAGCTAGAGTTTGTATGCGGTGTCCGGGTAGGATTCAAGGTGCGCCTTGGAGAGTAAGCCAGGGGGGTACGGGTGCTTTATAAACCAACCCCCAGGTCTAGTTGAAGGGGATCTGAGAACCCTAGTAGTACCGTTTGATATCGAGCATCCAGTGTATATGAGAGATCGAGTTAATATATTGAGATCGGAGACTCGGCGACTTGATTGCCGGCTACCAGATCGAGTTCCATCATGTTTTCGTCTGAGCTAAACCCTCTCCCAAATGCCTGTGTCGTCTTGCCCCAAGATCAGTTACCCCCGGTAACGTCTGCCGTGATAATCCCACGACAGTTGGCGCCCACCGTGGGGCCTGCGTCCAAAGGTGTTTACATCACGGGAGAAGCTCGGAAGAACATGGAGAATCTTGTCGTCGGCGAGATCTACATCGACCACAAAGGAGAGAAGACGGTGGACGATTCCGGCTGGGGACCAGAGTCGGATCACCTCGAATCCGGATCCGTCGTGACAATCGGCCGGATCAGCGTCTTCATTGGTATGGTATGTACTTCCAGTTCGATCCCTGACAATTTTGGATCTGATTCTGTGTCAGGGAAGGCCACTTATATCCAATCAGATGAAGAAGAATCAGTTGGAACGACATATCCGACAGAAGAACCCATCGCGAAGTGGGAACAGCCGGAGGAATCGGCATGGACCCCGCGCGACCGGGTCGAAAGAGAGGATGATACCGGGTCCATCCTGGATCTGCTGGAAAACCGATATGAGGAGAATAACAGCGAAGGGGAACAACATGAATTCGCGCCAAGCATCGTACGCCGGGTCGCGGTTTACACGGCTCCCGCGACCAATCTCAACCAAGAGACCGTAACCGCGGCCGCGGCCGGGTCAGCACAAGCATTAACCCGGCAGCAGGGGCCGGCTAACGGAAACACGGTTTTGGCCCAGGTTGACGGAGAGTCGGCATCGGTTACCAGTCAGGCGCCATAAAACGAGCTACACACGAACACGTTCAGATTCCTAGCAAACCGGACACCAGGAGCGGGTCCTTCCAATCTGCAACACCCGGCCTTGTTCGACAATAATCTGGTCCTAGATCCGACGGTTCTTGCCACAGTTATCACTCCAGAGAACGCGGCGGAACGTGTTAGGGATTTGGATGTAGCCTGTCGTGCATTGGAGCAGCAGAGAAGGCAAGTAGAAGCAGAAAGGCAAGGGATGGCCACACGGCAACGCGAGCTGGATGCACTGGAAACTCGGCTCCGAGAGGAAACGACTAGAATACATCAAAGGCACCAAACTAGATTACCAGCATTGGGAGGAGTCATAAACCCGGCCGCACTATTTATCACACCTCAGGATCAGCCGATTCTAGCGGCAAATCAAGGAACCGCCCCTCAGCCGACAACCGGAGGAGCACAACCGGTAGATACGCAGGCCGGATTACCTACACCACAGACTGGAGTTGCTGCTGGCAATACTGTACCACCGCCACCACCACCACCACCATCGCGTTTTCGCACACCAGCAGGTCATTACAACAATCCCATGGACAACGTGTACGCGGCAACGCTTGCACTAAATCAAATCCCCGTGAGAGAGTCACCCCACGCAGAGGAGACCCGGCGGGCGATAGATATGCTGCGCACCGCGGTGGCGCAACAGTTAATTACCCGGATCACAGAAGTGGAATGCATGGGACGCCATATGTCAGCCAACAACAAGGTAACGCTGGAAACATCCAAACAAGTTCGGCACGGCGGAGGGAAGAGCAGCAGCAAATGCCGTCTCCTCCACACGTTCAGGCAGTACCAGCAGCATCAGCAGCACAGGCCATCGTGGATAGTTCCAGAGCCAGGAGAGCCGTGGACGGGTCTACGGGACATGGGCCACCAGCGGTACCGCAGCCAGCTGTACCCCCTGCAGGATCACATGTTTCCCGAGTAAGACCAGCTTCAACCATTCTTGCAGGGCCTAAGTGTCTTTCGGATAGCATCAGAGCCGAACCTTACCCGGAAAAGTTCAAAGAACCGGGTAAAGTGGTGAATTATGAGCCGACTATGGATCCGGAAACATGGTTGAGCAGCTATGAGATGGCCATGTCGATTCGCAATGCGTCCGAGAATCTTCAAGCCAAATTCATGTATCTAATGATGTCAGAGGGAGCAGCAAAGTTATGGTTCGCCAATCTACCGGAAGGGTCTATGAAGTCATGGGAAGAATTGAAAACTGCGTTTATCAAGCACTTTCATGGGACGTGTAGAAAATTATTCACTATTGACGACTTAGAGCGATGTGTTCAGAAGAAGGGAGAATCAGTGCGCAGCTGGGTCCGCCGGGTTATGGAAATTCTTCATTCGTCTACGGATATTCAGCCCAAGGATGCGCTGCAAGCTATGGCAAAGACCTGCAAGTACACACCTTTAGTACAAAAGTTAACTCGCATGAAATCTAGTCGGAATGCTTCGGAGGTTACAATGGGAGAATTGATGGATGCATGCAACAAACATGCCGCAACGGACACTACGGAAGAGGAAACTGATGATAAAAAAGCCAAAGCAAACACAAGTAGTAATGGAAGAACCGGCAACGGATCAGCACCGGGTAACAACAGGCAGAACAAGCGTCCGTTTGAAGGAGGCTCCGAGTTTGTCTCCAATACTGAAGCTGGATCTTCCAGACCCAGAGCAGAAGGAAATTTCAATGCTGGAAATCACAATGGAGGAAACTATCAAGGGCCACCAAGGCCGAGTAATAATTGGGACATATTCAGAATGGCATGCCCGAAGCATAGCAGGAACGGTAGGCCAGCTAACCACTCCTTGGAGCAGTGCGCCGACCTACAGAGATGGAAGAATGAGGAAGTGAACAGAGCCATGCGAGGTGCAGGACGGGGAGGAGGACCGGGTCCAGGTGGTCAGAACAGGACGTAACATGGAGCAGAAGGGACCACCCGGAGAGAGTAGAACACCCGGGAGTCTTAGCATTAGTAGTCGCACCGCAGGTCAATGGATATGAGCTGAAAAAGGTTTTGATGGATGGTGGAAGTAGCATCAATATACTGTATTGGGAAACCTTCTTACGCATGGGCCTCAAGGAGTCTCAGCTACAAAAAAGCTCAACAATTTTTCATGGGATAGTGCCGGGTCATTCAGCGTGCCCCGAGGGAAAAATCGCATTGGAGGTAGCTTTTGGGGAATCAAAGGATAACTATCGAGTTGAGTGGCTCACTTTTGAGGCGGTCAAGTTGCACAGTCCTTATCACGCGTTATTCGGAAGGCCGGCTTACGCCAAATTCATGGCTAGGCCGTGTTACGTGTATCTACAGCTAAAAATCCCGGGTCCTAAGAAGACCATTACCATACATGGAAATCGAGACATAGCAGCTGAATGCGATGAAAGAGACGCAGCAATGGCCGAGCAAGCCTGTAGAAAAGAGGAGCCCAAGCATTACCGGTCTCAAGCAGACCCGGAGGACAGAACCACATCAAAAAGGCCGAGTACTGAAGGCGAAAGAGCAAAGTCCAAGGCAGCACAAGATGCTAAGATGGTGGCTTTTGTCGAGGATGATTCCCCCAAACAATCTGCCATAGGAGAAGAAATTGCACGACCGCTCACAACCAGCCGCGTTATGGAAACACCTCACCCGGGTTGGCTAGTAAAACCGGTACTCATCATGAAAAAGTCCAGCAAATGGAGAATGTGTATCGGTCACGTCAGCCCGGGACCGGTTCCCAAGAAGAACTAAAAACAATGTAACAGGCAGCAGGTTTCAGACGCGCTCTTTTCCTACCCAGGGTACCTAAGGGGACTGGAAGGTTTTTAATGAGGCGGCCTGCTGATCCAAACTTTCTCGTATCAATAAAGAGATGGTTATCAAGTCCTATTTTGTTACGATCTTTACTTCAGTTATAGGTTAGTAGTATCCACTGCTACCAATACATCAGTATCATTAAGTATGTTGAATATATATAGGTCTCGGGGGCTGATTGCTTAAATAGCACGGCCACAAACCCAAAGACCCGACCTTGATGCCTATGAGTTATAAGGGCCGATTACTCGCAAACGAGTACGGCTGCAATCTTATAACCGGACAAAGGAGCCAAATTTTCTTGACTTTTCTTACTTAAGCTCGATGTGACTCGCACTAAAGTGGCATGATTTGCTCGCTTACGATTACAGTCAGCCATGAAGCCCAATGGGACTTGCCTGACCCCGTTTTCGTATAGATGTAACAACATGGTATCCACGCGAAAGCCGGCTTACAGTACAAGATAGTCAAAAGGGTCATCTAAACCACAAGTTATGCAGAGTACAAGGCTAATAGCTGGAAACTCAACGTTTATCAAGCATAACTTCATTATCCGTATGAAATAATTCCGGGTTTCGGCTTAGCAACAACAAGTTTGTTCTCTTTGAAAAGACCACACACCACAGACTCGGATATTCGGGCCTTGGGGACTGTGGGTTTCGAAGCAGGATCAAGTTATTTCGTTGCTAAGCTTGAAAGACCCCAATGTCTGAGTCGTGGGGACTTGGGGACTTAAAGAAAAGTCCACCTGTCAAAACTCACGATACTCGGAAATAAGGAGGGGAATAAAAAGAAATGAAAAGAAAGTTGGATTATCAGGAATAAGATAGACAAGTATCAAGTTCATCAAAAAAGCCTAGAAAGGCACGAAGTGCATCACAGAATTAAAGTGCGTTGCAAGTTGCGACACCAGTATCAAAGGTGCACAGGCGCACCGTCAAAAGAATACTTGTTTCGAATAAAAGTATCAGACGATCGAGGTATTTCGATGGCAACTGCCTATTCGGCTTCCTGAGTAGGGTCCACATCTTTGCCCTTGGCCTCCGGGTCTTGCTCCTGGACTTGCTCTTTGGCTTTATCGGCATCATCACCCGGATTCTTCGAGGCAGGATGGACAGGCGGAAGAACAGCTGGTGTAGAGGTGGTTGGCCCTGATCCTAACTCGGCCTCTCTCTTTGCAGTTTCTTCCCTCTTCCTGGCCGAGTCAGCAGCCCATTTCTCCAAAACATCAAAGGGCGGGGGTGCGTCCTCTGTAACGATTTTTCCTTCAGCATCGTATGCGCTCATGTTCAGATCCATACTATCGGTCAAAGTGGTGGCCGAGTGACGCACTGCGGACTGTATGGCCTTGAAGTCCTTGGGTGTAAACTTGGAACCATCTGCCTTGAATTCTGGAAACCCGGATATTACCTTTGCCGGATCAAGCTTCGGAAAGTAAGCCTTGGCCAGGGTAAAGGCCCGGGTCATACCAATCCGGCATGACGAGCGTTTCCAGATTTCAATCCAGGCAGGCACAGTGGAGCAGGCTTGGATGAGATTTTCTTCACCCAGATATACCTCAGTAGGCCACTTCACGGCATCCAGTATAAACTTCATGCCGGCAAAGAAAGTCCGGAGCACAGTCTTTAAGGTTCTAGCCTTGGCAATGGCATCCTCCTCTGGGGCCGCAAGGTTGGCACCTACAGTTGAAACAAAGGAAGAACGTATCAGTAATCCCGAGTATCATATAATAAAGTAAAGGCATGAAGTCAGTCGGCAGCAAAAACTTACTAAGCAAGATGCGATAGGTATCGGTAACCTGGTCCGATAATTTTTTCAGTGCGGTTTGAGCAGTAGTGCACTTCTTCTTGTATTTAGAAACATCCTTCTTCAAGGTTTCCATGTCAGCCTCAAGGGCTTCTCTACGCTTCACCTCCGCAAGAAGAAGTTGTTCGGTCTTGAGCAAAACTTCGTCAGACCGGGTCATCTGTGCCTGTAAAGAACAAGGGGTACAAGTATCAGTCGGGTATCATGGCAAGCCGACTATTGAATAAAGTACCAAGCATAACTTCAACAAAGTTATGCTCGGAACTTGGGGACTAAGTGTATACTGTGAGATATCAAGTGTTGTTACCTGATGCTCGGCGGCCATGCGCTCCAGAATATTGCTCTCTGACGTCTTCATATTGAGGAGAGCGCTCATCAGTTCATCAAAGGTATCATTACCCGTATTAGAGGACCCGTGGCCTTGGAACCTCGGAGAAGGAGTTTTCTTCTTAGCAGAAGGCGGCCTCCGGGCCATTCGAATGTCGGAATCCGATGCTCCCTCTCCCGCACCCAGAGTTGCGGTTTTGCCCTTCTTGCTTGCATGAGAGGCTATCGGATACTCGGCTTCTTGTCTGGCCGGGTTTACTGGTGACGCTTGTTCTTCGCCGCTAGACGCGGCTGTTGTCTTATCAGCCAGGCTCCCCTTACCCGGGTCATCGGTCTCCATATCCTCTTGGTCGCTAATAACGACCGTGGCCCTATAGATAGTATGAGTGAGCAGTTAGTGTACAATCAGGAAAGGGTGATGAAAATGTGATAGAACATCAGGAAAGGGATTTTACCCGGTATTCACCGCAAAGTCCGAAGGGAATTCGCTGCTGGACCCGGGCGAAACTGAAAAGTATCAAGCAAGATTTCATAAGGGAATGGTTCAGGAAGATTGTTTCGTCCGAGAAAGGATAGGGTAAATACCAGCGCGCCGAGTTGGAGACAATGAAATACCCGGGTTAAGAGCATCATCACCCGGGTTATTTCGAGTCGCTCTGCGCTTGGTCATGGGCGACTCCTTCAAATATGGCCAGTGGAATAACGTCAAGTTAGCTCATGTATATCATCAAAGGAATACGAATTGAATGAAAGGAGGCGATATGAAACCTTGAGGGCGGCCCCTCGGGGTTTTCTCTTAGATCCGACTTTGACTGTCGGATCCACTTCCTCCTCGTCACTGGCAGATTCTACTTTGCCGTCAGTCTCTTCTCCTTCATCCTTGTCCTCTGACTCTGGAAGTTATCAAGGTCACAGTTGGAAAATGAAGAACGGGACACGATGAACTCAAGGGAATTGCGTGAAGTTCGAAACACACCTTCATCCGAGTTAATGCCCTCCTCTTGCTCCTCTGGGTTTTCGGAGTTAGGAGGAGTTTCAATCTTCCAAAAGGGATCATCAGCCTGGGAGGAAGGTATAAGAGTAAGGGTTATTAGTCATATCGAGTGGAAGGTGTGAAAGAAAGAGTATGAAAATCGAGTCTTTACCTTGGGGGCTGGGTTCTCCCGAGTGAAGGGTTCTAAGCCGGCTATGTTCCAGATTACCTCCATCTTCTCTGTCAAGAAGCTCTTGATAGTTTTGTTGGTATCTCCGGCTGCAAAGCTGTGGGTGGAGTACCGGAGCGAGTCCGTGGCGTGCCCTGAATACTCGCACATCAACTTAGTGCGGATGGAGTTGGGTTGGATCCGGAAATCGACCCAAGTTTTCACCAGGTTAAGCCCAATGAGACCCTGGGCCGACAGAACAGAGATTTTGGCTAGTAAAGGCCGGATGGCCTCCCTGTCCGAGTCAGGGGCAAAGGCATTAAAAGATTCGGAGATATCAAGAAGGCCCTCCGAGTAACCCGGCAGTTTCTTTTGGCCGGGTGGGGAGGTGTCTCGGCAGTAGAAGTACGAGAGTTGCCAGTGTTTGACGTGGGAGTTGAGGGTGAGGGGTGGCATCAGAGAATTCTTGCGGCGCTGGATAGAAACCCCGCCGCAAGCGAGAAGTGCCCCGTCACCGCTTTCGCGGCACGGTTTGCACTGGAAAAGCTCGACAAAAAGAGCCAAACTTGGCGGAGTGCACAAGTATGAATCGGAGAGAACGATGAAGTGGGAGATATTTAATACGGAATTAGGCCCTATGTCAAAAATGCGAAGGCCATAATGGCTTAGAATATCACGGAAGAAAGGATGACCCGGAGGACGGAAGCCCCGGGTCACGTGTTCCACAAAACATATTACCTCGTCCTTCGCCGGGGTAGGCCGGGTCTCGTTGCCCGGCACCCTCCAGTGGATTTCCTTTTGAGGAGGTAGAACCCCTAACTCGGCCAGTTCTTCTAACTTGGCCTTGGTGACCGAAGATCGCGCCCAGTTGGCGGATATGGAATTGGTGGTCTTGGCCTTGGCTGGTGTTTTTCCCTGCTTTTTGGGAGCCATTTGATTAACCTGCAAAGCACAAGGTAGAAGGATACAAGGAATAAGACCCGGAAACCATAAACTGGTCGAATATGGGTGAGTGGTATCGAGACAATATGGAAGTTACATACTATCCGGGTGTCATTTCGTGGAGCAAGGTTCAAGTTATCCGGG
This sequence comes from Alopecurus myosuroides, assembly GCA_028641055.1. Taxonomy (NCBI): domain Eukaryota; kingdom Viridiplantae; phylum Streptophyta; class Magnoliopsida; order Poales; family Poaceae; genus Alopecurus; species Alopecurus myosuroides. The sequence continues at coordinate 294,248,880 of CM054057.1, read as the reverse complement.
TATCAAGCGTCATTATAAAAATCATGGAGGCTTATGCATTAAAATAATGTTTGAGGGTGATAGATGGTTACACAGGTATCTATTACGAATAAAGGGAGTCGGAAAAGGGAAGATTTTCCGGATGATAGAGGTGAGGGCGGAAAAATTGGGCGGCCCGAGCCCAGGCTAGAGATTCCATTTCTGGATTTGTGGCAAAATTAGCAGCTATGGGCAGTAGGGGAGTAAAGTGAAGTTAATATCCAATCCATTGGATGGACTAGAGTGAGTACAAGTGACTTAATTCGGCATGACCGGGAAAATGGCCGGCGGGTTGACCTAGATCTAATCTGAAGAAAATCAAGAAATTGCGGAGGACAGTTAACGGGTATGGGAGGCTTACTGGAGGAGATCGAAGCGAAGCTCGACGGAGGCAAATAGCGCAAGATTGGTGCCCCTTTGCGATTCCCGACGGGCCGGTTGGGGGTTTGGCGGCGGATCTTGGCGGCGGTGCAGAGTGCGCTGTGGCGGAGCGTAGCCGGCGGCCGATAGGCTCCGGTGATGCGCGCGGGGTTTCCGTGGTGGCGCTCTGTGAGCTTGAGCACGGAGGAAGAAAGGAAGAGGAATGGGGGAAAGTGAGCCGTTGGGGTTAGGGTTACCCCTACGAGCATATTTATAATGGTTCGTGTGGATAAGTTTGGTTCCACAAGCGGGAGCCGGGGATTGCGGAGTAACGGCTATCTGTTTGAGTTTTGCGAAATACGCTTTAAGTGTTGAACGTGATATCTGGGCAGAAATAAGAAGGAGATATTCTTCATAATATCAAGATCAATTATCGAGTAAAGTGCAGGATCTTGACACTTTTATCAGGGCTTAGACCCGGAAAGCTAAGCCGGGTATTTGGAGAGGAGCCGAGTTACCATATGGCCACCGTGGAGCTGGGCCTAGCTGTTTATCGAAGCGTTTTAACCCAGCCTTCATGCATTTGGGCATTTGATGTTTTTTCAGGGAATAGCAAGCGCTTCAAGGAAGGATCCGTGAAGCCCAAGCTATTCTGGGGACTACTGATGGAGGGATGCTAACCCGGTAGGCCAACTCCAAGGCATAACCCGGCCCAAAGGATGCTGCGCAAAGATCCGGCTAAGGGTAAAGAAACTTCTGGAAGGCCCAAGTTTGTAGGTCTCGTAACCCGGATTGTGGGTTACGGTAAAGGAAAGCTAGAGTTTGTATGCGGTGTCCGGGTAGGATTCAGGGTGCGCCTTGGAGAGTAAGCCAGGGGGGTACGGGTGCTTTATAAACCAACCCCCAGGTCTAGTTGAAGGGGATCTGAGAACCCTAGTAGTACCGTTTGATATCGAGCATCCAGTGTATACGAGAGATCGAGTTAATATATTGAGATCGGAGACTCGGCGACTTGATTGACGGCTACCAGATCGAGTTCCATCATGTTTTCCTCTGAGCTAAACCCTCTCCCAAATGCCTGTGTCGTCTTGCCCTAAGATCAGTTACCCCCGGTAACGTCTGCCGTGATAATCCCACGACAATGTGTGTTTCCATACCATGTGTGATATAGAGTGTGGAAAGTGTCTTGGATGACCAAGATTCCCTCACTCTATGTGTTAGGGCTTCATAGGCGTCGGATTCTCTCTGGCGGGTTCCAGGACTACTTAGAGTCGAAACTCCCGGATCCGACAAAATGGGGGAATATTTCAAAGAGGTGTGCCCTAAAATTTTATTTGGTGTTCCTTGTACATAACATAACACAACCAAGCGATCGGTTCCACTTTTCTACCCCCTTCCGGATCATGTACGCGCGTGGAGAGGCCAAAACGGCGGTTCCGTCTTTTTCCCCAACGGGGCTAGGGTTTCCCCAGAGAGGGACTCCGGAGCGTATGAATTCCACCACAGCACATGGTATTCCATACCATATGTGTTAGAGTGTGTCATGTTTGTTGGATGCCAAACATTCCCTCACTCTCTTTGTTAGGGCTTCATCGGCGTCGGATTCTCTCTGGCGGGTTCCAGGACTACTCAGAGCCGAAACTCCCGGATCTGGCGGAACGGGGGAAATCTTGCCAAGAGGTGGCCCCTACCATTGACTTTGGTGTTCCTAGGACCCAACCTAACACAACCAAGCAACCGGTTCCACTTTTTCCACCTTCTGGTTCATGTACGCGGAGAGGCCAAAACGGGCGTAACGTGTTTTTCCCCAACGGGGCTAGGGTTTCCTCGGAGAGGGACTCCAGAGCGTATGAATGCCACCACAGGACATGGTATGCCATAATATATGTGTTAGAGTGTGGCATGGTTCTTGGATTACAAACATTCCCTCACTCTTTGTGTTAGGGCTTCACCGGCGTCGGATTCTCTCTAGCGGGTTCCATGACTACTTAGAGCCCGAAACTCCCGAATCTGACAGAATGGGGATAATCTTGCCACGAGGTTGTACCTTCCATTGACTTGGGTGTTACTTGGGCCTAATATAACACAACCAAGCAATTTCTTCCACCTTGCTACCCCCTTCCGGCTCACGTAGAGGGGCCAGAACGACATTTCCGTCTTTTTCCCCAAGGGGCTATGGTTTCTCCGAAGAAGGGGCTTCGGAGCGTCTGAATGCCAGCACATGGTATGCCATACCATTTGTGTTGCCATACCATGTGTGATATAGATTGTGGCAAGTGTCTGCGATGACCAAGATTTCATCACTCTCTTTGTTAGGGCTTCATCAGCGTCGGGTTCTCTCTGGCGGGTTCGAGGACTATTTAGAGCCGAAACTCCCGGATCTGGCGGAACGGGGGAAATCTTGCCAAGAGGTGGCCCCTAACATTTACTTTGGTGTTCCTTGGAACTAACCTAACACAACGAAGCAATCGGTTCCACTTTGCTACCCCTTCCGGCTCATGTACGCGGAGAGGCTAGAACGACAGTTCCGTCTTTTTCCCCAACGGGGCTAGGGTTTCCCCGGAGAGAGACTCCGGAGCGTATGAATGTCACCAAAACAAATGGTATGCCATAAAATATGTGTTATAGTGTGGCATGGTTATTTGATGCCCAACATTCCCTCACTCTCTGTGTTAGGGCTTCACCGGTGTCGGATTGTCTCTAGCGGGTTCCACGACTACTTAGAGCTCGAAACTCCCGGATCTGACAGAATGGGGGAAATATTTCCAAGAAGTTGGCCCTACGATTGACTTGGGTGTTATTTGGTCCTAATATAACACAACCAAACAATTGGTTCCACCTTTCTAACCCCTTCCGGCTCACGTAGAGGGGCCAGAACGGTAGTTCCGTCTTTTTCCCCAAGGGGCTATGGTTTCGCCGAAGAGGGGCTCCAAAGCGTACGAATGCCAGCACATGGTATGCCATACCATGTGTGTTTCCATACCATGTGTGATATGGAGTGTGTAAAGTGTCTTGGATGACCAAGATTCCCTCATTCTCTTTGTTAGGGCTTCATCGGCGTCGGGTTCTCTCTGGCGGGTTCCACGACTACTTAGAGCCGAAACTCCCGGATCTGGCGGAACGGGGGAAATCTTGCCAAGAGGTGGACCCTACCATTGAATTTGGTGTTCCTTGGACCGAACCTAACACAACCAAGCAATCGGTTCCACTTTTCTACCCCCTTCTGACTCATGTACGCGGACAGGCTAGAACGGCGGCTCCGTCTTTTACCCAACGGGGCTATAGGGTTTCCCCGGAGAGGGACTCCGGAGCGGCTGAATGCCACCACAGCACATGTTATGTCACACCATATGTGTTATAGTGTGTCATGGGTGTTTGATTCCAAATAATCCCTCACTCTCTGTGTTAGGTATTCACCAACGTCGAATTCTCTCTAGCGGGTTCCACGACTACTTAGAGCCCGAATCTCTCAGATGACAGAACGGGGGGAATCTTGCCAACAGGTTGGCGCTACCATTAAGTTTGGGTGTTCCTTTGGCGTAATATAACACAACCAAGCAATTGGTTCCACCATGCTACTCCCTTACGGCTCACGTAGATGGCCCAGAACGATAGTTCCGTCTTTTTCCCCAAGGGGCTAATTAAGGTTTCTCTGAAGAGGGGCTCTGGAGCGTCTGAATGCCACCACAACACATGGTATGCCATACCATGTTAGTTTCACTAACCTGTGTGATATATAGTGTGGAAAGTGTCTTGGATGACCAAGATTACCTCACTCTCTGTGTTAGGGCTTCATAGGCGTCGGATTCTCTCTGGCGGGTACCAGGACTACTTAGACGGAACTACCGGATCCGACGGAACGCGGGGAATATTGCCAAGAGGTGGTCCCTAACATTTTTTTTGGTGTTCCTTGGACATAACATAACACAACCAAGCAATCGGTTCCACTTTTCTACCCCCTTCTGACTCATGTACGTGGAGAGGCTAAAACGGCGGTTTCGTCTTTTTCCCCAACGGGGCTATGGTTTCCCCAGAGAGGGACTCCGGAGCGTATGAATGACACCACAACACATTGTATGCCATATCATATGTGTTAGATTGTGCCATGGGTCTTGGCTGCCAAACATTACCTCACTCTCTCTGTTAGGGCTTCACCGGCGTACGATTCTCTCTAGCGAGTTCCACGACTACTTAGAGCCCTAAACTCCCGGACCTGTATGAACGGGGGAAATCTTGCCAAGAGGTTGGCCCTACCATTGAATTTGGTTTTCCTTGGGCATAATATAACACAACCAAACAATTCTTTCCATATTGCTACCACCTTCCGGCTCACGTAGAGGGGCCAGAACGGCAGTTCCGTCTTTTTCCCCAAGGGGCTATGGTTTATCCTAAGAGGGGCTCCAGAGCGTCTGAATGCCAGCACATGGTATGCAATACCATGTGTGTTGCCATAACATGTGTTATATAGAGTGTGGAAAGTGTCTTGGAGGACCAAGATCCCCTTACTCTGTTTATTAGGGCTTCATCGGCGTCGGATTCTCTCTGGCGCGTTCCAGGACTACTTAGAGCCGAAACTGCCGGATCTGGCGGAACAGGGGAAACATTGCCAATAGGTGTCACCTAACATTTACTTTGGTGTTCCTAGTACCTAACCTAACATAACCAAGCAATCGGTTCCACTTTGCTACCCACTTCCGGCTCATGTACGCCGAGAGGCCAGAACGACGATAACGTCTTTTTCCCCAACGGGGCTAGGGTTTTTCCCCGGAGAGGGACTCTGGAGCGTATGAATGCCACCACAGGACATGGTATGCCATACCATATATGTGAGAGTGTGGAATGGGTCTTGGATGCCAAACAATTCCCTCACTCTCTGTGTTAGGGCTTCACAGCCGTCAGATTCTCTCTAGCGGGTTCCACGACTACTTAGAGCCCGAAACTCCCGGATCTGACAGAACGGGAGAAATCTTGCCGAGAGGTTGGCCCTAAAGTTTACTTTGGTGTTACTTGGGCCTAATATAACACAACCAAGAAATTGCTTCCACCTTGCTACCCCTTCCGGCTCACGTAGAGGGGCCAGAACGACAGTTTCGTCTGTTCCCCCAATGGGCTATGGTTTCTCCGAAGAGGGGCTTCGGAGCGTCTGAATGCCAGCACATGGTATTCCATACCATGTTTGTTGCCATACAATGTGTTATATGGAGTGTTTCAAGTGTCTTGGATGACCAAGATTCCCTTATTCTCTTTGTTAGGGCTTCATCGGCGTCGGGTTCTCTCTGGCGGGTTCGAGGACTACTTAAAGCCGAAACTCCCGGATCTGGCGGAACAGGGGAAATCTTGCCAAGAGGTGGCCCCTACCATTGACTTTGGTGTTCCTTGGACTTAAGCTAACACAACCAAGTAATCGGTTCCACTTTGCTACCCCCTTCCGGCTCATGTACGCGGAGAGGCTAGAACGACGGTTCCGTCTTTTTTCCCAACGGGGCTAGGGTTTCCCCGGAGAGGGTCTCCGGAGCGTATGAATGCCACCAAAACAAATGGTATTCCATAAAATATGTGTTAGAGTGTGGCATGGTTCCTGGATGCCAAACATTACCTCACTCTCTATGTTAGGGCTTCGCCGGCGCCGGATTCTCTCTAGCGGGTTCCACGACTACTTGGGTCTGACAAAAAGGGGGAAATCTTGCCAATAGGTTGTCCCTACCATTTACTTGGGTGTTAATTGGGCCTAATATAACACAATCAAGAAATTTGTTCCACCTTGCTACCCCTTCCGGCTCAACTAGAGGGGCTAGAACGACAGTTTCGTCTTTTCCCCAAGGGGCTATGGTTTCTCCGAAGAGGGGCTTCGAAGCGTCTGAATGCCAGCCCGTGGTATTACATACCATGTGTGTTTACATAACATGTGTTATATGTAGTGTGGAAAGTGTCTTGGATGACCAAGATTCCCTCATTCTCTTTGTTAGGGCTTCATCGGCGTCGGGTTCTCTCTGGCGGGTTCGAGGACTATTTAGAGCCGAAACTCCCGGATCTGGCGGAACGGGAGAAATCTTGCCAAGAGGTGGCCCCTACCATTTACTTTGGTGTTCCTTGGACCTAACATAAAACAACCAAACAATCTATTCCACTTTCTACCCCCTTCCGGCTCATGTACGCGGAGAGGCTAGAACGGCGATTCTGTCTTTTTCCCCAACGGGGCTATAGGGTTTCCCCGGAGAGGGACTCCGGAGCGTTTGAATGCCACCACAACACACGTTATGTCATACCATATGTGTTAGAGTGTTTCGTGGGTCTTGGATTCCAAATAATCCCCTCTCTCCGTGTTAGGGATTCACCAGCGTCAGATTCTCTCTATCGGGTTCCACGACTACTTAGAGCCCAAAACTCCCAGATGACAGAACGGGAGAAATCTTGCCAAGAGGTTGGCCCTACCATTGACTTTGGGTGTTCATTGGGCGTAATATAACACAACCAAGCAATTGGTTCCACCGTGCTACCCCCTTCCGTCTCACGTAGAGGGGCCAAAACGGCGGTTCCGTTTTTTCCCCAAGGGGCTGATTAAGGTTTCTCCGAAGAGGGGCTCTGGAGCGTCTGAATGCCACCACAACACATGGTATTCCACAGCATGTCTGTTGCCATACCATGTGTGATATAGAGTGTGTAAAGTGTCTTGGATGACCAAGATTCCCTCACTCTCTGTGTTAGGGCTTCACCGGCGTCGGATTCTCTCTGGCGGGTTCCAGGACTACTTAGAGTCGAAACTCCCAGATCCGACGGAACGGGGGGAATCTTGCCAAGAGGTGGGCCCTAACATTTTCTTTGGTGTTCCTTGGACATAACATAACACAAACAAGAAATCGGTTCCACTTTTCTACCCCCTTCCGGCTCATGTACGCGCGGGGAGAGGTTAGAACGACGGTTCCGTCTTTTTCCCCAACGGGGCTAGGGTTTCCCCAGAGAGGGAATCCGGAGCGTATGAATGCCACCACATCACATGGTATGCCATACCATATGTGTTAGAGTGGGCATGGGTCTTGGATGCCAAACATTTCCTCACTCTCTGTGTTAGGGCGTCACCGGCGTCGGATTCTCTCTAGCGAGTTCCACGACTACTTAGAGCCCGAAACTCCCGGACCTGACAGAATGGGGGAAATTTTGCCAATAGGTTGGCCCTACCATTTAATTGGGTGTTCCTTGGGACTAATATAACACAAAAAACAATTGGTTCCACATTTCTACCCCCTTCCGGCTCACGTAGAGGTGCCAGAACGGCAGTTCCGTCTTTTCCCCCAAGGGGCTATGGTTTATCCGAGAGGGGCTCCGGAGCGTCTGAATGCCAGCACATGGTATGCCATAATATGTGTGTTTCCATACCATGTGTGATATAGATTGTGGCAAGTGTCTTAGATGACCAAGATGCCATCACTCTCTTTGTTAGGGCTTCATCGGCATCGGATTCTCTCTGACGGGTACCACGACTACTTAGACCCGAAACTCCCGTATCTGGCGGAACGGGGGAAATCTTTCCAAGAGGTGGCCCCTACCAGTTAATTTGGTGTTCCTAGGACCTAACCTAACACAACCAATCAATCGGTTCCACTTTGCTACCCCCTTCCGGCTCATGTACGCGGAGAGGCCAGAACGGCGGTAACGTCTTTTTCCCCAACGGGGCTAGGGTTATTCCGGAGAGGGACTCCGGAGCGTATTAATGCCACCACAGGACATGGTATTCCATACCATATGTGTTAGAGTGTGGAATGGGTCTTGGATACCAAACATTCCCTTACTCTTTGTGTTAGGGCTTCACCGGCGTCGGATTCTCTCTAGCGGGTTCCACGACTACTTAGAGCCCGAAACTCCCGGATCTAACAGAACGGGGGAAATCTTGCCAAGAGGTTGGACGTACCATTGAATTGGGTGTTACTTGGGCCTAATATAACACAACCAAGAAATTTCTTCCACCTTTCTACCCCCTTCCGGCTCACGTAGAGGGGCTAGAACGATAGTTCCTTCTTTTTCCCCAAGGGGCTATGGTTTCTCCGAAGAGGGGCTTCGGAGCGTTTGAATGCCAGCACATGGTATGCCATACCATGTTTTCTTCCATACCATGTGTGATATGGAGTGTGGAAAGTGTATTGGATGACCAATATTCCCTCATTCTCTTTGTTAGGGCTTCATCAGCGTCGGGTTCTCTCTGGCATGTTCCAGGACTACTTAGAGCCGAAACTCCCGGATCTGGCGGAACGGGGAAAATCTTGCCAAGAGGTGATACCTACCATTTACTTTTGTGTTCCTTGGACCTAAACTAACACAACCAAGCAATCGGTTCCAATTTGCTACCCCCTTCCGGCTCATGTACGCGGAGAGTCTAGAACGGCGGTTTCGTGTTTTTCTCCAACACGGCTATAGGGTTTCCCCGGAGAGGGACTCCGGAGCGTATGAATGCTACAACAACACATGTTATGTCATACCATATGTGTTAGAGTTTGTCATGGGTCTTGTATTCAAAATATTCCCTCACTCTCTGTGTTAGGGATTCACCAGCGTCGGATTCTCTCTAGCGGGTTCCACGACTACTTAGAGCCCGAAACTCCCAGATGACAAAACGGGGGAAATCTTTCCAAGAGGTTGGCCCTACCATTGACTTTGGGTGTTCCTACGACGTAATATAACACAACCAAGCAATTGGTTCGACCATGCTACCCCCTTCCGGCTCAAGTAGAGGGGCCAGAACGGCAGTTCCGTCTTTTTGCCCAAGGGGCTAATTAAGGTTTCTCCGAAGAGGGGCTCCGGAGCGTCTGATTGCCACCACAACACATGGTATGACATACGATGTGTGTTGCCATACAATGTGTGAAATAGAGAGTGGAAAGTGTCTTGGATGACCAAGATTCCCTCACTCTCTGTGTTAGGGCTTCACCGGCGTCAGATTCTCTCTAGCGGGTTCGAGGACACTACTTAGGGTCGAAACTCCCAGATCTGGCAGAATGGGTGGAATATTGCCAAGAGGTGGGCCCTAACATTGTATTTTTTTGTCAGACCCCGGACCCAGGGATATACATACTGTTATTTGCTCCTAGTCATGGATCCACAAGGGCTTTAGGGTTACCAACCCTGGCCGCAACAAACAACGGCAGGCAGACTCGATTCATCCGCACGCAGACCGGATCACCACGGTCTACTACTCCTTGTATCCATACTAGTCATAACCAATTATGCATAAGCAAGCGTCCACGAGTCGGATGAAACTGAATGAACGGGACCAAAGCTATACAGAGCTGCTATGTGTCCAGAAAGTGCAACAACAATCGAGGGTTACTGGGGTTACCTCGCCCCAGGCCGAATTACATCGGCAGGTGGGCTCGGACATGGATCATCGGATCCACAACCCCTCGACTGCGACAACTATGCAGGCATAGCCAAAACTGTATAACAATGGGCTCGAAACCAACAACTGATCAAAGCAACACTCTAGAAATGGAAGCTGTATTGAACAGGTATTACTAGAGTATAGCTTTACAAACAGAGGTCACATGACCCAACATTAAATCAGACAACGGAAATCAAATTATGTTGCTAATCAACAAGAACCAAAAAGGCCTAAGAGGCCGCAACATAAGGCGACGTCCCAGCCATATATTCCAGGCTGCTACCTGGGAATCCCAAACTACTCGTCGATGTCCACGTTGAATCACCACCGAACTGAGGAACTCCACCTGAACCAAGTTGAAGCAAACATGAGTATAGGAGGTACTCAACAAGACTTAGTTAACCTATTATATATCTGCTTCTTTTAGAAAGAGTTATGAAGGTTATTTTGCGTAAAGCCATCTTTGTTTTCCAAGTTGAGGAAGGAGTAGCATGTCTCATGGAGTATTTTGAAAATAGATGAGAAACCTACTCAACTACTTATATCATCATCTTTTTAAACCACCAATATTATTTCAGCACCTCGTGCTTTCAAAGATCGCCACCTCAAGTTGTTCCGGTAACGCATGCTACAAGGTAACCCCTCTCGGCATCCTTCATTCATTATCAACAAGTTTTTAGTCATTCCGTTCAAGTTATCTATGATCATAGAATCCGTCACCAAGTCGTCCTTAACCACGGACACGGCTTTTCGAAAAGATTTAACCCTGCAGGGGTGTACAACTTTAACCACACGTACCAACAAACTCTTAATTCCAGTACATTAGCACTATTCCGGGAAGTGCCGGAAGATGGAGGTTGACCACGACCTTTCCCTTGCTTGGCCTATTCCATGAGTCGCTCCGAGTAGAGATGGACCGCCAATAGGGAGTGGCCATCTCCTGCCGGGTCTCTATAGTTGTGAGCGGTGCTTCAACTACTGTCTCGCCACAGACTGTTACACCGCCACGTCCTAGTTTTGTAAACTTTTTTAACATCCCCGCAAATCCAAATGGAAAGCCCGAACTAGGCAACTCATGGAACAAACTAGGCAAGTTGAGACCGAGGGGAATCTAATCCCCGAGTGGATGCACGCCCAGTCTTGGCTCAAAGACGAGAACTCGCTCTTAGGGGCATGAACGAGACAACCACCACAGACCCTCTGTGGTCTCGTCATCCACACCTTTAAATCATATTAAACAAGTCCTCTTAACTTTCCACAACATCCTATCATACTAGATTCATTCGCAACGCTGATTTATCAACCCGATGGAGGAGAGATAACAAGCATGTACGACTAAGCACAACATATTTAAGGCTTTGGCGATCAACACAATCAAACCTATGGCTGCTAGGAGTAATGGATCAAGATAAGTAGGCTATGCATGGTATAGGAGAACTCTAACTACTAACACAAGATACAGTCGGAATCGAATGCAATGTACGAGAATCAAAAGTCTTTCGAAATCATATATGGGCAGATGAGAGGTTATGCTTGCCTTGCTTCAAGAAAACCAGAGAAAGTCTTCAGGAATAAGTGCTTGACTTGTCGGTTAGGATCAAGTATTCGTCATGCCGTTGTTGATCTTCTCTTCGGAGTCACGTTCTACCGATCATAAGCAAAGCACCGAAAGAGAAACAACAATCAAACATGGCGTCGATGAAATGCACAATATGTATGCATGAGCAAGTTAATGCACTTAAATAAAGCCCTAAACATGTTCAATGGGTTTCTAGGGTTCGTATGTCAGTTATGAAATTTTATTGAAATTATCCCGAAATGGGCCCGAAGGGGCGTTCGGGAAATTATGAAAGTGAGTACCATTTTAATTGCTCAAATGGGGCGTTCCGGGCAATTATGAAAGTGAGTACCATTTTAATTTCTCAAATGGGTTTGAAAACATCATAAACAGATTGCATTTTTCATTTTGTGAATTTTGGTATATAACTTTTAATTTTCTAATTTTATTTAATAAAAATTCATTTTACCTATTTTAAATGCATTAAACAACATTAAATAATGTTTAATATTCAACTTTATCAAACATGATTTAAAATGACATATTTGGATAGAGAATAATTTTCTAAACATTTTGGTACCTCACTTTTATTTTTCTGAATTATAAAACAAAAGTTATTAATTATTCAATTTTATTTCCTTTTCTGGAATTTCCTGGAATTCCTAAAAAAGAGGAGTTATGACGTCACTGTGACATCACAATGCTCTGTTCTTCACAGGTTGATCCCAAATTTGATCGAATTCGTGTGCAATTCGCAAATTAAAACATGCCACGAGGGAGAGGAGAGTGTAGGGAGTTGAGGGGTGGTGGCGGAGGGCCGAATAGCCGACGGATTCCTCGCCGGCGACGAGGTCCGACGACGGCCGGCGGTGGTGCACGGCACCGGGGCGGTATAGAGGGGTAGGGGCAAACGGAGGGCACGGGGAGGCTCACCACGGCTCGGGGAGGCTAGTGGAGTGGTCGGAGGGGGCAGGGGCGGCCGGAGTCGGCGACGGTGAGCGCGGGGAGCCGGCGGCCGTGGCGGATGGCGGCGGAGGAATTGAGGCTCTCCCGGGGCTCCTCGGGGGCCACACGAGCTCGAGGGGGGTGAGGCGGAGGTGGAAGAGCTAATGGGGAGGTCAGAGGGGCGCGGGGCTGCCTTATCGCCGGCGTCAAGCGACGGATGGCATCGACCGGGGTTAGGGTTTGGGTTTTCCTATGGGCGGGAGGCAGAGAGAGAGGAGGCAGAGGTGAGGAGAAGATAGAGGAGGCCACGCCTTCTCCCCTCGACCTTATCCTCGCAGAGGGGAAGCAAGCAGGAGGTGGCCGTGCGAGGCCGGCGGTGAGGGCACGCAGGTGTCTGCCTTCCTGAGGTAGAAGACAAAAGGAGAAATTGCGAAAAACCCCTCGAAAAGGATGATACTTCATAGAGGTCCTTCTTTCTTTTAAAAACAGAACTAAAACAAAGTTTTGAGGGCCTTTTTGCAACCAGAAAAATTGGCAAAAATAGCTTTTGGAAAGCTCATAGAATTTCCAACCAAACCATTACTTGGTTTTCCAATTTTGAAATTGTTTTGAAAACAAATTTTGGGTAATCACTTTAACCGATTTTTATGCCAGTTTCATTTAAATTCAAATTTAAATTGTTTCAAATTTATTTCATGCATGAATGACATGAGCACAACACAACAAACCCTATTGTAGCAAAACAGGGATGTTAAATTTGTGTTCCTTGGATATAACCTAACACAACGAAGCAATCGGTTCCACTTTGCTACCCCCTTCTGGCTCATGTATGCACGCGGAGAGGCCAGAACGGCGGTTCCGTCTTTTTACCCAACGGGGCTAGGGTTTCCCTGGAGAGGGACTCTAGAGCGTATGAATTCCACCAAAGCACATGGTATGCCATACCATATGCGTTAGAGTGTGGCATGGGTCTTGGATGCCAAATATTCCCTGACTCTCTGTGTTAGGGCTTCACCAGCGTAAGATTCTCTCTAGCGGGTTTCACGACTACATAGAGCCCGAAACTCCCGGATCTGACAGAACGGGGGAAATCTTGCCAAGAGGTTGGACCTACCATTGACTTGGGTGTTACTTGGTCCTAATATAACACAACCAGGAAATTGCTTCCACCTTGCTACCCCCTTCCGGCTCACGTAGAGGGGCCAGAACGACAGTTCCGTCTTTTTCCCCAAGGGGCTATGGTTTCTCCGAAGAGGGTCTTCGGAGCGTCTAAATGCCAGCACATGGTATGCCATACCATGTTTGTTGCGATACCATGTGTTATATGGAGTGTGGAAAGAATCTTGGATGACCAAGATTCCTCATTATCTTTGTTAGGGCTTCATCGGCGTCGGGTTCTCTCTGGCGGGTTTCAGGACTACTTAGAGCCGAAATTCCCAGATCTGGCGGAACGGGGGAAAATCTTGCCAAAAGGTGGGCACTACCATTGACTTTGGTGTTCCTTGGACCTAACCTAACACAAACAAGCAATTGGTTCCACTTTTCTACCCCCTTCCGGCTCATGTACGCGGAGAGGCTAGAATGACGGTACCGTCTTTTTCCCCAACGGGGCTATAGGCTTTCCCCGGAGAGGGACTCCGGAGCATATGAATGCCACCACAGCACATGTTATGTCATACCATATGTGTTAGAGTGTGTCATGGGTGTTTGATTCCAAATATTTCCTCACTCTCTGTGTTAGGGATTCACCAGCGTCGGATTCTCTCTAGCGGGTTCCACGACTACTTAGAGCCCAAAACTCTCAGATGACAGAATGGGGGAAATCTTGCCAAGAAGTTGGCCCTACCATTAACTTTGGATGTTCCTTGGGTGTAATATAACACAACCAAGCAGTTGGTTCGACCGTGCTACCCCCTTCCGGCTCACGTAGAGGGTCCAGAACGGCAGTTCGGGCTAATTAAGGTTTCTCCGAAGAGGGGCTCTAGAGCGTGTGAATGCCACCACACCACATGGTATGCCATACCATGTGTGTTGCCATACAATGTGTGAAATAGAGTGTGTCAAGTGTCTTGGATGACCAAGATTCTCTCACTCTCTGTGTTAGGGCTTCACCGGCGTCGCATTCTCTTTGGCGGGTTCCAGGACACTACTTAGAGTCGAAACCCCCGGATCTGGCGGAACGGGGGGAATCTTGCCAACAGGTGGGCCCTAACATTGTATTTGGTGTTCCTTGGACATATCCTAAAACAACAAAGTAATCAGTTCCACGTTTCTACCCCCTTCCGGCTCAGGTACACACGCGGAGAGGCCAGAACGGCGGTTCCGTCTTTTTCCCCAACGGGGCTAGGGTTTCCCCGGAGAGGGACTCCAGAGAGTATGAATGCCACCGCAGCACATGGTATGCCATACCATATGTGTTAGAGTGTGGCATGGGTCTTGGATGCCAAATATTCCCTCACTCTCTGTGTTAGGGCTTCACAAGCGTCAGTTTCTCTTAGCGGGTTCCACGACTACTTAGAGCCCGAAACTCCCAGATCTGACAGAACGGGGGAAATCTTGCCTAGAAGTTGGCCCTACCATTGACTTGGGTGTTCCTTGTTCCTAATATAACACAACCAAATAATTTTTTCCACCTTGCTACCCCCTTCCAGCTCACGTAGAGGGGCCAAAACGATAGTTCCGTCTTATCCCCCAAGGGGCTATGGTTTCTCCGAAGAGGGGCTCCGGAGCGTCTGAATGCCAGCACATGGTATTCCATACCATGTGTGTTGCCATAATATGTGTGATATAGAGTGTGGAAAGTGTCTTAGATGACCAAGATTCCCCCACTCTCTTTGTTAGGGCTTCATCGGCGTCAGATTCTCTCTGGCGGGTTCAAGGACACTACTTAGAGCCGAAACCCTCGGATCTGGCGGAACGGGGGAAATATTGCCAAGAGGTGGGCCCTACCATTGATTTTGGTGTTCCTTGTACCTAACCTAACACAACCAAGCAATCGGTTCAACTTTTCTACCCCCTTCCGGCTCATGTACGCGGAGAGGCTAGAACAGCGGTTCCGTCTTTTCCCCCAAACGGGCAAGGGTTTCCCCAGAGAGTGACTCCGGAGCGTATGAATGCCACCACAACACATGGTATGCCATACCATATGTGTTAGAGTGTGGCACGGGTCTTGGATGCCAAACATTGCCTCACTCTCTGTGTTAGGGCTTCACCGGCGTCAGATTCTCTCTAGCGGGTTCCATGACTACTTAGAGTCTGAAACTCCCGGATCTGATAGAACGGGAGAAATATTGCCAAGAGGTTGGCCCTACCATTTACTTGGGTGTTACTTGGGCCTAATACAACACAACCAAGCAATTGGTTCCACATTTCTACCCCCTTCCTGCTCACGTAGAGGGGCCAGAACGATAGTTTCGTATTTTCCCCAAGGGGCTATGGTTTCTCCGAAGAGGGGCTCTGGAGCGTCTGAATGCCAGCACATGGTATGCCATACCATGTGTGTTACCATACCATGTGTGATATGGAGTGTGTAAAGTTTCTTGGATGACCAAGGTTTCCTCACACTCGTTGTTAGGGCTTCATCGGCGTTGGATTCTCTCTGGAGGGTTCCATGACTACTTAGAGCTGAAACTCCCGGGTCTGGCGTAACGGGGGAAATCTTGACAAGAGGTGTCCCCTACCATTGAATTTGGTGTTCCTTGGACGTAAACTAACACAATCAAGAAATCGGTTCTACTTTAATACCCCCTTCCGGCTCATGTACACGGAGAGGCTAGAACGGCGGTTCCGTCTTTTTCCCCAACGGGTCTAGGGTTTCCCCGGAGAGGGACTCCGGAGCGTATGAATGCCACCAAAACACATGGTATGCCATACCATATGTGTTAGAGTGTGGCATGGGTCTTGGATTCCAAATACTCCCTCACTCTCTGTGTTAGGGCTTCACCAGCGTCGAATTCTCTCTAGCGAGTTCGACGATTACTACTTAGAGCCCGAAACACCCAGATCTGACAGAAGGGGGGAAATCTTGCCAAGAGGTTGTTCCTGCCATTATCTTGGGTGTTACTTGGGCCTAACCTAACACAACCAAGCAATTGATTTTACTTTTATAAGCCCTTCTGGATCACGTAGGGCCAGAACGACAATTCCGTCTTTTTCACCATCAGGGCTAGGGTTTCTATGGAGAGGGGATCCGTAGCGTCTGAATGCCACGAAATCACATGGTAGGACATACCATGTGTGTTAGATTGTGGCATGGGTGTTGGATGATGAATATTACCTCACTCTTTGTGTTAACGGCTTCACCGGCGTCAGATTCTCTCTAGCGGGTTCCAGACTACTTAGAGCCCGAAACTCCCGGACCTAACGTACCAAGAGGTGGGACCTACCATTGACTTGGGTGTTTGTTGTACCTAAACCTAACACAACCAATCAATTGATTCCACTTTTTCTATGCCCTTCCGGCTCATGTAGTGGGGCCAGAACGATAGTTACGTCTTTTCCCCCAAGGGGCTAGGGTTTCTCCGGAGAGGGGCTACGGAGCGTATGAATTCCGCCACAACCCATGGTATGTCATACAATGTGTGTTATACTGTGGCGTGGGTCTTGTATGCCCTATATTCCCTCACTCTCTGTGTTTGGGCATCACCGGTGTGAGATTCTCTCTGACGGGTTCCAACATTACGAGCCTAAACTCCTGGATCCGATGGAACGAGGGAATCTTGCCAAGAGGTGTGCCCTACCATTGTCTTGGGTGTTCCTTGGGCCTAAAATGACAATACTAATCAATTGGTTCCACTTTTCTACCCCTTCCGGCTCACGTAGAGGGGCCAGAACGGCACTTCCGACTTTTCCCCCACCGGGGCTAGGGTTTGTCCAGAGAGGGGCTCCGGAGCGTCTGAAGACCACCAAATCCGATCCCATGGTATTCCATACAATGTGTGTGTGTCATGTGTATTGGATTCCCAGTACTCCCTCTATCTACGTGTTAGGGCTTCACAGGCGTCAGATTCTCTTTGGTGGGCTCCATGACTACTTAGAGCCCGAAACTCCCAAATCTGACAGAACATGGGAAATCTTGCCAATTGGTGGGATCTACCATTGTCTTGGGTGTTCCTTGGGCCTAACCTAACACAACCAAGCAATTGGTTCTACTTTGCTACCCCCTTCCGGCTCATGTACGTAGAGAGGAGAGAACGACAGTTTTGTCCTTTTTCCCCAGTGTATGGCTAGGATTTCTCCGGAGAGGGGCTCCGGAGCGTCCGAATGCCACCACAACAAATGGTATGAATTAACATGCGTGTTAGAGTGTGGCATGGGTCTTGGATGCCGAAGATTCCATCACTATTTGTGTTAGGGCTTCACCGGCGTCAGATTCTCTCTCGTGGGTTCTAGGATTACTTAGAGCCCGAAACTTCCGGATCTATCGGAACGAGGGGAATCTTGCCAAGAGGTGGGACCTACTATTGTATTGGGTGTTCCTTGGGCGTTACCTACCACAACCAAGCAATTGGTTCCACTTTTCTACCCCCTTCCGGCTCACGTAGAGGGGCCAGAACGACAGCTCCGCCTTTTCCCCCAACGGGGCTAGGGTTTCTTCGCACAGGGGATCCAGAGCGTCTGAATGCTACCAAAACACATGGTATGCTCCATACCATTTGTGTTAGCTAGAGTGTGTCATGGGTATTGGATGCCCAAGATCCCCTCACTCTCCGTATTAGGGCTCACCGTCATCAGATTCTCTCTCTAGCGGGCTCCATGACTACATTAGAGCCCAAAACTCCCGGATCTGACGGAACGGGAGGGGGGTGGGTGGGGTGAATCTTTCCAATAGGGTGGGCCCTACAATTTATTTGGGTGTTCCTTGGTCCTAAACTAACACAACGAAGTATTTGGTTCCACTTTGGTACCCTTCTGCCTCACGTAGAGGGGCAAGAACTACAGCTTCGTCTTCCCCCCCAACGGGGCTAGGGTTTCTCAGGAAAGGGGCTCCGGAGCGTCTGAATTCCACCAAATCACATGGTAGGACATACCATGTGTGTTAGAGTGTGGAATGGGTCTTGGATGCCAAATATTCCCTCACTTTCTGTGTTAGGGCTTCACCGACGTTAGATTTTCTCTAGCGGGTTCTAGGACTACTTAGAGCCCGAAACTCCCGGATTTGTCGGAACGAGGGGAATATCGCCAAGAGGTGGGCTCTACCATTGTCTTGGGTGTTACTTGGGATTGACCTAACACAACTAAGCAATTGGTTCCACTTTGCTACCCCCTTCCGGATCACGTAGAGGGGCCAGAAGGGCAGTTCGCCTCCCCAACGGGGCTAGGGTTTGTCTGGAGAGGGGCTCCAGAGCGTCTGAATGCCACCAGATCCCATGGTATTCCATACCATGTGTGTTAGAGTGTGGCATGTGTATTGCATTCCCAAGATTCCCTCACTCTCTTTGTTACGGCTTCACCGACGTCAGATTCTCTTTGGCGGGCTCCAGGACTACTTAGAGCTCGAAAGTCCCGGATTTGTCGGAACGGGGGGGAACCTCACATAATATTTGTATAGATATGATAGGGTTACATCTTGTTAGTCTTAGGCGGGATTCTGACATTCCCCACTTTTAATTACATAGTCATGTAATTACATATTTATTTGATAACCAATTGCATAGATTCTCAATTTGTTTAAGTCACACATCATGCATCTAACGGCCAGCAATGTTTCTATCCACGCCCACACGAACTCACGCGCACAGAATTTTCGTGCCGCACCCACCCCAAATTATGGATCAAACTTTGGCGCCTCCCCCACAGTGCGCGCGACGCCTCTTGCAAAATTTCGCACCTTCCTCTACCCACCCGCGACCTCTCAACGAAATCCCACCGCCCCCTTTTTTTTCCATTGACGAAGTTTCCCTCTTTCCTCTCTTACAACCTCGTCGCGTAGCTCTCCCACCTCGCGTCCTCATCGTGTAGCTTTCCGTGCCGCTCCCACACGTCGCCGCGTAGCTTTCCGTCCCGCTCTCCTACCTTGCCGCGTAGCTTTGTCCCGGTCTAACATTCCCCCGTGCGGGACTTCCACCTTGCCGTGTAACTCGCCGGTCGCCGCCCATCTTTTCCACCTCGCAGTCCAGATTTGCCACCTCGTCGTTGAGGTCGCCTTCCAGATCTGCCACCTCGCCGCCAGATCTGCCACCTTGCCGCCAGATCTTCCACCTCGCCACCCAGGTCGCCGTCAAGATCTGCCACGTCGATGTCCAGCTTGCAGTTCGGCCACCTCGTCACCAACCTCGCCTTACATCTAGGTCTGCCACCGCCTAACGAACCTCGCGGCAACTTCCTCGTCGAGGTCTGCCACCTCATCACTAACCTCAAGGAAACTATCTCGTCAAGGTCTGCCACCTTGACTCCTGGAGAGATGGTTTTAGCCATGGCAAGCCGTAAGAAAAAGCACCTAAATCCTGAGGCGATCTCGAGATAATTATTTCAGCCTGTTTGATGCTTATTCCCCGCATATTTGTTTATGTTTTAGTTCCTGATATCGTAAAAATTGCCTGTTATGTGCTTCTTTATGTTTGATGAGTTCCTATGGTCAAAATTTTCATATTTTGTACATAGATGCACTCAGTTTACTATGTATGTTGTTAAAATTGAAATGGTAAGTAGCGTGCCTTATAAAAGTGAACGGAGGGAGTAGTACAGAACAATCAACACCAGCACTATATGTCAGAACATCACTCCATGAAAGAAACCCAAATCTTACTCTGTAGCTTTAATAGGTTCTTATAGTATCTAGTGTGATATTTGTAGCTTACGTTGAGCTCTTGATTTATGTTAGAACCACCTGTAAAATCCATTGACAAAACACAGATCAATAATGTCCTGAGAAACCATCCGCGGCTGGGTAGTATACTAGCACGTGATCTTGCAAGCCCGACCGTACTCTCCCCTAAAAAGAGCAAGAAGGAAATCTCTGAATCCAAGTATAATCTCGAGGGGAGGAAGACTTCATTTAAGAAGCCGAACCCTTACCTTCTAGGTCAACACCATTTCATGATAGCTCAGCAGTGAAGGTGCTACTTACTTATCTCGTGTGGGACTGTTGGCCTAATTACCGCATTTACATATATGTTGTGCTACCATCCCCATTGATCTGTACATGTGAACTATGCAGGCTAGGAAACTCAAAGTCAAGACGACATCCGGTAGGGGGCAGATGCCTCCAGGTGGCAACTCCTTGACTGGCAAGAAGCGTGCCAGTGCTAACAAAACTGACAACACATCACCTGTTACTCCGACAAGAGATAAAAATATCCAGAAGATTGCACCGGAAGTTTTCGCACCCAGAACGTGTCGAACAAGGAGTACGAGCTTGCAGAAACAGCCCACGGGTCTAGTCAGGCCACCACCACCCGGGAACAAGAAGCCATCTAAGCCCCCCCCAAGAAGCCATCTTACAATGACAAGACGGCAGATGTCGCACACAAGCAGCCAACTGCGGTCCAAACCAAGGTGGTAGCTGTGGTGACCGAGAAGGCAGCCGCCCCGCTCGAGCTGGAAGCTCCCCAAGTCCTGCAGGAAGCTCCCCAAGTCCATCAGGAAGCTCCCCAACTTGGCCATCTGCCCAAAACAAGAAGACAGTTTCCCATGGCCATCTAGAAGCTGCCCAATACAAGGATGCAGCTGACCACCGCGAGGAGACACACACCCAGTACGGACATGATCTTCTCGTGGGCCAGCTGCTAGGTTCCCAAGTCGAGCTCCCACCATTCCAACATGAGGGGCAAGGTTCCCAAGTCGAGGAGGTAGACGCCAATTCTGAGGCACTGGTTTCTGACCTATGGTTTGAAGATCGACATCACTTGTGTCAGGAAGGTAACATGTTGCAGAACTGTGCTATCCATTTCCAGAATTAAATCCGAAATGCAGTACACTAACTCTAGCGCGGCCACATTTTTTTAGATAATCAACCTGGAGACATCACTATAAGTGGCGGAGGTGGGGTTGAAAGGGGAATAAACATGGAAAAGGGGCTGGACAGGATGTCCAGAGAAAAGAGGACCAGAATAGTTATTTCTCTTGGATGTACTAGGCCAGCTGACGATAAGATTAGTGCCATGTATACCACTGCATGTTCAATTGCAGTCAAGGAGGTTGTCCCCGTCTTTCTCCATTGGAAGCAGTACAAGAAAAGGCCCGACATATTTAAACCTTTGCTGGCCATGTGGCTGTAAGTTTTGTAACTCTTGATTCCAGTTCTTTCCACTACTGTTCATAAAACTGAAGTATGCTATTTCTTTTGTTTCAGTCAAAGTTTCTGATGGACCTCGATGACCCCAATATCGAGTCCTCTCCTGAAATGCATCTCCAGAGCCGTACAAAGCACATGCGTCATGTTCTGAAGAAGAAGTATTGGGACAGAGTCAAAGACAAGAGTAAGGTTTTGCCTAAAGCTCCACCAATAGAGAAGGTTGGAGATGCTGAATGGAAAGCTTTACTAGCCAGCTGGGGCTCATCCAAGAAACAGGTCCGTGACTTTGCTCACTCGAACTGCTCTTGCATCAGTTCTATAACCATGATTGTTGCTAATACTTCATACTTTATTTGTGTAGACGGCCTGTCTGAAAGCTGCACAAAGCAGAGGCTGTGTCATGTACCCTGCTCATACGGGTTTCCGGAGCTATGAGATTTATTGTGACAAGGATCAAGATGAAGTTCAACTGTTCAAAGCTACGCACATAAACAAGCTGGATGGAACATACCCTCCGCCTGTGAAAAAAAGCAATTGTAAGCCCCCACAATTCTTCACATCTCTGTAATCAACATTTTTACCTCAATAGATTCTTGTAGGGCACCTTCCCTTTGTGAATTTTGCTGCAAACTTCTGTCATCAGCTATTTCACCCATGATTGTCATCTTCTAGTTCATGTACATGCATGATTTAACTTGCTTGTCATCTGCTACTTCATGTACACGCATGCTTTAACTTGCTTGTCATCTGCTATTTTAATCTATGTTCTGTACATGCTTGTCGTGTGCTATTTTCATTTATGTTCCTCGGATGCCTGTTTTTCTATCATCTATGTCTCCTAGAAGCTACTTTGGCTAAGATGTAGGCCGCAACGCGTGTAATCAACTCTGTGCGAACTCTGAGCTTTGTTAAGTCAAAGCTGGACAATAAAATGCCTTTTATCTACAAAAAAGGTAGTTCGGCTGTTGTTGCATATATGCTTGTACATGCAGATCCCTTGTCATTCCAGCATTACCAGATACGTCTGTTAAAATATGCACTTGAGCGTGTTGTCATTTCAGCATGGTTTCCAACTATGTTTTGTACATCCTTGTCGTCAACTAATTTATCTACGCTTGTCGCTAGTAATATACATGCGTGTTTAATTGCTTGTCATGTGCTAGCTTAGGTATGCTTGTCATCTTATATTTCATATCAATGTTCCTTATGAGCTAGTTAAGCTGCTATTTCATCTTGTCCTTTTGCATACTTTTTAGACTGAAATGGAAGCAAAGATGGCGCCAGCTTCGCTGGGTGGCACTGTCAGGCCACTCGTGTGTGCCGCCAAAGCTGTCGCTGAGGTGCTCGGGCAGGGCCAGCGAAAGCCTACGTTCCTAAAGAACATAGGCGTGAGAACCACCCGATTTAGAGCAACAAAGCATGAGCTCCAGCGTCAGCTTAACCGTGAGATAAGCACGAAGCAGGAACTTGTCATGGAGCTGAAGGCAGCGAGGGATCAGGCTGATGCAGACATGATCGCCCTCTAACAAGAATTGGATGACATTCTAAAGCAATCTGCAGAGTATACCTAGTCTCAACATAAATCCAAAGTCATTCTTCAGGAGCTACTGGGTAGGCAACTTTCCACGCGCCAACACAACCCTGCGGCTGGCGAACTGGGTAGCTAATATGAAACTGTTTCTCTTCGTGATGTATTTTGGTGGCTTTTTGGTAGGTGCCCTTGGTGAGATCTTTTGTGCCCCTTGTGAGGCTGTGAACTATGGCAGATGGCATTCGATGCCTCTGCTGGTGGCCCTTGTGAGGCTATGAACTATTGCAGATGGCCTTTGATGCCTCTGCGGGTGGCCCTTGTGAGGCTGTAACCAGTCTTATTTGCTGCATGTTTTTGCGTGTGCTTTTCTGTGAAAACTAGCAGTGCTAGAATTTAAAATTCGTCCGCACCGGCTAAACGGCCTTTCGAACCACGACGGGAAAACACGTCTATGCACGATGACGTCACCAGAGCACCTGGCGACGGATGCGATCCGTTACGGATACCAGAACACGTGGTACTATATGGTAGGTCCACGAGGCGGCACCTTATTGGATTAAAATCGCGACGGAAAATCACGTCACGGATACGTTCTGACGTGGCCATGCCATGTTGGTCCACGTGCTGCTCATGATTCGCGACGTCTTACGACGAACTAAAACGTCTCACCGTCGGACAACGTTATAAATTCGTCGATAATAAGCGTATACGTGGAACTTTATGAGAGCGCCACGTGGCACATCTATAGTGCTTGAATCCGCGACGAGAAAATAAACGTCGCACGTATTATGACGTCATAAAACGGGATCGATGATGTCATAAAATGAGGTAACGGTATTTCCAATCGCCACGTTTTAAATGGTCAAGAAAATGATGACGTCGGGAACGGTATAACTGACGTCAGTGGCGCCCGTAATGGGTAACGGAAAATACGATGCCACGTGTGCACACGCAGCGACGAAAAAAAACGTTGCTCCTTGTTGGGCCTTGTGCTGGGCCGGCCAGTAGCTCGCGACTGTCAAAATTCTGTCGCGGACTTCGCGACAGATTAGTGCTCATTTAATCGTCGCAGAATCATCCGTGACAGTCGATCAGGAACATTCTCACTCCGTCGCGTAAACCGTCGCGGATTGCCCTTGGCGACGGTTTGGAGCCCATCCTCAACATTATTGAAACGTCCCAGACTGCGCGGAATTCGGTAGTGAAAGCTTGGGAAAGAATGAAATCTTTAGTAAAGAATTGTGCCACTCATGGACCTACTACTTGGATGATCATCAAAACCTTTTATGCAGGTCTGAATTTTTGTTCAAGAAACCTTCTGGATTCAGCTGCTGGAGGAACCTTTATGTCCATGACTTTGGGGGCAGCAACAAAGCTTCTTGATGATACGATGGTAAATTATTCTAAATCGTAAGCTGAGAGAGATCCACCAGGTAAGAAGGTAAATTATGTTGAAGAAACCTCTTCCTTGAGTGATAGGCTTGATGATATTATGTCTATGATTGTGAATGGCCATGCTCCTATTGATCCAAACAATGTTCCTTTAGCCTCTTTGGTTGCTCAGGAAGAGCATGTTGATGTGAACTTCATTGAAAATAAAAATTTCAACAACAATGATTATAGTAATAATTTTGGTAGCAACAACTATAGGCCCTATCCTCCTAATAATAATAATAATAATGGTTATGTCAATTCTTATGGTAATTTCTACAACAACAATAAAAGTGTACCCTCTAATCTTGAAAACATGCTTAAGAATTCTATTAGTACACAAACTACTTTTAATAAATCTGTTGAGGAAAAGTTTGTCAAATTGATGTTCTTGTTTCTAAAGTTGATAGCCTTTCTCCAGATGTTGATCTTCTTAAAATAAATGTTTTGCCTCATTATGTTAAATAAAGCAAAACTTTTAATTCCATTCAAATTCGATTTGATGACAATGTTAGAATGTTAGCTGAACTGCATGCTAGATGGGAAACAGAAGATGAAATAGTTAGAAAGAATAATATAGCTAATGTTTGCACCATTACCACCACTAGTAAAACTGAATCTTATCATATTAGTAAACCTTCTACTATTAATGTTAAATTAATTGGTGTTTCCAATACTTCCACTTCTTTAAAATTGCCTGAAACTACTAAAACTACTCCTGATAAAAGTGCTGAATTTTTTCGAAATATGGGGGACAATGGTCCCATTACATTTGATAAAAATGATCTTTACTTTGATGATTTCAATATATCTCAAGTAATTATGTTCCTACAAAATCTTTCTAGTTGTCATAATGCTAGTGCTGTGAATATGGCTTTCACAAAACATATCACAAATGCTTTCATACAAATTAGAGAAGATGAATTAAGATGTGAAGCCTCTATCCCTAGGAAGTTAGATGATTGTTGGGAAACCATCATTAAAATGAAGGTGAATGATTTTTATTTCAATGCTTTATGCGTTATTGGTTCTAGTATCTCTGTTATGCCCGAGAAACTTTATGACATGCTTGATTTGCCACCTTTGGAACACTGTTATTTGGATATTCGTCTTGCTGATAATGTTAGAAAGAAACCTTTGGGAAGAGTTGATGATGTTTTTATTATGGTTAATAATAACCTTGTACCCTTTTATTTTGTTGTTATGAATATTGAATGCAATGCTTCTTTTCCTATTGTTTTGGGAAGACATTTTCTTAGAATCGTTGGTGCTGTTATTCATACGAAAGAAGGGGATATTAAATATCAATTCCCACTCAAGAAAGGTATGGAACACTTTCCTAGGAATACAATGAAGTTGAATTTTTATTCTATTATTCTAGCAAGTTACAATTTGGATGCATCTTCACTTGAAAACACTTGATTTTCTATGTCTATGCCTAGCTGAAAGGCGCTAAAGAAAAACACTTCTTGGGAGATAACCCATGGTTTTATTTTTGCTTTCTTTTTATCTATTTTCTTTGAGTCAAGGTGTTGTATACTTATGTAGAAACTCCTTTGTATCTTTATTTTCTCGCATTTGTTGTGCCAAGTAAAGTCTATAGTGAAAGTTGAGGCTGGTATTGGATTTCTGCTGTCCACCGTATAAAATTGCATCATTCACAGAAAGATCAAAATGACTTGACGATTTTTGTGCTTATTACTCAGCTAATTCCGAAACTTTTTCTAGATTTGTGTTTTTCGATCTAAGCAACATAAGTTCCCCGAAAAAATTCGTCTTTACAGACTGTTCTGGTTTTGACAAATTCTACCTTTTTTTATTTGCATTCTCTCTTTTACTATATCGAGTGGATTTCTTCGCTCCACGAAACTTCAGTGTCTGTAACTAATGCTTAAAAGTATTAACAATGCTTGTGTCCATGTAGAACATGTGAATTTTTTATTATGGACTAATCCTCTAATGCGAATTACTTTGAGTGTGGTGTGAAGGAAGTTTTCAAGGGTCTAGAGAAGAAGGTGATATAATGTGACCAAGAACAGTGCAAAGAAAAAGCTTGGGGATGCCCCCGTGGTTCATACTAGCAACTTCTAAGAAGACTTAAGCGGCTAAGGTTGGGGAAGCCCAAGGCATCCCCTTCTTCATCAACAATTTATCAGGTCACTCCTAGTGAAACTATATTTTTATTCGGTCACATCATATGCATTTTACTTGGAGCGTCTCTTTGTTTTCTGTTTTTTTTGTTTTGTTTTCCTTGATGCAATAAATATAGTGGTAACCCAGTATTCTTTGCGTGGGAGAGATACACGCTCCACTTTTTCATATGAATACTCGTTTTCTTCCATGCTCGTATTCTTAGTTTGTCTTCTAACTGCTGCAAATCCTTTTAGCTCCTGTTTTTCATGCATCTATTATTCAGAGCTGTTAGTTCTAGTTGAGTAGTGTTAGTACTCTCTTGTTTCATTGCTATATCTCTTTGAGAGTTTTTGTTTAGTATAAAATGATTGGTGTTGGAAATCAGTAGTACAATTTTCGTGCTTATAACGGTGCAAAAAGAAGCTTGTATAGACTGTGGCTAGACTTTTTTCATGGCATTCTAGATGTTATTTTAATTCTATGCTTGGTGGTTGTTAGTGTGGCATGACTTGTCTCAAATATCTGAGAGTTCTTAATGTGCCATTGAAAGAATCATGAGTTGTTTTTATCACATTGAAGTATGAATTTGTGGTGTTCTCCTTCGAATACTTTATTTGATTGACTTGCGCATGCTTACACCATGTTTATGACTACAAAGCAGTACGGATGGCAATGGGGACCCGAAACCCGAAAACCCGACGGGTACCCGCCTTAAATGGGGAGGGTTTGGTAAAATGTTCGACCCGCCAGGTTTAATGGGGAGGGTATGGGGGTGGCAAACCCGTACCCGCATACCCGCATACCCGCTCTAAGTCCTAATCATATCCCTAATGATCTTATGCCTAGCCACACGTCCACGAGTTATTGACCACAACCCACACACATCACATGGAAGCGTTGGAATTTGGTGTCCCGAAGATAACACACGTACACACGTGTCTATTTCCACTAACATCATTCCAATATTCATTGTTTTATTCCCCACATATGTCGTCGTCGCTCCTTAAATGGGTACCCGTTGGGGCCCCGAACCCGATAGGGTCGTGGGTATGGTAAGAAATGAGACCCGACAAGTTAAATGGGGCGGGTATGGGGGGCGCCGACCCGGCCCCGAACCCGGTGGGTGCCATCCGGACAAAGCAGTCACTTATAGCCTCTATGATCATTTATTTTTTGACTTGTAATACCCTTTATGATTTTATTAATAATGTTTTTGTCGCTATGCATGATTATGGCCATTACTTCTCTCTTTATTTTTCGCTCCCAGTATTTTGCTAGCCTCCACCTGTACTGAGTATGAGCTCTACTCGTGCATCCAACTCCCAAAAAACAAAGTTTGCCAAATATGTCCACCATAGCTACCTAAATGTGGTATTTAACCGCCACTCCAAGTAAATTTCTCATGTGCTACCTTTAAACTTTTAAAACTATTCTTGTTTTGTGCCCCTGTTTTAGCCCATGAGGACGTGAATAGAGAATCTTTATCACTTGTTTATTGGACTTTACACACCTGGACTAGTGGCACATCCGCTTATCCAAAATTATAGAAGAGCTGGCAGCGGGGTGCCCATCCCAAAAATTGGTTACTATTAAATTCTCTTCACTATTTTTGCCTCTGATTTATCAGTCAGAGCATAATTATGTAAACAAAAGAGGAAGAGGGATGACCTTTATGACCCCAGTTGCATCCTTCAATGGGAGCCTCTCTTTTGAAGTCTAGTTTGCTTGTAACGTACTATATTTTTGTTTACCATAACGTACTCTAAAAAATATTTTCAATACTTCTGTTTAATAAAATAAAAATCTCTAGCACATGAGTTAATCCCTACTTCCCTCTGCTAAGGGACTTTCTTTTGCTTTATTTTGAGTCTCCATCTTCTAACTTTATGCATAGTTGAGTGAGCGTAGTTGCCATTCTGATTTTAATGTGCATTAGTACCAAAGACTATTATTAATTGATTCATGATGTGTTATTACTAGCTCTCAAATTATCTGTTCTAGTCATCCACTTGAACTTCGAAGGTGTCCTGGCATTTATGTTTCGCCACACTCTTAAGGACAAGCGAAATATCACTTTGCTATGTTTTTCCTATGCTTGAAACAAACTTATAACGTTCAAGTGCATTATTATTCATGATCTTTTATTTGTGTTACTTTTCATGATGTAAGGTGATTGCTAAGTTTCATTGTTAAAATTACATCTATCATGCCTGTGTTTAAAGTACTATGATCTCAGCATACATATGCTTTTATTTTATGATGATCAAGTTTATGTTGGTAGCAAGTCACCCCATACATTATTTGTTTTTATCGTTTAGCTACTCGAGGACGAGTAGGAACTAAGCTTCGGGACGTTGATATGTGATAAACGTATACATAGTTTCTTATGTTCCATGTTGTTTTGATACTATATGCTACATGATTCCTTTACACTTTATGCCCTTTTTGCCAATTTTCTGGGACTAACCTATTAACAAGATTCCAGAGAGCCAGTTCCTGTTTTCTGCTGTTTTTTATTTCCGAAAAGTTGTTCTGGAAATATTCTCGGAATTGGACGATTCCAAAACCCAGAGTCTTAGAAAGTCGTCGCGCACATGGAGTCCGGAGGAGACCCGGAGGGGGGCCACAGGGGCCCCAACCCATAGGTCGGCGCGCCCCCTCTGGCCGCGCCCAGGGGTGGTGTGGGCCCCTGATACGTCAAAAACGTATCTCCTTTTCTGAACACTTTTCCTATTGGTTTCCTATAAACTTGTGTGTTTTGAATGCAACTAACACGGAATAACGCTGTTTTCAGCAGAATTACCTTGGTGTCTCGTTTTTGTGTAGAAAAATCAACTTTCAAGAAATTGCCCAGAAAAGACCCCATTGCTCCTAAAATACCAGAAGGCCAGGAGAAGAGCCACAGGGGGGCCACACCACCCCTGGCGCGCCCCCTTGTGTCACACCCCAATTTTAGCACACTTGTTTTCACACAAGGAATCCAACTTTTAGAGCCAACA
Source organism: Alopecurus myosuroides (assembly GCA_028641055.1). Lineage (NCBI taxonomy): Eukaryota > Viridiplantae > Streptophyta > Magnoliopsida > Poales > Poaceae > Alopecurus > Alopecurus myosuroides. Next base: position 294,219,300 of record CM054057.1, on the reverse strand, counting down.
AAAACTGTTATGGCCCTTGTGTAATCCCTCATGTTGTATTTGAGCTATGACTATCTATGCAAGCAAGCCTTTTCATTTAAAAACAAATCACTTGTTTCTGATGTTTGATCACTTTTGAATGCTTTTCCATTTTTGTAATCCTTGTTACCCTAACTCAAAACCCTTGTGGCAATGTTGAAAACAACTTATATTGGAATATTGAATCAAGTGGAATTAATAAAACAAATTAGCCAAAGTGAAATCACAAGTTTCTCAAATAAAAACAAACTTGAAAACCAAGCCTAGTAAGGGTTTTGCACCCTTGTTATTCATAATATAAAAGTTCACATTTTAGGTTTTCAAGTCATCAATGAGATCTTGAATATGTATACTACATTTTGGATAACCTAGTTGAGGAAATGGAATCACAAAAACAATGTTTTGCTTGAAGGTTTTATGCTAAGAAATAAGGCAGAAAAGTTGCATTTTGGAAAACAGTGCAAAACAACCAACTAGCACTTTTTCCACCTTGTTTTCACCAAGCAAATGTTTTTCAAATTTAAATCTTTTTGCTGTTTTGAAAAGTACTAAAGATGCTTAACAGAACCATGCTTGGAAAATAAAATTTAAAGATTTTTAAAAGCCTGAAAATCAACCCAACATTCAGCTAACCTCTCTGTTTTCTTGACACTTAGCAAAAATATCAGTAACTGAATTTTTAACTGAATTTTTGGTTTCAGAAACAGTGAACTAGAGCAGTTTTCAAATGCTTATATCTTTTTAGCTCAGTAAATATTTTTGAGCACGGATTGGGGCTTCTAGAAGCTGGCCCCAACCACTCCCTGCTCTGCACCTCAACTTGCAAAGAGTTTGACTAAAATGAGAGAGAGGGAGGTGACTTCAAAGAGGAGAGAAATGGGAGGGAGGGATGGGCGCCTGACAGGCTGCTCCCTATCCCGAGCCACAGTGGTGTTCTCCCGTGCAATCCACGCCCTGGCACGATGCAAGTGGATGGCAAACATCCCTCGTCGCGTTGGAACCTCCCACGGGCCCGGAGGGAGCAACCCTGGACGTGCCAGAGCGTGCACGAGCTCGCCGCGGGCGCACGGACACGCCCGAGCGTGCGCCACCGTCGCCAAATCTATATAAACCAACCCCGAGCCTCAAACCGAGTGCACCACCTCCCCCTCGACTCACTGTCACTCCCCAACTCACCCAACATCTCCGAGTTGCTCGTGGTAGCGCTAATCGCCGGGATTTCCCCGCGGCCACCGCGACAGCACGCGGCGAAATATGCCCTCCACAATCCACTACAGCCTCCATAACCACCTCAGATGAACTCCCCTATCTCCGTAGCCCCACCCTGAGCCGCGCCACCTCCCCTCGTTTGCAGAGAAGCCGAAACCCTCGTCGGAGCCGCCGCGGCACCCGAGCACGTCACCGTCGATTGGAGTGAACCCGCGCGTTGCTGCTGTACCTCTACACTGCATCGACCACGCAAGACTTCCCCGACCTCTTCCCTTGGCCCTGCAACCCCCCTAGGTGAGCTCCGTCCATATCTCGCCGCCGTTCTCTGTGAACCTCGCCGGAGAAAGATTAGAACGAGGAAGAGAGAGGAAGGCTGGCCGTGCGCCGTAGATCTCCAGATCTACGGACACGCTTAAACGGCGAAGCGGTACGCCCGTTCCCGCGCGTCGCGGAAGCGAGGCGGGCCGCCAGGCGCAGTTGGGCCGCGCCCCAGGCGTTGACCAGCCCACTGCGCTGTTTTTATTTCTTTTTCAAACTATCCAGAATATGGCTGTTTACTTTATTCGAAAATGAAAATGTTAAGCTCAACCATAAAATGTGCAAAAATTCACAGAGGTACCTGAACGAAATCTTGAACGATGGCAACAAGCAGATCTAGTTTTGGATGAACGATGAACAAATGAAAAATCATGAACTGAGGACTGTCAGTGAGAATGTTTAGGGCATAACTTTTTTATGGAATGTCTAAAATGAGCAAACTAAAATTCCTAGAGTAGATCTCGACTAGATCTACCAGTAGGGCTTGACCTCACCCCAAGGTGAGCTACCATTTTGAAATGGTATCCATTTTGGTAAAGCACCAGTAGCATGTTCTATGAATTTCAGGATTTATTTTATAGCACTTTTTGATGTAAATCCAATTGGATCTGTTAGATACTAGATAGATATATGTATCCCTAGATTTGTGTAAATTTTTGAGCTCTAGAATTAATTTGGTGACAGATCTAAGAAAATGCATATTTCTGTTAGAAATAAAGTGAATAGTTTTGTTTTGTAATCATTGTTTGATTGTGCCAATCTGTTTTCTAGCATGTATAAGTGACATGTTGAGTGTTCTTAGGTAGTTTTACTCACAGAGAGTCCATGATAAAAATCCATGCATGTTTAGTATTTGTTTGAGCATTAAAATGAGCATAGTAGAAATCCCTAGATTTATTTCATGTAATACTTGTGTTGGAATGTTTTGCTAGATTTTTATCCTAGTTATAGGAGTGTTTTTACTTGGATCCAGTACCATTTTGGTACTGTTATTTACTTGTTTCCTTCTCCGTAAGTTACTTGGAGTCTTTTAGAAATGCATGCATAGGTTTGATTATTATTGCTAGTGTTAATGGTTTGCACTAGAATGGCTAGTTGCATTTTTGCACTATGAATTATTTTGTTTACACAAGATGGACCAGAGGCATAATACCTCTCAAATGGCATGGAAAACCTAGTGGAACACCCACTGGTTCCATACCATTTGGTTGAAAAACAAACTAGTTCAACTATAGTAGTTGTGGTAGTAGTAGTGCATATTTTTATTATTCAATGCATGTTTGTGTGGAATTATTTTAGGGGCATGTATATTATTTTTATGAGTGTTTTTGCTTGCTGTATGTTGTGTTTGAGTCAAGGTGTTGGTTGGTAAGGTTCTGATAGGATGCTTTGCTTTTCTTTTACGACGATAGAGAACGACGAGGAAATAGTCGGGACAGGAGGGTACTACTACCATTCTTGTTGCGAGCAAGACCCGGATCCTCAGTACCTCCAAGGCAAGCCATCCTTAAAGCTTGCTGTTATATTCCCAATACTTTTATGCATTAAACTACTTCTGAAGTTTTCAAAACTTGTTTGCTAAAACTATTTTATTGAGTGGATACTATTACTAATATTATATATATTATATATCACTTGCCATTAGTCAACTTGGTGTTACCAAGCCCTTAGCCACCATAAGGTATGTAAATACCGTCTTAAAACAATAATCTTGAGTCCCTAAGTGGACAACCTTAAAATTTCTTTTTGCAAAACAAAGATGGATCTACGAGGAGATTATGGTGGAAAGGCGGGACCTTGTTCACCGAAGGAAAAATTGTGAAGGTGTTTTCAAATGTTTACAAAAGGCACATACCCTAGTCTTCGCTGGACAACCAAGATGTACTGCCACTCTACCCCTATATGGGTATGGGGCCTATCTAGATGCTTGAACTTGTTAATGTATGTTTCATTCCAAAGTGCTATAGAGATGCTGATTCTCTGAACCGAAGTGTCGCCAGGAGGGTGTAACGGGACATACAAAGTGAGGGATTAAGTTACCCCCCGGAAGCGACAGTTGGTCCTCCTGACTAGGCAAGGCGGGACCTGATGCCGGGGAGACAACCCACCTGAAGGGATGAGCATATACTAGCTTGTGTCAGAGTGGACAGTTAGGATCAACTCTATGGTGCTTGCATATCACTGTGTCAATCCATGGGTGGTCCATGGCAGAGTTTTGGATCTAGTGGAATGTGTACCACCTCTGCAGAGTAAAACTATTTAGAATAGCCGAGCCCTCGGATATGGGCAGTTGAAAGGCCATGTAGCTAGTATTGTGCTGGGTTTTCAAAAGATGTTTTCAAAACAGAAGTGTTGTACCCGGAAGGTACCAACGAAGTTTGGACATGTTGTTCCGAAAAGTTTTGCAAAGAAAAAACTTTCTTTTGTAAAACAAGTTTACAAAACCTCTTGTACATGCGATATCGACAAGAGAAAGAAAACTATATTATGTTCTTCTGAAGTATCTTCTTCAACAAAGATACAGATTAATATGACTGCAACTATGATGTCATCTTACATGAACATCATTGGTAGCAAGCCCTATGTATGGCCTACCTATCCACTATATAAGCATGATGCATTTGTAAGTGTATAAAGGATGTCTTGTTGAGTACATTCAAACGTACTCATTTGGTTTTGCCCCTGGTATATACTTGCCAGACTTTGAGGAGGTACCACCTGAGGAGGAATACGAGGAGGAGTACTATTCCGACGACTACGCGAACTAGGCCCGGCTCCGGTCAGCAGCCTGTTGGTGAAACCTTGACATGGGCTATCTACGTTTATCTTCCGCTGTTTAGATGTTGTAAGACTTTGCCTGCCCTGCGTGGCAGTGAATAAAGACTTGGTCATGTGACCATTGGCTTGTAAGACTGCTTTTATTCGTGTAATGGATATTGTATCTGTGTACCACTTTCGTATGTTGTTCACGACTGATCTTCCTGGATCGTGAATGTATGCATATGAGGGGGTTCTGAACCTTCCGATTTGGGGCCTCTACACCTTGGCCGCGCCAGCACATGGTGTGGGCCACCCAGATCCCCCCTCGGTCTCCCCTTTCGACCACAAATAGCCTTCAACCCTAAAACACGAGGGGTTCAATAGTTTTCTACAAAGAAGTCTGTAGCTCCGCCGCCATCGCGAATCCTTTTTCGGGGTTCAGAAACTCCGTTCTGGCACCCTGACGGGACGGGGAATTTGTCGTGGGAAAGTCACGGCAGATGTTACCGGAGGTAACTTAGATTGAGGTGATTCGACTCTGGTGTTTGGGAGAGGGTTTAGCTCAGGTTGGGCATTAACTGAAATCATGCTAATTGGCAATCTAGAGGCTCGGGCTGCAATGTCGCCGAGACTCCAATCTAGGGTTACAAAGACTTGCTCTCGTATAACTAGAATACTCGAATCCTTCTGTTCTCTCCCGATCTGATCTCTAAACCCTAGAAGCCGGTTTATATATAATACCCGGTTTCCTGGCTTTCCTTACAGGATACATCTGGAGTCATGTTCGGGGTCTACACGTAACCCTAAATTAATCCCCGTGACCCCCAAGTCTTGGACCCTAGGGTTTACACCACCTTTCAGGTATTCTAGAACTTCCCTTTCCTTGAGCCGGGTTACCAATACAATCGCTGGACCATTAGTGACACCCGGTCCAGTATCACATTACAAGGTCTCGTGTAGATTCCTTACCGCCGGGTCTTGTCCCTCTGCATGGGTCTGCCGGGTTATCACCCCCCAACAGTAGTCCCCGGAATAGCTTGGGCATCTTGGTTGGCGCGCTCTTCTCGTAGCTTCAAACTTTGAGCCAACCATGAGGCGCATGCTATTCCCTGCAAAAAAATAAACATTTACATATATAATGCTACGGGTTAGATTGCTTTAACTATAGCCAGGCCGGCTCTTTCGGCGGTCCATATAATAACCCCATTATCACACTAAGCCGAATATCATCTCTTGGATCAACCCTCCATAACGAACATTTCATAACCCGGCTTTCATACTCCTCACAAGCTAGTCCGAGTAACAATCTTGAGTCCGGCTCTTTTGGCGGTCATTTGTAACTCGTTTGCCTGAAAATAACTCCCAAGATTTCGTTTCCGTAATCGACGGGCCCAGTATCATTTTCGGTGATTTGATCCATTTTACCGTTGGCAACCTAGGGTTTCCACCACGCCTATAAATACAGGGCCCGGGGAAAAACCCTAATCACAAAACGCCACCGCGCTCCACTTCGTCTTCAAGCTCGCGCTGCGCCATTGGAGCCCAAGACCCGAGCTTGGAGCCTAACCGCGCGCACACCGCCGTCGCCCTTGAGAACCGGCCCTCCGTTCAGCGCCGCTGCGCCGCGCTCGCCGGGCTTCACTCCCGCCGCCGCTTTCCGCTAAGTTTTTCTAGATCTAGGTTTTAATTTCTAGATCTCGAGTTCGTGTTCTTCGTGTTCGTCGCCTCCATTTTTTCCTTACTTTGCTTTTCCTTTTTGCTTTTCTCTAGATCTTTCTCAATGGCACCCAAGGCCGCCGCTAAGTCCAAGGCCATGGCCACTGCTTTGAAGCAGCAACCGAGTCAAACCATCACCCCCAATTGGGCGAAGTCGACTGTTACTCAGGCCAAGCTAGAAGAGCTGGCCGAGTCTGGGGTTCTCCCCCCTCAGTCGGAGATCTCCTGGAGGGCGCCCGAGGAGGAGAGCCGGCCTTTACCTGAAGCAGGTGAAGTTATCGTTTTTCTCGAGCATGTGACCCGAGGTTGTCGTCCCCCGGGTCATCCTTTATTCCGGGAGGTCCTCCATCCCTATAAACTCCAAGTTTTTGACATAGGACCAAATTCGATTCTCAATATTTGCCACTTCATCGTCCTTTGTGAATCTTATCTTTGCATAGCTCCCAATCTTTCTTTATTCCTTGAACTTTTTCAATGCAGGCCTTGTCGCGAGACCACGGATGGTCCCCTCCTTGTCTGTGGGGGTGTGGCCATCCAAAGGCGCAAGAAATCTCTAATGCCGACTCTCAACCTTCACTCCCACGTGAAGCACTGACAAAAGACTTTTTTCTATTGCAAGGACACTTCTTCACCCGGCGAGAAGCCTTTGCCGGGTTTCTCTACGGAAACCCTCTCACTTAGCGATAATCTGAGCGCCTTCGCTCCAGAGGCCGATAGACAAGCCATCCATCCCCTCCTTCACAAACTAGTTGTCTTAGCGGCCCACGGTCTTTGTCGATTAAACTTGATCAAGACCTGGATCAGCTCTAGGATCCAGCCCAATAGTATCCGTCCAAAACTCCTCTGCGAATACTCGGGCCACCTGACCGACTCTCTCCGATACTCGGAGAAGTCATACTCGGCTGCTGATGTCAACAAGGCAATGAAGAATTTTCTGGCCGAGAAAGTTGACGTGATAAAGAGCATTTCTAGCCTCCCTCCCTTCACTCGCAGTAACCCGGCACCACCAGTAAGAACCGGTTAATCTCTTATGTGCCGACTAATTTGTCAGACACGCATATTCTAACTTCTACTTTTGCTGTTCTTACTCAGGAATCTGATGCATGGTGGAAGATTGTAACCCCTCCTCCCTCTGAAAACTCGGAAGATGAAGAGCCGAGTGACAACGAAGAAGGTGATTCCGAGTTACTGAACAAATACTTTGTCGATTTACTAGACCAAGATTCTGCTCCCACCTTTATTCCTGACGATACGCCACAATCACCAGCACCGGCCGACAATGCCGGCTCTCAGTCTGAAGAGAGCGAGGAGGAGCCTGAAGCCGAGTTAGGCAAAAAGAGGAAGGCCAAGGGAGTCACATTCAAGGTATCCTATTCTTCCATAACTTCAGATCCGTACTCATGTGTTGATACGTGCAAGCTTGACAAATACCTAACTGTTGTGTTATCACAGAAAACCGCGTCTCCTCCGCCCAAGCGACGGGTAACCCGGACTTCACCAGGTGACGAGCCCCTCAACCCCGGGATGCCTCAGTCGCCCGCTCGCCGAGCCGGTACTCCTTCAACTTATCCTGATTGCACTCCTCAAAAATACCCATCTCCGAGTCACCCTTTAGCCGAAAAACTCCGAGTCTCACTTTCCAATTCTCTATCAGTGTCTTCCGGGTCTAGCAATGATCTCCCCAGTGATTTCGTCGTGAATACCGGGTAACTTTCGCAACTTGCTTGGCTATATCCCTACACTTTGCATGTTTTACCTTTATAACCCACTAACTCATTGTTTTTATTTCCTCAGAGCCAAGGTCACGCTCAGCGATCCGGTGGAAACCCCCGCTGATGACCCGATGGCAGAAGACCCGGAAAGGGCTGCTAACCCCCCGCCCGTTGAAGAGCAAGAGCCCGCTAATGGGACCAGCCCAAGAACCGAGTCTCCTCCTCCCGCGCCTCAGCGGGCTGATCCCGAGGTTGAATACCTTGGGACTAAAAAGGGTGTTGCTGCTCCAAAAACCGCCACTGCCAGATATGAAGCGGAGGAGAAGAAGGCAGCAGCTCAACCGACTGACCGGGACGCTGGTTCTTCCAGGCCGACTCTCAGCGGCCATAAGTTTGAAAAACTGCTGGAGGAGTATCGCTCCCTGAAGACAACTGAGGAGGAGATTGTCGAGTCTCTGGCGGCTGAGCACCAGGTTAGTTTGACTAATACTATTCATATACTCATCCTAGTCCCCAAGTTCTGAGTATTATGTCCACAGTCACTCGGTACTTGCAAATATACCCCTTTTGCGCTTATTGCCGACTGATATTTATTTGTCATTTTCAGGCTTATGTTTCCCGAACCGATGAAATTCTAGCTAAAACCAATGAACTCCTGCAAGTGGAAGTTAAGCTTCATGAGGAACTAGTGGCTAACCTCAAGGATCTCTCCATGAAGCACAACAAGCAAAGGAAGAGACTCTGAACCGCTGAGGAACTTGTCAAGAAACTCTCGACTTTCATTGTCGAGACATATGACTCCATCATTGGTAATATTAAGTTTCCGACTGTCGATTTGTGTTACTCAGATTTCCCTACTTAATAATGTTTTTGACCCGGATTTCACTTTCATACTTCTCTTTTTGTACCGCAGGTCCGACAGAAGTTGCTGAAGTACAAGATGACCACCACAGGCTGAGAATACTCAAGACTGTGATCCGGCAATTCTCGGCAGGGACAAAATGGACCCTCGAGGTTGTGAAGTTAACCGGTGATTACACCGGTGTAACCCACATGCTCGAGGCATACTCGACAGTCCCTGCCTGGATTGAGGCCTGGAAGCGCTCAGCATGCCGGGTTGGAGTGATATGCGGTCTCGCACTGGCCAAAGCCAATTACCCCAAGATTGAGCCGGCAATGCTTGTGAACGGATTTCCTGAGTTAAAGACCGATGGTTCTAAATTCACCGGAAAAGATCTCAAGGTCATCAACACCAAAATCCGTCACTCGGCCAGCTTGATCGCGGAAACCCTCGACGTAAACAAGCTTACCCCCCATATGATGCTGAGGAAAAGCCGGTGCCCTTCCAAGACCCGACGCCTTTTGACATGTTGACTCGTTTCAAGGCGGAGCTTGCGAAGAAAAGAGCTGAGGCCGGATATGGTTCTGCACCAACTTCATCAACTACGGTTGTTCCTCCTCCATCACGTGCTCCCTCCGCGGGTGACCCGGACATTGAAACGGAGAAGGCAACAGAGGAGAACACCAAAGACCCGACCACCAAGACCACTCCTGATGACTCGGCTGCAGCAGCCGAGTAACGTACTCCTTTTTATCATCAACAATCATTCGGCCAATGGGAATTGTAATATGCCTTTTACACACTGTTATTTGATAGTGCATCTGTGCACTTTTTGATATTATTCCTAAGGTTTGTAAAACATTAAACTTCTATGGTTTCGATGACCCTTCTGGTTGTCTCTTTAATATGTGTTTTACAAGCTCATTCTGGCGCAACTTTACTTGTTATATGCTTTTGTGAGAAAAATGCTGAGTCTTGGTTTTAGGATTATGAAAAAATTTCTCACAAGTCCCCAAGACCCGGATTCTGGGTCTGAGGTTTCTCGGCTTGAGAAATTTTGTTTGTCGAGTCCCCAAGTCCCCAAGACCCGGTTTCACTTTTTGAAGTTATGCGCAATATGTAATGAGCTTCTGGCTGTTTCCTTTGCTCTGCACAACTTATGATTTAGATGACTCTTTTGACCCTTCTGGTTATAAGCCTATTTTCGCATGGATTTTCAATGTTGCACTAACTTTAGTAAAAACAGGGTCAGGCAAGTCCCCATGGGCATCATGACTGATTGGATTCATAGGTTAGAAAACACGCCATTTTGTTGCGAGTCACATCAAGCTTTAAACAAAAGAGGTCAAGAAAAAATTTGGCTCTATTGTCCGGGTTATGAGATTGTAACTGTACTTATTGCAAGTAATCAGTCCTCACAACCGAATGACATCGTGGCCGGGTCTAAATGTGCAACTGTGCTATTCTAGTAATCAGCCCCCAAGACCTAGATATACGTACTACGCAACAGTAGGCTTTCTGCTCTACCGGCTTACAGATAGCTTGAATACTAAAAAGAAAAAATGCGCAAGTTTAAACCCACTAAATCATGCGCCTTGCTATTGGAAAAAATATTTAACTAAAATAACTACAGAAAAATATGCAAGAAATTGACAAAATTTAAAGAACATAACAACCATCATGATTTAACCATTTCTTTATTGATATGAAAAGGTTAGGTCAGCAGGCGGCCTCATTAAAAACCCTCAAGTCCCCTTAGGTACCCTGGATAGGAAAAGAGTGCGTCTGAAACCTGCTGCCTGTTACATCGTGTAATGCAATTTGCAAACCGAGTCTATACTAAGTGTAGTGAGGACGCAGCTGAGCCACCTTCCATGGTCGTTCACGCTCTTGCATAGATAAGGTGGAATGAGCAGTGTCATTCACATAGTCCGACTCTTCCCTTGCATCCACCAGGTAATACGATCCATTGTGTAGATTCCGGCTTATAATGAATGGACCCTCCCATGGGGGAGACAACTTGTGCTTTCCCTCTTTGGATTGCACCAAACGCAGCACCAGGTCTCCTTCTTGAAAAACACGTGACTTGACCCGGCGGTTGTGATACCGCCGTAAATCCTGCTGATAAATTGCGGATCGTTCCAATGCTTACTCCCTGTGCTCTTCTAACATGTCCACAGCGTCTTGCCGGGTCTTCTCGTTTTCCACCTCAACATAGGCCGCCACTCGTGGCGAGTCATGGATGATATCACTTGGGAGGACCGCCTCTGCACCATAAACCATAACAAACGGGGTCATTTGAGTAGATCTGTTAGGTGTAGTATTGATTCCCCAAACCACAGATGGAACTCCTCAACCCATGCTCCAGCAGCTCGGAGACACGAGACTCGTAACCGTGGTTTCAACCCACGAAGTAGCTCTTGGTTTGCTCTCTCCACCTGCCCATTGGCTTGTGGATGGGCCACCGAGGCTACATCAAGTCGAATGCCATTGTTTCCACAAAACTTCTCCATTTCCCCTAAGGACATATTGGTTCCATTCTCCGTGATTATGCTGTGGGGGTATCCAAATCGATATATGATCCTCTTCAAGAATTTCACAGCTGTGGCCGCTTCACAGTTCGTAACGGGCATGACCTCAACCCACTTTGTAAACTTGTCGATAGCCACCAGTAGATAAGTCTTTTTGCATGGAGACATGTGGAAAGGACCTACCATATCCATACCCCAAGCTGCAAACGACCAAGTCAATGGAATTGTCCAGAGCTCCATAGCCGGCACATGGGTTTGCCGAGCATACCGTTGACATCCATCACATCTTGCCACCAAGCGTTCTGCGTCTGCTAAAGCCGTAAGCCAAAAGAAACCGTGCCGATATGCCTTAGCCACAAGGGATCTTGTGGAGGCATGATGTCCACAATCACCCTCGTGAATTTCCTTCAATATTTGTCGGCCTTCTTCTAGAGCTACGCAGCGTAAAAAGACACATGTAGCACTTCTCTTGTAAAGCTCACCATCAATGATGGAGTAACCCTTTGCCCGTGTATGGATTTGCCGGGCTACAACTTGCTGCTGTGGTAATTCTCCCCGTAACAGAAACGCCAGGAATGACTCAGTCCATTCGGGAATAGCTCACCATCAATGTGGGAATTTGTCGTGGGAAATTCACGACAGATGTTACCGGAGGTAACTTAGATTGGGGTGATTCGACTCTGGTGTTTGGGAGACGGTTTAGCTAAGGTTGGGCATTAGCTGAAATCATGCTAATTGGCGATCTAGAGGCTCGGGGTGCAATGTCGCCGAGACTCCAATCTAGGGTTACAAAGACTTGCTCTCGTATAACTAGAATACTCGAATCCTTCTGTTCTCTCCCGATCTAATCTCTAAACCCTAGAAGCCGGTTTATATATAATACCCGATTTCCTAGCTTTCCTTACAAGATACATCTGGAGTCCTATTCGGGGCCTACACGTAACCCTAAATTACTCCCCGTGACCCCCAAGTCTTGGACCCCAGGGTTTACACCGCCTTTGAGGTCTTCTAGAACTTCCCTTTCCTTGAGCCGGGTTACCAATAAAATCGCTGGCCCATTAGTGACACCCGGTCCAGTATCACATTACAAGGTCTCGTGTAGATTCCTTCCTGCCGCGTCTTGTCCCTCTGCATGGGCCTGCCGGGTTATCATCCCCCCCAACAGAATTGGAGGAGATCATCGCCACCGTCATCACCAACACCTCTCCATCGACCATCCATGTTTCCCCCATCCATGTGTGAGTAATTACCCTGCTGTAGGCTGAAGGGGATGGTAGGGATTGGATGAGTTCGTTCATGTAATAATGTCGTGATTGTTAGGGCATAGTGCCTAGTATCTTCTATTAGTGCTATTGACATTGTTGCAAACTGTTATGCTTAATGCTTGCCACTTTGGGCACGAGTGCCATGATCTCAGATCTGAACATGTTATTGAATCATGATGATAATTATTGTTTCTTGATCATACCTGCAAGTTGTTTATACATATTGTTGTCCCGGAACCCGAGGCCCTGAAGTGACGCAAATTGGGACAACCGGAGGGGATGACTGTGATGTGAGGATCACATGTGTTCACGGAGTGTTAATGCTTTGCTCCCGTGTTCTATTAAAAGGAACACCTTAATTACCAGTAGTTCCCTTGAGGCCCCGCTTAAAACGGGCTGGTAGGACAAAAGATGTTGTGCAAGTTCTCACTGCGAGCACGTACGACTATTTACGGAACACATGCCTATGGTTACTTAGTGCTTGGATGCTTTATCTTATTTATTTGCAATGCCCATGACTTGATCATTATATGAACTATCTTATCCATGCAATGCTTGCTCACCTATCCAACAAGCAAGTTTCTGGAGCCGTTGCCGAGGAGAAAGAGGATTTCTGCAAGGGGATTCTCTCACTTTCAATCTCTTTACTTCGTTATTGTTTTGCTTAGTTTATTTTATTTTGTCTTGTTTGCTTCTGTTTATCAAAAACACACAAAAAATTAGTTCTTATTCTAATTGTTATATTTATCCTGTTTTTAATCTTGCTAAAATGAGTACTCCTGAGAACACTAAGTTGTGTGACTTCACTAGCAAAAACAACAATGATTTCATTAGCACACATATTGCTCCACCTGCTCCTACTGCTGATTTTTATGAGATAAAGCCTTCCCTATTAAATCTTGTTATGAGAGAGCAGTTTTCTGGTGTTAGTACTGATGATGTTGTTGTCCATCTTAATAATTTTTTTGAACTATGTGAGATGCAAAAATTTAAGATGTAGCTGGAGATATTTGTAACATCCCAAGTATGAAAAAACTCCCTTTAGAATGTTTGTTTCATGTTTATTAAAGTATTGCATCATGTCATCATATTGTTTTCATTTTTGTTTGCATTTGTTTTTTTGATTTGTTACATCTGTTTTTCCCTGTTTTCACAATTCAAATTCAAACTATATTCAATCAATTGTTTCATACTTGCTCTGTTACAATCTTTTTCAAATTATAATGTCAAATTAAACCCTTATTTTGTTTCCAATTATTCCATAATGATCACTTATTAAAATGATGGTTTTAATCAAACAATTAAATTCCAAATAACATTTAAAATTCAAACCAAATGCATCAAACAGAACCACTTTGAATTTATGAATGTTATCTAAACCAATCAACTACTTTAATCAAATTAACAATAGGGTTCACCCTATTAAAACTTTGTTTTCAACAATGTTTACTTAATATTAAAAATTCATTCAAATTTGGTTTAAACACAAACAGCAAGCAAAATTCAAATTTTCTGAAAACAAAACTTAGCATCTGTTTGCTAATGACCTAAATAACCTACCCTAAATTTTCCAAAATTTTTACTACTTTAAAACCTATCATTTTCTTCCAATTCCTTTTTCAGGAAAAAAAAACAGGAGAAATAAAAATTTTAAAAACAATTTTGGCGCCAGGAGGAGTGGGCTGCGCCCAGCCCACTTCCTTTCTCTCCCGCGCAGCGCAGCCCAGCCCGTTACTTACTCAACTTACCGGTTCGTTTTTTGATTCTGTTCTATTCCGCCTTCTCCTTCGTGTACGGCGCCCATCGGCCGGTGCCACGGCGGCAGAATCGCCAGCAGACGGCGATCCCAGCTCCTGGAACCCTATAAATCCCCCTAGGAGCCCCGCAGACCTAACCCTAGCCCTAGGTGTCCTGTTCCCCTCGTTTCCGCCGCCGATTGCTTCTTCCTCGTCGCAGTTCCCCTCTCTGCAACCCCACCGGAGTTCGCCCGCCTGAATCCGCCATGATCGCCACCGCAGTAGCCACCTATCCACCTCGCTGAGTACTGGAACCGACCACCCACGTCTTCGTCTTCCGTTTGCACACCGGAGCACCCACGGAGATCCACCACAGCCGCGCCGCCGTCCTCGTCCACGCCGCTGTCGCCGTCAGCTGTCGTCACCGGGCCTCTGCATCGTCTACGAACGGTGGTGAGCTCACCGTGGCATCCTTCCCTCTCTTCCTCTCCTGCTTGCACACGCATCTGCACACCCACTGCACCACCAGATCGCATCACGGCATCGCGTTACCACGTTGATCGCCGCTGGCGTCTTCGTTCTCTGACGAAAGTTCAGAGCTGCGCGCGTCAGCAAGGTTCAGTTAACTTGGATCTGAAACATATCCTCACGGCATCGCGTTTACTGACAACAAAACGGAACACACCGCACTGGTTCAGAGCTAGCGCGCGCGCCCGCGAGGCCGCTGGTTCGATCCCTCGCGCTGCGAATAAAACCAACCTTTTTCCTCCGCTGGCTGACAGGCAGGGCCCGCATGTCTGCGACCCTTGTGGCCACGCAAGCACGCGCAGCGCCACGCTGGACCCAGGCCCACGCGCAGTGGCTGTGGCTAGCTAGCTGTGCGGTAACAAACGTTTTAAAACTTTTCTGTTTCAAAAACTAATCCTTTTAAATTGCAGAATAGTCCCTAAAATGAAAACCTTAATAACTTTTAATCTATAACTCTAAATAATAAAAGTTAAATATGTTTGTTGTTCTAAATTAAATTGTCTATCCAACTATGCCATCTGTTTCCTGTTTTGAATTTTCCAAATGCAATTCAAATTTGAATTCAAACAATTCAATTGCAATTTGCTAAAATTCATAACTAAATCATAATAAATCCAAATCATGCAAATAAAATATGTTTTCAATGCTATTTCAAATAACCTATTCAAATATAATTTTTTTTTCATGGTTTGAACAATTTAAATTGCTTAACTAATTTAAACCTTATTTAAATCATTTAAAATTGCTAAAATCATAACTTGCTCAATTTAAATTATTTTTGAACATGCAAAATATGTTTTCAAACTAGAAAAGTATAAACGTTTCAAAAATGAGTTTGAATTTATGATTGGAATAAATAAAATTCAAATAATATTCAAACTTGTTCTAAATTCATTTAAAACTTGTTTAATATTGTTTAAGTCATAATAAATTCATCCAAATTCCTTTTTCAATATTTGAAACATGTAATCCACCCAAAATTTCATGATCTTTTCAAATATGAATTTTGTTATTTATTTTGCACAAGTTAAGTGGCTGAAAACAACAAATACATGTGTGTCACCTTTAAGGCACCAAAAATTCCCTAAATTAATAAATAAAATTCTAAATTGCTAAACCTCATTTCCATTGGTTCTATTGTTGTTATTTTGTTGTTTTCCTCATCCATGCATCATACTAAACCACTTTCACCTGTTGGTTAATTATAAAACAACTGTTTAAACCAAAATCCATGGGCTTTTCATATGCAACTCAAAATTGCATATGTGTCCATTTAAATTGTGTTACCATGTCAATTAGTTTATTTTGATGCATCTATTAACTTGACATGCATCATCCCATGATTGTGCACTATGCCATGATATTGATTGTTTATTTTCCTGTATTGTTTGTTTGCTTCTTCTCGGATAGACGACGACGTTGAGACCGACGATCTTTACGACACCCCTTCTGAGGATCTAGCCCAGTACCCGGCTACTGAGTTTGCAGGCAAGTTATCACTCACATGAACCATTGTGTTTCCTTCAACATTGGTTACCGATACTTTCCGTTGTCTATTTCTGCTAGCCCTATGTATCGTTGCTTCTGTTACGAACCTATCACTTGATACCCTGAAACCTGATATTGCCTCACCTCCAGTCCTATAACCCCGTTGCTTGGGCCCGTGTCTTACTAGCATGCTTAGGGTTGTTTTTGCTCGAGTCTGTTATCTGTTACTTTCTGTTATCATATTCTGTTATGTTCTGGGGCTCGATGTTAAACAACAACCTGTTAATTTGAGGTAATAATAAATTGCTGATAAGGCACCGGCAGGAGGCCCGGCGTGGTTTTGAGGCCTGCTAGTGTTGACCCTAATAGGAAAAGGGTCTTGTCTACTGATCCATGATGAGCGCACTATCCGCATGTGGGAAGCGTGTATGGGCGCCCCCCTCAATTTGATTCGATTCGCATCTCGTCCAAATCACCACACTTAGTTCGGGCTTTCCATTTGATGCACGCATATGCAGGTACGAACCCGAGGCCAGGGTGGAACTTTTGTAGTCGGCATTTAGGGCGGCGTGGTCTTCCAGTGCTATGAGGGTCCCCTTTTCTTCGTGGGGCTCGATTAGCCGCGCACGCACAGCACGTGGTGCTTTGGGCTTGATGCGAAGAAGAGTTGAGTTGTGTTGAGTGCCCCGCTTGGTGGGAAAGGCCTTCCCATCTGGCGGGTTATTCTTATGTGTACGGCCAAATTGGTGCACCCCTGCAGGGATAAATCTTCTCGAGAAGCCGTGTTTTCCGCGGTTATGGTTGACTTGGTGAAAGTACTGGCTAACAAGTACTCAGAACAACTTACACCTAACTAATGATAACTTGACTAGTAATAGGCTTATTGACACAACAATTTGATCCATCATTAATCCAACTGTGTGAGTTATCCTCGGATTGCTTCTTTGGATAAGGGGCGAGATCCAGGATGGGTTTGTTTGGTGGTTAGATGTACTTGGTTATGATACGCTATCTTATCCCCTTTCTGATAGCCGGAAGTTGTAGTTTGTTCTGTAGTTGGTTAGTGCAGCCAGTTGCAGCATCTGTTATATCCCTTTCTTCCGTTGAACCCAAGGCATCTGTGCTTGGTGTTGACGGGCTACATTTTGGTGAACTGTGAGTCTTGCTTGCCAGTACATTTATGTACTGACCCCTTTGGGGCTGTGGTTTCCGCAGACTACGCTTACGAGGATCCCCGTGACGGCTACAACGTGGAGTTTGACGAGGCTGCTGACGAGTAGGTAGCGGACCCTGGGCAGGATCCGAGACATCGTGGATGGGCTCCGTTTTCTTTTCATTCCCGGCTTCTTAAGCCTATTTGGATTTGTCTGTACTCAGACCCTTTGAATGCTTCCGCTGAGTTGTAATGATGTTATGTTGGGACATGTGTCCTCTGGATGATTGTATTTGCTATTCTCTGCCCTAGTGAGGGCCATTTGCAACTTATTTCAATCTTTTGTGTCCTAGAGATATGTTATGTTATCATCTTGTTCAAAGCCGTTGACGTACCATGTGTGTATGGTATGAAGTACGTCAATGGTAGTGTCCTGATTTCTACGGGATAGTTTACATCGACGGTGAATAGTAAAGATTGGTTGTCACACATAAGTGTTGGCCTACTCGTAAGAGATGCGGGTGCCGGTAAGCCCCGTAATCCAATCAAAATACTGTTCAGTTCGTACGATGAGTATCCTCTAGAAGTCCGGGTGCGACAAATGGTATCAGAGCCTGTCTGCCTGTAGGATCCCTTTTACTGGTCGCAGTTGAGTCTAGAAACTATTTTTGTAGCTATATAGGAAAAATGAAACGTGAGAGTAGGAATTCTGCCATTTTTCTTCTTTCCCCACCCACCCACCCTTTTCTGGTAAGGAAGTGCAACGTTGTTTTCTGTTCTCACCTAAACTTTCAAGTTAGGATTTCACGGATCCTGGTTTCTCTAGGATAGTTATATCTACTAGACCATAGGAATGGAGGTGGTTGTGACATGATTTATCATGTTGCCTACTCATGATTGAGAACGGAGGCGTGTAAGCCCCGGAAGCAAATCCTCTATCCCTTAAGCAGTAGATATTGATCCTTTAGAAGCCCGGATGGGTTTTTTCCGTAGTACCTCAGGAGTTTTTGGTCTCGTGTTTCCCGTTGTTGCTTCGATATCCTGTTCTTCTCAACATCCTTTTCGTCCGTTGAAACCTTGTTGTTGCTTTCCACTTCAGTTCTTCTACCGGCGTCTAATCAAAACTTCCCCGATCATCTGCAGATGGATCTCAGGTTCTTCCCGCAGGTGGTTCGGATGACTCGTTGCGAGAGCACTGCCGGTTATCCGGAGATGCTGAGGGACATGGTCACCTATCTGGGGTTCCGTTGGGCACCAGAGTACCAGGTCTACGAGCAGCAGCGAGAGTTTGACCAGACCTACTACCAGGCTATCGTCTACATTCTGTCAGATGATGGCATGAGCGTTGTCCACCGCTACGAGGCAGTAGGTTCCACAGTGGATATGGCCGTGCAGCAGGCAGCTTATGTGAGTCTCACCGTCCTTCGTGCTGACTACTGGGGATTTGACGATTCTATCTATCGCCACATCCCCCGTGGTTACATCACTTCGGAGGGAGCTCACTTCACCCTCTACGACAACCTGGATGTCTACGAGCATGATAACACCAGGCTGCACACCACCGCTCAGTTTGTGAGGCACAGTGACGCCGTTGCCACCACACTTTCTCAGGAGTTGGCCTCAGTCAGAGAGCAGCTCTACCTTGCTTTGACTCATCTGGCGACGTATACCACAGACTTTGTTGGAGATGAGCGCTTTGCATGTTTCGATCAGCCAGTTGGTCGTCGTCTGCCAGATGCTGGAGGTTACGAGCCGATCAGAGGTCCACTCCTCAACCTCGGAGCTGGATACACTGGGATTCCACGCTTTGGAGCACAGGGAGTCGACGCTATGTACTTCACCACACCTAGAGTCGCTCTCAGGCCACGTCAGATCTATGTGGATCGTCGTTCTACCTACTTTCGTGGGCCTCCTCCTCACCGTACCCCTCGTCGTACTACTCACCGCCGTCCTGCGTGATGAGCATGGGAGTACCGATGTATCCATTCATAGCTATGTTTAGTTATCCTTTGGCTTTCGAACCATGTAATGGTGTGTTGGATATTCTGATGTATTTGAACATGTGATGATGTACCTGTTGGTTATCTATTCATGCGTCGGAATAATCTCTCTTTCGGTTACCAAGTCTATCCTTTTCTATTGTTGTGCTAAAATGCATGTCTATTCAGGATGCCGCCAACAAGGAGCAACCCGCCTGAGCCACCTCCGATCACGGAGCTGTTGACTCAGATGACTCAGGTCGTGACTCGGATGGCCCAGATCCAGGCTAACCAGCACAACAACCAGAATGCTCCGCGAGTCAGCATCAAGGAGTTTCTGAGTCTGGGGCCGAGAGCTTTCGTGGCAACACGTGAGCCTCTGGATGCTGATGACTGGATCAGGGAGATGGCCAGGGCTCTTGACATTGCTCACGTTGCTGAGGAAGACAAAGTCAAGTATGCCACCTACCTACTGAAGGGTCAGGCAGCTACCTGGTGGGAGAACTACCAGACCATGAGAGCTGGATACCCAATCACCTGGGGTTGTTTCAAGGATGCCTTCCTGAAGCACCACATCCCAGATGGTCTCATGGAAAGGATGCGTGAAGAGTTCTGCTCTCTTAAGCAGGGCAAGCTGGACGTCATTGGCTACCAGAATGAGTTCAATCGCCTCGCTCGTTATGCTGGTGATGAGGTGTCCACTGAGGCCAAGAAGATGGCAAGGTTCCGCCGAGGTTTTAACCCGGAACTCAAGTACGCCCTCACCAACATCAAGTGCAAAGACTTCGAGGAGCTCGTGAACACCGCGCTCAATGAGGAAAATGGGCGCAAGGCGTTCGAAGAGTCCCGCAAGCACTCGCGTGAGGGTGGTTCCTCCTCCAACATGACCACCCCTCCGCAGAAGCGCCGCATCTGGGTGCCAAATGGTGCTGTCACTAGGGCTCCATATGCCCAAGCTTCTCCAGGCTTCGCTTCCCGCCCACCCAACCCAGCTCAGATGCAGGCTCAGAGGTTCTCAATGGGGCAGCCAAGGCCAGATGCACCTCGTGTCGTCACTTGCTACAAATGCAAGCAGACATGGCACTATGCTGATAAGTGCACTCAGAGGCAGCTACCTCCACCACCTCCTCGCCCCAACACCAACCAGGCAATGGTGCGTGCTCCTCCGGCTAAAGCCTTCAACTCCAACAACAGGCGTGTCGGGAGGACCGCGAGGGTGAATCATATCAAGGCCGACAAAGCTGAGGAAGCTGCTGACGTCGTTCTCGGTACATTCCCCGTAAACTCTAACCCAGCTAAAGTGTTGTTTGATACCGGAGCATCGCATTCTTTCGTGTCAAAGATCTTTGCGACAGCAGTTAAACTACCTTTTGTTGGTTTGGGTTCCCCGCTAGTAGTAAACTCCCCTGGAGCAACTATGCAAACTTCCAAGATCAGTCATGAGAATCAGATTCTAATTGGAGGTCACATATTCCTTGCTTCCCTCATTCTGCTTGGCAATTCTGACATTGATGTCATTCTTGGCATGGATTGGTTGAAGGCCAATAAAGCTACGATTGATTGTGCTCAGAAGTCGATAACTCTGTTCCACCCTTCCGGCCAGATAGTCTATTCTCCAAATGAATCAAGTTCTGTTCAGCTGTACACCCTGGATGCTAAACCTCTACCTATGCTCGAAAATGTTCCGGTGGTTTGTGAATTCCCTGACGTCTTTCCAGAAGAGTTGCCAGGGATGCCTCCGGACAGAGCAGTTGAGTTCGTGATCGAGCTTGAACCAGGTACTGCTCCAATCTCTAAGCATCCATACAAGATAGCTCCTCCTGAACTGAAATTGTTAAAGGAGCAAATCGATATGTACATGGAGAAAGGTTACATTCAACCTAGTTCCTCCGCTTGGGGTTGCCCAACTCTGTTCGTTGCCAAGAAGGATCAAACAAAAAGACTCGTGGTTGACTATCGTCCTCTCAACGAGAAAACCATCAAAAACAAGTATCCAATTCCTCGTATCGATGATCTTTTTGATCAACTTGCTGGAGCCTCAATATTCTCAAAGTTGGACTTGAGGATGGGTTACCATCAAATAAAGATCAGAAAGGAAGATATTCCAAAAACAGCTTTCACCACTCGGTACGGTCTATATGAATACACCGTCATGTCCTTTGGTCTCACCAATGCACCGGCGACATTCTCAAGACTCATGAATTCTGTCTTCCATGAATACCTCGACAAGTTCGTTGTGGTATATCTTGATGACATTCTGGTCTACTCAAAATCTGAGGAAGAGCATGGAGAACATCTTCGTCTCACTCTCATGAAACTTCGCGAGCATCGTCTATATGCCAAGTTCTCCAAATGTGAGTTCTGGATTCCAGAAGTTGCTTACCTTGGTCATGTCATCTCTGCCAAGGGCATAGCCATTGATCCAGAAAAGGTTAAAGCAATTGTTGATTGGAAACCTCCTAAGACGGTGAAGCAAGTAAGAAGCTTTCTAGGCTTGGCTAGCTATTGCCGTCGTTTCGTCCAAAACTTTTCCAAGATTGCCAAACCTCTCACTGATCTCACAAAGAAGGACAAGAAGTTCGTTTGGTCTCCACAGTGTGATGAAAGTTTCAATCTCTGAAGACTAAACTCACTTCTACCCCAGTTCTGGTTGGCCCAGATACTACCAAACCTTTCCAGATATTCTGCGATGCATCTCTCCAAGGTCTAGGTGCAGTTCTTATGCAAGAACGTCAAGTTGTGGCTTATGCTTCACGTCAGTTGAATCCACATGAGCAAAACTATCCCACACATGACCTTGAACTTGCAGCAGTTGTGTTTGCCCTCAAGAAATGGAGACAATACTTGTTGGGTAACGAACTGAAATCTTTTCCGATCATAAGAGTCTGAAATACATCTTCACTCAGCCAGATCTAAACCTCAGGCAAAGGAGATGGATTGAAAAGATTAAAGACTTTGATCTCACCATTTCTTACACTCCAGGCAAGGCTAATGTTATGGCCGATGCTCTCAGTCGCAAGTCATATTGCAATAATCTCATGATCATGGAAAGCCAACCTCCACTTCATGAAGAATTCCAGAAGCTGAACCTTGGTCTTGTTCCTCAAGGCTATCTTGCTAGCTTGACAGCCAGTCCAACTCTCGAGGACAAGATTCGTTCTGAACAACTTCGTGATGCTGAAATCAAGAAGATGGTTGAGCACATCAAAGAAGGCAAGGAGAAATTCAAGTCCTTCTCAGTTGATGACAAAGGAACTGTGTTCTTCGAAGGACGCATTGCAGTTCCTCAAGTTCAAAGTCTCAAAGATATCATTCTCAAGGAGGCTCATGAAACTCCTCTCTCCATCCACCCTGGAAGTACAAAGATGTACCAGGATCTTAAGACACTGTATTGGTGGCCTGGCATGAAACGTGAAATTGCTCAATACGTTTCTGAATGCGACGTTTGTCAACGTGTTAAGGCAGTCCATCAGAAAACAGCAGGTCTACTCCAACCTCTGAAAATCCCTGAGTGGAAGTGGGACATGATTGAAATGGACTTCGTCACTGGTTTTCCAAAGTCCAAGAAGGGCAACGATGCAATCTTCGTTGTTATTGATCGTCTCACTAAGTAGCTCACTTCTTTGCTGTCAAAGAAACAATCTCAGCTAGCCAGTTAGCAGAGCTCTACACAGCAAAGATTGTTCCTCTTCATGGTGTTCCATTGGAAATAAGCTCAGACCGTGGAAGCATATTCACTTCTCATTTCTGGAAAAGCTTTCAAGAAGCATTGGGCACCAAACTTCTGTTCAGCACAGCTTATCACCCTCAGTCTCAGGGGCAAGTCGAAAGAGTCAATCAGATTCTCGAGGATATGCTCAGAGCATGTGGTATCTCCTTTGGCATGAAATGGGAGGATTGCCTTCCATATGCTGAATTCTCCTACAACAACAGCTACCAGGCAAGCCTAGGCATGGCACCATTTGAAGCACTCTATGGCCGCAGATGCAGGAGTCCAATCAATTGGTCTGGAGCTGGTGAACGTTCACTCTTAGGCCCTGACATTGTTAAGGAAGCCGAGGAGAAAGTTCGCATCATTCGTGACAATCTCAAGATTGCTCAGTCTCGTCAGAAAAGCTACTATGACAGCAAGCACAGGGATATGATCTATGCACCTGGTGACAAGGCATATCTCCGTGTAACTCTCCTCAGAGGCACTCATCGTTTCAGTGTGAAAGGAAAGCTTGCACCAAGATACATTGGTCCTTTCAACATTCTATCAAGGCGTGCAGAAAATGCCTATCGTCTTGAACTTCCAGAAAAGCTATCCAAGGTGCACGATGTGTTCCACGTGTCACAGCTCAAGAAGTGTTTCAAAGATCCAGATCGTGCAGTTGATCATGATTCCATTGAACTGCAAGATGATCTATCTTATGAGGAGCACCCTGTTCGTATTCTCGATGAGACCGAGCGTAAGACTCGCAACAAGAGCACAAAGTTCTTGAAAGTGCAGTGGTCGCATCATTCCGATAAAGAGGCAACGTGGGAGACCGAAGAGGATCTTCGCAAGAAGTATCCGGACCTTTTCCTTTCTCAGTAGGAATCTCGGGGCGCGATTCCTTCAAGGGGGGGCGTTTTGTAACATCCCAAGTATGAAAACTCCCTTTAGAATGTTTGTTTCATGTTTATTAAAGTATTGCATCATGTCATCATATTGTTTTCATTTTTGTTTGCATTTTTTTATTTGTTGCATCTGTTTTTCCCTATTTTCACAATTCAAATTCAAACTATATTCAAACAATTGTTTCATACTTGCTCTGTTACAATCTTTTTCAAATTATAATGTCAAATTAAACCCTTATTTTGTTTCCAATTATTCCATAATGATCACTTATTAAAATGATGGTTTTAATCAAACAATTAAATTCCAAATCACATTTAAAATTCAAACCAAATGCATCAAACAGAACCACTTTGAATTTATGAATGTTATCTAAACCAATCAACTACTTTAATCAAATTAACAATAGGGTTCACCCTATTAAAACTTTGTTTTCAACAATGTTTACTTAATATTAAAAATTCATTCAAATTTGGTTTAAACACAAACAGCAAGCAAAATTCAAAATTTCTGAAAACAAAACTTAGCATCTGTTTGCTAATGACCTAAATAACCTACCCTAATTTTTCCAAAATTTTTACTACTTTAAAACCTATCATTTTCTTCCAATTCCTTTTTCAGGAAAAAAAAAACAGGAGAAATAAAAATTTTAAAAACAATTTTGGCGCCAGGAGGAGTGGGCTGTGCCCAGCCCACTTCCTTTCTCTCCCGCGCAGCGCAGCCCAGCCCGTTACTTACTCAACTTACCGATTCGTTTTTTTTTTCTGTTCTATTCCGCCTTCTCCTTCGTGTACGGCGCCCATCGGCCGGTGCCACGGCGGCAGAATCGCCAGCAGACGGCGATCCCAGCTCCTAGAACCCTATAAATCCCCCTAGGAGCCCCGCAGACCTAACCCTAGCCCTAGGTGTCCTGTTCCCCTCGTTTCCGCCGCCGATTGCTTCTTCCTCGTCGCAGTTCCCCTCTCTGCAACCCCACCGGAGTTCGCCCGCCTGAATCCGCCATGATCGCCACCGCAGTAGCCACCTATCCACCTTGCTGAGTACTGGAACCGACCACCCACGTCTTCGTTTTCCGTTTGCACACCGGAGCACCCACGGAGATCCACCACAGCCACGCCGCCGTCCTCGTCCACGCCGCTGTCGCCGTCAGCTGTCGTCACCGGGCCTCTGCATCGTCTACGAACGGTGGTGAGCTCACCGTGGCATCCTTCCCTCTCTTCCTCTCCTGCTTGCACACACATCTGCACACCCACTGCACCACCAGATCGCATCACGGCGTCGCGTCACCACGTTGATCGCCGCCGGCGTCTTCGTTCTCTGACGAAAGTTCAGAGCTGCGCGCGTCAGCAAGGTTCAGTTAACTTGGATCTGAAACATATCCTCACGGCATCGCGTTTACTGACAACGAAACGGAACACACCGCACTGGTTCAGAGCTAGCGCGCGCCCGCGAGGTCGCTGGTTCGATCCCTCGCGCTGCGAATAAAACCAACCTTTTTCCTCCGCTGGCTGACAGGCAGGGCCCGCATGTCTGCGACCCTTGTGGCCACGCAAGCACGCGCAGCGCCACGCTGGCCCCAGGCCCACGCGCAGTGGCTGTGGCTAGCTAGCTGTGCGGTAACAAACGTTTTAAAACTTTTCTGTTTCAAAAACTAATCCTTTTAAATTGCAGAATAGTCCCTAAAATGAAAACCTTAATAACTTTTAATCTATAACTCTAAATAATAAAAGTTAAATATGTTTGTTGTTCTAAATTAAATTGTCTATCCAACTATGCCATCTGTTTCCTGTTTTGAATTTTCCAAATGCAATTCAAATTTGAATTCAAATAATTCAATTGCAATTTGCTAAAATTCATAACTAAATCATAATAAATCCAAATCATGCAAATAAAATATGTTTTCAATGCTATTTCAAATAACCTATTCAAATATAAATTTTGTTTCATGGTTTGAACAATTTAAATTGCTTAAATAATTTAAACCTTATTTAAATCATTTAAAATTGCTAAAATCATAACTTGCTCAATTTAAATTATTTTTGAACATGCAAAATATGTTTTCAAACTAGAAAAGTATAAACTTTTCAAAAATGAGTTTGAATTTATGATTGGAATAAATAAAATTCAAATAATATTCAAACTTGTTCTAAATTCATTTAAAACTTGTTTAATATTGTTTAAGTCATAATAAATTCATCCAAATTCCTTTTTCAATATTTGAAACATGTAATCCACCCAAAATTTCATGATCTTTTCAAATATGAATTTTGTTATTTATTTTGCACAAGTTAAGTGGCTGAAAACAACAAATACATGTGTGTCACCTTTAAGGCACCAAAAATTCCCTAAATTAATAAATAAAATTCTAAATTGCTAAACCTCATTTCCATTGGTTCTATTGTTGTTATTTTGTTGTTTTCCTCATCCATGCATCATACTAAACCACTTTCACCTGTTGGTTAATTAGAAAACAACTGTTTAAACCAAAATCCATGGGCTTTTCATATGCAACTCAAAATTGCATATGTGTCCATTTAAATTGTGTTACCATGTCAATTAGTTTATTTTGATGCATCTATTAACTTGACATGCATCATCCCATGATTGTGCACTATGCCATGATATTGATTGTTTATTTTCCTGTATTGTTTGTTTGCTTCTTCTCGGATAGACGACGATGTTGAGACCGACGATCTTTACGACACCCCTTCTGAGGATCTAGCCCAGTACCCGGCTACTGAGTTTGCAGGCAAGTTATCACTCACATGAACCATTGTGTTCCCTTCAACATTGGTTACCGATACTTTCCGTTGTCTATTTCTGCTAGCCCTATGTATCGTTGCTTCTGTTACGAACCTATCACTTGATACCCTGAAACCTGATATTGCCTCACCTCCAGTCCTATAACCCCGTTGCTTGGGCCCGTGTCTTACTAGCATGCTTAGGGTTGTTTTTGCTCGAGTCTGTTATCCGTTACTTTCTGTTATCATATTCTATTATGTTCTGGGGCTCGATGTTAAACAACAACCTGTTAATTTGAGGTAATAATAAATTGCTGATAAGGCACCGGCAGGAGGCCCGGCGTGGTTTTGAGGCCTGCTAGTGTCGACCCTAATAGGAAAAGGGTCTTGTCTACTGATCCATGATGAGCGCACTATCCGCATGTGGGAAGCGTGTATGGGCGCCCCCCTCAATTTGATTCGATTCGCATCTCGTCCAAATCACCACACTTAGTTCGGGCTTTCCATTTGATGCACTGCATATGCAGGTACGAACCCGAGGCCAGGGTGGAACTTTTGTAGTCGGCATTTAGGGCGGCGTGGTCTTCCAGTGCTATGAGGGTCCCCTTTTCTTCGTGGGGCTCGATTAGCCGCGCACGCACAACACGTGGTGCTTTGGGCTTGATGCGAAGAAGAGTTGAGTTGTGTTGAGTGCCCTCGCTTGGTGGGAAAGGCCTTCCCATCTGGCGGGTTATTCTTACGTGTACGGCCAAATTGGTGCACCCCTGCAGGGATAAATCTTCTCGAGAAGCCGTGTTTTCCGCGGTTATGGTTAACTTGGTGAAAGTACTGGCTAACAAGTACTCAGAACAACTTACACCTAACTAATGATAACTGGACTAGTAATAGGCTTATTGACACAACAATTTGATCCATCATTAATCCAACTGTGTGAGTATCCTCGGATTGCTTCTTTGGATAAGGGGCGAGATCCAGGATGGGTTTGTTTGGTGGTTAGCTATAGTTGGTTACGATACGCTATCTTATCTCCTTTCTGTTAGACCGGAAGTTGTAGTATGTTCTGTAGTTGGTTAGTGCAGCCAGTTGCAGCATCTGTTTTACCCCTTTCTTCCGTTGAACCCAAGGCATCTGTGCTTGGTGTTGACGGGCTACACTTGGTGAACTGTGAGTCTTGCTTGCCAGTACGTTTATGTACTGACCCCTTTGGGGATGTGGTTTCCGCAGACTACGCTTACGAGGATCCCCGTGACGGCTACTACGTGGAGTTTGACGAGGCTGCTGACGAGTAGGTAGCGGACCCGGGCAGGATCCGAGACATCGTGGATGGGCTCCGTTTTCTTTTCATTCCCGGCTTCTTAAGCCTATTTGGATTTGTCTGTACTCAGACCCTTTGAATGCTTCCGCTGAGTTGTAATGATGTTATGTTGGGACATGTGTCCTCTGGATGATTGTATTTGCTATTCTCTACCCTAGTGAGGGCCAGTTGCAACTTATTTCCATCTTTTGTGTCTTAGAGATATGTTATGTTATCATCTTGTTCAAAGCCGTTGACGTACCATGTGTGTATGGTATGAAGTACGTCAATGGTAGTGTCCTAATTTCTACGGGATAGTTTACATCGACGGTGAATAGTAAAGATTGGTTGTCACACATAAGTGTTGGCCTACTCGTAAGAGATGCGGGTGCCGGTAAGCCCCGTAATCCAAGCAAAATACTGTTCAGTTCGTACGATGAGTATCCTCTAGAAGTCCGGGTGCGACAATATTATTAAACTGAAATTGTTTCCTTTATCATTGGGAGGAAGAGCTAAAGAATGGTTGTTATCTTTCCCCAGAAATAGTATTGATTCTTAGACTAAATGTAAAGATGCTTTGATTGGAAAATATTATCCTCCTACTAATATTAAGTAGCATTCTGAATTTTAATCAACTTGATACTGAGAATGCTGCTAAGGCTTGGGAAATAATGAAATCTTTAGTAAAGAATTGTCCCACTCATGGACTGACTACTTGGATGATCATCCAAACCTTTTATGCGGGTCTGAATTTTTCTTCAAGAAACCTTCTGGATTCAACTGCTGGAGGAACCTTTATGTCCATGAATTTGGGGGCTACAACAAAGCTTCTTGATGATATGATGGTAAATTATTCGAAATGAGACACTGAGAGAGCTACTGTAACATCCCAATTTTTGGAAGACAGGAAAAACTTGTTTTCAATAACCCAAAAATGAGGGCCATCAATTTTTTTTAATATGTTTGACTAATGCTTGTGTTCCTTTTCTATTTTCTTGTTGTTTGTGTTTGTGTTTGAGTTTATTAACAACTTACATTAAAACCAATGATCATAACTTTCTTACAACACAACCCTTGTGATCAAGTCATGACAAGAAAGCTTATCACCTTCACTTTCTTTTGGCAAAAACCTTTTTTAAAAATGTTTTGATTTTAGAAGATACCCAAAGGCCAAGTTTTGAGAAAAACAAAAGGTATTTTCCAAAACCAAATGAAAAGTATCTTGGAGGTAATCATCTCCTACCTGTTTTCAACCAATATATGTTTGCAAGTAGTCCAAAAATCTCATCTTACTTTCTCTTTTGCCAAAACCATAAGTGGGGATTATATTACCCCTGTGTTTTACCTCAGTTATATTATTTTGGAGATATCAAGCTTTGAGTTGAACTTGTTTACAAAATTCTCTTGCATGATGTGGCTTTATCACTACCTATAATTAACACTTTATAAAAACACCTGGCAATCAAATTAGATAACCCCTTTTGCTTGAGTGTTTGTTGTTACCTGCTTTCCTGTGATCTTATCTTGTGTTTCCCTTGAAGTTTTATTTTCTTTTTGTGATTAATGTGTTTTTTAGTAATTAAAACCTAGTAACAACAAGACCAAGAATCAATATCATACTCCATCACATGTCCATAGCATCTTCTGTTTTCTAAAAAACTTCCAACTTTGAAGACATGCCTCTATGTCACATGTTGTTCTATTCATCAATGTACCTTCGTGGATCTCTTTTATAATATCTATACCATCAATACAAGTTGTTATTTTGGATATTTAAACCATTTGGTATCATCTTTCAAAGTCCTTTTGAAGTCATCCCCAAAATAATGATCATATCTCTTTTATCATGAAGCACTTTGTCCATGTTACTCCAAATAACTCCTTATTGTTTTCGAGCCACATGAACCTACACTTATAATCTCCATTACCTATAAATCATATCCATGTGGTCCATTTATTTTTCAAAGGCCATTTAATTATTAAATAAACTCCTGTTTTCACCCTTTTTCCACTTGGTGCCTCAAATATTTTCAAAAGAGTTGTTTATTAAAAATCACTTTTGAGACCTATATTATATACTCTCTCATACAAACTCAAAAATATTTGTTTTAAAAACATTTTACTATTTATTATTTTCCATTTTCCAAAAGGCTAGAAATGGACTTAATTTTTTTTTTTGAAGAAAAGTATTTCCCAAAATCTTGGAAAATTACCCAACATGCCTATGGTCATGTGTGACTTATTTGTACAAAAACATTTTCAAGTTCTTTGGAAAATTGTGGGGAAAACATTTAAAAACAGAGTCAACACCTTTTGAAATTTCAGAATTTTGTGAAACATATATTTTTCAAAACTCTTGAGGCCACCATCACTAGACTCCATTTTTTATCCTCTATCCATTGGACACAATATTTCAGATATGTTCTATTCAAATTATTGGTGATACAATCAAAAACCTCTACTGGTTATTCTGGACATGGTTAAGTTCATACTATTCCAGGCCAATAATTGGACTCTACCTACCTCTCTCCTGTTCTGAGAGAAGGAAAACATCCTACCCAACCTCCTAGACATGGTATAGCTGATCCACCATCTCTCTCTCACAACCACTAGCAAGTGGACAAGAATGGTGATCACCCTTCTCTTCTCAGTCCACCTCCATAGTGCATCCCAGGAGAAGGCCTCGCACCAGGAGACTCCACTCGCACCCCGTGACCCCCTGGCAAAGCCTCCCCTCCTCTGGTTGTCTTCTTCGTCCTTGGCCATGAGCTGGCCATGGCGCCCAGAACACGCACGACACGTCGCTCCCGTTCCTACGCGTGGGCACCACACCTCACCCTCTCTCCTTATCTACACGCCTCATAAGACCTCCACAAGCACACCCGTGCTCCTCATTTTCCCCAGCTCACTCTCTTTCTTCCTCGGATCATTGTCGAACACCTGCGCGTGGTAGATGAGAGCTCGGGCTCCCGCTTGCTACAAACCCCCTCTTTCCTCTCTATCGTCTCCTGGAGTATCCCCTTGTCATGCTCCACCCACTAGTTTAGCCTTTTCCCTTCGTAGACGCCCGCTAGCGAGCCTCCATGGCCGCCGTACGGACATGCACACCTAGCTCCGGCGCCAGGCCTCCCCGAGCCACCTCCTTGCGTACCAGCATGTCTATCCTCTTCCTATTACCTCTAATCACGACCCTACACTAAAAACCCTATCCCCGAACTTCTTGTTCGCTGGAATCGGCCACCGATCTACCGCGGTCAACTTCCTCGTCGAGCCAGTGATAGAAGGCCTCATAGTCTCTCCTATTTCCTCCTCCGGGATCCCTAGGTTCCCAATCGACCCTAGACTCCATCGCCTTGCATGATATTCCACCATAATGACGCCGCCGTCCATGCTCCTTCCGCCGGCCGCGAATCCCCGTCGGGCTCCATGCTCTGGCAGCTCCCGCCAAGTGCCAGTGGTGGAGGAAGATGCGCCTCGTCATCCTGATTCTCCTGGTGCAATCCATGCACCACGGCGGGCCTCCCATATCTTGGCGGCGAGCAGGCCGTTCCTCAGCGAAGGCCGGAGAGGACTCCGCCGTGCGTTTTTGTCATCGCCGGCACGGGTCCACGTCGATGCCTCCTGGCCGTCGGATCCCAATCCGACGCACGCGTACCCCTTCGCGCGTGTGAGGCCACTGATCGCTGGCCCCCGCCTGGGCCCAGAGTCAGCCATTTGATTGCGCCCCTGCGCGGGAAAAACTTGCGGGCCGGCATGTTCTGCCTCAGCCCGTCTCCCTCAGATCCGGCCCTTTTATTTTTTTTGCAGGTTCTTACTTACTTTTTCCTCCATGTCTGTTTATGGATGTTGGTTTAAATCAGAATAAAAATGTAAATAAGTAAAACTTGTCGAACCAAAAATCACAGTGATAGATCTACTTTTTCTCCACCATCTCCAACTTGTAGATCTGTATTTTGTGCAATATTTAGGAGAACTAAATTAAATGGCAGAAGCACTCATTTAGACCATTTATTTAATAACTTACCTTTAGTTTTAGGTATCCAAAACATGCAAACTAAACTAGTTCTGAGTATCCCTTGATAATATCTATCTGTGGCAGTTGGCCTTGTGTTGACTTGAGTTGTTGAGTGAAAATGACATGCATGTTAGTTTTAGGACAAAGAGCACTTCTGTAAATTGTTTAATTTATTTGGTGATGAACTTTGATGTCAATCCAATTGTGTTTGTTTTCTAGTGAGTAGGAGCACCTCATAATAGGTTTACATGATTTTAGGAGTTACAGAAAAAGCTGGGTGATTTATTTAGTATTTAGTACTTTTCTGACTATTATTGTTATGACTTTATAAATTGTTGTGTTATATTGTTTCTGTTATAAAATTGATTCCTAGGATGTTTAGGGTATTAATTCATGTTTGAGTTGTGCTTTGAGTTTGTCACTAGCATGTTAGGATTTGTGTGTGAAAACCATGGTTGTTAGAATTTTTAATCTCATAGGGTTGTTTTCCTAGTGAAAATGGGTTAATATGTGGTATTTCCATTTTACTATGATAACTTGGGTAAATGCCTTAGTATTGTTTTCCATAGCATAGCTACTGTTATTCTAGCATATTATACTTTCTTGCATGCTTGAGTGATCTCTAGATCAAATTGTCATGCTATGTTAGTTTTAGATGTTTTTCTGCCATAGTTGTTATTTGCATGCTTAATTTTTATGCATTGATTAGATTTTATTTTGATATTACTAGCATGTATAGGTGTTGTTTATCTATTATATGGATGATATCTTATATATCTATCATGTTAGAATAAAACATGTTTAATGATCTATTATTGCTATGCATGTCTAAATAGCCCTTTTTCCATCTCTAGTTTTAGTGGTTATTTTTCTCCATGATTATTTTGATGTATTGGGTGATGCCATGACATGTTTGGTATTTATTTGTCTCTGATATTAGGTTGCTTATCTACTGGTTATAATATTTCTCCATGTTTATAAAACCATGTGTTAATATGGGCTTGTAGTATTGCTTGTTATTGTTTTCCTGTGCATGTGTAGTGTTTCTAGATTGTTTTCTTGATATTTTGTTCATCCACATAAATGACCAGAGATTCATTTAACCTATTTGGGCATGTTATTAGAGTGGCACACCCACTGGACTCATTCCAATTTGGTTGAGGATCCATATCATCTGATCTAGTGTTACTCATGTGTGTTGTTTGTGCATGTTCTGCTTGTTGGTGTACTCTAGTGTTTTTGTTTTTTATTGTATTTTTTTGATGAATTACTTGCTGTATGTTTACTTGGTTATCAATTCCTTACTTTTGTTTGGTTCTGATTGGGTGTTTTCCTTTTTTTTTACAATGTTAGATATCGAAGACAGTATTATTTCCCGGAGATGTTTTTATTGCAACTCTCGTTTATTTCAAGGGAAAGACCAAGACCAGTGCCAAGGCAAGCCACTCTAAATGCTTGATCGTTGGTTTACTTATCATTATCTATCATCCATGTTTTACTTCTGAAGTTTTACAAAATTTTGATTCAAAAACTATTTTCGTAAGTGAACTATACCACTACCTTTATTATTTTTCTATTATGCTTTATCCACTATATAATCTCGGTGTTACCAAGCCCCTTAGACATTTTAGTATCATTACTTAATCAACTTAAGTCCCTTAGTGGACATTTTAACTTGATACTTTTGGAAAAAAATCTTTGGAAAAAACCCCGAGGAAAGGTGGGACCTTGTCTGAGGGAGGTTTGTGAAGGAGGAAATGTTTTCGACTTGTTTTCCAAAAAAAGATACATAAGCTAGTCTTCGCCGGAAAACCAAGCCATGCTGCCACATTACCCCAATATGGGAACGGGGTATAACTAAAAGCTTGTTGGTGTTAGTCTGTGTCTACCTCAATATGCTATAGGGGTTAGAGTCCCCAAACCGAATTGTCGCCAGAATGGAAAACATGGGAGATTTAGAGTGTGGGATTAAGTTCGCCACCGGTTGCAATAGTTGGGTCTCCTGTCATGGCCGTGTGTTGTCAGGGGAAACCAGATCGATACGGCTGACTCACTCGGTGCTGGGGAGAACAAACCCAGTTGAAGAGGTAGCCATTTACTAGCACTTGCATAGTGGATAGTTTGGACCAGTTATCTGATGTTTGCATACTGTCTTGGACAGTCCGTGGTTGTTCATGGCGGATGTACTAGATCTTGTGGATTGTGTACACCTCTGGAGAGTAAAACTATTCAGAATATCTGCGTCCTTGGATATGTACAGTTGAATGACCATGTAGCTAGCATTGTGTCAATGTTTTTAAAAAGCTTGAAAAGTGTTTTTGGAATTGTACCCCGGAGGTACGTGGAAAGGGAATGATTGTACCTTTGAGGTACCGGATGAATGATGATCTTGAAGATGTGATCTTCCAAGAAGTTTTGTAAAGAAAAACTTTCTTTTATTTAAAATGCTTTGTGGACATGCAATATCTACAAGAGAAGTGAAATATATTTTGAAGTATCTTCTTCAACAAAGAAAAATAAAGCTTGTGCAACTATGACGGGTCTTAATTACAGCCTTCCTACCACCTATATATATATGCATACCTGCATGTTTAGCTTTCTTTTGGGGTGTCTTGAGAGTACAATCCAATGTACTCACAATGGTTTCGTCCCTAGCTATTGCCTTACCATACTTTGAGCAGAAATCCGAGAACCTGAAGAAGATGGTGTCGCTGACGACTACGCGAACTAGGAACGTCTCTAAGTCAGTAACCTATAGGTAGTCAAGGCATGACTTGGGTTTACCACGAGTGTGTTTTGAAGACTTCCGTTGTTCAGTGTGTTTTCCTGCCATGCGTGGAAGTTGTTTTCAACTGGGTCATGTGACCAGTTGTGTAAGCCGTGTATTCGTGTAGTTGATGTTGTATCTGTAATGCCAACTCAAGTATGTTGTTCACGACTAACTGATCATGGGATCGTGAATGTATGCATACTGGAGGTCTCGGGCTGCTGGTCTTGGGTCCCCACAGAGTTGGTATCAGAGCCATCATGACTTTAGGAGACCTTAGTTAGCATGGACGTCAGATAGGAAACAAAAATATTTTGGTAAAAACAATATTATTACATAAATTGTTTTTCTCTATGAAACCCTAAGCTTAGCTTCCACTTTTTCTAAAAACTTATTGCCTAGTTTTAGAAATAGTAAATTGAAATAACAGAAAACTACTTTTTCTCTTTGTTTTCATGACTCAAAATATTTGGTATAAATAAATAAATAAATATGAGTTTATATAACTTTGGTTTTCATCTAAAAGTCTATCAAATAGTTTTCTTCTGTTATCTTTCTATTAAAAATTACATACTTGGCGATGTCCCGAGAAGACCTTAGTAGTTACCAACCCGAACAAAAAGAAGCTTCCTTCCGAAGGCCTCAACATCAAGATGAGATAAAGAAATCCTCTAGATCGGAAGACTCTGCCATGTATCAAGATCAACAACGGCGTTAACAACATGAAGACTTGAACAACCCTTGGTCGACCGAGACCCATAGGATTCGATAGGTTTCGCTCAGTTGTTTTACTTGAGCTACCCCGTTCTTCGGCGGTAATAGACGTTTGCTGGTACTAAAGGTACCTTGTTTGTTCTTCGCGTGTATGTTGTTTGTATGGTTTACTCTTGTGTGATCTTTTTTACTTACTCCCTTGTTGTGTGTTCTTTTGAATTTGTTTTCTTGAGTGTCTCACAAGCACGCCTTTCCGGCCAAACAACGTCACCACACTTTTACCTCTTCTTTATTTATGTCTGTTTGCAAAAAACTTCTTTTTGCCATGTCGGCCATAGTTTTCACTTTTGGTATCTCTTCAAAGGTCTAACTAGGCAAAACCCCTTTTAAAAAAGTTTTCTCCCCCATCCCTTCATGAGAAGAGCACGGTATGGAACACTCTCTACATCAACCCGAGAGCCCAAGAATCTGAAATCTCCCTCAAGACGGGTAACGGACTTCACGCGCCATTTTGTGCAACTACATCAAGAGCCATCAAGAAGGACGACGAATTTAGATTCAAGCCCGAGTTAAAGGGAGATGTGTCTCGCAACTCTAACAGAAAACTTTACCAGCCTAACACTGCTAACATAGCTATCTAATTTTAGACTAACATCTAAATGAAGGTTTCCAAAAGGCACTAGCTAGTATTCCCGAGGGAAAACTAACTGGGTGACCCTAAGCCACCTAAGAAGACACCTGAAGAGCTCTGTGAAGATCAAGACCCAATGAAGTCTTCCACGACCTGCCATCACCACCAAGCAAAAATGAGACGAAGACGAAGATAATTCCCGACGACCTGCCAAGACTAATCAAAGGGGGGAAGCATCTGCACATCAACGCTGTCAACCACTCAAGAAGCAAAGAAGTTTATAGGAGTTCCTAACAGATTTCATAGCATTAATCGGAGAGAGTCAAATCTACGGACCTGACGCCCTCTGAGACCCGATTGTTTTCATGGGTAACTACCTATGATACTCCTAAAGAAGACCAGATCAAGACGAATATAGATTGTCTATGAAGCAGCAAAATTAAGAACCTTCTTTAGCTGGTGTCGTCTCACCAACATCAACATCAAGGACATGAAGTTTCAAAAGAAGGTATCCATCTCCTAACCAAGCAACATTCTGACAATATCAACACCTCGAGTTCCCAGAAGAGCACCTCGTCAAAGGATCATCTTTTACAAAAAGTGAAGAAGCCCGAGACCCTTATTTGACGTTACACTCTTATAGTACCCACTTACGAATCTCGGGGACGAGATTCATTTTAAGGGGGAAGAGCTATAACAGCCCAATGTTTGGAAGATAGGAAAAACTTGTTTTCAATAACCCAAAAATCAGGACCAACAAAAACTTTTTGATATGTTTGACTAATGCTTGTGTTCCTTTTCTATTTTCTTGTTGTTTGTGTTTGTGTTTAAGTTTGTTAACAATTGACATTAAAACAATTGATCATAACTTTCTTAAAACACAAACCTTGTGTTCAAGTCATGACAAGAAAGCTTATCACCTTCACCCATCACCTTCTTTTGGCAAAAACCTTTTTGAAAAATGTTTTGATTTTAGAAGAAACCCGAAGGTCAAGTTTTGATAAAAACAAAAGGTATTTTCCAAAACCATATGAAAATTATCTTGAAGGTAATCATCCCCTACCTGTTTTCAACCAAGATATGTTTGCAAGTAGTCCAAAAACCTCATCTCACTTTCTCTTTTGCCAAAACCATAAGTGGGGATTATATTACCCGTATGTTTAACCTCAGTTATATTCTTTTCGATATATCAAGATTTGAGTTGAACTTGTTTACAAAATCCTCTTGTCATGATGTGGCTTTATCACTACCTATAATTAACACTTGAGAAAAACACCTGGCAATTAAATTAGATAACCCATTTTGCTTGAGTGTTTGTTGTTACCTGCTTTCCTGTGATCTTATCTTGTGTTTCCCTTGAAGTTTTTATTTATGTTTGTGATTAATGTGTGTTGTTTTGAGTAATTAAAACCTAGTAACAACAAGACCAAGCATCAACATCATACTCCATCACATGTCCATATCATCTTCTGTTTCTCAAAAACTTCCAACTTTGAAGACATGCCTCTATGTCACATGTTGTTCTATTCATCAATGTACCTTCGTGGATCTCTTTTCTAATATCTATACTATCAATCCAAGTTGTTATTTTGGATATTTAAACCCTTTGGTATCATCTTTCAAAGTCCTTTTGAAGTCATCCCCAAAATAATGATCATATCTCTTTTATCATGAAGCACTTTGTCCATGTTACTCCAAATAACTCCTTATTGTTTTCAAGCCACATGAACCTACCCTTGTCATCTACATGACCTATACATCATATCCATGTGTTCCATTTATTTTTCAATGGCCATTTAATTATTCTTCTCTCATGGTTTTGAGCCTATTAAATAAACTCCTGTTTTCACCCTTTTTCCACTTGGTGCCTCAAATATTTTCAAAAGAGTTGTTTATTAAAAATCACTTTTGATACCTATATTATATAATTTCTCATACAAACTCAAAAATATTTGTTTTAAAAACATTTTAATATTTATTATTTTCCATTTTCCAAAAGGCCAGAAATGGACTTTAAAATATTTTGTGAAGAAAAGTATTTCCTAAAATCTTGGAAAAATTACCCAACATGACTATAGTCATGTGGGACATATTTGTACAAAATTGCAAGTTCTTTGGAAAATTGTGGAGAAAATATTTAAAAACAGATTCAACACTTTTTGTAATTTCAAAATTTTGTGAAACAAATATTTTTCAAAACTCTTGAGGACACCATCCCTAGACCCCATTTTTAATCCTCTAACGATTGGACAAAATATTTCGCATATGATCTATTCAAATTATTGGTGAAAACAATCAAAACCCTCCAGTGGTTATTCCGGACATGGTTAAGTTTATACATTTCCTAGCAAATAATTTGACTCTATCTACCCCTCTCCTGTTCCGAGAGATGGAAAACATCCTCCCCAACCTCCTAGACATGGTTTATCTGATCCACCATCTCTCTCACACAGCCACTAGCAAGTGGACAAGTATGGTGATCACCCTCCTCTTCTCAGTCCACCTCCACAGGGCATCCCAGGAGAAGGCCTCGCGCCAGGAGACTGCACTCGCACCCCGTGACTCCCTGGAGAAGCCTCACCTCCTCTGGTTGTCTTATTCTTCCTTGGCCATGAGCTGGGCATGGCACCCAGAACACGCATGACACGTCGCTCGCGTTCCTACGCGTGGTAAGCACACCTCACCCTCTCTCCTTGTCTACACGCTTCACGGGACCTCCACAAGCACACCCGTGCTCCTCATTTCCCCCAGATCACTCTCCTTCTTCCTAGGATCACTGTCGAATACCTGCGTGTGGTAGATGAGAGATCGGGCTCCTGCTCTCTAAAAACCCCCTCCTTCCTCTCTATCGGCTCCTGGATCATCCCCTTGTCATCCTCCACACACTAGGCCAGCCTTTCCCCTTTCTAGACGCCCGCAAGTGAGCCGCCATGGCCGCCGTATGGACATGCGCACCGAGCTCCGGCACCAGGCCTCCCCGAGCCACCTCCTTGTGTACCATCATGTCTATCCTGTTCCTATTACCTCTAATCACGACCCTACACTAAAACCCTTCTCCCCGAATTTCTTGTTCGCCACCGATCCGCCGCGGTCAACCTCCTCGTCGAGCCAGTGATAGAAGGCCTCCCAGTCTCTCATGTTTACTCCTATGGGCTCCCTAGGTTCCCAATCGACCCTAGCCTCCATCGCCTTGGAGGATATTCCACCACAATGATGCCGCCGTCCATGCTCCTTCCGCCGGCCGCGAATCCCTGTCGGGCTCCATGCTCTGGCAGCTCCCGCCAAGCACCAGTGGTGGAGGAAGATGCGCCTCATCATCCTGATTCTCTTGGTGCAATCCATGCACCACAGCGGGCCTCCCATCTCCCGGCGGCGAGCTGGGCGTTCCTCAGCGGCGGCCGGAGAGGACTCCACCGTGCGTTTTTGTCACCGCCGGCACAGGTCCACGTCGACGCCTCCTGGCTGTCGGATCCCAATACGACGCACGCGTACCCCTTCGCGCGGGTGAGGCCACTGAAGGCTGGGCCCCGCCTGGGCCCAGAGTCAGCCATTTGACTGCGCCCCATGCGGGAAAAACTGGCGGGCCGGCCTGTTCTGCCTCCGCACGTCTGCCTCAGATCCGGCCCTTTTAATTTTTTTGCAGGTTGTTACTTTCCTGCATGTCTGTTTATGGATGTTGGTTTAAATCAGATTAAAAATGTAAATAAGTAAAACTTGCCAAACCAAAAATCACAGTGATAGATCTACTTTTTCTCCACCATCTCCAACTAGCAGATCTGTATTTTGTGCAATATTTTAGGAGAACTAACTTAAATGGCAGAAGCACTTATTTACACCATTTATTTAATAACATGCGTTTTATGTATCCAAAACATGCAAAATAAACCGTTCTGAGTAGCCCTTGATAATATCTATCTGTGGCAGTTGGCCTTGTGTTGACTTGAGTTGTTGAGTGAAAATGACATGCATGTTAGTTTTAGGCCATAGTGCACTTATGTGAATTGTCTAATTTATTTGGTGATGAATTTTTATGTCAATCCAATTGTGTTGGTTTGCTAGTGACTAGGGGCACCTCATACTAGGTTTCATGATTTTACAAGTTACAGAAAAGGCTGGGTGATTTATCTAGTATTTAGTCCTTTTCAGACTATTATTGTTATGACTTTATAAATTGTTGTGTTATATTGTTTCTGTTATAAAATTGATTACTAGAATGTGTAGGGTATTAATTCATGTTTGAGTTGTTCTTTGAGTGTGTCACTAGAATTTTAGGATTTGTGTGTGAAAACCATGGTTGTTAGAATTTTTAATCTCATAGGGTTGTTTTCCTAGTGAAAATGGGTTAATTTGTGGTATTTCCATTTTACTATGATAACTTGGGTGAATGCCCTAGTATTTTTTCCATAGCATAGCTACTTTTATTCTAGCATATTATAATTCCTTGCATGCTTGAGTGATCTCTATATCAAATTGTCATGCTATGTTAGTTTTAAATGTTTTTCTGCCATAGTTGTTATTTGCATGCTTTATTTTTTATGCATCGATTAGATTTTTATTTTGATATTACTAGCATGTATAGGTGTTGTTTTCTCTATTATATGGATGATTTCTTATATATCTATCATGTTATAATAAAACATGTTTAATGATCTATTATTGCTATGCATGTATGCATGTCTAAATAGCCCTTTTTCCATCTCTAGTTTTAGTGGTTATTTTGCTCCATGATTATTTTCATGTATTGGGTGATGCCATGACATGTTTGGTATTTCTTTGTCTCTGATATTAGGTTTCTTATCTACTGGTTATATTATTTCTCCATGTTTAGAAAAGCATGTGTTACTATGGGCTTGTAGTATTGCTTGTTATTGTTTTCCTGTGCATGTGTACTGTTTCTAGATTGTTTTCTTGATATTTTGTTCATCCTCATGAATGACCAAAGAGTCATTTAACCTTATTTGCGCATGTTAGGAGAGTGGCACACCCACTGGACCCATGCCAATTTGGTTGAGGATCCATAGCATCTAATCTAGTGTTACTCATGTGTGTTGTATGTGTATGTTCTGCTTGTTGGTGTACTCTAGTGTTTTTGTTTTTGATTGTATTTGTTTGATGAATTTCTTGCTGTATGTTACTTGGTTATCAAGTCCTTAATTTTTTTTGGTTCTGATTGGGTGTTTTCCTTTTTGTTTTACGACGTTAGATATCGAAGACGGTATTATTTCCGGGGAGATTTTATCGTAACTCTTGTTTATTTCAAGGGAAAGACCAAGACCAATGCCAAGGAAAGCCACTCTAAATGCTTGCTCATTGTTTTAATTATCATTATCTATCATGCATGTTTTACCTCTGAAGTATTACAAAATTTTGATTCAAACACTATTTTCGTAAGTGAACTATACCACTACCTTTATTATGTTTCTATTATGCTTTATCCACTATATAATCTTGGTGTTACCAAGCCCCTTAGACATTTTAGTATCATTAATTAATCAACTTAAGTCCCTTAGTGGACATTTTAACTTGATACTTTTGGAAAAAAACAAAAGCTTTGGAAAAACCCCGAGGAAAGATGGGACCTTTTCCGAGGGAGGTTTGTGAAGGAGGGAATGTTTTTTACTTGTTCTCCAAAAATAACACATAACCTTGTCTTCGCCAGACAACCAAGCCGTGCTGCCACATTACCCCAATATGGGAACGGGGTATAGCTAAAATCTTGTTGGTGTTAGTCCGTGTCTACCTTAATGTTCTATAGGGGTTAGAGTCCCCCGAACCGAATTGTCGCCAAAAAGGAAAACATGGGACATTAAGAGTGTGGGATTAAGTTGGGTCTCCTACCATGGCGGTTTGTTTCCAGGGGAAAACGGATCGATACGGCTGACTCACTCGGTGCCGGGGAGAACAAATCCAGGTTAAGAGGTAGCCATTTACTAGCACTTTCATAGTGGATAGTTAGGACCAGTTATCTTATGTTTGCATACTTTCTTGGACAGTCCGTGGTTGTTCACGGCGGATGTACTGGATCTTGTGGATT
Organism: Alopecurus myosuroides; assembly: GCA_028641055.1. Taxonomy (NCBI): domain Eukaryota; kingdom Viridiplantae; phylum Streptophyta; class Magnoliopsida; order Poales; family Poaceae; genus Alopecurus; species Alopecurus myosuroides. The sequence continues at coordinate 294,177,250 of CM054057.1, read as the reverse complement.
GTGTACACCTCTGCAGAGTAAAACTATTCAGAATAGCCGCGTACTCGGATATGGACAATTTAATGGCCATGTATCTAGCATTGTGTCAATGTTTTCGTGAATCTTGAAAAGTGTTTTTGGAGGATAGAATTTATAATAAAAGAGAGGTACAATTTCCTTGCATTCAATAGTCTGGCTATTTTTTAACAGTTTGAACCATTCAGCGGCTCAGCCTGTCAATGATATAGAGAATACTTTCCTATTCACTTGGCTCATCTTAATACCTGCACACTTGAACAACTCGCATAATTCATGTAGAAAGAGCAAATGATCACCAGGATGGACATTTCCATCACCTGAATAGCAATTATCCATAATATGTTTAACAATCTTTATAGGTATTTTATAAGGATCCAAATCATCAGGCGGTGGGTCACTTACTACCCTAGCAGTGGTAGCAATTCCCGCAAATAAGGACTCAAAAGGAATTCCAAACATAGTGTAATAAAGCAGTAGATAGCAATAAAAACAACACTTACAGTAGAAGCTTCCTTTATCAATTCCACTTCCCAATAACGCTTCACTCCCCGGCAATGGCGCCCGAAAATAGTCTTGATGACCCACAAGTATAGGGGGTGTAACGTAGTACTTTCGATAAATAAAAGTGTCGAACCCAACGTGTCGTGGGATAATCACGGCAGACGTTACCGGGGGTAACTTATCTTGGGGCAAGTCGACGCTAGTGTTTGGGAGAGGGTTTAGCTCGGAGGAAAACATGATGATATGCGATCTCGTAGCCGGCCAGCAAGTCGCCGAGTCTCCGATCTCGATATATTAATCTCAACTCTCGTGTTACACTGGATACTCGATACCTAGCGAGGCTGCTCGAACTTTTCTTAGCCCTAAACCTAACCTAGGGACCGACTTATAAAGCATCCGGACCCCTGGCCTGTTCTCCAAGGCGTATCCTGAGTCCAAACCGGACACTGCTTACAAAACCCTAAACTTCCTTACCGGAACCCACAGTCCGGGTTACCAGGCCTACGATCTTGGGCCTTCTAGAAGCTCCTTTATCCTTAGCCGGGTTTTTGCGCAGCATCTTTTGGGCCGAGTTACACCTTGGCGTTGGGCTACCAGGTTATCATCCCTCCATCAGTAGTCCCCAGAATAGCTTGGGCTTCACGGGATCCTCCTTGAAGCGCTCGCTATTCCCTGTAAAAATATCAAACATACAAGCCCCTAGAGGCCGGGTTAAGGTGCTTTGATAAATAGCTAGGCCTAACTCCAAGGTGGCCATAAAATAACCCGGCTTTCTCTAGGTCCTTCCTTACTTTTTCCGGATCAACGCCCTTGTAAAAATGTCAAAGACCTGGCTCGCAATAATTGACCCCGATATTGCGGAGAAGATCTACCTCTTATCTCTGTCCAGATATCTCGTCCAGCACTTAAAGCGTGTCTCGCAAAATCCGGATAGATAGCCGTTATCCCGAAATTTCTGGTTCTTGCCCGTTGGTTTAGGTTTACCCGCCCGTACCCTTATAAATAGGTACTTAGGGGTCGACCCAACCCCAACGGCTCATTTCCCCCTTTTTCCTCTTCTCTTCACTTTCGCGCTCGAGCTCGCGGAGCACCATCACGGAGACCTCACGCGCGTCACTGGAGCCGATCCGCCGCCGGCTACGCTCCGCCACGATTCGTGTAACATCCCAAGTATGAAAATCTCCCCTAGAATGTTTGTTTCTTGTTTATTTATGTTTGCATCATGTCATCTTAGTCATTGCCTTTTGTTGCATTTGAATTGAATTGTTTCCATTTGATTTCTATTTGAATTCCAAAACAAAATTCAATTATTTGTCATACTTGTTATGTTACAATGTGCCAAATAAAAACTACAAAACAAACAAACAAATTGTTCCACTAAAACTTGGAATCAAAAACTTAATTTTGGCTTAAGTGGCAATTGTTCTTTTTATTGCTCAATTATTTTAATTGCCAAACATCAACTAAATAAAATATTTTTTTTTTGGAAAACAAAGTTTGTTTTATGGTGTTGTGACAAAAACAAAACAATAGAAATTTGTCCTAGAATTTTGCTAACCCTAAAACCATCTCTTCTTTCTCCTTTTCCAAAGCTGCAAAAAAAAGTAATAAACAAAAAGAATAAAAAGAGAGGGGGAGAAGAGAGCAGCCAGCCCACTTGGGCCAGCCCAACTCCCACTGGCCCGTACCCCCCACGTCTTTGTCTCCTACCTCCTGTATGGAGACCATCTCCATCGACCACGTTACAGTTCAGAGGATGCAACGGTGATCGAGCTCACCCCTCCTCCTATTTCTTGCCCTCAAGCCCCCCTCCTAGCCCTAATTCCTTCTTCCTCCCTCGAGCGCCTCCATCTCCTCCCTCTTTTTCTCTCTCTCGCTCCTCTCTGTACACCACCTAAGCCTCCACCACCGTCGCCTCCCTCCGGCGAGCGCCGCCGTCCCGGTGCCCGCCCGGCCGCGCTAGGGCCGGGAACGGAAACGGCGCTGCGTCCTCTACCTCGCCGTCCTCTCTGTTTCCCCCGGGAGCTAGAGGATCTCCGCCGCCATCCCAAGTTCGCCTCCCGTCGCCGGCTCGCTGCACCTGTCCGCCTGCTTCTTCAGGTCGAGGTGAGACTTCCCCTCGATCCGCCCCTACTCCCTCACCTCCTCTCCCTCCGCCACGAGCACCGCACGCCACCCCACACCAGCGCCCACGGCGCCCCTCCGTCGAGGCGCAGCAGCGAACGCTGCCGGCAACCATGCTCGTAATCTGTCCGATTGAGGTCCAGTTACGTGCAGTTTATAGGTTCAGAAAAAAAAATCCCGCAGAACAGAGCTTATCCTCCCTCGTTCCCCTTTCCAAACACGAGTCCAGCAGCAGCCGCACTGGCAGCGAACCCTGCGCGCAGCGAACCCTCAGGTCCTGGGATCGAGTCCCAGCACCCCACCGTTTTTGCTGCTTATTTACCTATTTGAGTGCAGTACCGATTGCTGAATCCATAACCACCCCCGATTCCCTTCCTTTCAACAACCGCAGCGCAGCCCATCTGGTTGTTCCCTGGGGCGCAAGAGGCAGAGGGTTTGGGTTCGAGTCCCCCCTCCCTCTTTTAACCCAAACTTTTTGTTTCTAATTGTTCTGGTACATCACAGTCCCTGTAATCACATCCATGCCCCTGGTAATAATATCTAGACCCCTGACAAATATTTCTAAACCCCTGTAAATTTATTTCCAAGCCCTAGTTCATAAAAAAATGGCAGATTGCACCCCAAATTTGTAAAATGCATAATTAATTCATCCCAACTCCAAATTCAACATTTTTAATATGTTTTCTGTACCAAATTAAATGTTCTACCCAAATATAAAATTTGTTTACTGTTTTGAATATTTTAAATTGGTGCAATATTTGAAAACTTGTCAAATTCACTTAAACTTGCAAAATTCATAACTTGGGCATAAAAATTCCAAATCCAACAAACTTAATATGTTTTCCAATCCATTTTTCATGTACTTTCCAAATATAAAATTTGTTTGCTGTTTTGAATAATTTAAATTTCTGAAAACAACTGTTTCTTGTTTAATGCATTTAAAATTGCCAAAATAATAACTTGCTCATTTTAAATCCAATTTCCACAAATAAAATATGTTTTCCATGCAAAATTAAACCACCTTTTCAAATATAAACTTTGCTAGCTGTTTTGAGCAATAAAACTTGGTGAAAACAACAAATGCTTGTGTAACATCATTAAGAAGCCAAAATTCTTAAGTTGTTAAATAAAATCCCACACTTGTTAAATCCCATTTCTCTTGCATCTATTGTTGTTCCCTTTCTGCTTTCATCATGCATGCATCATGCTAATCAACTTTCATATGATGATTAGTTGTAAAACAATTAATTCAACCATAATTCATGGGCTTTCCATATGCAATCCAAAATTCCATGTGGGTCCATTTAATCATGTTGTTATCTTGTCAACTAGTTTATTTTGATGCATAAATTAAATGGTCATGCATCATCCCATGTTTGTGCACTATGCCATGTTATTGATTGTTTGTTCTCTGCGTTGTTTGTTTGCTTCTTCTCGGATAGACGACGACGTTGAGTCCGACGATCCTTACGACACCCCTTCTAAGGATCTAGCTCAGTACCAGGCTACTGGGTTTTGCAGGCAAGTTATCACTCACATGAATCATCGAGTTCCTTTCCACACCTGTTGTCGATACTATCCTTTGTCTACTTTTGCTAGCCCTATGTATCATTGCTTGTTCTCCGAACCTATCACATGATACCCTGAACCAACGATATTGCCTCACCTCCATACCTAAAACCCCTTGCTTGTTGCCTTGGTCATTTCTAGCATGCTTAGGGTTGCTTTTGCTCGAGTCTGTTGTCGGTTACTTCTTTTACTATTATTATTGTACCGGGGGCTCGAATGTTAATCAATCAATCCTGTTAATGCTAATGGTAATAATAACTTGATGATAAGGCACCGGCAGGAGGCCCTTTGTGGTTTTGAGGCCTGCTAGTGTCGACCCTAATAGGAAAAGGGTCTTGTCTACTGATCCATGATGAGTGTGCTCACCGCATCCGGGTGGTAGTATGGGACCCCCCTCGACTTAGACCTGATCTGCAGCTTGTCCGAAGAGCCACACTTAGTTCGGGTGTTCCATTTGCTCCTTGCATAATGGGTGGATCCCCCATGGTTACTTATGATGATGTTGATGCATATAGGGCGAGGCCTGTGGTGCCGGGGGGTGTGGTTTTCACCCTTGCGCTTAGGTTAGGCGGACTGGCCGGGACCTTATAGCTCCGTGGCTCCTAGGATGGGTTGTAGAGATGGTTTGGGTCGTGTCAAGCCAACCTGAGTTTTAGTTGGTGGCTTGAGTGTGTACGGGTACTAGAGCACACCCCTGCAGGGATAATCTTCTCGAGAAGCCGTGTTTTCCGCGGTTATGGACTACTTGGTGAAAGTACTGGCTAACAAGTACTCAGGACAACTTAAACATAATGATCGACCATGTTACACCCAAAGATTAATAACTTGACTAGTAATAGGTTTATTCACACAATAACTTGATTCACCTTTAATACCACTATGTGAGTTATCCTCGGATTGCTTCTTCGGATAAGGGGCGAGATCCAGGATGGGTTTGGTTGAAGTTATCTTCCAGTTGGTTACAATTACTCGATCTTATCTTCTTCTGTTAGCCGGAACTTGTAGTTATCTTCTGTAGTTGGTTAGAGCAGCCCGCTGCAGCTTTTATAACACCTATCTCTTCCGTTGATCCCAAGCATCAATGCTTGTGTTGACGGGTAACTCTTTGATGAAGTGTGAGTCTTGCTTGCCACTACTTGGATGTACTGACCCCGTTGGGGCTGTGGTTTACGCAGACTACGGCTACGGCTACGATGATCACCAGGATGGCTACTTCGTGGAGTTTGACGAGACTGCAGACGAGTAGACTAGCTGGACCCCGAGCAGGATCCAGGACCTATGTGGATGGGCTTCGCTTTCTTTTATCTCCCGGCTTCTTAAGCCTTTTGGATTTGTCTGTACTCAGACACCTTTGTTTGCTTCCGCTGATGTAATGAATGTTATGTTGGGACATGTGTCCTCTGAATGATTGTATCTGCTATTCTCTGCCTTAGTGAAGGCTATTTGCAACTTTATTTCAATCTTTTGTGTCTTAGAGACATTCTGTGTTATCATTTCGTTTAACGCTTTTGACGTACCCTGCGCGGTTGATATGAAGTACGTCGACAGTAGTGCCTTCGATCTCTGGTGGATAGTTTACATCGACGATGGAATAGCAGGGCTTGTGTTGTCGCGCATAAGCGCAGGCCTACCAGGAAGCTGGGACGTGGGAGCAGTTATGCCCCATAATCCGAGCACCTGCTATCCAGTTCGGCCCGATGAGTATCCCCTAGAAGTCAGGGTGCGACAAATGGTATCAGAGCCTGTCTGACCGTAGGATCCCTTTTACTGGTCGCAGTTTGAGTCTAGAAACTATTTTGTAGCTATATAGGAAAAATGAAACGTGAGAGTAGGAATTCTGCCATTTTATTTCTTTCCCCACCCACCCTCCCTTTTCTGGTAAGGAAGTGCAACGTTGTTTTTCTCTTCTCACCTAAACTTTCAAGTTAGGATTTCACGTGTTCTGGGTTCTTCCATAGTACCTTAGGAGTTTTGGTCGCGAGTTTCCCGATGTTGCTTCAATATCATGTTTCTCTCAAGAACCTTTCGTCCATTGAATCTTGTTGTGGTTTTCAACTTCATTTCTTCTACCGGCGCCTAACCACAAGGTGTACTCCAATGCTCATCACTGAGTACCGATGTATCCATTCCTAGCTATGTTTAGTTATCCTTTCGTACTCAAACCATTTATGGTGAACGTTGAGGGTAGTATATGTTTGATCCATGCTACCTTCTTAGCGTCTGAAGTAATCCTTTTAAGCACTTATATTGGATTTTGTTATCCGGTTAGTGTGTTAATCTTGGTATCCTCTTCAGGATGGAAAGTGGTGACGAAGAACCCACACTGCCACCTGAGATGGGGAAAGTGCTGTCTCAGATGACACAAGTTATAAAGCAGATGCAGCAGAACCAAGACCTTGGGAGTAATGGCAACGCCCGTGTGTCTATTCGGGAGTTCCTTGAGCTCAATCCGCGCACGTTTGATAACTCCTCCGAGCCATTGGATGCTGATGAGTGGCTCCGTGAAATGAACCGTACTCTTATGGTAGCTCATGTGGCTGACGAGGACCGTGTTCCTTACGTGACCTACCTTCTCCGTGGACAATCCATGTCTTGGTGGGAGAACTTCCAAGAAATGAGAGGTCCTAGTGTGGCAATCACATGGGAGGATTTCAAGCAAGCCTTCGTGCGCCATCACATTCCCGATGGGCTCATGGAGAAAATGCGTGAGGAATTCTATTCTTTCACACAAGGCAACCTGGACGTTCTCGAATACCAAAGAGAGTTCAATCGTCTGGCTCGCTACGCCGGAGATGAAGTCTCCACGGAAGCGAGAAAGATGGCAAAGTTCCGCAGGGGTCTCAACCCGGAACTCAAGTATGCTCTCACCAACGTCAAGGCCAAGAATTTTGAGGACCTCATCAACATCGCTCTAAATGAAGAGCATGGGCGTAAGTTGGTTGATGAATCTCGTAAGCACTCTCGTGAACAGGCTAATCTCTCAAAAGCTATCATGCCTCCACAAAAACGGAGAGTTTGGGTTCCATATACCACTCCAACACCGCCCGTCTGCTTGCCAAGCCCGGCAGGAATTCTTCCCCGCCCTCCCACCCCAGTGGTATCTTTAGGAGGTGCTCCATCTCAGCCAAGACCAACAGCTCCTCGTTCTGCTGTTACATGCTACAAGTGTGGACAGCCGGGCCACTATTCCGATAAGTGTCCGCAAAGGCACCTCTTTCCACCTCCACCTCGCCACAGGTCGACCCCGACAAGAATACGTGGTCCTCCGTTGGGCTGCTACAACAGCAACGAGCTTGGCGTGAGAACCGTTAAGGTGAACCATGTCAAGGCCCAGGGAGCAGAAGAATCTCCAGAGGTTGTAATGGGCACACTTCTTGTGAACTCGTTTCGTGCTAAAGTCTTGTTCGATTCTGGTGCTTCACACTCTTTCATCTCTCAAAACTTTGCAAACACCAGGGAAATCAACTTCGAACAATTGTCTATCCCTCTCCTAGTGAAATCACCGGGATCTAGCTGGCAAAGCAATAAAGTTAGCCAGAACATCAAGATCACAATTGGAAACCTTCCATTCCAGGCATCTTTGATAGCTCTCCACTCTTCAGATATTGATGTCATTCTTGGGATGGATTGGCTGGTAGCCAACAAAGCAGTCATTGATTGTCCTGCTAAGTCTGTCAAAATCACACACCCTTCTGGCCAGATAGTCTACTTCCATGCTGAAAATCCAGTTGTTCAACTCTACACTCTCAATGCAAATCCTCTACCATCTATTGAAACTATTCCGGTGGTTTGTGACTTCCCCGATGTCTTTCCAGAAAAATTGCCAGGAATGCCTCCTGACAGAGCAGTTGAGTTCGTGATCGAACTTGAACCAGGCACTGCTCCAATCTCTAAGCATCCATACAAGATAGCTCCTCCTGAACTGAAGTTGTTGAAGGAGCAAATCGATATGTACATGGAAAAAGGTTACATTCAACCTAGCTCCTCGGCTTGGGGATGCCCAACTCTGTTCGTTGCGAAGAAGGATCAAACAAAGAGACTCGTGGTTGACTACCGTCCTCTTAACGAGAAAACCATCAAAAACAAGTATCCAATTCCTCGTATCGATGATCTTTTTGATCAACTTGCTGGAGCCTCAATATTCTCCAAGATGGACTTGAGAATGGGTTACCATCAAATAAAGATCAGAAAGGAAGATATTCCAAAGACAGCTTTCACCACTCGCTATGGTCTATATGAATACACCGTCATGTCCTTTGGTCTCACCAATGCACCGGCGACCTTCTCTAGACTCATGAATTGTGTCTTCCATGAATACCTCGACAAGTTCATTGTGGTATATCTTGATGATATTCTTGTCTACTCAAAATCCGAGGAAGAGCATGGAGAACATCTTCGTCTCACTCTCATGAAACTTCGCGAGCATCGTCTATATGCCAAGTTCTCCAAATGTGAGTTCTGGATTCCAGAAGTTGCTTATCTCGGTCATGTCATCTCTGCCAAAGGCATAGCCATTGATCCAGAAAAGGTTAAGGCAATTGTTGATTGGAAACCTCCTAAGACGGTGAAGCAAGTCAGAAGTTTTCTTGGTTTGGCTAGCTATTGCCGTCGCTTCGTCCAAAACTTCTCCAAGATTGCCAAACCTCTCACTGATCTCACAAAGAAGGACAAGAAGTTCGTTTGGTCTCCACAATGTGATGAAAGTTTCAATCTCCTCAAGACTAAACTCACTTCTACACCAGTTCTGGTTGGCCCAGATACTACCAAACCCTTCCAGATATTCTGTGATGCTTCTCTCCAAGGCCTAGGTGCAGTTCTTATGCAAGAACGTCAAGTTGTGGCTTATGCTTCACGTCAGTTGAACCCACATGAGAAAAACTATCCCACACATGACCTTGAACTTGCAGCAGTTGTGTTTGCCCTCAAGAAATGGAGGCAATACTTGTTGGGTAATCGCACTGAAATCTTTTCCGATCATAAGAGTCTGAAATACATCTTCACTCAACCAGATCTAAACCTCAGGCAAAGGAGATGGATTGAAAAGATCAAAGACTTCGATCTTACCATTTCTTACACTCCAGGCAAGGCTAATGTTATGGCCGATGCTCTCAGTCGCAAGTCGTATTGCAATAATCTCATGATCATGGAAAGCCAACCTCCGCTTCATGAAGAATTCCAGAAGCTGAACCTTGGTCTTGTTCCTAAAGGTTATCTTGCAAACTTGACAGCCAGTCCAACTCTCGAGGACAAGATTCGTTCTGAACAACTTCGTGATGCTGAGATCAAGAAGATCGCAAATAACATCAAAGCAGGCAATGTGAAGTATGAGTGCTTCTCAATTGATGACAAGGGAACTGTGTTCTTCGAAGGACGCATTGCAGTTCCTCAAATTCAAAGTCTCAAAGATGTTATTCTCAAGGAGGCTCATGAAACTCCTCTTTCCATACACCCTGGAAGTACAAAGATGTACCAGGATCTCAAGACTCTGTATTGGTGGTCTGGCATGAAGCGTGAAATTGCTCAATACGTTTCTGAATGCGACGTTTGTCAACGTGTTAAGACAGTTCATCAGAAAACAGCCGGTCTTCTCCAACCTCTGAAAATCCCTGAGTGGAAGTGGGACATGATTGAAATGGACTTCGTCACTGGTTTTCCAAAGTCCAAGAGGGGCAACGATGCAATCTTTGTTGTTATTGATCGTCTCACTAAAGTAGCTCACTTCTTTGCTGTCAAAGAAACTATCTCAGCTAGCCAGTTAGCAGAGCTCTACACAACAAGGATTGTTCCTCTTCATGGTGTTCCATTGGAAATAAGCTCAGACCGTGGAAGCATATTCACTTCTCATTTCTGGAAGAGTTTTCAAGAAGCATTGGGCACCAAACTTCTGTTCAGCACAGCGTATCACCCTCAGTCTCAAGGACAAGTCGAAAGAGTCAATCAGATTCTCGAGGATATGCTCAGAGCATGTGGTCTCTCCTTTGGCATGAAATGGGAGGAATGTCTTCCATATGCTGAATTCTCCTACAACAACAGCTTCCAGGCAAGCCTAGGCATGGCACCATTTGAAGCACTCTATGGCCGCAGATGCAGGAGTCCAATCAATTGGTCTGGAGCTGGTGAACGTTCACTCTTAGGCCCGGACATTGTTAAGGAAGCCAAAGAGAAAGTTCGCATCATTCGTGACAATCTCAAGATTGCTCAGTCTCGTCAGAAAAGCTACTATGACAGCAAGCACAGGGATATGATATATGCACCTGGTGACAAGGCATATCTCCGTGTAACTCCTCTCAGGGGCACTCATCGTTTTGGTGTGAAAGGAAAGCTTGCACCAAGATACATTGGTCCTTTCAACATTCTTTCAAGGCGGGCAGAAAATGCTTATCGTCTTGAACTTCCAGAAAAACTATCCAAGGTGCACGATGTGTTCCACGTGTCACAGCTCAAGAGGTGTTTCAAAGATCCAGATCGTGCAGTTGATCATGATTCCATTGAACTGCGAGAAGATCTATCTTATGAGGAGCACCCTGTTCGTATTCTCGATGAGACCGAGCGTAAGACTCGCAACAAGAGCACCAAGTTCTTGAAAGTGCAATGGTCGCATCATTCCGATAAAGAGGCAACGTGGGAGACCGAAGAGGATCTTCGCAAGAAGTATCCGGACCTTTTCACTTCTCAGTAGGAATCTCGGGGCGCGATTCCTTCAAGGGGGGGGGGGCGTTTTGTAACATCCCAAGTATGAAAATCTCCCCTAGAATGTTTATTTCTTGTTTATTTATGTTTGCATCATGTCATCTTAGTCATTGCCTTTTGTTGCATTTGAATTGAATTGTTTCCATTTGATTTCTATTTGAATTCCAAAACAAAATTCAATTATTTGTCATACTTGTTATGTTACAATGTGCCAAATAAAAACTACAAAACAAACAAACAAATTGTTCCACTAAAACTTGGAATCAAAAACTTAATTTTGGCTTAAGTGGCAATTGTTCTTTTTACACCAACATTGCTCAATTATTTTAATTGCCAAACATCAACTAAATAAAAAATATTTTTTTTGGAAAACAAAGTTTGTTTTATGGTGTTGTGACAAAAACAAAACAATAGAAATTTGTCCTAGAATTTTGCTAACCCTAAAACCATCTCTTCTTTCTCCTTTTCCAAAGCTGCAAAAAAAAAGTAATAAACAAAAAGAATAAAAAGAGAGGGGGAGAAGAGAGCAGCCAGCCCACTTGGGCCAGCCCAACTCCCACTGGCCCGTACCCCCCACGTATTTGTCTCCTACCTCCTGTACGGAGACCATCTCCATCGACCATGTTACAGTTCAGAGGATGCAACGGTGATCGAGCTCACCCCTCCTCCTATTTCTTGCCCTCAAGCCCCCCTCCTAGCCCTAATTCCTTCTTCCTCCCTCTTTTTCTCTCTCTCGCTCCTCTCTGTACACCACCTAAGCCTCCACCACCGTCGCCTCCCTCCGGCGAGCGCCGCCGTCCCGGTGCCCGCCCGGCCGCGCTAGGGCCGGGAACGGAAACGGCGCTGCGTCCTCTACCTCGTCGTCCTCTCCGTTTCCCCCGGGAGCTAGAGGATCTCCGCCGCCATCCCAAGTTCGCCTCCCGTCGCCGGCTCGCTGCACCTGCCGCTGCACCTGTCCGCCTGCTTCTTCAGGTCGAGGTGAGACTTCCCCTCGATCCGCCCCTACTCCCTCACCTCCTCTCCCTCCGCCACGAGCACCGCACGCCACCCCACACCAGCGCCCACGGCGCCCCTCCGTCGAGACGCAGCAGCGAACGCTGCCGGCAACCATGCTCGTAATCTGTCCGATTGAGGTCCAGTTACGTGCAGTTTATAGGTTCAGAAAAAAAAATCCCGCAGAACAGAGCTTATCCTCCCTCGTTCCCCTTTCCAAACACGAGTCCAGCAGCAGCCGCACTGGCAGCGAACCCTGCGCGCAGCGAACCCTCAGGTCCTGGGATCGAGTCCCAGCACCCCACCGTTTTTGCTGCTTATTTACCTATTTGAGTGCAGTACCGATTGCTGAATCCATAACCACCCCCGATTCCCTTCCTTTCAACAACCGCAGCGCAGCCCATCTGGTTGTTCCGTGGGGCGCAAGAGGCAGAGGGTTTGGGTTCGAGTCCCCCCTCCCTCTTTTAACCCAAACTTTTTGTTTCTAATTGTTCTGGTACATCACAGTCCCTGTAATCACATCCATGCCCCTGGTAATAATATCTAGACCCCTGACAAATATTTCTAAACCCCTGTAAATTTATTTCCAAGCCCTAGTTCATAAAAAAATGGCAGATTGCACCCCAAATTTGTAAAATGCATAATTAATTCATCCCAACTCCAAATTCAACATTTTTAATATGTTTTCTGTACCAAATTAAATGTTCTACCCAAATATAAAATTTGTTTACTGTTTTGAATATTTTAAATTGGTGCAATATTTGAAAACTTGTCAAATTCACTTAAACTTGCAAAATTCATAACTTGGGCATAAAAATTCCAAATCCAAAAAACTTAATATGTTTTCCAATCCATTTTTCATGTACTTTCCAAATATAAATTTTGTTTGCTGTTTTGAATAATTTAAATTTCTGAAAACAACTGTTTCTTGTTTAATGCATTTAAAATTGCCAAAATAATAACTTGCTCATTTTAAATCCAATTTCCACAAATAAAATATGTTTTCCATGCAAAATTAAACCACCTTTTCAAATATAAACTTTGCTAGCTGTTTTGAGCAATAAAACTTGGTGAAAAAAACAAATGCTTGTGTAACATCATTAAGAAGCCAAAATTCTTAAGTTGTTAAATAAAATCCCACACTTGTTAAATCCCATTTCTCTTGCATCTATTGTTGTTTCCTTTCTGCTTTCATCATGCATGCATCATGCTAATCAACTTTCATATGATGATTAGTTGTAAAACAATTAATTCAACCATAATTCACGGGCTTTCCATATGCAATCCAAACTTCCATGTGGGTCCATTTAATCATGTTGTTATCTTGTCAACTAGTTTATTTTGATGCATCAATTAAATGGTCATGCATCATCCCATGTTTGTGCACTATGCCATGTTATTGATTGTTTGTTCTCTGCGTTGTTTGTTTGCTTCTTCTCGGATAGACGACGACGTTGAGTCCGACGATCCTTACGACACCCCTTCTAAGGATCTAGCTCAGTACCAGGCTACTGGGTTTTGCAGGCAAGTTATCACTCACATGAATCATCGAGTTCCTTTCCACACCTGTTGTCGATACTATCCTTTGTCTACTTTTGCTAGCCCTATGTATCGTTGCTTGTTCTCCGAACCTATCACATGATACCCTGAACCAACGATATTGCCTCACCTCCATACCTAAAACCCCTTGCTTGTTGCCTTGGTCATATCTAGCATGCTTAGGGTTGCTTTTGCTCGAGTCTGTTGTCGGTTACTTCTTTTACTATTATTATTGTACCGGGGGCTCGAATGTTAATCAATCAATCCTGTTAATGCTAATGGTAATAATAACTTGATGATAAGGCACCGGCAGGAGGCCCTTTGTGGTTTTGAGGCCTGCTAGTGTCGACCCTAATAGGAAAAGGGTCTTGTCTACAGATCCATGATGAGCGTGCTCACCGCATCCGGGTGGTAGTATGGGACCCCCCTCGACTTAGACCTGATCTGCAGCTTGTCTGAAGAGCCACACTTAGTTCGGGTGTTCCATTTGCTCCTTGCATAATGGGTGGATCCCCCATGGTTACTTATGATGATGTTGATGCATATAGGGCGAGGTCTGTGGTGCCGGGGGGTGTGGTTTTCACCCTTGCGCTTAGGTTAGGCGGACTGGCCGGGACCTTATAGCTCCGTGGCTCCTAGGATGGGTTGTAGAGATGGTTTGGGTCGTGTCAAGCCAACCTGAGTTTTAGTTGGTGGCTTGAGTGTGTACGGGTACTGGAGCACACCCCTGCAGGGATAATCTTCTCGAGAAGCCGTGTTTTCCGCGGTTATGGACTACTTGGTGAAAGTACTGGCTAACAAGTACTCAGGACAACTTAAACATAATGATCGACCATGTTACACCCAAAGATTAATAACTTGACTAGTAATAGGTTTATTCACACAATAACTTGATTCACCTTTAATACCACTATGTGAGTTATCCTCGGATTGCTTCTTCGGATAAGGGGCGAGATCCAGGATGGGTTTGGTTGAAGTTATCTTCCAGTTGGTTACAATTACTCGATCTTATCTTCTTCTGTTAGCCGGAACTTGTAGTTATCTTCTGTAGTTGGTTAGAGCAGCCCGCTGCAGCTTTTATAACACCTATCTCTTCCGTTGATCCCAAGCATCAATGCTTGTGTTGACGGGTAACTCTTTGATGAAGTGTGAGTCTTGCTTGCCAGTACTTGGATGTACTGACCCCGTTGGGGCTGTGGTTTACGCAGACTACGGCTACGGCTACGATGATCACCAGGATGGCTACTTCGTGGAGTTTGACGAGACTGCAGACGAGTAGACTAGCTGGACCCCGGGCAGGATCCAGGACCTACGTGGATGGGCTTCGCTTTCTTTTATCTCCCGGCTTCTTAAGCCTTTTGGATTTGTCTGTACTCAGACACCTTTGTTTGCTTCCGCTGATGTAATGAATGTTATGTTGGGACATGTGTCCTCTGAATGATTGTATCTGCTATTCTCTGCCTTAGTGAAGGCTATTTGCAACTTTATTTCAATCTTTTGTGTCTTAGAGACATTCTGTGTTATCATTTCGTTTAACGCTGTTGACGTACCCTGCGTGGTTGATATGAAGTACGTCGACAGTAGTGCCTTCGATCTCTGGTGGATAGTTTACATGGACGATGGAATAGCAGGGCTTGTGTTGTCGCGCATAAGCGCAGGCCTACCAGGAAGCTGGGACGTGGGAGCTGTTATGCCCCATAATCCGAGCACCTGCTATCCAGTTCGGCCCGATGAGTATCCCCTAGAAGTCAGGGTGCGACAAATCGCCCCGCGCCGCCACCAAGATCCGCCGCCGCGCCCTCATCCTTCCCGCCGGGAATCACGAGGGGGCACCAAGACTGCGCCATTTGCTGTCGCCGCGCGCTTCTCCAATCTCCTCCAGTAAGTCCCTTGTATCCATTAATCCAACCCCGCAATTTTTCAATTTACTCTAGGTTAGATCTAGGTCAATCCGCGGACCACTTCTCTTGTCGCGCCGGATTAGGTTGCTTAACTGCTTGCTAATTCCTCCAATAGCTTGATTGATGGTCACATACCACTCTCCTATCATCACCAATCATCAATTTCTTCGTGGAATCGTCCGCAACTTTTTCAATCTAGATCCATTCCGCCAAAACTTTCCGCGCCTGTCATTGACACCCGGAAAATCCTCTTCTTCCGGCTCTCTTGCTTGTAGTAGATATATGGGAAATCACCCGTCTTCCTCAAACACTTTTTAATACGTAAGTACCTAATAGTTTTTATGCTGATACTTGATACCCGGATAACTTGTAATCTTTTGCACCGTCCAGCGATACCCGGATACTTCTTACTTTTCATGTCATCGATGCTGCTTGCACATACTCGGGTAATTCATGATTCCCGAATCTCATTTCCTATTCCTCTTTTTCTTGTGCTTCACAGGCTGATCCCATGGCTCCCAAGAAACAAGGGAAGCAGCCAACCAAGCCAAGACCACCCAGTCCATATCCGCCAACTGGGCGCGATCCATGGTGACAAAAGCCAAGCTAGAAGAACTGGCCGAGTTGGGGGTTCTCCCCCCTCAGAAGGATATCCACTGGAGGGTGCCGGGTGACGAGACCCGACCCACTCCCGCTGACAATGAGGTGATCTGCTTTGTAGAGCACGTGACTCGGGGATTCCGTCCTCCGGGTCACCCTTTCTTTAGAGAAGTTCTGAGCCACTATGGCCTCCGGGTATTCGACATAGGGCCTAACTCTATGTTGAATATAACCCATTTCATTGTTCTGTCCGAGTCATACTTGTGCTCTCCGCCAAGTTTGGCTCTCTTTATTGAGCTTTTCCAGTGCAAGCTGTGCCGCGAAAGCGGTGACGGAGCACTTCTTGCTTGCGGCGGGGTCTCCATCTAACGTCGCAAAAATTCTCGCATGCCACCTCTCACACTTAATTCCCACGTCAAACACTGGCAACTCTCATACTTTTACTGCCGAGACACCTCCCCACCCGGCGAAAAGAAGCTGCCGGGTTACTCGGAGGGCCTCCTCGATATCTCCGAGACCTTCAACGCTTTTGCCCCTGACTCAGAGAGGGAGGCAATCCAACCTTTGTTGGATAGAATTGCTATTCTTTCAGCTCAAGGTCTCATTGGGCTTAACCTGGTGAAAACTTGGGTTGATTTCCGGATCCAACCCAATTCCATCCACACAAAGCTAATGTGCGAGTACTCGGGGCACACCACGGACGCGCTCCGGTACTCCACCCACAGCTTTGCAGCTGGTGACACCAACAAGACTATCAAGGGCTTCTTGACAGAGAAGTTGGAGGTAATCCGGAATATTGCCGGGTTACAACCCTTCACGCGCGAGAACCCGGCCCCTGAGGTTAGGATCCGGCTTCCGTATTTTTACCTTCACACTTTCCATTTGATACAGCTGTTAACCCTTATCCTTATATTTTCATTTCAGGCCGATGATGTCTTTTGGAAGATTGAGACTCCCCCCAACTCTGAAAGCCCAGAAGAGAAAGAAGGCGCCGTTAAC
Organism: Alopecurus myosuroides; assembly: GCA_028641055.1. Lineage (NCBI taxonomy): Eukaryota > Viridiplantae > Streptophyta > Magnoliopsida > Poales > Poaceae > Alopecurus > Alopecurus myosuroides. The sequence continues at coordinate 294,160,316 of CM054057.1, read as the reverse complement.
TCGGATGAAGGTACAATCCGAGTTTCACTTAGTTTCTTTGAGCTCGTTGTTGCTCTTTCTTCATTTTCCGACTGTAAACCTTGATAATTTTCAGAACAAGAGGACAAGGACGAAGAAGAAGAAACTGAAGGCAAGGTAGAATCCGCAAGCGACGAAGATGAAGCTGAGCCGACGATCAAGGCCGGAACAAAGAGAAAACCCCGAGGAGTCGTATTCAAGGTTCCATACCATTTCCTCACCTCTAAACCATATTCATTTGATAATATGCGCGAGCTAAACCTGGAGTTATCCCTCTGGTCGTACCTGAAGGAATCGCCCATGACCAAGCGCAGAATGACCCGGAATCTTCCGGTTGATGCCGCTCTTAATCCGGGTATTTCGTCGTCTCCAGCTCGACACGCTGGTACTCACTTAATCCTTTCTCTAATATCAAAGTTTTTCCAGTTTACCCCTTAGTAGAGTAGCTCCACATCTTACTTGCTTTGGCATTTTCAGCTTCGTCTGGGTCTAGCAGTGAGCTCCCCTCGGATTACGTGGTGAATCCCGGGTAAGGTTCTTCTCCTGATGCTCTATCGCCTTTCCACAATCTTTCCCAGTCGTATACTAACTGCTTATCTATACTGCTCATAGAGCTACATTCACTATCAGCGAACAAGAAAACATGGAAACTGATGACCCGGGTAAGGAGAACCCGTTTGATGATATGACTACCGGAGCTGGCAGAGAAGAACAAGTGCCACTAATAAACCCGGCTGACCAAGAAGCCGAGTATCCAACGGCCTCGCACGCACACGAGGAGGATGAGTCTGCAGCCTTGGGCACGGGAGGGGGAGCACCAGACTCCGATACTCGGACGACCCGGATACCTTCTCCCATCAAGACGAGAGCTCCTTCTCCGAGTCTCCAAGATACCGGATTGGGTAACGATACTTTCGATCAGATGATGAGCGCTCTCCTTGCTATGAAGGCCTCAGAGAGCAGTATGCTGGAGCGTCTGGCAGTGGAACACCAGGTAACCGTTACTTGATATCTAATAACATCCATCTAGTCCCCAAGTTCCGAGTCTAATTTGTCAAAGTTACACTCGGTACTTCTTTCAATACTCGGTTGACTGTAATATCCGCTTAGTTTTTAACTTTCCATATCTTTAGGCGCACGCATCTCGGTCCGGGGAGATTTTGGCCAAGACCAATCAACTCCTGGACACTGAGGTTAAGCTAAGAGAGGCGCTTGAAGCTGAGGTGGCAACCTTGAAAAAGGATGTCGCAAAATACAAAGAGAAATACGCCACCGTCCAAGCTACGCTGAAGGAGCTATCAGCTCAAATTTCCGACACTTATCGTGTCCTTGTTGGTGAGATTTTGCTTCTTACCGGTTCGTGTCTTGGTTTTTTACTTCTTGATACGTGATACCCGGAATACTTTGAAGTAATCTTTGTGTTGTGTCCTGCAGATTCCAATCTTGCTCCCTCGGAAGAAAATGATATCCAAAAGATAATGAACTTGAGGAGCGTCCTCCGGAGGTTCTGTGCCGGCACTAAGTGGATCCTGGACGCCATTCAGTGGCCGACTGAGTCGTATCCGGGTATGGAGACCCTAATCCATGCATGCTCCACTGTTCCTGCATGGATTGAGCTCTGGAAGCGCTCGTCATGCCGGATTGGCATGACCCGGGCCTTTATGCTGGCTAAAGCTTACTTTCCCAAATTTGAGCCGGCAAAAGTGATAGCCGGGTTTCCGGAGTCAAAGCGGATGGCACAAAGTTTGGGGCTAAGGACTTCAAGGCCGTGCAAGCTGAGGTACGACATTCGGCGACGATTCTTGCCGACAGTATGGATTTGAATAAGTTTATGTCCCCATACGATGCTAAGGGCAAGGCGGTGATGGAAAACACGCCCGTGCCATTCGATATCCTGGAAAGATGGAATGCTGGCTCGGCCAGGCGAAGGGAGGAAGCTGCGAAGAAGGGGGCCGATTTGGAATCAGCACCAACTACTTCTACGCCCACCGTTCATCCACCTGTTCGTCCTCATGCTGAAATTCCGGATGATGATGCCGCAAATGCTTTTAATGAATAAACTCATGGTCAAGACCCGGAAGACAGGGTTGGAGGTGTGGACCCCACCCGGGAGGCCGAGTAGATTTTTATCTGATGTCATCTTGATACTTTGTTTGCCCGATGCCCTTGTAAAAGCGATACTCTTTTGATGGTGCGTATGTGCCATTTTGATATTACCATCGCATTATGTAAAGACATTGCGAAATTTGTAACGGCTTCAAAGCCCTTTGTGGCCTTTGAATGAACTTGATGCACGTTCCTTTACGCTTGTTTATTCCCGATTTACTTTATGGTTCCGTATGTGAGACTCGGTTTCCGAGTCTCGTGGGTTTGACAGGTGGACTTTTCTCCAAGTCCCCAAGTCCCCAAGACCCGGATGTTTAGGTTTTTTGGACTTAGTAACTAAGAAACTTTGTTTCTTTTTGCGAAATCCCCAGTCCCCAAAACCCGAAAATCCGGGTATGGGATACGCGGTCATCCAGAGAGAACAAGTTGTCTTGCGCTAAGCCCGCACCTAGAGCCGTTTCACATAGGTATTGAAGTTATGCTTAATAAACGTTGAGTTTCCGGCTATTAGCCCTGTACTCTGCATAACTTGTGGTTTAGATGACCCTTTTGACTATCTTGTACTATAAGCCGGCTTTCGCGTGGATATCATGTTGTTACATCTATACGAAAATAGGGTCAGGCAAGTCCCATTGGGCTTCATGGCTGATTGTAATCGTAAGCGAGCAAATCATGCCACTTTACTGCGAGTCACATCGAGCTTAAGTAAGAAAAGTCAAGAAAATTTGGCTCCTTTGTCCGGTTATAAGATTGCAGCCGTACTCGTTTGCGAGTAATCGGCCCTTATAACTCATAGGCATCAAGGCCGGGTCTTTGAGTTTGCAACTGTGCTATTCAAGCAATCAGCCCTCAAGACCTAGATATATGCAACATTCTTAAGGAAACTGATGTACTGATAACAATAAACGATACTTGCCTGTAGGGATCATAACAAAATAAGGCTTGATAATGCATGTGAAGAAGATATATTGCTTAACGATCTCTTTATTGATACGAGAAAGTTTGGGTCAGCAGGCCGCCTCATTAAAAACCTTCCAGTCCCCTTAGGTACCCTAGATAGGAAAAGAGTGCGTCTGAAACCTGCTGCCCGCTATATTGTTTAGTTCTTCTTGGGGATCTGTCCGGGACCAACGTAGTCGATACACATTCTCCACTTGTTGGTCTTTTTTATTATGAGTGCCAGGTTCGCTAGCCAATCCGGTTGAGGCGTTTCCGTGACGCGGGTGGTTGTAAACGGTCGTGTGACTTCTTCTCCTATGGCAGATTGTTTGGAGGGATCATGCTCGATGAAAGCCACCATCTTGGTGTCTTGTGATGCCTTGAACTTTGCCCTTTCATCTTCAGTACTCTGTCTTTTCAATGCTGTTCTGTCATCCGGGTCTGCTTGAGACCGGTAATGCTTGAGTTCCTCTTTTCTGCAAGCTTGCTCAGCCATTGCTGCGTCTCCTTCATCGCACTCAGCCGCTATAACCCGGCTTCCATGTATGGTGATGGTCTGCTTAGGACCCGGGATTTTTAGCTGTAGATACACATAGCACGGCCTAGTCATGAATTTAGCATAAGCCGGCCTTCCGAACAGCGCGTGATAAGGACTGCGCAACTTGACCACCTCGAAAGTGAGCCACTCGACCCGATAATTGTCCTTTGATTCTCCGAAAGCTACCTCCAATGCGATTTTTCCCTCGGGGCACGCTGAATGACCCGGCACTATCCCATGAAAAATTGTTGAGCTTTTCTGTAGCTGAGACTCCTTGAGACCCATGCGTAAAAAGGTTTCCCAGTATAGGATATTGATGCTACTTCCACCATCCATCAGGACCTTTTTTAGCTCATACCCATTGACCTGTGGTGCAACTACTAATGCTAAGACTCCCGGGTGTTCTATTCTTTCCGGGTGATCTCTTCTGCTCCATGTTAAGTCCTGCTCTGACCACCTCAGGTATCTCGGAACAGCCGAGGAAACCGAGTTTACCGCTTGTTTCAATATCTTTTTGTCCTTGTTAGAATTTCCTGTAGTATGCACGTGATATTGACCCAACTGCTTGGGGTTAGCCTGGAAACCTCCGGCTCCCCCTTGGTTGTTACCCTGATTTCCTGCTGCCGGGTTACCGGCTGGGGGTGGGCCGTTGCCCGGGTTTCCACCTGGACCCGGCCCTCCTCCCCGACCTGCGCCTCGCATGGCTCTGTTCACTTCCTCGTTCTTCCATCTCTGTAGGTCGACGCACTGCTCCAAGGAGTGGTTAGCCGGCCTACCGTTCCTGCTGTGTTTCGGGCACGCCATTTTGAAGATGTCCCAATTGTTACTCGACCTTGGGGCCCTTGATAGTTTCCTCCATTGTGATTTCCAGTGTTAAAGTTTCCTTCTGCCCTGGGTCTCGAAGACCCGGCTTCTGTACTGGCGACAAACTCGGAGCCTCCCTCAAACGGGCGCTTGTTCTGGCTGTTTCCGTTACTACCCGACGCTGATCCATTGCCGGCTCTTCCATTATTACCTGTGTTCGCTTTTGCTTTTTTGTCGTGAGCTTCCTCTTCTGTAGTGTCCGTTGCGGCGTGCTTGTTGCATGCATCCATCAGTTCTCCCACCGTAACCTCTGAAGCATTCCGAATAGATTTCATGCGGGTTAACTTTTGCACTAAAGGTGTGTACTTGCATGTTTTTGCCATAGCTTGTAATGCATCCTTGGGCTGAATATCTGTGGATGAATGAAGTATTTCCATAACCCGGCGCACCCAGCTGCGCGCCGACTCTCCCTTCTTCTGGATGCATCGTTCTAGGTCATCAATAATGAACAACTTTCTACACGTCCCATGAAAGTGCTTGATAAACGCAGTTTTCAACTCCTCCCATGACTTGATAGATCCCTCTGGTAGATTGGTGAACCATAACTTTGCTGCTCCTTCGGACATCATTAAGTACATGAAATTGGCTTGAAGATTCTCGGACGCATTGCGAATTGACATAGCCATCTCATAACTTCTCAACCATGTTTCCGGATCCATAGTCGGCTCATAGTTCACTACTTTACCCGGCTCTTTGAATTTTTCCGGGTAGGGTTCAGCCCTGATGCTATCCGACAGACACTTAGGCCCGGCGAGATTAGTCGGTGCCGGCCTTACTCGAGAAACGTGTGATCCTGCAGGGGGTGCGGCCGGACGCGGGACTGCTGGTGGCCCATGCACTGCAGACCCGGCTGCGGCTCTCCTGGCTCTGGAACTGTCCATGATAACTTGTGCTGTTGATGCTGCTGGTACTGCCTGAACGCGGGGAGGAGGCGGAATTTGCTGCTGCTCTTCCCTCCGCCGCGCTGAGCTGCCTGGATATTGCCAGCGTTGCCTTGTTGCTGACTGATATATGGCGTCCCATACATTCCACTTCTGTGATCCGGGTAATCAACCTGCTGCGCCACCGCGGTACGTAATAGATCTATCGCCCGCCGGGTCTCCTCTGCGTGGGGTGACTCTCTCACGGGGATTTGGTTTAACGCGAGTGTTGCTGCGTACACGTTATCCAGAGGGTTGTTGTAGTGACCCGCTGGTGTGCGAAATCGTGATGGTGGTGGTGGTGGTACAATGTTGCCGGTAGTAACTCCAGTCTGTGGTTAGGGTAACCCGGCCTGCGCGTCTACTGGTTGTACTCCTCCGATTGTTGGCTGAGGGGCGGTTCCTTGGTTCGCCGCTGGGATTGGCTGATCCTGAGGCGTGATGAATAGCGCAGCCGGGTTTATGACTCCTCCCAATGCTGGTAATCTGGTTTGGTGCCTTTGATGTATTCTAGTCGTTTCCTCTCGGAGCCGGGTTTCCAGTGCATCCAGCTCGCGTTGTCGTGTGGCCATCCCTTGTCTTTCTGCTCCTACTTGTCTTCTCTGTTGCTCCAATGCGCGACGGGCTACATCCAGGTCCCTAGCACGTTCCGCCGCGTTTTCTGGAGTGATGACGGTGGCAAGAACTGTGGGATCTAGGATCAGATTGTTGTCGAACAGGGCACGGTGCTGTGGATTGGAAGGACCCGCTCCTGGTGTCCGGTTTGCTAGGAATCCAAACGTGTTCGCGTGTAACTCGTTTTCCGCCGATTGACTAGTAACCGATGCCGACTCTCCGTCAACCCGGGCCAAAACCGGGTTCCTGTTAGCCGGACCTTGCTGCTGGGCCAATGCTTGTGCTGCTCCGACCGCGGCCGCGGTCACGTTCTCCTGGTTGAGATTGGTCGTGGGAGCCGTGTAAACCGCAACCGGGCGCACAATGCTTGGCGCGAATTCATACTGTTCCTCTTCACTGCTATTTTCCTCATACCGATTCTCTAGCAGATGTATGATAGACTCGGTATCATCTTCTTTCTCGCCCCAGCCACGCGGAGTCCATGCCGGCTCCTCCGGCTGTTCCCTCTTCGTGGTGGGTTCTTCTGCTGGATCTGTCGTCCCAACTGATTCTTCTCCATCTGATTGAATGTAGGTGGCCTCTCCTGACACAGAATCAAATCCAAAGTCGTCAGGGATCGAACCGGAAGTACGTACCATACCGATGAAGACGTTGATCCGGCCGATTGTCACGATAGATCCGGATTCGAGGTGATCCGACTCTGGCCCCCAGCCGGAATCGTCCACCATCTTCTCTCCTTCGCGGTCGGTGTAGATCTCGTCGATGACAAGATTCTCCATGTTCTTCCGAGCTTCTCCCGTGATGTAAACACCTTTGGACGCAGGCCCCATGGTGGGCGCCAACTGTCGTGGGATAATCACGGCAGACGTTACCGGGGGTAACTTATCTTGGGGCAAGACGACGCTGGTGTTTGGGAGAGGGTTTAGCTCGGAGGAAAACATGATGATATGCGATCTCGTAGCCGGCCAGCAAGTCGCCGAGTCTCCGATCTCGATATATTAATCTCAACTCTCGTGTTACACTGGATACTCGATACCTAGCGAGGCTGCTCGAACTTTTCTTAGCCCTAAACCTAACCTAGGGACCGACTTATAAAGCATCCGGACCCCTGGCCTGTTCTCCAAGGCGTATCCTGAGTCCAAACCAGACACTGCTTACAAAACCCTAAACTTCCTTACCGGAACCCACAGTCCGGGTTACAAGGCCTACGATCTTGGGCCTTCTAGAAGATCCTTTATCCTTAGCCGGGTTTTTGCGCAGCATCTTTTGGGCCGAGTTACACCTTGGCGTTGGGCTACCAGGTTATCATCCCTCCATCACAACGAGGAGCAGAAGGTGTTGACAAGCGGTTTCGATGAAGCAATAATTGTAAATACTGGAAAATAGATTTGTAGAGGTTTTGGATATTGCAGATAAATAAAGTGCGAGTAAATAAAATGCAGTAATAATAATTTCAGCAAGTGGCCCAATCCTTTCTTCAGAAAAGGACAAGCCGGAGAGTTTACTTATGATTAACAAACGTTCTCGAGGACACACAGGAGTTTTCTGTCAAGTGCTTTTGTTCCATGCAGTTGAATAATTTTGGTGTTTTGATAAGTGTTGTGTGGGTGAATCTATGCTAATGTACCGTCCCATCCAAGACTAATACATACTTGTGATTATACCCCTTGCAAGAATCTGCAACTACAAGAAGGTAATTAAGAAATAAATCTAACCACAGCTTTAAGCTCTGGGATCCTACGCTCCCTCGTGTAATGGTTTCCTAAAGGGGGTTTAGGTTTCTGCCACTCCGGCAACCCCACAATCAGTAGCCAAATACACGATGCATTACCCTAGGCCCATAAATGGTGAAGTATCATGTATTCGACGTTCACATGACACCACTAGAAGAATAACACCACAACTTAAATATCAACATTTAATATTACTCAACATTACTTCACTACTAACATCTTGACTTCTCCCATGTACTCAAGAACAACACGAACTACTCACAACACATCATATGGATCATGATCAAAGGTGATATAATGGATAATAACAATCTTTTCATAAAGTGCAAACACCGATAAATCTCACAAGGATCAACTACTAACAAGTAATCCACACCGGGAGAGAGATCTAATGCAAAACAACCATAGAGGACCCTAATTGTTACCGCGGGATGAAGGTGGATGATGAGGGTGATGGTGCTGGTGAAGGGAATATGCCCTAGAGGCAATAATAAAGTGGTTATTATCTTATTCCTTGTTTATGATAAATGTTTATTTCTCATGCTAGAATTGTATTAACCGAAAACGTTGATACATGTGTGTTTAATAAACAAACAATGGTTCCTAGTAAAGACTCTCTTTTAACTAGCTCGTTGATTAATAGATGATCAAGGTTTCCTGATCATGAACATTGGATGTTGTTAATAACGGGGTCATATCATTAGAAGAATGATGTGATAAACATATACCTAACTAAGTATAACAATGCGATCAAGTCATTAAGTTTACATTGTTATATCAAACATACAAAGTAACTTATTCCTTAGACCATGGGATCATGTCAATCACTGATACTGGAAGGGTGCTTTGATGTCATCAAACGTCACACCGTAACAGGGTGACTATAAAGGTGCCGTTAGGTATTCGGAAAGTATTAGTTGAGGCTCATGGATCAAGAGTGGGATTTGTCCATCCAAAATGACGGAGAGATATACTCTGGGCCATTTCGGTGATATCACATCGACACCGCTTGCAAGCACGTGATATGATCACAAGGATGTCATATGACGGAAACGAGAAAAGATTACTTGTTGTTAACGAGATCAAAAAAAGGTATGGGTGATACCGATGATCGGATCACGAACAAGTAAAATATAGCGATACAAAGGGAATAGTCACGACGTTGATGGTTCACACGATCACGAGAGTCATCGTTGAATACATAGGAGTCATCACGGATCTCCAGATCCCTCTGTTGATTATTGATCGGAGAGGGGTATCGATCATGTCTATGTTATTCGCGAACCGTAGGGTGACACACTTAAGTTTTGATGACGCATTTGAGAGGATACGGAATATCGGAGAAAATTTTGGACTACACCGGAATTGTTTCGGGGAATATTGAAATAGTCACCGAAATTGTTTCGGGGAATATTGAAATAGTTCAAGGTGGTATATGTTAATGTTTGATTGACAAATAGTTCAAGGGGGTAAGTGTTAATGTTTGTTAATAGGATTAACACATATTAAAATAAAGAAAAAATTGTTTTATTTATTTAGTAAAGAAAACCCTTGGAATTTTGAGTGGTAATTGATGAGAGAATGAGTGGGTTGAGTGGGGACTCCACCCACATGTCGAGGGGAGAGGTGGAGGCACCAAAATTTCATGGCTGCCTCCCCTCCTATAAATAGAGTCCATGAGATCCCTCTCCCTCACACACTTGGTGTCGTCTCCATCTCCATCCTCCTGCTGATCCACCTCATGTTCATGCGCTTGGCGAAGCCCTGAACGAAGTTTTATCCACCACACCACGCCGTCGTGCTTCTGGTTTCCGAGGGATCCTCTACTTCTGCTTCCCCGCTGGATCGAGGGAACGGAGGTCGTCATCGAGTTGTACGTGTGACCAAGTGCGGAAGCGCTGCCGGATTGTAGCGCTCATCTTCGCGATCTTGAGATCGATGTGAGTACGAATACATCACCAACGAGATTTGATCTCGTAACTCTTTGTGTCTTCAAGGGTATGTTCTTCTTAATACTCTCTCTATGCATGTTTCTTTCATCTCCTAGATTATATCTTGGCCTTTCGGGTGTCTCTCACGTAGGAATTTTTTTGTTTTCTATGCAACGACCCCTTCAATGGTATCAGAGCCGGATCTATGCGTAGATTTTTTTGTACGGGTAGAACACATACGTGTATGTGAGCGTTGATGATCATGTTATTTCCTCCTTGAGTATTTTATGATCTTAGCGGCATAGTTGGATGAAGCTGCCCTAGACTAAGTTTACGTGTACTATGTACACGATAATTGTCTCACTTGTGGCTAAGGGGGTGTCCGTTTCTCCAACTATAGTTAAGATATAATCTACGAAGGGTTGTTAAAAATGTGTTGATCAACGTTGTGGTTGATGTTCTTAGGTATGAACGGTTCTATCCTCGAAAGACCTAAGCACGTAAAATATGCAAAAATAAATTAGATGCGTCTAACTAGTTTTTGCTGGGCATGTGATGTGATATGGTCAATGTTACAAATTTGATTATGAGATGACCTATTTGTTAAATTATTGATATACCGGAAGGTATCCATATGGTTGTCTTATTATTGATGGACAATCAAGATTGGGGTGCCATGGAACTTGGTACCACGCCGGTGGAATGATGAAGATCATACCATGATGCACATGATGGAGATCAAGTGCAATAAGGACCATATCATATCACGTTATCCTTACATGTGATGTTAATCCTTTTTATGCATCTTATTTTGCTTAGATAGCGACAGTAGCATTATAATATGATCCCTCTCACTTAATATCAAGATAATAAGGTGTTCTTCCTTGATTATGAACCTTTAAGGAAGTTCGTCGTTTCGAGACACCACGTGATGATCGGGTGTGATAGACTCAACGTTCGCATACAACGGGTGTTTTCAAGCCTACAATGTACATACATGGCCTTGAAACCCACGCAATACTACGGTTCTACTTGGCGAGCCTAGCATGTACAGACATGGCCTCGGGACACGTAACCGAAAGGTAAAGCATGAGTCATATGGATGATATGATGAACATGTCGATGTTCGCCTTTGAAGCTACATCATCTCACGTGATGATCGGTTTTGGTGTAGTGAATTTGGTTCGTGTAATCACTAAAGACAACTAAGAGGGATGTTTTTTTGAGTGGGAGTTTCATGGCATAATTTTGAATTAACTTGAACTTATTTATCATGAACAACCAATCAAAGTGAATTTGCACAAATTGTAGTATTCATTGGAATCCACATAACTACCTTACACTTAGATTGTTAATTGAGATATAACTGTTATGATCTGGTAAAAATCATTTTAGATTGGTACCGTATTAGTGAAATTTAAAATTGAGTCCTATTGTAGATTTTTGGTATTTCCTACCTAGCTCCATATGGTTAATGATTGATTGATCTAGAGAGTAAATAATTCCTACTTAGAATCCAGAGCCATGGTTGCTTCCATATTACTTTATCTTCAAAAGAATGTTTTGTTGATCAAGGTGATTTAGGAACTAAAAAGAATTATTTCAGAAACAATCAAGTGAAAGATATATTGATATCTTGAAACTTATTTGTGGTAACATGACTGAGTATAATTTAGCGGTACAATGTATGCTTGTATTATTTGAATATATGCAATCACTGAAGACGCTAGGCGTTTGAATATTCCAAGAAGTTGGGCGCTAAAATTATCCTCTAAATTCCATCCTTCGAGCTATAGTAGCTTAATCATAAAAAAATTATGATGGGGTGGATTAAAAGTATGGGTAAAGTCATTTACCTTACTTAGAGATTGCTAAGAGTGGAATCTAGAAGAATACAATTAATATGGTGATATTAGTAGAACAATCAAACTCAAAGTATGACTCAATGGGTGATAGTATATGACTAACACGCTAAAGAAAATGAGCTAGTACGACTAGCATTGTTTGATGTTGAATGATTCTTCTGTAAAGGAATGGGAATATTGAAAATAGAATTACAAAAGATATATGGCAGAAAAAGAAGATAACTGGAAAAGTCCAACTCAGGAGTATATGCTTGATATACAAGTTATAGATGTATTACTAGTTAACAAATTATTTTTTGGGTATTTTGATACCACATTGGTTGGTATGAGTTTTCATACAAAGCAGCGCAATGCAAGAAATACAAGGGCCTAAAAGAAACTAGTAATAGATGTGGAATCGATTATGACAAGAACAGAAATAAAGTGTTATTGTGTTCATTGTCGTATCGAACCAACAAGTCAAGATTTATTTTAAGAACTTAATAAGTTGTTATTTTGTTCTGGTCTTTTGTGAGAACAAATGAGATTATTCGAACTATGACCATATTCCATAATTGATGGATATGTTAATATAAATCATGTTGGTAAAGTAAACATCTATAAGACTAAATGCTAAACGTAGAGGAGTTTCACTTAAATTGTGACACCACCATTTTAGTTCATATCGGAAAGAAAAACATGAAGGAACTCCATATTGATGGACTTCCAGAGTCATTTTGTTTTGAATAAATTGACGCTTGTGAGACCTCTTCCAAAAGATGACTAGAATTCCGTTCATAGGGCAAAGTAGAATGGACGACTAATTTAATGGAGATTGTACATGTTAATGTATATAGTCCATTATGTATAGTCAAGTGGTGGATTAATTTTTTCCTTCATAAAATTCCGTCGATGATTTGAGTAGATATATGAGCATATCTATTTAAAGAGAATGGAGTTTAACATTTTTTGAATTGGTTCCAATTGTTGTTAGTATGAAGTAAAAATCATTGTAACAAGATAATTAAGTATTTATGATTGGATCATAAAGGATAAAGTTTGAGTTACAAGTTTAGCAAAACATCGGAGGAGTTGCAGAATTGTTCTACAACTTATACTTCTCGAATACCCCACATCAGTTTGGAGTATTCAAGAAACAAAATCAAACCATGTTGGACATGGTAAGATTAATAAAATTGCCATTATAATTTTGTAGTTTATACATTAAGGACAACCGCTTTTACACTGAAAAGAGCACCATCATGATCCATTGAAATTGACAACATATAAGATATGGTTTGGGTAGTGACCTGAATTGTCATTTTCTTAAATTTTGGTATGCCTAGCATGTGTAAAATGTTTACAACCAAAATGGGATAAATATATATTTATAAGGTTATCCTAAAGAATACATTGGGTATTTCTCCTATCACCGACCAAAGACAAATGTTGTTTGTCAGAAAGGGTTGATTTCTCGAGAAAGTAGTTCTTGCGAAACAAGTGAGTGGAGGACAGTACAAACTCAACGATATTAGAGAATCTTTGTTACCATGTCAAGAGTAGCGCATCACTGGAAGTTGTTCCCGGGTTTCCTATTTCTACAAAGTAGAAGACACTGCATGTGTTGTAGATACTTCGAATGAGTTTGCGAACTTAACCACAAAAGTCCTAAAAACATTTTACTTAGAACAACTTATGGTTTAAGAGTAAAGTGTTGATTCGACAACTGAAGAACCTGGACCTTATAAAGGAAGCAAATGATGGGCCCTGACTTCGTAAAATTGACTATGAGTCATTATATCCGCCATAGTATCCTTGTATGAATATCAAGTATGTGACTTGGTAGTCCTTTCGATAGGCATGATGCCTAACGATAGCAAAAGGGTCTATATAGCGAGAAAGACATGGATTTTACATCCTTTGAAAGTTGTACTTGTCGAAAAGATGTTTTTGACGAAGTTCAAAAAGTTGACTTCTACAAGATTTTGATCTTCCGTAGTGATGCTTTAGTCTTTGCGGATAGTTCTAGCAAAGGTTACATATTATGATATGCCAGTTGAATAACAAAACCAACTTTCCTCTCAAGGAAGTTTGATAAAGGATGTGTACTTGGCATAGTCTAAGAGTTTTGTAAAATTCAAAAGGTTGCTAGAAAGGTATGCACACTTTAATGGTTGAAGTGAGCATAATGAAGTTGAAATCTTTACCTTAATGAAGTTATCAAAATATTTTGATTCCATCATGAATGATAAATATGCTTGTAGAGTTACAATAAATTAAGTGGGAGCGTTGTGACATATTTCCAATACTTTATGTAGATGTCATATGGTTTGATTGGAAAATATGTCTTTTAAATTAACACAGTTAAGATTTTTATATTGATGAAGGGCTTAAGAGATATTGGGCATCGATATCTATAAGAGATGGATTGAAGCGCCTGATATGGTTGATCCAAATTACATAGATGAAGTATTGAAGTAAGTCAATATCGAAATGACAAGAAGGAGTTCTTGTCACATGGAATAGAATTGAGCAAGATTCAAGTGTTTTGACACATGATGAGCATAATTGAAATTAAGATTTCTAAGTCATGTTTCCATGCTATGTACACAACCAGATGAGTCCTATGCTATAAAATGTTATAGAAGGATAATTCATATGATGATTAGACAACACTAGGAGAGATCCTTGTGTCATTTTAGAAATGCTAAGGATGTGTTTTCCTATATAGTAATGACAAATTATTTGTTGTAATATGTTACACTAATAGTATTGTCATATATTCAAATAAATTTATCTCAATTAAAATATGTAATGAAGGGTAGCACAATAGATGTAAGAAAGTTCCATGCTAGATTTTAAAGAGTTTCGAAATTAAAGTATTGTGACGGATACTACAAAGGCTAAGTATATCGGTGTGTTGACAACAAATAATAAGAGTATTTTGTGTCAAGGAGTTCTTTATTGAACTTGGTGAATTTCCAAGAATGCTGACACTATGAAGCTACATTTTCACAATGTTAGTGACATTGGTTTAAGCTGAGGAATTAAGGTTTCACCGATTGACCAAATCTATACAAAGCCATCTCATTAGAGAATGAGTGGTGCGTGTAGACCCAAAGAACATGCAAATACAATAGGACCTGAACAGTTCAGATCGTTTTGGTGATGTTTACATGCGAAGCATGGTAATAACACTGGAACGCCATATGTGTTAAATGCTTACAGACTAGATTATTGACTCTAGTGCAAGTGGGAGACTGAAGGGAATATGCCCGAGAGGCAATAATAAAGTGGTTATTATCTTATTCCTTGTTTATGATAAATGTTTATTTCTCATGCTAGAATTGTATTAACCGGAAACGTTGATACATGTGTGTTTAATAAACAAACAATGGTTCCTAGTAAATCCTCTCTTTTAACTAGCTGGTTGATTAATAGATGATCAAGGTTTCCTGATCATGAACATTGGATGTTGTTAATAACGGGGTCATGTCATTAGAAGAATGATGTGATGAACATATACCTAACTAAGTATAACAATGCGATCAATTCATTAAGTTTACATTGTTATATCAAACATACAAAGTAACTTATTCCTTAGACCATGAGATCATGTCAATGACTGATACCGGAAGGGTGCTTTGATGTCATCAAACATCACACCATAACAGGGTGACTATGAACGTGCTGTTAGGTATTCGGGAAGTATTAGTTGAGGCTCATTGATCAAGAGTGGGATTTGTCCATCCGAAATGACGGAGATATATACTCTGGGCCCTCTCGGTGATATCTCATCGACACCGCTTGCAAGAACGTTATATGATCACAAGGATGTCATATCACGGAAACGATAAAAGAGTACTTGTCGGTAATGAGATCAAAACAAGGTATGGATGATACTGATGATCGGATCTCGGCCAAGTAAAATATCGCGAGACAAAGGGAATAGTGTCGGACCCCAGACCCAGGGATATACATACTGTTATGTGCTCCTAGCCATGGACTCACAAGGGCTTCAGGGTTACCAGCCCCGGCCGAAACAAACAATGGCAGGCAGACTGGATTCATCGGCACGTAGTTCGGATCCCCAGTCTACTACTCCTTGTATCCATGCTAGTCATAACCAATTATGCATACCCAAGCATCCATGAGTCGGATGAAACTGAAGGAACAGGGACCAAAGTTATACAGAGCTGCTATGTGTCCAGAAAGTGCAACAACAATCGAGGGTTACTGGGGTTACCTCGCCCCAGGCCGAATCACATCGGCAGGCGGGCTCGGACATGGATCATCGGCTCCACAACCCCTCGACTGTGAGAACTATGCAGGCATAGCCAAAACTGTATAACAACGGGCTCGAAACCAACAATCGATCAATGCAGCACTCTAGACATGAAAGTTGTATTAAACAGGTGTTACTAGAGTATAGCTTACAAGAAGAGGTCACATGACCCAACATTACATCAGACAACGAAAGGCAAATTATGTTGCTAATCAAGAAGAACCAAAAAGGCCTAAGAGGCTGCAACATAAGGCGACGTCCCAGCCCATAGATTCCAGGCTGCTACCTGGGAACCCCAAACTACTCGTCGATGTCCACGTCAAATCACCACCGAACTGAGGTACTCCACCTGAACCAAGTTGAAGCAAACATGAGTACGGGAGGTACTCAACAAGACTTAGTTAACCTATTATATATCTGCTATCTTCAGAAAGGGTTTTATGAAGGCTGATTTACGTAAAGCAATCTTTGTTTTCCAAATCGAGGGGGAATAGCACGTCTCATAGAAGGTTTTCAAAACAGATGAGAAACTCACTACTGTAATCATCATCTTTTCAATCCACCAACATCAATTCCCAAAAACTCTCACATGCTATAAGGATCACCCCTCCCGGCATCTCCGGGGAAGCACCCTTCAAACATAGACTCCATGCTTTGTCAACATATTGTACGTCACGTTAGGTTGTCTATGGTCTTTGCCTTCACCAAGTCGTCCTTAACCGTGGACACGGCTTTTCGAAAAGATTGCCTTGCAGGGATGTACACTTTACCCACACGTACCATCCGACTCTTAGCGCCACATGTACGCTCTTCCATGGAACGCGGCAGAGGGTGGCTGGCCACGACCTTTACCTTACCCGAGCCTATCCATGAGTCAACCCAAGACAGGGCCACCCCGTCAACAGGGAGTTGGCCATCCTCCTGACGGCACCTGTCTCTGTGAGGCGGGGTCAAGATCTGTGTACGTCCATAACTTGGCCCCGATCATGCCCTAGCGGAGCATTTTTTTTCAAAACCGTTTAAAAGGTTTTATTTGCGGTGCCGAATGGAAATCTCAAACTACGTGACTCATGGATCTGGCCAAACAAGTTAGTTGGTCGAGCGTGGTTACTTAGACCCCGCGTGTGGTTGCACGCCCAGTGTTGGCTTCCGCTCGAGACCTCAATCCTAGGGTTGGCGAGTATAGGACGAACAACCACTTCCCAAGTGGCCTCCCATACCGGCCTTAGTCAAGTTATCCACACAATGCTCATCTCACCACGTCATCATATCATACTAGGTTATCGCAGCTCTGATTCATCAACCGGATGGAGCAGAGGTAACAGACATGTATGACTAAGCGAAGCAGATATGAGGCTCTGACGATGCGCACAAGCAAATCTATGGCGGCTAGGAGCAGTGGATCAGGATATTGAGGCAATCCAGTATATAGGTAAACTATATCTACTAGCATCAAATACTTTCGAATTGAATGCAAAGTACGAGATTCATATGTTGTTCGAAAACATATATGAGCAGATAGGAGGTTATGCTTGCCTTGGTTATAAGAAAACCAGATAGAGGCTTCAGGAATAAGTGCTTGACTTGTCGATTAAGATCAAGTATTCGTCACTGCACTATTGGCCTTCTCTTCGGAGTCACGTTCTACCGAGGGGGAACAAACACCGAAAACAAGAAAAACAACAATCAACATGGCATCGATGCAATGCGCGATATGTATGCATGAGCAAGTTAATGCAATGAAATAAAGCCCTAAACATGTTCGTTGGGTTGCTAGGGTTCATATGGCATTTATGAAATTTTACTGAAATTATCCCGAAATAGACCCCAGAGGGGCACTTCAGGCAATTCAGAAAGTGAGTCAAGTTTTAATTGCTCAAATTAGTTTGAAAATATCATGAATAGGTTGCATTTGTCATTTTGAGCAATTTGGTATATAACTTTTAATTTTCTAATTTTAGTGAATAAAAACTTATTTTTCTATTTTAAAATGAATTAACAACATTAAAATAATGCTCATCTTTCAACTTTGTCAAACATGTATGAAAGTGACATAAACACGTAGCTTATATTTTTCTAAACATTTTGATACCTTACTTTTATTTTTCTGAGTTATAAAACAATAGTTATTGAATTTACAAAATCAATTCTTTTTTTGTAATTTGAAACAGAGATGGGGCCCACGTGTCAGCTAATTTCCATCTAGAAGAAATTAAAAGCTGTGACGTGGGGATAACGTCATGATGACGTCACGCCCTGGCCGAATCTCACAGCCATGTCGAAATTCGACGAATCGCGCGGGGTTTCCAAAATCAAACCCCATCACGAGGTAGAGGGGAGCATGGGGCTGCTAGGGGCGTCCTCGGCTGACCGAATGGTCGCCGGAGCTCAAGCCGGCGAGCTTGGGCGCGGCGGCAGACAGCGGACGTCGGCGACGGGAAGAAACGGAGGGGGAGGGAGGAAGGGGAGAGCACCTACAGGTGAAGGAGCTCACCAGGAAGCCAACGGTGGAGACGGGGAGGCTCGAGGTGGCCTCCATCGATGGCACCATGCGAAGGAGGCCGGCGGCCGGAGTTGGAGGAGACGCAGCGATTGGCGCGTTCTACGGCATCCCGGCCCGCGCGGATGCTCGAGGACGTAGACGAGGTCACGGCGGAGACGACAGGAGGCTCAACGGGGCGCGGGAGCAGCCGGAGAGACAACGAAGAGCGGCGACTGTGGCGGGTTAGGGTTAGGGTTCATGCGCGCGCAGAGACACAGAGAGAGGAGTGCGCTCGAGGAGGGGTCTTATGCGAGGAGGAGTGAGAGATCGGGACGCCTCCCTGCGTCCTCATCCCCCCAGAAATGGGTAGCAGGAGGTGGAAAGCCACCTCGCCCCCCTCGGGATCCTTCTGGCCGGAGGAAAGGAAGAAAGGAAAAAGAAAAAGAAAAGGGAATTGCAAAACCCCCTGAAGTTTTCGGAATTCACCAAGAGGTCCTTTTCTCTTATAAAACAGGACAAAAAACATTGTTTTGAGGGTCTTTTTGTAAACAGAAAATTTGGAAAAAATACTTTTTGGAAACCTCACAAAATTTCCAACCTCACCATGTTTTGCTTTGGTGAAATTGTAATATTTTTCAGTACAAAATTTTGAAACCCACATTAAGTAGTATTTGTGGTCTTTTCTCAAACCATTTAAATTCATAACTTAAATTGTTTCAACATGGTTAAAATTTTTGTTCTCATGCATGTATGATATGAACACAACACCACAACCCTTTGGTAGCAAAATTTGGGATGTTACAAATCTACCCCCTTACAAGAATCTCGTCCCGAGATTCCCGAAGGAGAAGAAAGAAGGAACACCGGTTTTGAACGATCTTCTCGAACCTTGCGGTTCTCTTCTTGTAAAGGTTGATCCGTAGCACTTGCAAAGATATCCAGCGGATACACCTTAGGTGAGAGGGAAAACTCTTAGGAACTGATCTTTACGAAGATCTGAGTATCTCATGGCTAACTCATGACAAGAATGTATGTAAAGAACTGTTGAGTTAGCGTGCATGAAACACATCAAGGTAATGGAGGGAATAAGATAAGGTTTCAAGTTTGTGGACGAATGTTCTTGAAAGGATTTAGAATATGAGCTTTGCACAAGACTTTAAATCCTATTGGAAGAAGAAGGTTGACAACTAATGACATCAAGGTTTCTTCAAAATAGTTTACCAAGATGGAAAGGATTGTCTTGGATACCAAAACATAATATCCACAGACGAGGGAAAACACGAGAAAACACTGTAATCGTGCGTCAGAGAGAATTTGATACATGATCATGTTCACTCTTCGGAGTGGACACGGAAGATGAAGGAACTTCCATTCCGTTCCATAACAGCTTTCTTGAAATTCTTGTTAGGGTTCGAGATATTACTTCACGGCGGAGGAGGAGTAACCAAAGGATGTTGGAACACCGTAATTAAGGAGGAGTTCCTGGTCACACCATAAGGCTGGTTAACCAACAAGGATTGAAACACCAGGAGGAATAGGGAATGTCTTTCCTATGGTGGATTTGACGTAGCAATATGTTTACCACATGGTTAAGATTCCATGGCTGGAGTGACTGACAAATTCACACAATGTGTGAGATAACTAGATCTTCAAGTACAAACAACTTGAAAAAGGAAACTGATCATGGGCGGTTACAAAACACCAAGAGATGTTCTTGTGATGAACTTGTTTCCACTAGAACAAAGGTTTTGGAGGTTTGACAAAGATACATTGGAAGAATCAACTTCCAGGTTCTCCTTGATGTTCTAGATACCGACAGCAGGCTCATGACAAGCCTTCTATAGGTCATCAAGTGAAACTGAAACTTTGGTTTGGAAGGACGATGAGGGAAAACTTGTTAGAATGAGTCGCACAAGAATCCTCACGGAGAGTGGCTGTTCTTACGGATTCAGAGAGATATGACATTAGGCCCTCCGGCTAGTTGTGTCATCCATAACATCAACCATTCCGTATTTTCAAATGGACCTAATTCAATACCCTTGAGAACTCACCAACCATTGTGGCTGCTTGAGATTCAGCTCTGGTTAGTGGGTTGATAACTCAAATTCGGTATGTTTGAACAAAGAGATTGCACCGGTTACCAACAAGATATGTTTACTAGATTCTCAAGATATGGACTACGATGCCAAGCTCAATAAGATGAGCGAGATTGCAGAACTCATGTATTAGCAACTTGTAAAAAACGATTGCACCTACATGGTCTATTTGCGAAGGAACACATCAGAGTCCTTGTTGGGAAGATGATTACAAAGGTAGCTAAGTTCTTGGACTTCTTCTTTTTTACGAATAGTCAATCAGTGGCTTGGTGTGGATACAAACTTCTTAGAATAAATGGAGGTAACAACCTACCATCTCAGTAGTAGACCACACATACATGACCGACTTGGGATTATTCCCGAGGGAACAAGAAAACTATACTCGAGCCCATGGCGACAACTTTCACCATAAGCACACGAACCCGAGAAAGTTACTTCGAACATCCAGAACACAACTTCGTGATGACACAAAGATGGTTCTCTAAAGTTTGCAACATTGTTGCCATTTGTTCAGCATGAACCTCTTGCAACTTGGAGAAAACAAGAATGTCGTAGATGGGCTCAACAACATCTTTATCAAGACACTCCAAGGAGAGGGATTCATATGATATATGAACAAGGCACAATATTGGTCTGACCAAAGGACATTAAGGTGTACCTAGGAGAAAACACCATGAGTGAAAACACCATAAAGATAGTCCTTGGATCTTTTCTCGATTTGACGATAGCCCAAAACAAATCAAGGGTGGAATGATAGCATGTCCACGAAGGAGATACTATTTAGCTTCAACATGAGGAAAACTAGACATCCCTTAACAAAGGATCAAGTTAAGAAGAGCTCTTGTCTTTCAACTCTCCAAGTTAGTGGTTAAGCTCAACAAACTAGTCCAGGATATCCAGCAGGGTTCCTTGGAGAAAGGGGTGGTTCAAATTACCCTTTGTTTAGACATCACGGTCAGGTAACAACCTGGTGATACTTCTAGAAAGACAACCAGAATATCACAACCTACCGGTATGTCTCGAAGTTCGAAAGGAATCTTCTTTTCAAAGAAACTGATATGATCTTGAGAGCTTCGGCATGAACTTAACTCTCTGATCAAGAATGTGCACCGGAATGAACGGATTTGGTAACACGGTCAACTTCAAGTGGAGGTCGGGTGACCAATAGTGCTAAGAAAGATATAGATGTTTCTTGAATTTTTCGAAGCAATAAGAATTGCTAGGAATAACTGATACACACCTCAATGCACACCCCACATTCTCGAGCATTCAAGATTGGAGGAAGGTAAGTGAAGGCGTTTATGAGCATCACTTCATCAACAAGGACATGAAACTCAGCACGACCTCTTGATATGAAAGAGTGTGATACTCGAAGGTGGAACAGAACAGAAGCTAATGAAACTTCTTTGATCTATGAATTACAAAAATTTGACCTGGTCCTAGAGATGAACGAGGTACTGGAGTTTGTTTCTCCTGACATCCCAAGAAGCAATGTTCTGGCGGAAACAAGAACAACTGCATTGGAAGAATCCAACACACATATGCAACTTGTATTCCAAACAGTAGATGAGGTTTGGAACAAAGCAAAGAATAGGAACGTGCTCTTGGAAAATCCCGAGATCACGTTGGATGCACAAAGTAATACTCATGTGTAGAACCCATGCCAAGAAGAGGAATATAGCTGAATTAAGAACAAAGATGTGGAGGCCATGATGATCACTCTTGTTGTGATCCCTTTTTGTTCCAAAAGAAAACCTATGGCTATGGGATTGATATTACCTAGACATCCTGAGGTAGAACAATTCTTCAGGATCCAAAGAAACAGAACTTGGGTTAAAGGTCAGCATCATGTACTGATGGAATGAGCATGACATGGTTATAAAACCACATGATTCAACCCACCACAATTCAGCACATTCCGGGACCTTCGGTTCAAGTCTAAGGTTGAGAAAAAAATTGAGAACGGAATAACTACTATGTTAGTGCCTTGAAGGACACTACGAATAGCAATCACGAAGTATCTTTCAAAAGACAACATAACTCCGGAAGAGTTTGAGCAGAGGATAACCGATACATTCGAGATGGAAAGCAGATCTCGAGGTTCAGGATTTAGAACTTTGGAACAGGAGTATGTGTAACCCACACAACTCTGAGGTATTAGGATGGAAAGAAAGTCTCCCATTTAAAACGAAAGAGAACGGAACATGGAACGCACACGACTCCAGAACTTAACACTAGGTCAACTTGGGTATAAGACGTCCTTGCCAAAGAAGGCACCTAAGTTTTGAATGACTGGAAGAGATAGCAAAACCTTTTCAAATCAAAATAGGTAAGGTGACCAAGAGATAGAGCGATACCAGATAAGGAGTAAAAAGAATCCTAAGAATGGTTTTCACGATCTTTTGAAGTTTCAAAATAGTTTTCACAAACTCTAGACTCAACATCGACCAAGCAGTAAGGTTTTCCTACAGGCAGTCCTGCTCTGATACCATGACCTGTCGGACCCCGGACCTAGGGATATACATACTGTTATGTGCTCCTAGCCATGGACTCACAAGGGCTTCAGGGTTACCAGCCCCGGCCGTAACAAACAACGGCAGGCAGACTGGATTCATCGGCACGAAGTCCGGATCCCCAGTCTACTACCCCTTGTATCCATGCTAGTCATAACCAATTATGCATACCCAAACATCCATGAGTCGGATGAAACTGAAGGAACGGGACCAAAGTTATACGGAGCTGCTATGTGTCCAGAAAGTGCAACAACAATCGAGGGTTACTGGGGTTACCTCGCCCCAGGCCGAATCACATCGGCAGGCGGGCTCGGACATGGATCATCGGCTCTACAACCCCTCGACTGCGACAAGTATGCAGGCATAGCCAAAACTGTATAACAATGGGCTCGAAACCAACAATCGATCAAAGCAGCACTCTAGACATGAAAGTTGTATTAAACAGGTGTTACTAGAGTATAGCTTACAAGAAGAGGTCACATGACCCAACATTACATCAGACAACGAAAGGCAAATTATGTTGCTAATCAACAAGAACCAAAAAGGCCTAAGAGGCCGCAACATAAGGCGAGATTCCAGGCTGCTACCTGGGAACCCCAAACTACTCGTCAATGTCCATGTCAATTCACCACCGAACTGAGGTACTCCACCTGAACCAAGTTGAAGAAAACATGAGTACGGGAGGTACTCAACAAGACTTAGTTAACCTATTATATATCAGCTATCTTCAGAAAGGGTTTTATGAAGGATGATTTGCGTAAAGCAATCTTTGTTTTCCAAATCGAGGGGGAATAGCACGTCTCATAGAAGGTTTTCAAAACAGATGAGAAACTCACTACTGTAATCATCATCTTTTGAATCCACCAACATCAATTCCCCAAAACTCTCACATGCTATAAGGATCACCCCTCCCGGCATCTCCGGGGAAGCACCCTTCAAACCTAGATGTGACGCCCCGGGATCGGGCACTATGCAGATTTCAGCATTTCCGCCAAAATCCACATAATAACCGATTTCAGGTTGCCACTTGTGGTAACATTACAACAGTTCACGAATAATCCACAACAACAACAGAGGAGGTATATACAACACGACTCAAACGAGTCAAGGATACAACTGATACAATACAAAGATCCAAATAACAGCGGAAGAAACAACATAGTGTCCGACTACGAACAAGATACAAATTGGACTAAGAGTCCTGAAGATAACCGATGGCGTCCAATCCCTGCCCAGGCCAAGCCGGAGGGATTCCCAAGCTAACGTCGTCAGACTTCAAACCTGTTGACTGCAATGTGGAATATGCATCCACGAAATGGATTCGTGGGTCAGTACGGTTAAGTACTGGCAAATGGATAAACCATACTCACAAGATACCAGCGTAACCAATCATCACAAGATACAAATACTTTGGGTACAACGGAAAGGAAGGGATTATTGCAAAGAAGCGGCAGCGGGCTGCACTAACTAACTACAGAGACGCGCTACAACATCCGGCTAAAAGAAAGGGATAAGATAGCGTATCAGAACCAACTACAACTACTCACCAAACAATACCCATCCAGTGTTACCCCCTACTAAGGAAGCAACCCAAGGAAAATCACACTGTTGATTAAGGTGACATTCATTTTTATGGTGGAGGTAATCTATATTACTAGTCAAGTTATCATCGTTAAGTGTAAGTTGTCTGAGTACTTGTTAACCAGCACTTTCACCAAGTCATCCATAACCGCGGACAACACGGCTTCTCGAGAAGATTTAACCCTGCAGGGATGCACCAATTTGGCCGTACACGTAAGAATGACCCGCCAGATGGAAAGGCCCTTCCACCAAGCGAGGCACTCAACACAACCCAACTCTTCTTCGCATCAAGCCCAAAGAACCCCGTGCAATTGAGCGCACGGCTAATCAAGCTCCACGAAGAAAAGGGGACCCTCATAGCACTCTAAGAACGTGTCTCCCTAAATGCCGACTACAAAAGTTCCACCCTGGCGCCAAGGATTCGCACCTGCATATGCATGCGGCAAATGGAAAACCCGAACTAAATGAGGCGATTTGGACGAGATGCAAATCGAATCAAAGTTGCGGGGGGCGCCCATACTCGCTTCCCACATGCGGTTAGCGCGCTCATCATGGATCGGAGGACAAGACCCTTTTCCTAATTAAGGTTGACACTAGCAGGCCTCAAAACCACGCCGGGCCTCCTGCCGGTGCCTTATCATCATATTATTATTACCCAAAACATTAACATGTTGTTGATTAAGTTGAAACCCAACTATCAAACTAAACAGGTGATAAGACGGACAACAAGACTTGAGCGCAAACAACACTAAGCATGCAACTACGACACGGGGGCCAACAAGGTAAACAAACAACAACTAATAGGAAGTGGAAGGAAGGCTGTATCATGGTTGCAAGGTAAACATATTATAGGATCGAGACACAAGCATCGAATCATAAGGATAGAATAAAGGCAACAGAAAGAATCGGTAACAAGTGATGAAAGGCAGCCATGGGTAGCAAGTGAGTATACTTGCCTGGAATCCAGCAAGTAGAGGTACATCCGAAGAACTTGTCGTTGCTCACATCATCTCAGCGTTCTACCCGAGAAGAAGCAACGAACTAGAACAAATACAGGATACAACAATTAGTAATACGGCAAAAGATCCAGCATGATCCTATTTTATATGCATGACAATTAATTGATGCATCAAAGTAAACCAGTTGACATGGTAAACATATTTAAATGGGCCCATATGCAATGGAAGAGCCCATGAATTAATGTTGAATTAAATGATCTACAAATAACCATCATGTGAAAGTTGATTAGAATGATGCATGTATGATGAAAACAATAAGAAACCAACAATAGCTTCAGTTTGATATGTTGTTTACCAAGTTTGGAATTTTATTTATTAAGTTATGAACTTTGGCATTTTAAATGATTTAAACAAACATTTGTTGTTTTCACAAATTTTAAATGTTCAAAACAGATAACAAAATATATATTTGGAAAGAACACAAAATTTTAGATGGAATACATATTTCATTTGTTGAATTTGGATTTTAGATGAGCAAGTTATTAAATTGACAATTTTAAATGCATTAATTAAGAAATAGTTGTTTTCAGCAATTTAAATTGTTCAAAACAGAAAACAAAGTTTATATTTGCAAAGTTCATGAAAAATGGGATGGAAAACATATTTTACATGTTCAAAAAGAATTTAGTTTGACCAAGTTATTAATTTAGCAATTTTAAATGATTTAAACAAGATTTAAATTATTTAACCAATTTTAATTATTCAAAACAGGAAACAAAGTTTATATTTGGAAATCTTGTTAAATTTTGCATGGAAACCATATTTTACATTTTAAATTTGGAGTTCATTTGAATTATTTGTAAGCATTTGAATTCCAGGGGCTAATCTGTAATTCCAGGGACTTAAAAGAAAAACAGAAAATTTAGACAGGCCCCTAGGGGTTTTTCCCACGCAGTGCACCTCTACACTGGGTCACTGACCAGCGGGCCAGCAGCCCAGCTGGCGCCTGCGTGGCGAGTGGGTGGAGGCTGACCGTGCTCCCACGTGCATGACAGGTGGGGCCAGGGGTTCGCGCGCGCGTAAACCATCAAAAAGGTGGCCTTTATTCGGCCGGAGGGGGGATCGAACCTGGGCCTGCGGGTGCGCGCACACAAGGCTTAGCCACTGGGCTACTGAACGAGTTGTGACAGAAAAGGGTGCACAGGGAAGATCTAGTGTACACCGCGAGTGTTACTGACGAAACTGAAGATCCACATCGCTGCATATCAGTGACTGCAGATGGAATTCGACCGGCAACGATCGTCCGAGCAGAACGCGGTGGCGGCGGGTGCTGATGTATGTGGAGGGTGTGTGGTGCTGTGGTGCACGGTTGTGTGATTCACAAGAGGCATGCGCGGGTGTGTGCGGTGCTTGTGTCTGCATACAGATGACGAGACGCCAAGACGAGCAGCCGCAGCTCGAGCTGGCTGCCATGGCGGCCAGACCTCCAACTCGCACAAACGAACACGTACAGCATGCAACCCAAGCGGTAGAGAGGGATAACGGATGAGGTGCTCACCCAGAGGTCACGTCGGAGAGGACGGATGAGTACCGGTGGCGACGAACTTGGCGCGTACGTACGCTTTGCCAGAAGTACGCGTCAAAGAGGACGTCGATCTTGACGGGGCTTCGAGATGGATCCCGCTACTGTGTCGCGCCAGGAAGAAGCGGGCATCAAGGTACACCTCCAGGACAAGGTCTCGGAGATCGGAGAAGCTCGAACTGACGGCGCCGCCGTCCTGGCCGAAAAGGAGAGCGCCGGGGAAGCGGGCTGTCTTCGAGCTCCTGAAGAAACAAGAGGAGGCGTGTAGTCAAGGAACCGTAGGAGGGGACCTAGGAGAACCTCCTGGACATGGAAGTGGAGCTTGAGGTGGCTGCTGTCTATGGCTGCAAGATGCGGTGGCCGGTGGATGTTCTTGGTAGTTAGGTGGTTCAGGTGGAGGACTAGAGGAAAGGGAAGAGGGCGAAACGGCGGCGGAGAGGGACAAAGGGACCTAGGGCAACCAGGGAAGGTGTGGAGGGTGGTGTTAAGGAGGGAAGCAAGCAGCAGCAGCCGTCAAATCGACACAAGCATCGACGTGGACATGGTGGATGCGTTGCCGTACGTGGACGAAGAAAAGGGGTGGGCTGATATGTGGGAGGTGGGCTGGAAGATGGGTTCGGTGGGGAGCTGGGCCTCCTGGGGTGGTTGGTGGGCCGGTTGGCCTGCCTCCCCCAGAGGTTCTTTTTATTTTTTTGTTCCGTTTCCCTTTTTTTTGAAATAGAAAAGGTAAGAAAAGAAAGGGGTTTTGATGGGTTAAAACATGAACTCAATTTTTAATGGATTAACCACTTCAAATGCCCAAGTGCATGCTATTTAGTTTTTTGAAAATTTCAAATTGTGACATTGATTTGAATTTGAACTTGAATTTACCATTAGGGTGTTAATAAAAGGGGATTTTATTAAAAAGCAATTTAATTGATTCAAATTCAAAACTATTGAAACCAAATTGAGTTGTTTAGTTTGCAATTTTTAATTGGAAACTTTGGACATGTTTGAAAGTTTAAATTGGTTTGAACTTTTTCTAAGTTGTTTTGAAAACAAGGTGCAATGCATAGGATGCATGATGCAAAGCAAAAAGGAAAACAACCAATTTTCTAACTTAGGGAAAACACCCCCAGGTGTTACAGACGACACCACTAACAAGGGATT
The DNA here is from genome assembly GCA_028641055.1 of Alopecurus myosuroides. Taxonomy (NCBI): domain Eukaryota; kingdom Viridiplantae; phylum Streptophyta; class Magnoliopsida; order Poales; family Poaceae; genus Alopecurus; species Alopecurus myosuroides. The sequence goes on along the minus strand of CM054057.1, from coordinate 294,132,161 downwards.
GCGCCCTCGCAATCCACCCACTAACCCGGGATGGGAAAGAAGTTCGACTATCGATTCTTCATGCTTCCAGTTTATATCCTCGACACCACCAACAAGGGCTTCTCGACACCACTAACAAGAGATTCTTGCTCGGGTTGATGACGATCTTCTTCCACCAGGAATCTTCCGATGATCGAACCTATTAGGTTAAAGGCTCAGAAAACGTCCACCCACGTAGGATCCTAAACTTTGAAAGATAAACAAGAGGGGAGACTCCAAAACAAATAAGGTAGGAGGAGAAATAGAATAGAGGAAAGGAATAAACAAGAATCCTATCGAGAGGTTTCCAAAACAGGTTTTGCACAAATAGTTTTTGACACTCTAGAAACACGACCGTTAGCGAGGTTATCCTACAGGCTTTGCGGACCCGTTACTTCGATAACCATTCGTATCGAAACAACTTCGGGAATCGGAAACCATGCCCTGATACCATTTGTGACGCCTCGGGATTGGGCACTATGCAGATTTCAGCATTTCCGCCAAAATCCACATAATAACCGATTTCAGGTTGCCACTTGTGGTAACATTACAACAGTTCACGAATAATCCACAACAACAACAGAGGAGGTATATACAACACGACTCAAACGAGTCAAGGATACAACTGATACAATACAAAGATCCAAATAACAGCGGAAGAAACAACATAGTGTCCGACTACGAACAAGATACAAATTGGACTAAGAGTCCTGAAGATAACCGATGGCGTCCAATCCCTGCCCAGGCCAAGCCGGAGGGATTCCCAAGCTAACGTCGTCAGACTTCAAACCTGTTGAGTGCAATGAGGAATATGCAGCCACGAAATGGATTCGTGGGTCAGTACGGTTAAGTACTGGCAAGTGGATAAACCATACTCACAATTTACCAGCGTAACCAATCATCACAAGATACAAATACTTTGGGTACAACGGAAAGTAAGGGATTATTGCAAAGAAGCGGCAGCGGGCTGCACTAACTAACTACAGAGACGCGCTACAACATCCGGCTAAAAGAAAGGGATAAGATAGCGTATCAGAACCAACTACAACTACTCACCAAACAATACCCATCCAATGTTACCCCCTACTAAGGAAGCAACCCAAGGAAACTCACACTGTTGATTAAGGTGACATTCATTTTTATGGTGGAGGTAATCTATATTACTAGTCAAGTTATCATCGTTAAGTGTAAGTTGTCTGAGTACTTGTTAACCAGCACTTTCACCAAGTCATCCATAACCGCGGACAACACGGCTTCTCGAGAAGATTTAACCCTGCAGGGATGCACCAATTTGGCCGTACACGTAAGAATGACCCGCCAGATGGAAAGGCCCTTCCACCAAGCGAGGCACTCAACACAACCCAACTCTTCTTCGCATCAAGCTCAAAGAGCCCCGTGCAATTGAGCGCACGGCTAATCAAGCCCCACGAAGAAAAGGGGACCCTCATAGCACTCTAAGAACGTGTCTCCCTAAATGCCGACTACAAAAGTTCCACCCTGGCGCCAAGGGTTCGTACCTGCATATGCATGCGGCAAATGGAAAACCCGAACTAAATGAGGCGATTTGGACGAGATGCGAATCGAATCAAAGTTGCGGGGGCCGCCCATACTCGCTTCCCACATGCGGTTAGCGCGCTCATCATGGATCGGAGGACAAGAGCCTTTTCCTAATTAAGGTCGACACTAGCAGGCCTCAAAACCACGCCGGGCCTCCTGCCGGTGCCTTATCATCATATTATTATTACCCAAAACATTAACATGTTGTTGATTAAGTTGAAACCCAACTATCAAACTAAACAGGTGATAAGACGGACAACAAGACTTGAGCGCAAACAACACTAAGCATGCAACTACGACACGGGGGCCAACAAGGTAAACAAACAACAGCTAATAGGAAGTGGAAGGAAGGCTGTATCATGGTTGAAAGGTAAACATATTATAGGATCGAGACACAAGCATCGAATCATAAGGATAGAATAAAGGCAACGGAAAGAATCGGTAACAAGTGATGAAAGGCAGCCATGGGTAGCAAGTGAGTATACTTGCCTGGAATCCAGCAAGTAGAGGTACATCCGAAGAACTTGTCGTTGCTCACATCATCTCAGCGTTCTACCCGAGAAGAAGCAACGAACTAGAACAAATACCGGATACAACAATTAGTACTACGGCAAAAGATCCAGCATGATCCTATTTTATATGCATGACAATTGATTGATGCATCAAAGTAAACCAGTTGACATGGTAAACATATTTAAATGGGCCCATATGCAATGGAAGAGCCCATGAATTAATGTTGAATTAAATGATCTACAAATAACCATCATGTGAAAGTTGATTAGAATGATGCATGGATGATGAAAACAATAATAAAACAACAATAGCTTCAGTTTGATATGTTGTTTACCAAGTTTGGAATTTTATTTATTAAGTTATGAACTTTGGCATTTTAAATGATTTAAACAAACATTTGTTGTTTTCACCAATTTTAAATGTTCAAAACAGTTAACAAAATTTATATTGGAAAGAACACAAAATTTTAGATGGAAGACATATTTCATTTGTTGAATTTGGATTTTAGATGAGCAAGTTATTAAATTGACAATTTTAAATGCATTAATTAAGAAATAGTTGTTTTCAACAATTTAAATTGTTCAAAACAGAAAACAAAGTTGATATTTGCAAAGTTCATGAAAAATGGGATGGAAAACATATTTTACATATTCAAAAAGAATTTAGTTTCACCAAGTTATTAATTTAGCATATTTAAATGATTTAAACAAGATTTAAATTATTTAACCAATTTTAATTATTCAAAACAGGAAACAAAGTTTATATTTGGAAAGCTTGTTAAATTTTGCATGGAAACCATATTTTACATTTTAAATTTGGAGTTCATTTGAATTATTTGTAAGCATTTGAATTCCAGGGGCTAATCTGTAATTCCAGGGACTTAAAAGAAAAACAGAAACTTTAGGCAGGCCCTGGGGGTTTTTCCCACGCAGTGCACCTCTACACTGGGTCACTGACCAGCGGGCCAGCAGCCCAGCTGGCGCCTGCGTGGCGAGTGGGTGGAGGCTGACCGTGCTCCCACGTGCATGACAGGTGGGGCCAGGGGTTCGCGCGCGCGTAAACCATCAAAAAGGTGGCCTTTATTCGGCCGGAGGGGGGATCGAACCTGGGCCTGCGGGTGCACGCACACAAGGCTTAGCCACTGGGCTACTGAACGAGTTGTGACAGAACAGGGTGCACAGGGAAGATCTAGTGTACACCGCGAGTGTTACTGACTAAACTGAAGATCCACATCGCTGCATATCAGTGACTGCGGATGGAATTCGACCGGCGACGGTCGTTCGAGCAGAACGCGGTGACGGCGGGTGCTGATGTATGTGGAGGGTGTGTGGTGCTGTGGTGCACGGTTGTGTGATTCACAAGAGGCATGCGCGGATGTGTGCGGTGCTTGTGTGTGCATACACAGGACGAGACGCCAAGACGAGCAGCCGCAGCTCGAGCTGGCTGCCATGGCGGCCAGACCTCCAACTCGCACAAACGAACACGTACAGCATGCAACCCAAGCGGTAGAGAGGGATAACGGACGAGGTGCTCACCTAGAGGTCACGTCGGAGAGGACGGATGAGTACCGGTGGCGACAAACTTGGCGCGGACGTACGCTCTGCCGGAAGTACGCGTCAAAGAGGACGTCGATCTTGACGGGGCTTCGAGATGGATCCCGCTACTGTGTCGCGCCAGGAAGAAGCGGGCATCAAGGTACACCTCCAGGACAAGGTCTCGGAGATCGGAGAAGCTCGAACTGACGGCGCCGCCGTCCTGGCCGAAAAGGAGAGCGCCGGGGAAGCGGGCTGTCTCCGAGCTCCTGAAGAAACAAGAGGAGGCGTCTAGTCAAGGAACCGTAGGAGGGGACCTAGGAGAACCTCCTGGACATGGAAGTGGAGCTTGAGGTGGCTGCTGCCTATGGCTGCAAGCTGCGGTGGCCGGTGGATGTTCTCGGTAGTTAGGTGGTTCAGGTGGAGGACTAGAGGAAAGGGAAGAGGGCGAAATGGCGGCGGAGAGGGACAAAGGGACCTAGGGCAACCAGGGAAGGTGTGGAGGGTGGTGTTAAGGAGAGAAGCAAGCAGCAGCGGCCGTCAAATCGACACAAGCATCGACATGGACATGGTGGATGCGTTGCCGTACGTGGAAGAAGAAAAGGGGTGGGCTGATATGTGGGAGGTGGGCTGGAAGATGGGTTCGGTGGGGAGCTGGGCCTCCTGGGGTGGTAGGTGGGCCGGTTGTCCTGCCTCCCCCAGAGGTTCTTTTTATTTATTTTTGTTCTGTTTCCCTTTTTTTTGAAATAGAAAAGGTAAGAAAAGAAAGGGGTTTTGATGGGTTAAAACATGAACTCAATTTTTAATGGATTAACCACTTCAAAATGCCCAAGTGCATGCTATTTAGTTTTTTGAAAATTTCAAATTGTGACATTGATTTGAATTTGAACTTGAATTTACCATTAGGGTGTTAATAAAAGGGGGTTTTATTAAAAAGCAATTTAATTGATTCAAATTCAAAACTATTGAAACCAAATTGAGTTGTTTAGTTTGCAATTTTTAATTGTAAACTTTGGACATGTTTGAAAGTTTAAATTGGTTTGAACTTTTTTTAAGTTGTTTTGAAAACAAGGTGCATAGGATGCATGATGCAAAGCAAAAAGGAAAACAACCAATTTTCTAACTTAGGGAAAACACCCCCAGGTGTTACAATAGACTCCATGCTTTGTCAACATATTTTACGTCACGTTAGGTTGTCTATGGTCTTTTCCTTCACCAAGTCGTCCTTAACCGTGGACACGGATTTTCGAAAAGATTGCCCTGCAGGGATGTACACTTTACCCACACGTACCATCCGACTCTTAGCGCCACATGTACGCTCTTCCATGGAACGCGGCAGAGGGTGGCTAGCCACGACCTTTATCTTACCCGACCCTATCCATGAGTCACCCCAAGACAGGGCCACCCCGTCAACAGGGAGTTGGCCATCCTCCTGACGGCACCTGTCTCTGTGAGGCGGGGTCAAGATCCGTGTACGTCCTTCACTTGGCCCCGGTCACGCCCTAGCGGAGCATTTTGTTTTCAAAATCGTTTAAAATGTTTTATTTGCGGTGCCGAATGGAAATCTCAAACTACGTGACTCATGGATCTGGCCAAACAAGTTAGTTGGTCGAGCGTGGTTACTTAGACCCCGCGTGTGGTTGCACGCCCAGTGTTGGCTTCCGCTCGAGACCTCAATCCTAGGGTTGGCGAGTATAGGACGAACAACCACTTCCCAAGTGGCCTCCCATACCAGCCTTAGTCAAGTTATCCACACAATGCTCATCTCACCACGTCATCATATCATACTAGGTTATCGCAGCTCTGATTCATCAACCGGATGGAGCAGAGGTAACAGACATGTATGACTAAGCGAAGCAGATATGAGGCTCTGGCGATGCGCACAAGCAAATCTATGGCGGCTAGGAGCAGTGGATCAGTATATTGAGGCAATGCAGTATATAGGTGAACTATATCTACTAGCATCAAATACTTTGGAATCGAATGCAAAGTACGAGATTCAAATGTTGTTCGAAAACATATATGAGCATATAGGAGGTTATGCTTGCCTTGGTTATAAGAAAACCAGATAGAGGCTTCAGGAATAAGTGCTTGACTTGTCGATTAAGATCAAGTATTCGTCATTAGACTGTTGGCCTTCTCTTCGGAGTCACGTTCTACCGAGGGGGAACAAACACCGAAAACAAGAAAAACAACAATCAACGTGGCATCGATGCAATGCGCAATATGTATGCATGAGCAAGTTAATGCAATGAAATAAAGCCCTAAACATGTTCGTTGGGTTGCTAGGGTTCATATGGCATTTATGAAATTTTACTGAAATTATCCCGAAATAGACCCCAGAGGGGCACTTCAGGCAATTCTGAAAGTGAGTCAAGTTTTAATTGCTCAAATTAGTTTGAAAATATCATTAATAGGTTGCATTTTTCATTTTGAGCAATTTGGTATATAACTTTTAATTTTCTAATTTTAGTGAATAAAAACTTATTTTTCTATTTTAAAATGAATTAACAACATTAAAATAATGCTCATCTTTCAACTTTGTCAAACATGTATGAAAGTGAAATAAACAGGTAGCTTATATTTTTCTAAACATTTTGATACCTTACTTTTATTTTTCTGAGTTATAAAACAATAGTTATTGAATTTACAAAATTAATTCTTTTTTTGTAATTTGAAACAGAGATGGGGCCCACGTGTCAGCTAATTTCCATCTAGAAGAAATTAAAAGCTGTGACGTGGGGATAACGTCATGATGATGTCACGCCCTGGCCGAATCTCACAGCCATGTCGAAATTCGACGAATCACGCGGGGTTTCCAAAATCAAACCCCATCACGATGTAGAGGGGAGCATGGGGCTGCTAGGGGCGGCCTCGGCTGACCGAATGGTCGCCGGAGCTCAAGCCGGCGAGTTTGGGCACGTCGGCGGACAGCGGACGTCGGCGACGGGAAGAAACGGAGGGGGAGGGAGGAAGGGGAGAGCACCTACAGGTGAAGGAGCTCACCAGGAAGCCAACGGTGGAGACGGGGAGGCTCGAGGTGGCCTCCATCGATGGCGCCATGCGAAGGAGGCCGTAGGCCGGAGTAGGAGTAGACGTAGTGATTGGCGCGTTCTACGGCATCGCGGCCCGCGCGGATGCTTGAGGACATAGATGAGGTCACGGCGGAGACGACAGGAGGCTCAACGGGGAACGGGAGCAGCCGGAGAGACGACGGCGAGCGGCGACTGTGGCAGGTTAGGGTTAGGGTTCATGCGCGCGCAGAGACACAGAGAGAGGACGGCGCTCGAGGAGGGGGCTTATGCGAGGAGGAGTGAGAGATCGGGACGCCTCCCTGCGTCCTCATCCCCCCCAGAAAGGGGTAGCAGGAGGTGGCAAGCCACCTCGCCGCCCTCGGCATCCTTCTAGCCGGAGGAAAGGAAGAAAGGAAAAAGAAAAAGAAAAGGGAATTGCAAAACCCCCCTGAAGTTTTGGGAATTCACCAAGAGGTCCTTTTCTCTTATAAAACAGGACAGAAAACATTGTTTTGAGGGTCTTTTTGTAAACAGAAAATTTCGCAAAAATACTTTTTGGAAACCTCACAAAATTTCCAACCTCACCATGTTTTACTTTGGTGAAATTGAAATATTTTTCAGTACGAAATTTTGAAACCCACATTAAGTAGTATTTGTGGTATTTTCTCAAACCATTTAAATTCACAACTTAAATTGTTTCAACATGGTTAAATTTTTTGTTCTCATGCATGTATGATATGAACACAACACCACAACCCTTTGGTAGCAAAATTTGGGATGTTACAAATAGTCACGACGTTGATATTTCACACGATCACGAGAGTCATCGTTGAATACCTAGGAGTCATCAGGATCTCCAGATCCCTCTTTTGATTATTGATCGAAGAGGAGTCTCTATCATGTCTATGTTACTCGCGAACCATAGGGAGACACACCTAATATTCGATGACGCATTTGAGAGGATACGAAATATCGGAGAAAAGTTTGGACAACACCGGAATTGTTTCGGGGAATATTGAAATAGTCACCGAAATTATTTCGGGGAATATTGAAATAGTTCGAGGTGGTATATGTTAATGTTTGATTAACAAATAGCTCAAGGGGGTAAGTGTTAATGTTTGTTAATAGGATTAAAAAATATTAAACTAAAGAAATAAAATTCTTTTATTTATTTATTAAAGAAAATCCGTGGAATTTTGAGTGGGAATTGATGAGAGAATGAGTGGGTTGAGTGGAGACTCCACCCACATGACGAGGGGAGAGGTGGAGGCACCAAAATTTCGTGGCTGCCTCCCCTCCTATAAATAGAGGGTATGAGATCCCTCTCCCTCACACACTTGGCGTCATCTCCATATCCATCCCCCCGCTGATCAACCTCATGTTCATGCGCTTGGCGAAGCCCTGAGCAAAGTTTTCTCCACCACACCACGCCGTCATGCTGCTGGTTTCCGAGGTATCCTCTACTTCCGCTTACCTGCTGGATCGAGGGAACGAAGGTCGTCATCGAGGTGTACGTGTGACCAAGTGCGGAAGCGCTGCCGGATTGCAGCGCTCATCTTCGGGATATTGAGATCGATGTGAGTACGACTACATCACCAACGAGATTTGATCTCGTAACGCTTTGTGTCTTCGAGGGTATGTTCTTCTTAATACTCTCTCTATGCACGTTGCTTTCATATCCTAGATTAGATCTTCGCCTTCCGGGTGTCTATCACGTAGGAATTTTTTTGTTTTCTATGCAACAACCCCTTCAGCTGGTGCTGATGACGGTGATGTTGGCGGTGATTGCCCCACTCCGGAGAGGATTTTTCCCGGCAGATTTTTCCCTGCCAGAGAGCTTTTCTCTCTCGGGTATTTTCCGCCCCGAGGCAGCGGTGGACTAATTCTTTGGCAATGGAATGAGGCTTAGGGTTTCCTCGGGGACAGACACGCAGAAAATATCCCCCAGAGGTTGGCCAGGGTTGTCCCCAAGCAAAACCGAACTTAGAAAACATGACCATAGGTTTATGGAGTGAAGAGTCGATAAATAAAATACGGACAAGAAGCATCACATCTATCTATGCACCAACATTATAGACATCAACTTCCTCTCATATAACCTAACTTGAAACAAGTAATGGGAGTCACAAACAAAGATGCAAAAAGAGAGAATCAAAATTGGCAATGGCAAACTTCATTATTGGTCAAAGAACATTTAATGATATCATGTTTATCTTAGGTGAAGTCTTTATAATAAGGCTCATCTTGTAGAGCTTAACATGTTTAATTATAACAATTATTTTACAGTGATTCATAACTTTTCAAAGTAATATTCATTCAGATAATAAAGCATGTGCTACACAAACAAGGATAGAAAACATGATTGAATAAATCAACATATAGATGGTGAGATCACAACAACTCAAATGCTTTCTGGAGACAGAGAGAAAATGGGTTTACTAACTCGACATAAAAGTAAAAGAAAGGCTCTTCGCAGAGGGAAGCATGGATCACTCATGTGCTAGATCTTTTATTTTATTAAACAGAGGTATTGAAAACATTTTTAAGAAAGGTGTATGCTGATGTCAATGAATGGTAAACAAACAATACAATACGTCACAAGACAACTAGACTTCATAAGAGCGGCTCCCATATGAGGGAAGCAACTGGTGTAGAAGGTCATCCCTCATTCTATTTTGTTTACACGATTATGCTTTGACTGATAAATCAGGGGCAAAAATAGTCAAGAGAATTTGTGTATTAGTTTTGGGGCTAGGCACCCCGCTGCCAGCTCTTCTAGCATTCAGATAAGCGGCTTAAGCCACTAGTCCAGGTGTTTTAAGTCCAATCAACAAGTGAGATAAAGATTCTCTATTTACGTCCTCATGAGCTAAAACAGAGGCACAAAACAGGAATAATTTTGAAGGTTTTAAAGGTAGCACATGAGTAATTTATTTGGAGTGGCAGTTAAATACCACATGTAGGTAGGTATGGTGTACACAATGGCAAGGTTTTGAGGCTCAAGGTTTGGATGCAAGAGAAGCATTCCCTCTCAGTACAGTGTTTTTGGCTAGCAAGGCTGGGTAGCAAGCATAAGAGTTGAGGGAAAACAAACAAATATACATATGATAAAACCAATCATGCAATCTTCATTGAAAGCCCAAGCGATCTTAACCTGTGAATACTAAGTTTACGAGATAATAGGAAGATTCCTCTTTCTTATACTAGCATCTCAAATTATTATTTCTGCTGGCCCAACCTAAGTTTTCCAAAACCAACTAGATTAACTTCATGATCTCTAGAGTGATACCAAATACTAATAAAAATCTCAACCATATGGCAGAAGTTGAAAACTAAAATAATGTGTGCATAAAATAAATGATGAAACTTCTCATTAATAGTTCAAACCGGCAGCTCGCACCAACGGATTCAACGATAACTAACTAAGGAGAGACACTTCATACTGCAAACCATCCTATATGATAACTTCTCTACTCATGATATGACTCTACTGAAAAAGTAAAAAGATGAAATATAGTGATGTGATACCGCGGCACTCCCCCCAAGCTTGGAACAAGCTGAGGGGATGCCAAACCCAATGACGAATTAATTCTTCGGTGGTGGTGGTGAGTCCTTCTCATCCTCGAACTTGCCAAGGTAAAGGTTCTCCATCCACAAATGATGTCTTGGTCTCCAACATCCTGAAACTAGCAGCAGAGCCTATACGTTTAAACCTGCTCTCATACTCACAGTTCTGGTTATACACATCTTAGATTTGTGCTTGCAAATCATTGGTGGTCTTGGTGAGTGAGAAGATTTCCTCCCAAAGCTTCAAATTCTCCCTCTTGTATTCAACGATCCGTCCTGCCTCTATCCTGTAAATGATCTCAACTTCACGCTACGCCATCTTCTTGTACCTAAAGACTTCATGCTCCAGCTCCTTCATCCTAGCCTCTAGACTGCCTTCTCCTTCAGGGCCCTGAACATCTTCAATCTGCACCTTCCCGTCCATAAGCAGCAATTCCTCCGAATGCATCTTCAACTCGTTCATGTACGGGTTGACGACGTTCTCAAAGAAACTATCCTTGGGAGATCCAGGAGAGGACATTGTGGTTCTAGATCTTAAGATGTAACCTGGTAGAAACAGCTCGAAACAGAAACACTACGAGAAAACGATATGCGGACCTCGGTGGATCATATATCAAAAAGAATTGTTATAATTAAACATGTTAAGCTTCGGGTTTCCTCGGGGACAGGCATGCCAAAAATATCCCCCATAAGTGGGCCAGGGTGGCCACACCTATAGGTGGCGCGGCCAAGGGGGGGCCGCGCCACCCCATGGTGTGGGCCCATGGTGGCCCCCCTCTAGCCCTCCTTCTGGTTGTGTTCTTCCGCTAAACTTTTAGGACACCCCCGGTGTCCCACTTCTTCTTCTGATCTTCTGAAATACGGTATCTTGACGGTGGGCTTTCCATCAGATTCCTTGTCCCGGTGTTTATTCTCCAAAAATTATAAAGCATGCAAAATAAGATAAAATAACATAAGAGATGCATCATAACATGAAATATATCGATGAATAACAGAAAATTATGATATAAAATAGTGATGCAAAATGGACGTATCATCTTCCAAGAAGTTTTGTAAAGAAAAGCTTTCTTTTATTTAAAATGCTTTTTGAAAACCTTGTGGACATGCAATATCTACAAGAGAAATGAAATATCTTTTGAATTATCTTCTTCAACAAAGAAAAATAAAACTTGTGCAACTATGATGGGTCTTAAATTCATCATAGCTAGTCGAACCCTAATTACAGCCTTCCTACCACATATATATATATGCATACTTGCATGTTTAGCTTTCATTTGGGGTGTCTTGCGAGTACAATCCAATGTAATCACAATGGTTTCGTCCCTGGCTATTGTCTTAGCCAGAGTTTGAGCAGAAATCCGGAGAACCTGAAGAAGATGGTGTCGCTGACGACTACGCGAACTAGGAACGTCTCCAAGTCAGTAGCATGTAGGTAATGAAGGCATGACTTGGGTTTACCACGAGTGTGTTTTGAAGACTTCCGTTGTTCAGTGTGTTTTCCTGCCCTGCGTGGCAGTTGTTTTCAACTGGGTCACATGTGACTAGTTGTGTAAGCCGTGTATTCGTGTAGTGGATGTTGTATCTGTAATGCCAACTTGAGTATGGTGTTCACGACTAACTGATCATGGGATCGTGAATTTATGCATACTGGAAGTCTCGGACTGCTGGTCTGAGTTCACCACAGAGTTGGTATCAGAGCCATCCTGACTTTAGGAGACCTTAGTTAGCATGGAAGCCAGATAGGAAACAAAAATATTTTGGCAAAAACTATATTATTACATAAATTGTTTTTCTCTAAGAAACCCTAAGCTTAGCTTCCACTTTTTATAAAAACTTATTGCCTAGTTTTTCAAATAACAGAAAACTACTTTTTCTCTTTGTTTTCATGACTCGAAATATTTGGTATAAATAAGTAAACATGAGTTTATAAAACTTTTGTTTTCATTTAAAAGTCTACCAAAAATTCTTCTTCTGTTATCTTTCTATTAAAAATTACATACTTGGGGATGTCCCGAGAAGACCTTAGTAGTTAGCAACCCGAAGAAAAAGAAGCTTCCTTCCGAAGGCCTCAACATCAAGATGAGATAAACAAATCCTCTAGATCAGAAGACTCTGCCATGTATCAAGATCAACAACGACGTTAACAACATGAAGACTTCAACAAATCTTGGTCGACCCAAACCCATAGGATTCTATACGGTTCGCTCAGTTGTTTTACTTGAGCTAGCCCGTTCTTCAGCGGTAATAGACGTTTGTTGGTACTAAAGGTACCTTGCTTGTTCTTAACGTGTGCGTTGTTTGTATGGTTTACTCTTGTGTGATGTTTTTACTTACTCCCTTGTTGTGTGTTATTTTGAATTTGTTTTCTTGAGTGTCTCACAAGCACGCCTTTCCATCCAAAGAACGTCACTACACTTTTAACTCTTGCTTTATTTATGTCTGTTTGCACAAACCCCTTTTTAAAAAGTTTTCTCCCCCATCCCTTCATGAGAAGAGCACGGTATGGAACACTCTCTATATCAACCCGAGAGCCCATCCCTTCACGCGCCATTTTGTGCAACTACATCAAGAGCCATCAAGAAGGACGACGAATTCAGATTCAAACCCGAGTTAGAGTGAGATGTGTATCGCAACTCTAACAGAAAACTTTACCAGCCTAACACTGCTAACATAACTATCTAATTTTAGACTAACATTTAACTGAAGGTTTGCAAAAGGCACTAGCTAGTCTTACCGAGGGAAAACTAACTCGGTGACCCTAAGACACCTAAGAAGACACCTGAAGAGCTCTGTGAAGATCAAGACCCAATGAAGTCTTCCACGACCTGCCATCACCACCAAGAAAAAATTAGACGAAGACGAAGATAATTCCCGACAACCTGCCAAGACTAATCAAAGGGGGGAAGCATATGCACATCAACGCTATCGACCACTCAAGAAGCAAAGAAGTTTATAAGAGTTCCTAACATCTTTCACAGCAGTAATCGGAGAGAGTCAAGTCTACGGACCTGACACCCTGTGAGACCCGATTGTTTTCATGGGTAACTACCTATGATACTCCTAAAGAAGACCAGATCCAGACGAATACAGATTGTCTACGAAGCAGCAAAATTAAGACCCTTCTTTAGCTGGTGTCGTCCCACCAGCATCAACATCAAGGACATGAAGTGTCAAAATAAGGTATCCGTCTCCTCGACAAGCAACATTCTGACAATATCAACACCTCGAGTTCCCAGAAGACCACCTCGTCAAAGGATCATCTTTTAAAAAAGTGAAGAAGCCCGAGACCCTTGTTTGATGTTACATCTTATAGTACCCATTTACGAATCTCGGGGACGAGATTCATTTTAAGGGGGGAAGAGCTGTAACAGCCCAAATTTTGAAGACAGGAAAAACTTGTTTTCAATAACCCAAATATCAGGACCAACAAAAACTTTTCGATATGTTTGACTAATGCTTGTGTTCCTTTTCTATTTGCTTTTTATTTGTGTTTGTGTTTGAGTATGTTAACAACTGACATTAAAAACAATGATCATAACTTTCTTAAAACACAACCCTTGTGATCAAGTCATGACAAGAAAGCTTATCACCTTCACCTATCACCTTCTTTTGGCAAAAACCTTTTTGAAAAATGTTTTGATATTAGAAGAAACCCAAAGGCCAAGTTTTTAGAAAAACAAAAGGTATTTTCCAAAACCATATGAAAAGTATCTTGGAGGTAATCATCTCCTGCCTGTTTTCAACCAAGGTATGTTTGCAAGTAGTCCAAAAACCTCATCTCACTTTCTCTTTTGCCAAAACCATAAGTTGGGATTATATTACCCCTGTTTTCTACCTCAGTTACATTATTTTGGATATATCAAGCTTTGAGTTGAACTTGTTTACAAAACCCTCTATTAATGATGTGGCTTGATCACCACCTATAATTAACACTTGAGAAAAACACGTGGCAATTAAATTAGATAACCCCTTTTGCTTGAGTGTTTGTTGTTACCTTCTTTCCTGTGATCTTATATTATGTTTCCCTTGAAGTTTTTATTTCTGTTTGTTAATAATGTGTTTTGTTTTGAGTAATTTAAACCTAGTAACAACAAGACCAAGTATCAATATCATACTCCATCACATGTCCATATCATCTTCTGTTTTCTCAAAAACTTCCAGCTTTGGAGACATTCCTCTATGTCACATGTTGTTCTATTCATCAATGTACCTTGATGGATCTCTTATTTAATATCTATACCATCAATACAAGTTGTTATTTTTGGATATTGAAACCCTTTGGTATCATCTTTCAAAGTCCTTTTGAAGTCATCCCCAAAATAGTGATCATATCTCTTTTATCATGAAGAACTTTGTCCATGTTACTCCAAATCACTCATTGTTTTCAAGCCACGTGAACATAACCTTGTCATATCCATGACCTATACATCATATCCATGTGGTCCATTTATTTTTTAATGGCCATTTAATTATTCTTCTCTCGTGGTTTTTAGCCTATTAAATAAACTCCTGTTTTCAACACTTTTTCCTCTTGGTGCCTCAAATATTTTCAACAGAGTTGTTTATTAAAAATTACTTTTGAGACCTATATTATATACTCTCTCATCCCAACTCAAAAATCTTTGTTTTAAAAACATTTTACTATTTATTATTTTTCCATTTCCCAAAAGGCCAGAAATGGACTTTAAAATATTTTGTGAAGAAAAGTATTTCCTAAAATCTTGGAAAAATTACCCAACATGCCTATCGTCATGTGGGAATTATTTGTACAAAATAATTTGCAAGTTCTTTGGAAAATTGTGGAGAAAACATTTAAAAACAGATTCAACACTTTTTGAAATTTTAAAATTTTGTGAAACAAATATTTTTCAAAAAGCTTGAGGCCACCATCCCTAGACTCCATTTTTGATCCTGTATCCAATGGACACAATCTTTTACATATGTTCTATTCAAATTATTGGTGAAAACAATTAAAAACCTCCATTGGTTATTCTGGACATGGTTAAGTTCATACATTTCCTGGCTAATAATTGGACTCTATCTACATCTCTCCTGTTCTGAGAGATGGAAAAACATCCTCCCCAACCTCCTAGACATGGTCTAGCTGATCCACCATCTCTCTCTCACAGCCACTAGGAAGTGGACAAGGATGGTGATCACCCTCCTCTTCTCAGTCCACCTCCACAGTGCATCCCAGGAGAAGGCCTCGCGCCAGGAGACTCCACTCGCACCCCGTGACTCCCTGGAGAAGCCTCCCCTCCTCTGGTTGTCTTCGTCTTCCTTGGCCATGAGCTGGCCATGGTGCCCAGAACACGCACGACACGTCGCTCGCATTCCTACGCGTGGGCAGCACACCTCACCCTCTCTCCTTGTCTACACGCTTCAAGGGACCTCCACAAGCACACCCATGCTCCTCATTTTCCCCTGCTCGCTCTCCTTCTTCCTCGGATCACTATCGAACACCTGCGTGTGGTAGATGAGAGTCGGGCTCCCGCTCGCTACAAACCCCCTCCTTCCTCTCTATCGGCTCGTGGAGTATCCCCTTGTCATGCTCCACCCACTAGGACAGCCTTTTCCCTTCGTAGACGCCCACAAGCGAGCCGCCATGGCTGCCGTACGGACATGTGCACCGCGCTCCGGCGCCAGGCCTCCCTGAGCCACCTCCTTGCGTACCATCATGTCTATCCTATTCCTATTACCTCTAATCACGACCCTACACTAAAACCCCTCTCCCGGGACTTCTTGTTCGCCGGAATCGGCAACCTATCCGCCGCGGTCAACCTCCTCGTCGAGCCAGTGATAGAAGGCCTCCCAGTCTCTCATGTTTCCTCCTCTGGGCTCCCTAGGTTCCCAATCGATCCTAGCCTCCATCGCCTTAGAGGATATTCCACCACAATAACGCCGCCGTCCACGCTCCTTCCGCCGGCCGCGAATCTCCGTAGGGCTCCATGCTCTAGCAGCTCCCGCCAAGCGCTAGTGGTGGACGAAGATGCGCCTCGCCATCCTGATTCTCCTGGTGCAATCCATGCACCACGGCGGGCCTCCCATCTCCCGGCGGCGAGCTGGCCGTTCCTCAGCGGCGGCCGGAGAGGACACCCACGTGCGTTTTTATCACCGCCGGCACGGGTCCACGTCGACGCCTCATGGCCGTCGGATACCAATCCAACGCACGCGTACCCCTTCGCGCGTGTGAGGCCACTGACGGCTGGGCCCCGCCTTGGCCCAGAGTCAGCCATTTGACTGCGCCCCCGCGCGGGAAAAACTGGCAGGGCCGGCCTGTTCTGCCTCGGCCTGTCTCCGTGAGATCTGGCCCTTTTAATTTTTTGCAGGGTTGTTACTTACTTTTTCCTGGATGTCTGTTTATGGATGTTGGTTTAAATCAGAATAAAAATGTAAATAAGTAAAACTTGCCGAACCAAAAATCACAGTGATAGATCTCCAACTAGTAGATCTTATTTTGTGCAATATTTTAGGAGAACTAAACTAAATGGCAAACGCACTCATTTATTTAATAACTTGAGTTTTATGTATCCAAAACATGCAAACTAAACTGTTCTGAGTAGCCCTTGATAATATCTATCTGTCGCAGTTGGCCTTGTCTTGAAATATATATTAAATGGTGCTTGATGGAAATAGAAAATACTACATATGGTAGTTGGTATGTCGGAAAGGCTTGCATACTCTTGTAGATCATTAAACTGTTTCACTTGATTATTTGCATTTGTTTTGAGATATTAATATGTTAGTGGTAAACCTTCTGGTTTAGTAAGGTAAAAACAACTAATGGTATGTCTAAAAGCTTGAAACTATGCCACACTCAAATAACCAGTTGATAGGATAATGGTATATGACTTCCTTCGCTGATAGCAATCGCAATGGCTTTTTGTTACGCGCTACTGTTGGGGTAGCTAACAGTGACTTGTCACTGCCACAGACTCTCTTGGAGTGATTTTCATTATGCGTTGTAAGATTATAATTTTAGTTGTAATCTTTTAACTTGTGAGTTCTATGTTACGGTTTCTGGCACTTCCACCATCCATATTTGCTAGCCTCTTCGGTACTGTGCATTACTCATTCCCACATTGAGAGTTGGTGCAAACTTCGCCAGTGCATCTAAACCCCGTGGGAGAACTTTGTTCTTCTACACATAAGCCAAAAATTATCTTCCTCAAAACAGACCACCATACCTACCTACCATGGAATTTCCATAGCCATTCCGAAATATATTGCCATACAACAACCATCAACATTATGTTACTTATCATTGTTATTTTGCATACTGCTACACTTGCAAGATCATTTAGTTTTATATACATCAGAGATATTTCAGTTTGAGTTATGAGTACAAAAAGTGTGATGATTCATTGTAAAATAGAGTGTTGCCCCTACCAGGAGGTTATATATCAAAAAAATTAAAATAAAATGAGAGAAAAAGCCCCCCTCCCCCCAGAAAAAGGGAAAAAAAGAGAGAGGGGGCATCACTACTATCATTTATTCCACACTTGTGCTTGGTTAGCATCATTACTTCAATCTGGAGAGAGTTTTCATATTATGACTTGCATAACTATGTGGGGAACTTACATTATAGAACTTGGCTTGTGTATTCCAATGACGATCCTGCTCTAAAGATCTCTAGGTCTTCGTGAGCAAGCAAGTTGGATGCACCCCCACTAGTTCCATTGGAGAGTTTTCATACACTTATAGCTCTATGTGCATCCGTTGTGTGGTAATCAATACTCCTTGCATAACTTCTATTATAAGACTTCCTCTTGTCTAATGATCACTTTCAGTTGTGTGAGACTTTCTTCCATTGACCATCCAAATCCCCCATAATGTTCTTTTAGCCATAACATCCTGGTGCCAGGGACCAATACAGGACGCTTGCTTGTTTTGAGTGCACAAATATCTTAATAATTTTCCTACGTGCATATTGTTGTCACTTGACTTGGTCCTAACAGGAGTTGTTGTGGGACTTTTATGCCTTGTATGATTATATTGTTGTTCTTGAAGCTTAAATCATCTTTATTAAACCTTGCACGGTTGATTGTCTTATAGTATTGATTCATTGAAAAGTTTTACTTTGTTATTCCTAATGGTTTATACATTATTCTATTTGATGTCAGCTATAAACCACAACCCTTATTCATTTGATCCTAGTTTACATGCTTTACATTACTATGATGATCAAGTTTATGTTGGTAGCATGTCACCTCAGAAATTATTTGTTTTTATCATTTACCTACTCGAGGACGAGTAGGAACTAAGCTTGGGGATGTTGATACATCATAAACGTATCCGTACTTTCTGATGTTCCATGTTGTTTTCATGCTATAAGCTACATGTTTCCTTTACACTTTATGCCATTTTTATCGATTTCGTAGGACTAACCTATTGACAAGATGCCACAGAGCAAGTTCCTGTTTTCTGCATTTTTAGTTTCAGAAAAGTTGTTCTGGAAATATTCTTGGAATTGGACATTTCGAAGCCCGGAAGTCTTAGAAAGTCGTTGCGCGCACAGAGTCCGGAGGGGATCCGAAGGAGAGCCACAGGGCCCCACACCATGGGTGGGCGTGCCCAGGGGTGGTGTGGCCCCCTGGCTGTCCACTGACGTTGCCCTAGCGCCTATATATTCTCCTCGAAGGGTTAACCCTAAATACAGAAGCCTTTTCCACGAAAAACATCTGCAGCCGCCGTCATCGTCAACCCTAGATCGGGTGGGTTCTAGAGCTCTCCCCGGCACCCTGCCAGGAGAGGGAATCATCACCGAGGTCTCTACACCTCCATGCCTGCCTCCAGAATGATGCGTGAATAGTTCATCCTTGGACTACGGGTCCATAGCAGTAGCTAGATGGTTGTTCTCTCCTCTTTATGCCTCATGTTTAGATGTTGTGAGCTTCCCTATAGGATCAAGATCATCTTATTGTAATGCCACATGTTGTGTTTGCTGGGATCTGATGAATATTGAATGTTATGTCCAATGATTATCAATCTATCATGTTCTTTTCATGTGTACATTATTTATTATCTTGTATGCTCTCCGTTGTTAGTAGATGCTCTGGCCAAGTAGATGCTAGTAACTCTAAGAGGGAGTATTTATGCTCGATAGTGGGTTCATGCCTCCCTTTCACTCACGCTCGAGTGACAGAAACGTAAATGGGTGGGGGGTGTGTTGTTGCCACTAGGGAGAAAACAACGATGTTTACATTGTTTACATTACACACTTTGCTCTCTGCAATTATTTGTTACTTGCAACTTAATGCCCAAGGTTTGCTTGGATGACACTCTGAGAGTGGATTATTAGTCATAGATGCAGTTGGATGACGGTCTATGTATCTTGTTGCAATGCCCGCATGAATCACATAGTAATCATCATGTCATGCATATGCACTACGGTGGAGCCTTTATATCTGTCAATTGCCCAGTTGTAATTTGTTTACCCAACATGCTATCTATCTATTCTGGAGAGGCACCACTAGTGAACTGTGGAGCCAGTCCATTTTGCTCATACTGATAATACAACCACTTCAATCTATGTTTTCATATTGTTGCTACTGTTTTCCACACCATACGTTTAACCTCTTTGTCAAAACCGGTGAGATAGACAACCTCACTGCTTTGTTGGGGCAAAGTGATTTGATTGTGTTGTGTAGGTTCCATGTTGCTGCTGAACCGGTAGTGCGCCCTGCCAATATCAGCTGCATCAGCCTTCGAAGTGATTTCTTTCTCCTACTGGTCGATTCAACCTTGGTTTCTTTCTGAGGGAAACTTGCTGCTGTGCTCTTCATACCTTCCTCTTGGGGTCTCCCAACGAGTGCAAGCCCTGCACCATAAAGCAAGTTTCTGGCACCGTTGACGGGGAGAAAGAGGATTTTTGGCAGGGAAAACAACAGAGAGAGAAATGCTCTCCGACAGGGAGAAATCTTTCGGGGTAATTCCTCCCCGGAGAGGGGAAATCATCGCCATCATCACTCTCATCGCACCAGGATCATTAAGATCATCATCATCATCACCAACACCATCATCCTCACCTCCCACTGTAACAATTAGGGTTCTTTATTGTTGTTTTCCACTAGATCTCTCTCTCGGTTTGGATTACTCGTTAGTAGTTGATGCTTACGAGATTTATCGGTGTTTGCACTTTATGACCAGATTGTTATTCATCATTACATCACCTCTGATTATGATCCATATGATTTCTTGTGAGGAGTTCGTTTAGTTCTTGAGGACATGGGAGAAGTCAATATGTTAGTAGTGGAATTATGTTGAAGTAATATCTAATGGTTTGATATTTAAGTTGTGGTGCTATTCTTCTAGTGGTGTCATGTGAACATCGACTACATGACACTTCACCTTTATGGGCCTAGAGGGATGCATTGTGTATTTGGCTACTAATTGTGGGGTTGCCGAAGTGACAGAAACCTAAACTCTCGTTAGGAAACCGGTGCACGAGGGAGTGTAGGATCCTAGAGGTTAAAGTTTTGGTTAGATTTATCTTAATTACTTCTTATAGTTGCGGATGATTGCAAGTGGTTTAATCACAAGTATGTATTAGTCCTAGTTGGGCGGTGCATTAGCATAAGTTAACCCACACAACAGCTATCAAAACAATAAATATTAATCAACTGTATGAAACGAAAGCGCTTGACGAAGTTCCCATGTGTCCTCGAGAACGTTTGGTCATCATAAGTAAATTAACCAGCTTGTACTTTGCTCTAAAAAGGATTGCGACACTCGCTGCAATTATTATTACTTTATTTTATTTACTCGCACTTTATTTATCGGCTATATCAAAAACCACCAAAAACCTATTTGCTAGTGTTTACAGTGAATCCTCTATCCAACCTGTTTGTCAACACCATCTGCTCCTCGTTGGGTTCGACACTCTTATTTATCGAAAGTACTACGATACACCCCCTATACTTGTGGGTCATCAGAAGTGCGACCCAACGGTGGAATTGTGGTGTTGTGTGTTGTACCCGTGTTTGCCTAGTTTTTGTTATAAACTGGCCAACTCTTTCTCCATTTTCACTAGAATGGCGAATCTTTCTCATTTTCATCAGAAAAAAAAGTCAGCGACCACAGCAAGTCCAAAAATGGAGACCTTTACCTGAGAACATTTCCGATGATCAATTTGGATGGCGCCTTAATGGAGGCAACAAGAAGTGGTGGAACGGGATATGTTGCCCTCAGTTTAGACATGGATGGTGCCTTCATGGAAGCAACACGATGCCACTAGTAGGAAAACCCCTACCAGTGACGAACATATATGGGCTACCGCTGGCGAAGCGCTGTTCGCCAGCGCTAGCTCGCCAGTGGTAGCGGGTTACCGCTGGCGAACAGCGCTTCGCCAGCGGTAGTATATGTTACCGCTGGCGAACCATGCCTTGTTCGCCAGCGGTAGGCTCCCAGGTTCGCCAGCAGTATGTTCGCCAGCAGTAGGCTCTCAGGTTCGCCAGCGCTATGGCTCCCAATTTTGTATTTTTTTTTGTTATTTTTGTATAACAGTTTGTATTTTCCTGGTATTATACTATATAGGTGCAAATACATATAATTTCTGTAATTTCTGTAATTCACACATACAAATCACTCTTATAATTTCTGGTATTATATGTATATGCAATACACAAACCGAGATCCATCCATAATGAAAATAACACATTGATCTCAACAACATCATTCTCATAAATATTAATACACATCGATCTCAATAACATGTTTAACACGATTACAAAAGTATGACATCCATACAACGCGCGATATAGATCAATATATTCGCAAACAACACATATATATGCGGTCCGCCTCCGCTTGCGATCTTTCGCTAGGGCCAGCGCGCCGTCCACTACATCATCTCTCTGTAGACCAAGATAAAAGCATTAGACCGGCAAAGGAAATCACACGTTCTTATTAGGAGCAATTCGTACCGAACCGAATACATACCGTCGATCATTTCTTCTTCGTTGTTGTTGTGATCTTCTGTTTCTTCACCGGAGGGAACGGAAGAACACCTTCTAACGAGTTGAACGGTCTCTCGTCAGCCTGCTCTAGTACATATCGGCGCAACTCATCGTTAGATGGTGTGGAGTTTTAGTGGAAGACTGAGTCTTTAGTTACTACATCCCAATAGATGATGGAGCAGATTTTGCGCCGGAGGCGACCAAAGTTTTGTCTGAATTCAGCATCAGACCATTCGACGATGCTCCGAGACCATTTGTCCACAGCAGACATGTCTTGTAGACTGTGTTGGTCCTTCACGATCTCCGTCATGTGTTGGAGGAGGTACCATGCCTCCATATGGCCGTCTGGCGCTTGCTTGGGGCAGGGAAACTCTGTTTTGTGTCTGAACACATATTTGCCTTGAATTTGTTTCATTCTGTCGCAGTATCCTTCCGCCCTGATGTAGCCGTCCATAGCATCATTGAGAACAGACTTGATGAGGGAGTAGTTCTTCACCTTCATCGTACTCCCAGAGTCGAGATATACTGCATGCGCGTCTCTCGGGTAGAGCATGATGAGGGTGCCTGACGAAGGCATGGATCCTGGACCTCGCGGATAAGGACACCCCATCTCAAGCCCAAGGCTAAGGCCCAAGAAGAGGAGCCCTTGGAATATTCTAGAAGGCCCACATGAAGCCCACTCGCACTAACTTGCGGGTTAAGTTTGGAAACTTGTAACCGACCTAGGGTTAGAATTCGAGTCCTCTCCGGGTAAGGTTTGAGACCTGGCCACCTATATAGGGCCAGGAGAGCCACCGGTAGAGGACCAAGCAACACCTCATCACCAAAACCTTGAATTCGAGTATTTACTCTGGATTCAAGTACCACCATTGTAACCGATCTTTTCATCAATACAGATCGACGAGAGGCAGGAGTAAGGGTTTTACCTCTACGAGGGCCCCGAACCTGGGTAAATCTCGCCCCTGTCTAGCCGACGATTCCACCAGCGCTCATGGGTTCTCCTAATCGAAACCCGATAGGATCACCTAAGGGATTTGTAGAGTCAGAGATTCGACAATTGGCGCCGTCCGTGGGGAAGACGGGCGCTGGATCACCGGCATCTTCGGCTTCATCGACAACCCACTCCCGTTGGAAACCATCGACTACGGCTCCGAACAATCCTATACGGATCGGATATGTCGTGGTCACACCTCACTCAACGGAATCGCGCCCGGTATTCGAGGATCTGGAGAAAAGCGTCACCTTGACGTTCGGGAGCCTAAAATTCGTGACCAACAGGGACGGAATCCTCCACTTCTCGGATGAATCAGAAACTGAATCTGGAGCTGTCGACTCGCGCCGTCATCTGGAGAAAAGCGGCGAGTCTATCCGCTTCAATGCTAGCGACTATCATACCCTCTCGACAGAGGAACCATCAAGAATTCAAAGAAACTTCCGACCTACGCCTAGGACGCACGAGCCCCGACTGGCTCAAGTCTGCATGGCAGGATCGAAACAAGCCTCGGAAACGGAACACAGCGCGACAGAGCGCAACATAATCGGCGTCTCACGGGAATCTTGGAACCAAGCAAAGGAGGCTATGCGAACAAGCAAGCCACCCGCAGCCGGGGCTTCTCACGAAGACATGGTTGCCTACCACTATCATCTAGTGAGAGCAGCCACGACCATCAAAGACGCTCGGATAGATCTGGCCCGCCGAAGAAGAGCGGCGGATGAATCGAGCCAAAGACGAGCCGGGCTGTCCATAACACCCTCGGTCGGAACCCGACCCGCGAGGAAGGGGCATGCATCTACATCCAGGAACAATGAGTCCCTAGCCGGAACCAGCAGATCGATCACTCCTTCTCTCATGCGAGTCGATGACGACGGTAATGTCTACCCGCAAACTCCTGCTGCCGCGGTTCTAGCCGCAGCAACTTACATGCAGATGAACCAACCGACGGAAAGTGACCCTCGGGCGGAGCAATATAAACAAGTACGCAAGGGATTAGGGCTGGCAGCCGCAAGGCTCGCCGCCTATGATCGAAAGAAGGCCGCAGAGCAGCTGGAGAAGGAACAGGAGAAGGAGAAAGAAAAGGATAGGGAAGCGTCCCGCAAACGTAGGAGTTCTTCGCCAAGAAGGGACAGATCACCACGTCGTGGTCGAGGAAAAGAAGCACGGCGCCGTGATGACAGTAGAAGCAGCAGCGAAGGCAGTCCGAGAGACAAAAGCTCGCGGCATCATAGCAGCCGCTCGCGAAAGCAAAGCAAGGAACCAAGGAAGGATGCTGACCGCGACCGGCCAGAGTACGACGCGCGATCAGATCTCGCTCAAAAAAGGGTGGATAAGGCAAGGGCATCGCGATATCGCGAGCACTCTTCGTCCGGCTCCTCAGATGACGAAACCTGCGGCGCTCTCTGCTTTGCCCGCAGTATCCGCGAGGCGCCTCTACCCAAAACATTCAAGCTTAGCACAGAAGTGACGAAGTATGACGGCTCACTCGAGCCCTTTCAATGGTTAAGCGATTACCTCACGGCAGTAAAATGCCAACGTGGGAACAAAAACACGGCTATGCAATACCTCAATTTGCATCTCACTGGCGCGGCCCGCAGTTGGCTGGAAAGAAGACCAAAATCTTGCTACGCATCGTGGGATGACTTGCACCGCGACTTTTGCAAAAATTTCCAGTCGACTTACAAGAGGCCAGCCACCATTGAAGAACTGTGAGCGTGCAAGCAGAAAAGTGGCGAATCCACCCCCGAATACATCCAGCGATGGACTACGCTCAGGAATACCGCAGGAACTATCTCGGAAGAAGTAGCGATTGAAGCCTTCGCAAAAGGCGCCCGAAGAACGACTTTCAGAGAAGAACTGGGCAGAGCCGCACCCAAAACTATTGGGGAGCTGATGAACATAGCCGAAAAATGGGCTAACGGAGAGGATGCGGTGCGCAATGAGAGAGCATCATCACCTGCGCATGATGAAGACCGTCATGGCCGGAGGAAGAGGAGAAAATATTACGATCACGAGGACAGAGAGGAGTTGGTAGCAGCAGAATTCACGCGAAGCCGCGACTCCGGTCGCCGTGGGAATCACGAATGGAGACCAAAGGCTGAAGAAAAATCACCTGAGGAAGACCTCGATGGATACTGATCGCTACATCTATTTACAGATAAGCGCACGGGCAAAACTAAGGCAACGCACCTCCTTAAGGATTGCCGAAAGTTTATTGATATCTCAGAAGCACTCGCCAGAAAAAGATCTGCAAACACGCAAAATTACCCACCGCTTCCAGGAGGAGGCCACCAAGGATTCCAGCCGCCACAACCCCCACCTCCACCAGCAAATCCAAACATGGCATTAGCTGCGCTACCTGCACCACCAGCACAAAACTCCGGGGCCAACGCGTACCCGAATCCAGCAGGGCAACTCGCGATGATCCAGAAGGTATGTCCATCCCGCAGAGCTCAAAAGACTAACACGAGGCAATTGTGCATGGATGTGCAGACACCGCCAACAAAAACAGAATACTTGAAGATGGCAGACCAGCCAATAACATTCTCGATGAAGGACCACCCGCCACGAGTCTATCGACCAGGACACGCCGCCCTTGTCATCCAAGCACAAATTGGAAACTATGACTTGGCCCGCGTATTCATGGATGGTGGTAGTGGCATCAACATTATCTACGCGGATACACTCCGTCGGATGAACGGGAACTTGGACGGCCTCCAGGAATCAGAAACATCCTTCCACGGGATAGTTCCAGGAAAGGCAATCCATCCACTCGGAACAATCAACCTAGAAGTTGTGCTGGGTACTAAGAGCAACTACAGAAGAGAATTCCTCGACTTCGAAGTCGTCGATTGGCCTTCGCAGTACCACGCCATTCTCGGTCGAACAGCGTTCGCCAGATTCATGGCAGTACCGCATTACGCCTACCTGAAGCTCAAATTACCTGGAGAACATGGCGTAATCACCATCGACGGAGACTTTCAGAAATCCAACAAGTGCGACATTGAATTCAATGAGATCGCAAAATCTTTCGGGATGCAAGAAGAACTTCAAGAGCTGGCAAAAACCACGGATCACTCCGTGATGCCCCTCACGAAGAAAAACGCGCCTAAACTCGAATTCAGCGCTAACAGTGACACCCGAAAGCATCAAGTGCACCCGACAGATTCTGCAAAGACAGCGCTGGTTTCCACTACCCTTCCGCAAGCATAGGAAAGCGCGCTCGTCAAACTCCTCCGTGAGTACTGGGAAATTTTCGCCTGGCAGCCATCAGATATGCCAGGAATACCCAGGGAGTTTGCCGAGCACTCACTCGAAGTCTTTCCAGATGCCAAACCCATCAAACAAACTACTCGACGATTTTCAGAACCCAAGCAGAAGGCGCTTGGAGAAGAAGTAAACAGATTTCTAGCAGCAAAATTCATCAGGGAGATCAAGATATCCACTTGGTTAGCAAACCCGGTGCTGGTCCCCAAAAAGAACACGGACATCCTTCGGGTATGCATTGACTACACGTCGTTAAACAAGCACTGTCCCAAGGATAACTTCCCCCTCCCGCAAATCGACCAGATCGTGGACTCTACGGCAGGCTGCCAACGCCTATCTACTCTGGACGCCTATTCGGGATATAATCAGATCCGGATGAAACGGGAGGACGAAGAAAAAACAGCATTCATCACACCACACGGTGTATACTGCTACACGACAATTCCCTTCGGGCTCAAGAACGCAGGTGCAACATACCAGCGATGCATGCAAAAATGCCTCGCCAAGCTCATTGGCAAGAACGTACAAGTGTACGTTGACGACATAGTCATCAAGACCCGAGTTGAGAACACACTCCTCGAGGATATTAGAGAAACATTCGACGCCCTCAAACGCATACAGGATCAAGCTCAATCCAACAAAATGCGTCTTCGGCGTTCCAGCAGGGAAACTTCTCGGGTACCTGGTATCCGCCAGAGGCATCGAAGCTAACCCAGAGAAAATACAAGCAATCTTGACAATGAAGGAGCCAACTAATCTACGCGGAGTCCAACAGCTCGCAGGGCGACTAGCCGCCCTGAGCAGGTTCATCGCACGATTGGGAGAGCAAGTGTTACCCTTCTACAAGCTCTTGAAGAAGACGGACAAATTTGAGTGGACACCAGAAGCTAAGCAAGCATTCGCGGAATTAAAGCGATCGTTGCAAAGTAGGCGAGTCCTTGCAACACCACAAGAAAGGGAGCCACTCTACCTGTACCTAGCCGCCACAAACCAGGTCATCTGCACAGCAATCATAGTCGAACGACCTGAGGAGAGCAAAGCGTACGGAGTTCAGCGACCAATCTATTATATTAGCGAAGTGCTCTCACCATGCAAGCAACGATACCCTCATTACCAGAAGCTCGCATACGGAGTTTTTCTTATAGCTCGAAAGCTAAAACACTACTTCCAGGAACACGTCATCACAGTGGTTAATGATGCGTCACTCGGGACAATCATGAACAACCCCATGGCATCCGGAAGAATAGCCAAATCGAGCATCGAGTTGGGCGCCTGGGACATCACTTATACAGGACGCAACGCAGTCAAATCCCAGTTACTCGTGGAATTCCTAAGCGAGTGGACATAGCTACAAACGCCAGGACCACCTGAGTACACGAGCAACTGGATAATGTACTTTGACGGGTCCAAACGAAACAAAGGAGCAGGAGCTGGAATTGTCCTCATATCGCCTAGGGGAGACAAGCTGCAATACGTCCTACGGTTGGATTTTCCACCCGATGATCCGGCATCAAACAATGACGCAAATATGAAGCTCTGTTACATGGGATGAAGATGGCAGTCGCCTGTGGAGCCACCCGACTAATGATTTACGACGACTCCAATCTCATCGTACAACAAACAATGAAAGAATGCGACGCAGTTGCCGAAAACATTGTCGCATATCGCGACATGTACAACCTACTCGAAGGAAACTTCAAAGGATGCGAGCTGAAGCACATTGCGAGATCAAGTAATGAAGAAGCAGATAAATTGGCAAACATGGGTTCTACAAACACACCCATACCGCCAGGAATATATTTCGAGAGGATGACCAAGCGCTCTGTCAAAGTCAAAAAAGCTGTAGGAACACCCACAACACAAGAAACAGAGGTCAGCCCGCAGGTCGCCATCATCGAGCTTATTCATAACATTTCACGACAGGTTTTTCTGGTCGAGCCAATCTGGACGCAGAAATATCTCGACTACCTAACCACCAAACAGCTCCCGGCAGATTCTCGTGAGGTTCGACAGATAATCAGACGCAGCAAATCCTTTCGGGTAATCAACGGAGAATTATACAAGCAAAGCATCTCAGGTATACTTCAGCGCTGCATCGCACCCGAAGATGGCAGAGAGTTACTCCAGGACATCCACCAAGGAGACTGCGGGCACCACGCTAGCTGGAAAGCAATCGTGGGAAAAGCCTTCTGAGCGGGATTTTATTGGCTCACAGCAGCCACCGACGCAAAGGAGCTAGTCGAACGATGCGATGCTTGCCAGCGATTCGCGCCAAGACCACACGCACCCGCTACGGAACTGCACATGATACCCATCGCCTGGCCCTTTGCGCAATGGGGGCTAGACATGGTAGGACCATTACGCAAGTCCACACCAGGTGGATATACACACTTGCTGGTCGCAGTCGACAAATTTACCAAATGGATCGAGGCCATGCCAGTAACTTCGGCTAGTGCCCAATGCGCAGTCAAGTTCCTCGACTCCATCGTATGCAGATTCGGGGTACCACATGACATCATTACAGACAATGGCATAAACTTCACAGGAAAAAAAAACAGTTCTGCGAGGAAAAGGGCATCAATTTCAAGTTTGCTTCAGTTGCCCACCCGCAAACGAACGGGCAAGTCGAAAGATCCAACGGCCTAGTTTCAGCTGGAATCAAGAAACGTTTACTCGATCGTCTACATCCAGCAGCAGGACATTGGGCCGAAGAGTTACCCTCCGTGCTATGGAGCCTTCGCACGACTCCAAACCGATCTACAAACTACACGCCATTTTTCATGGTATACGGAGCAGAGGCAGTCCTTCCCGAGGATGTTCGGTTCAGCGCCCCATGAGTTGTGGCTTACAGCGAAGAAAACTCAAACAGGGCACTCGCGGAAGATATGGACGCACTCGATGAGATGCGCGATATAGCACTCGCAAGATCCGCAGTATATCAACAATCACTGCGAAACTATCATAGTCGCCGTATACGCCACAGAGCATTCGCGGTTGGAGATCTAGTGCTACGACTCAAGCAGAAGGAAGGACACAAGCTCGAGCCACCATGGGAAGGACCCTTCATCATACACAAAGTCATCCCAGGTGGAGCCTACAGGCTGAAGAATCCATCGACTGGAGGAATCTATTCCAACCCTTGGAATATCGCACACCTCCGCAAATTCTATCCCTAGATTTACATGTTCTCACAACAAATAAGGCTATACTAGCCACACATGTAGCCCGAATACATGACTTCTTAGTCATAGCAATAAAATACATGGTTTCTCAACCATATTTACTCGACGATTATTTCTTCTTACATGCTAAATAGTTACAGGTACACAACCCATAAACACACGGGGGCTACGCCTACAACTAAGAATCACGAGAAAATTTATACACACAAGGTTACACACCTTATAACAGTTTTTACAAACTATACAGCATCACAGAATGTCCACATTCAACAATCAATCATGACGATAAGCATTCTCAGTCGCCAACACTCTATCTACCTCCTCAGAGGTCAGTCGAATGATTTTCTTCGCTGCAGGACGAACAGCATCGTAATGCGGAGAAATATCATCGATTGGGCCATCCGGGAGCCTAGCTACGGAGTTGAAATTTACTTCAGGATGCCATATTCGGACAAAAGAGAGAGCCACCACCGCGCCGCAAGTCATCTGGTTGCGCACGCACTCGCGAATTTCTCCCTCTTGCCGGAAGAGCCCAAGGAGATAGCTCCAGTCTTCAGGACCCCTTTCCAGCGGGTAGAATGCAGCGTTCATCGCGATCAAGACCTCGTGAAAAGAACTCACGAGAACTTTTACCAGGGAGACACGGAACTTCAAAGTAGCTAACACAAAACCTCGATGCGATCAGACCAAGAATTATTCGCATGAGGCCTTGAGCTGCCAGCTTCTTGAAGAATGTGGTTTTCTACCCACTGTTTTCCCTCCCTATCATCAGGTTTAACAACTGAAGAACAAATATGTGTGATTAGATAAGGAAACAAGACAAAGAAGACCTGGAGGCTGTATTACTTACACAACAGTTCCCTAGCAAGGGAAGCCAGCTCGTCCATCACAAACTGTTCGCGTTCAATCGCCAGTTTTTGCTTGGACTTCGCCACATCGGCTACCCCACGCAACACCTTCAGCCTGCGCTCACCATCGGCTACACGATCACGGAGACCCGCCAAAGTCCCAACAGCGGCAACAAGTGGATCGGTTCGGGCAGCAGGTCCACTTGAAGGTTCTGCGACCACCTCGGTCACGTGAAGATCAAAAAGAAGATTAAAGGAATAAGGTGCCCTACTCGAGATATATTCATCACCTATTCAAACAGGTGTTCGAGGGTTACTCCCATCGGGAGAAGACAAACAATTGCAAGAAGCATTTTCAGAAGAACACTTCGATTAAAGACAACGAAAATACGGGATACATCCCAAGGTTCATTACAATTGAACTGGTAAAGAAAAAGAAATACAAGCCTAAGAAGCTACAGTGGTGCTCCCACTCGCAGCAGTGGTCCCTCCTTTAAGTCGAGCAAACAGCTCAGTCAGCTTCCGAGCAAGGATGGAGGCTGGCTCGCCAAAACGAGAGAGCCGTACCTTTTTGCCCGTGGAGGGGTCGACTGGGAGATCCGAATAAGCCTCCTCCAATCCGCTAACTCCATGCGCCAACGCGAATTGGATGGCCGTCTTCGCCCCAGACTCCGACTGAGCAACCGCGTAGGCATCCAAGAGATTGCTCCCCGAGAAGATCTTCAGCAAGTCACCTAGCGCGGATGGAGAAGAAGCATTGACGAGAAGGCGACCATGCAGCTGCGTCAACACTTGAGTGGCGTTGCCAACCAAGGAGCAAATCCCTTCGGCATGCCTCCTGAGCTGGGCGAGGGAATCCGTCAGCGCGTCCACCCGCTGGATCCCTGGAAGCTCCAGAGGAACACCAAGAAGACCTACAAAGAAGAAGAGCGTCAAAAATCAAGACAGCAGAAAATAAATTATAAACCCAAAATAACTCACCTGCAAAGCGCCCGGCAAGGGGACGGATAAAATCGACAAGATCAGCATCCGCCTTGGTGCTGGCCATCTCCAACTTCTTCAAGGCCTCTTGGGCAGAAGCAAGTTTCCCTTCGAGGTCAGCCGAGGACATGCGGGAGGATTCTAGATCTTGGCGAACAGCCGCCAGCTCAGCCTCCAGAGCTATTGCCCGAGTAGAAGCATCGTCCTTCTCGGTCTTCGAAAACTCAAGTTGAGCTGCACGACAATACCTATTAGAATCAAAGAACTAATGGGAAAAGTGCAAAACAGAAAAGGAAAGGGGGCTGAGCTTACTTCGAAGAAGCTCATTTTCAGAAGAGAGTCGACTGCGCTCCGCTCGAAGGAACGAACAGTCAGATTCGGCAAGGACAACACGGCGCCCAATCGCCGCAAGAGAGTCAATGAGCGACTGCAAGAAATTCAGAGAGAAAAATTAGAAGAAAAGAATTGGAGCCTGTACCCGATTACAATCAATCGACTACAGGCTCGGGGCTACTCCCATCGGGAGCACTGCCGTGCACCCGATAAAATAAAGAAGAAGGAAAAGATAGTTTTTGAGCCTGTAGCCGATCACATGTGATCGACTACAGCCTCGGGGGCTACTCCCATCGGGAGCACTGTCGTGCACCCGATAAACAAATTAAAGACAAGTAACAGAATTTACCTGGCCCTTGGCACGGGAGAGGGGATCTGCGGAGCTACCCAACACCTCCTTTGAAGCTAAAGCCCCGGCTGCGGGTCTAGGAGTTTCATGTTCCATAGTCGCCGCCTTGGGGGCTACGCCGGGCGAATTCTGGATAGTGCCTACAGTGGGAGCCTCATCCGCAGCTCCTGCCTTACTCCTCCTTTCGGGAGGAAGAGAAGAGGCGTACCTGCGAGAACTAATGGCTTGCACGCTGCGACAAGAGAAAAAGCGTCAACATAGATGCGAAGGAAAAACGTTCGACTAAGAGCGAGAAGGAAAACTTACTCATCATCTTCATCCTCATCCAGCATATCTGCATTCCAGGTGGTCTGGATAACTGGGAATGAGGAAGAAGGGGCGCGCATTTGCAGAGGAGTAGCATGGATGGGCTCCTTCACGGGCGATTCTTCCAAGGAGTTGTCCTTAGAAGTGGCCTCATCGCCTTCTACCCGACGACGTTTATATCGATCGCCACCCGAGTCTCCCGCGTCATCCGAAGAATCTTGGTCGGAGCTCGAAGAAGCGTCGGCGACACTAGTGTCGGTTGGGGCATCCAAGTTACTCGCCAATAATTTTGAGGCTTCTGCCCCAGATACAGGAGGATAGCAGGTGGCCATGGACAAACTCTAGGGAAGAAGACAGAAGAACGCAAAGGAAAATTCAATCGACTGGAATTCATAACAAGCAAGGAAATAAAGAAAATAATAAAAAAAAAGATAAACTCACCGCGGCTGGCGGAGGCTTCGACGCGTCAAAGGCCGCGACTGTGCACTCGGAGAATTTCTCTCCCGCCTTCAGGATAGTGATAGCCGCGATCTTCTTCTTGAACTCAACGTTCGAAAGCTCTTCGTGACTCACTCGGCTAGGATCTTCAGAGCCTTGATACTCCCACATCGTGGAAGGCCTGAGCTGCAAAGGTTGAATCCTGCGCTTCAGAAAGGTACTCGCGAGGTGCAGCCCATTGAGTACAACTCCAGCAGCTTGATCGCGGAGGGCTGTCACTCTTGCGAGTAGAGGCGCGACGACCTGGGCTTCTTCGGATGACAACTTGTGCGACCAGGACTTGCGCCTCTTCAG
The DNA here is from genome assembly GCA_028641055.1 of Alopecurus myosuroides. Lineage (NCBI taxonomy): Eukaryota > Viridiplantae > Streptophyta > Magnoliopsida > Poales > Poaceae > Alopecurus > Alopecurus myosuroides. The sequence continues at coordinate 294,098,951 of CM054057.1, read as the reverse complement.
AACAGCGAACGGGTGGAATTCAATGATCCCACCCGAGCTGTTGTCGATGACGTAGAACCATTTTCTCCTCCAGCCCTGCGCGGAGTCGATGAAGTACATGCTGAAGTAGCTAGTCTCCGATCTTGCTTGGATCCCAAAGCCACCCGTACTGACAGGGGGATGCTAACCCGGTATGCCAAGCTCTGAGGAAATAACCCGGCCCGAAGGATGGCGTGCAGGATTCGGCTAAGAATAAAGAAGCTTGTGGAGGCCCAAACTTGTGGGCTTAACGGCCCGGGTTATGGGCTATTGTAAAGGAAAGTTATGGTTAGTGCGCCGTGTTCATGTAGGATCCGGAATATGCCTTGCCGAATAAGTTAGGGGGTACGGGTGCTTTATAAACCGACCCTCAGGTATAGTTTTAGAGAGAGATCTAAGAACCCTAGCAATATCGTGTGATATCGAGTATCCAGTGTAAACCCTAAATCGAGTTATTGTATCGAGAATAGAGATCCGGCGACTTCGATTGCCGGCTGTCAGATCGAGTTGTACCATGTCTTCTCTTGAGCTAAACCCTCTCCTGAACGCCTGTGTCGACTTGCCCCAAGATCAGTTACCCCTGGTAACATCTGCCGTGATTATCCCACGACAGTTGGCGCCCACCGTGGGGCCTGCGTCCAAAGGTGTTTACATCACGGGAGAAGCTCGGAAGGGCATGGAGAATCTGGTCATTGGCGAAATCTACATCAACCACGAAGAAGAAAAGTTGGTGGACGATTCCGGCTGGGGGCCAGAATCGGATCACCTCGAGTCCGGGTTTATATTGACGATCGGCCGGATCAACGTCTTCGTCGGCACGGTACGAACGACTAACTTAAAAGGGCAATATCATGTGCATACTACAGGAACTTCTAGCAGGAACAAAGAGACATCGAAGCAAGCGGCAAATTCAGTTTCATCAGCCGCGTCGGGATATCTTAGATGGGCAGAACAAGAGATAACGTGGAGTAGAAGAGATCATCCGGAAAAAGTGGAGCGTCCAGGAGTCTTGGCGTTGGTGGTTGCTCCACAGGTTAATGGTTACGAGCTGAAGAAGGTCCTGATGGACGGTGGAAGTAGCATCAACATCCTTTATTGGGAGACCTTCTTACGGATGAGTCTCAAGGAGTCCCAGCTGCAGAAAAGTTCGACAATCTTTCACGGGATCGTACCGGGTCACTCGGCGAGCCCCGAGGGAAGGATCACCTTGGAAGTTGCTTTTGGGGAATCGACGGATAATTATCGAGTGGAGTGGCTCACGTTCGAGGTGGTCAAATTGCGCAGTCCTTACCACGCGCTGTTGGGGAGGCCGGCTTACGCCCAATTCATGGCTAGGCCGTGCTACGTGTATTTGCAGCTGAAAATCCCGGGTCCTAAACGGACCATCACTATACATGGGAACCGGGATATAGCGGCCGAGTGCGACGAAGGAGATTCAGTTATGGCCGAGCAGGCATGCAGGAAGGAAGAGCTCGAATATTACCGGTCTCAAGTAAATCCGGACGATAGAACAGCCTTGAAAAAGCCGAATACTGAGGATGAGAGAGCAAAATTCAAGGCAGCGCAAGACACCAAGAAGATAGATTTTGTCGAAGGGGATTCTACTAAGCAGTTTACCATAGGGTCTAACCTGGGAGAAGAGCAGGAGGGAGCGCTCGTGGAGTTCATTCGCTCGAATGCAGATGTGTTTGCCTGGACACCTAGCGACATGCCGGGTATCCCTACAGAATTGGCCGAGCACAGTTTGCATGTGGATCCCAAGTCCAGGCCCGTGAAACAAGGTTTGAGGAAAATGAATGAAGAAAGAAGGAAAGCTATAGGCGAAGAGATCGCTCGGCTATTGGCAGCCGGCTTTATCATGGAAGTATTTCACCCGGATTGGTTGGCTAACCCGGTTATGGTGATGAAAAAGACCAACGAGTGGAGGATGTGCATTGACTTCACTAGTCTCAACAAGCATTGCCCAAAGGATCCGTTCGCGCTCCCAAGGATAGATCAGATTATAGACGCAGTAGCTGGAAGCGATCTGTTATGCTTCCTGGATGCATATTCCGGGTATCATCAGATTAAGCTCAAAAGGGAGGATTGGGAGAAAACATCATTCATAACCCCGTTTGGGGCCTTTTGTTATAAAACTATGACGTTTGGGTTGAAGAACGCTGGCGCAACTTACCAACGTTGTATTCAAAAGTGCTTTGAGGACCAAATCGGACGTAACGTCCATGCTTATGTGGATGACGTGGTCATCAAGACTAGGAAGGCGGAGACATTTATCGATGATCTAAAGGAGACATTCAAAAACCTGAGGAGGTACCAGATGAAGCTTAATCCAACGAAGTGCGTGTTCGGAGTTCCGGCTGGGAAATTACTCGGCTTCATAGTTTCCGAGAGAGGAATTGAGGCAAATCCAGATAAAATCAAGGCAATCCAGAGTTTGAAAAAGCCGGAAAACTTGAAGCATGTTCAAAAGCTCACGGGCTGCGTAGCAGCCTTGAGCCGATTCATATCTAGACTCGGAGAAAAAGCAATACCCTTGTACCGGCTCTTGCGGAAATCGGATAAATTCGTATGGGACGAAGAGGCAGATGAAGCGTTTGAAGCACTAAAGAAGCAATTATCTGAAGCGCCAGTACTAGCGGCGCCGGGTCCTAAAGAGCCTATGTTGCTATACGTGGCAGCTGGCCCCCGAGCCGTTAGTGCAGTGGTTGTCGTGGAACGCAAAGAGGACGGGAAAGGTCACCCGGTTCAGAGGCCGGTTTATTACGTCAGTGAGGTATTATCAGAAGCAAAGCAGCGCTATCCGCATTGGCAAAAGTTGGTGTTCGGGGTCTTTATGGCTAGCTGGAAGTTGAAGCCGTATTTCCAAGAGCATCCGATAACAGTGGTTAGTTCAATACCAACGTCGGATATCATCAGAAACTCGGACGCGACGGGAAGAATAGCCAAATGGGCGATAGAGATGGGGGATTATCATATCAACTACGAACCCAGGTCAGCAATCAAGTCTCAAGCTTTAGTTGATTTCGTTAACGACTGGACACATACAGGCATGACTGCAACGGTTCCAAATTCCGAGTCATGGATCATGCACTTCGACGGATCAAAGCAGTACGAGGGATCAGGAGCTGGGGTGGTGTTAACATCACCCAAAGGGGACAAATTGAGTTACGTGCTACAAATTCACTTCGACTGTTCCAACAACGTGGCCGAGTATGAGGCCCTATTGCATGGCTTAAAGGTAGCCAAAGAAATGAACATCAAGAGGATACGGTGCTTCGGAGACTCGGACCTTGTGGTACAGCAGGTGTCAGGAACGTGGGACAGAAAGGACGCAACTATGGCGGCATACCGCAGGGAAGTTGATAGGGTAGCAGGATGTTTTTCCGGGTATGAGGTGGAGCATATAGACAGAAGAAAGAACGAGGCAGCCGACGCCCTCGCCAGACTCGGCTCGCGCAGAGAGCCGGTTCCACCTAACGTTTTCCTGGACGAATTATGGCGACCATCAGTTAAAATCGAGTCAGAGGAGGAATTGGCAAATCAAGACTCGGATTCAGGGCTCGTAGCCACTGTACGTACTATTCCCGAGTGGACAGAACCGTTTTTGGCCTACCTATCACGAGGCGAGTTACCACAACAGGAGGTATTAGCAAGGCAAATTTTGAGGCGAGCAAAGGGGTACTCTATCATCAATGGGGAATTGTACAAAAGAAGTACAGCAGGAGTCTTTTTGCGCTGCGTGGCGCCGGAAGAAGGCAGACAGATTCTCAAGGAAATCCATGAAGGCGACTGTGGACATCATGCGTCCACAAGGTCTCTTGTGGCTAAAGCTTATCGACACGGGTTTTTCTGGCTCACGGCCCTAACGGATGCGGAGCGATTGGTAGCAAGGTGTGACGGATGTCAAAGGTACGCTCGCCAAACCCATGTGCCGGCTATGGAGTTGCGGACTATCCCGTTAACTTGGCCGTTTGCCGTCTGGGGTATGGACATGGTTGGCCCCTTCCATATGTCACCATGCAAGAAAACACATCTTTTGGTGGCCATTGATAAGTTTACCAAGTGGGTTGAGGTTATGCCAGTTACTAATTGCGAAGCAGCTACAGCAGTCAAGTTCCTGAAAAGGATTATCTACCGGTTTGGGTACCCCCACAGCATAATTACCGACAATGGAACCAACATGTCCCTTGGTGAGATGGAGAAATTTTGTGGCAACAATGGAATCCGGCTCGATGTGGCATCGGTGGCTCATCCCCAGGCCAATGGACAAGTGGAGAGGGCAAACCAAGAATTGCTTCGCGGATTAAAACCACGATTGCGAGTTCCCTGTGTCAGGGCCGCTGGTGCATGGGTCGAGGAACTTCCTTCTGTGGTTTGGGGTATCAACACTACACCTAACAGATCCACTCAGATGACACCCTTCTTCATGGTCTATGGTGCGGAAGCAGTGTTACCAAGTGATATTATTCACGATTCGCCTAGAGTATCAGCTTACGTCGAAGTAGAGAACGAAAAAACCCGGCAGGACGCCGTAGATATGTTAGAAGAGCAAAGAGAACAAGCCCTGGAAAGATCAGCCATATATCAGCAAGATCTACGGAGGTATCATAGCCGGCGTGTGAAGACCCGGGTATCCCAGGAAGGAGACTTGGTTCTGCGTCTGGTACAGTCAAACGAAGGAAAACACAAATTATCACCACCGTGGGAAGGACCATTTATCATAAGCCGGAGCCTACATAACGGATCATATTATTTGATAGATGCAAGGGAAGAGTCGGCTACAGTCAATGACACCGCACACACCACTTCATCTATGCAAGAAAGAGATAGACCATGGAACGTGGCTCAGCTGCGTCCATATTATACTTAGTAAAGACTATATTGGCAAGTGGAATTGCACGATGTAATAGGCAGCAGGTTTTCTGACGTACTCTTTTCCTATCCAGGGCACCTTTGGGGACTGGACGGGTTTTTAATGAGGCGGCTTGCTGACCTACATTTTTCATATCAAGTAAAGAGATGGTTATCAAGAAAAGAGATGGTTGTTATCAGTTTTTCATATCAAGTAAAGAGATGGTTATCAAGAAAAGAGATGGTTGTTATCAGGTTATGTATTCTCAGTACGATGCGTATATCTAGGTCTTGGGGGCTGGTCGCTTAAATAGCACAGTTACAAACTCAAAGACCCGGCCATGATGCCTATGAGTTATAAGGGCCGATTACTCGCAAACGAGTACGGCTACAATCTTATAACCGGACAAAGAAGTCCAAATTTCTTGGCTACTCTTACTTAAGCTCGATGTGACTCGCATTAAAGTGGCATGATTTGTTCGCTTACGATGGCAGTTAGTCATGAAACCCGACGGGAATTGGCTGGCTACGTCTTCGTATTGATGTAACAACATGGTATCCACGCGAAAGCCGGCTTACAGTACAAGACAGTCAAAAGGGTCATCTAAACCACAAGTTATGCAGAGTACAAGGCTGAATAGCTGGAAACTCAATGACTATTAAGCATAACTTCAAAACCGATGTGAAACAACTCATGGATCTTTGTGAAAATAGCAATAAGCATTTTGTTGCCTTTTCAAGATCAAGTGTCCTAGGCTCGGCAATCCGGGCCCGGTAGCTTGAAATCTTGAAAAGAACTGGCTTACTTGTATAGTTGCAAAAATCTAAATATCCGAGTCTTGGGGACTTCGAAGCAAAATCCGCTTGTCAATACCCATGAGACCCGGAAATTGAGTTTTCACAAAAGGAGCAATAGATAAAACCAGATATCGAGAACAGATGAGCTTAAACTTAAAAAGGTCGGAACAGGCATCGAGTATATCAAGGCCTTAGTGTGCATTACAAAATACTGGTGAAAAAATATCAAAGGTGCACAGGCGCACCGCCTAAAAAATGACTGTTTCAAAAAGTATGTCGACCGACTGATGCTTAAGAAGAGGCATTGGAAACCATATATCACTCGGCGCCCATCTTTGCCTTACCCTTGCCATCATTGGTGGTAGCAGCAACACCCGGATCGGCGGCGCCAGCCCCTGCAGGGGGCGGAACGACTGATGTTGAGGCAGCAGGAGCACAGCCGGATTCAGCTTGTTTCTTGGCAGCCTCCGCCCTTATCGCAGCAGCTTCCTCCTTCCACCGAGCCAGCATGTCATACGGCCCAGGAAGATCCGACTTAATTACTTTATCGGCAGAATCATATGCTGGAACAAGTATGTTAACATCCAGTTCATCAGCAATTACGCTGGCCGGGTAACGGACCTCCTTCTGGACGGCCTGGAAATCCTTTACTGAAAACTTGGATCCGTCAAGCTTGAACTCTGGGAAGCCGCCCATAAGCTTCGCTAACTCGAGCTTGGGGAGATAAGCTTTCGCAAGTGCAAGCCCCCGGGTCACTCCAACCCGGCAAGATGAGCGCTTCCAGTGCCGAATCCACTCGGGAATAGTGGATAGGGCGTCCAACAGCCTCTTCAAGTCAACATGTCCTCTACCCGGACACCGTAACTCGTCAAGGATCCATCTGGTCCCGGCACATAGCTGCCGGATAGCACTCTTTATGGTTTTCAGCTTGGCAATGTCATCTTCATCCGGCATGGCTTCGTCCGGGCCTGAAGTAAAATGAAGATATAAGTCGGAAAACTTTTGCTGTTTGTCAAAAGGACAAAACCGGAGAAGGAAGCATACCAAGCAAAGAACGATAGGTGTCAGATATTTCGACGGAAAGGCTTGTCAGGTCATCTTCGGCTTGGTGAGCCCTTCTTCGGTACTTCTTCATTAATTGCCTATTCCTCCTGGCTTCAGCCTCGGCTGCTTCACGTAAAGATATCTCCTTTTCAACGAGCTTGGCGGCGTCCGCAAGTTTCTCCTCGTATTGAGTCACGTAAGACTGCATGGATGTTAAAAAAGCATTAGTCAGGTAGAAGAGCACAGTTATCAGTCATTGGTATAATAAAAGTACCGAGCAAGTCATGAATGAACTCCCTCGGAACTTGGGGACTGGACAAAGGTACAAGCAACATTAATCGAACTTACCTCGTGTTTGGTTATTAAAGACCCCAAGATATTTTCCTCGTTAGCCCTTAAGGCGCGCAGGGTTTCTAGCATCTGGGCAAAAGTTAACTCCTCGGAGCGAGTCCCGGAAGAGCCGGCAGCTTGATCATCTGGTAGGGGGGTTCCCCTTGCATTTGGAGTGGAGACCCGGACAGTCTGAGTGTTCGGGTTGGGAGGGCTCATCCTTGTATCTAGAATTTCTATCTCTTCGTCTACTGGTTCCGATAAGGAAGGAGATCCGACGGTTTGGGAAAGTGGATTGTTCAGAGGGCCTTGTTCCCGGTTAGTGGTCGCATCACCACCAGTTGCGGCGTCTGCGTCGTCAGTCGGCTTCTCCACCTGGAGGTTATCCGTTTCTGTGTTTTCCGGATCACTGACGGTGACCTGAGCGCTGAAAGAAAGATGAAAAAAGGCAGTTATTGATGATGACGGCGGCTCGGATGAAAGTTCGTTAGATGCAAAAAGAAATAGTAAGGCAAAAGCTTACCCGGTATTTACGGTGTAATCCGGTGGGAGCTCGCCACTGGAAGCAGACGAGGTATTCGCAGGAACCACTAGTGGAACCCGGAATTGCCCGGCACGTGGGTGGTTAGGAGAAGGGTGGCGCTGAGGAGAGTTGGAAGAACGAGATGGAGGAGCACTGCCACGAGGGACCGAGGGGGCGGAGATGCCCGGGTTAAGTGGATCTTCACCTGGGGAGCTCCGAGTTACTCTGCGCTTGGCTGGGAAGGAATCCTTCAAGAATGATGAATTTGATAATTGATGGTTAAGTCGTCGCATGACGTCAAAGGAGTAAGGTTCAGAGGATAATGAGGAAAAAGGAACCTTGGACACTGTCCCCCTGCCTTTCCTCTTGGCCCCGACTGTTGCCTCTGGGTCAGACTCGGTTCTCTCCGGGTCGTCTTCATTGTTTCCACCCTCGTCCTCTAGCCCTGCGAACCGGGTGTGCATTCATTGGAAAAAAGACAGACGAGAGGAAAGTAATGCAAGTAAAAATATGCAGATTCTGAGTGAATACCTTCACTATCGTCAGTCGCCTCGTCCTCCTCTTCCGGGTCTCTGGAGGGGGGGAGTGGTTCAACTCTCCAGAAAGGGTCATCAGCCTGAGGTAAAAAGATAAGATTAAAGGCTTAGAAGCAGTATCGAGTTGAAATGTGGAAACAAGCTATGAGCGCCGGGTATTACCGCTGGAGCTGGATTTTCCCGGGTAAACGGAGGTAACCCGGCGATGCCCTTTATCGCCTCCAGTTTCTCCGCCAAGAAGCCCTTGATAGTCTTTATAGTATCACCGGTCGCAAAGCTCTTGGTGGAGTAGCGGAGCGCGTCTGTGGTGTGCCCCGAATACTCGCACATCAATTTGGCGCGAACGGAATTAGGTTGGATTCGGAAATCGACCCAAGTTTTTATTAAATTGAGCCCTAGGAGGCCCTGGGCTGAGAGAATGGCTATCTTGGCTAGCGAAGGAAGGATTGCCTCCCTGTCTGTGTCTGATGCGAAGGCATTGAAAGACTCGGAGAGCTTGAGGGGGGCCTCTGAGTAACCCGGCAGCTTCTTTTCGCTGTCGGGGGAGGTATCGTGGCAGTAAAAGAAGGATAGCTGCCAATGTTTAACGTGGGAGTGCATGTTGAGGGTTGGCATCAAAGAATTCTTACGGCGTTGGATGGATACCCCGCCGCAAGTGAGAAGCGCTCCGTCGCCGCTTTCGCGGCACGGCTTGCACTGGAATAACTCAATGAAAAGAGTCAGACTCGGTGGCATGCACAAGTACGACTCAGATAGAACAATGAAGTGGGTAATGTTTAACATGGAGTTAGGCCCTATGTCGAACACCCTGAGTCCATAATGATCTAAGACCTCCCTAAAGAAAGGATGACCCGGAGGACGAAATCCCCGGGTCACGTGGTCAACGAAGCAGATTACCTCGTTTTCTTCGGGGGTGGGACGAGTCTCATTACCCGGGACCCTCCAGTGGATGTCTTTTTGAGAAGGGAGGGTTCCTAATTCGGCTAGCTCGTCCAATTTGGCTTTGGTGGTTGTGGAACGCCCCCAGTTGGCAGATATGGTTTGGGTGGTCCTCGTCGGAGCCGGTTGTTTTCCTTGTCGCTTGGGAGCCATGGGGCCAGCCTGCAAAACACAAAGAGAAGAGGCGTGTGAAATAAGACCCGGGAATACTGAGACATCCGAGTATAAAGGTATCAAGAAGGTGCGAAGCCGAGAACTGTCCGGGTATTGAGCACACTTGTGAAATTGTTGGTCACTTACATAGGGAAAGGTATTCGGGGATGACGGATGGTTGCCCATATTTATATCGCAAATGAAATGGCTGGAAAAGGAGGGTTTTTCCGGGTGTTAATGCAATAAGCGGAAAATTGAGGAGGAACGGATCTAGATGGAAATGCTTGCGGATGATTTTTAAGTAAAATTGGTAATCAATGAGGGTTGGAGGATCATTTGTGACTATAGGGCAGATGATTAAAGGAGTTGGCAAGCCTCGAGTCGATCTAATTTGGTGCAATCGGACAAATGATTTGCGGGTTGACCTAGATCCGATCTTGGATAAATTGAAAGTTGTGAGGATTAATTGACTGGTTGCGAGGAGCTTACCGGGGAGATTGGAGTCTAATACGATGGCGACGGGCGGCGTGGCTCAAATGAGAGAAACGGAGGAGCAACGGTGACACTTGACGGTGGCGTAAGGCGACTCAAGGGCGGGCGCGGCCGCTGGTGATCTTGCGTTGGTGACAGGTGCGAGCTCCTCACGGTGGTGTTGCGAGGGTGTTGGGAGCGAGGAAGAAGAGGGGAAGTTGTGGCGTGGTGAGAGGCTTAGGGTTGCCCATTAAGTACTATTTATAAGGCAAGGGTGAGCCTATCCTAACGGCCAGTAGCCGGCAGCCGCGGGGTAAAGGTTATCAGCGAAGATCTTGCGAGGTATGCGTCGAGTATTGGGCGAGGCATTGGGACAGAAGAAGGAAAGGATTTGCCCCGTAATGACGGGACTGATTATCGAGCATGAGATCTTGGCATTTTTGTTGTAGTCTGGACCTGGGAATTTGAACCTAAATGTGTGGAGGCCAAATCCGGGTTATCACATGGCCACCATGGAGTGAGGCCTAGCCGAATATCAAAACATCTTAACCCGGTCTTCATATGCCCGTATGATCGATATCTTTGCAGGGAATAGCAAGCGCTTCAAGGAGATCCATGAAGCCCAGGCTATTCTGGGGACTACTGACAGGGGGATGCTAACCCGGTATGCCAAGCTCTGAGGAAATAACCCGGCCCGAAGGAGGGCGTGCAGGATTCGGCTAAGAATAAAGAAGCTTGTGGAGGCCCAAACTTGTGGGCTTAACGGCCCGGGTTATGGGCTATTGTAAAGGAAAGTTATGGTTAGTGCGCCGTGTTCATGTAGGATCCGGAATATGCCTTGCCGAATAAGTTAGGGGGTACGGGTGCTTTATAAACCGACCCTCAGGTATAGTTTTAGAGAGAGATCTAAGAACCCTAGCAATATCGTGTGATATCGAGTATCCAGTGTAAACCCTAAATCGAGTTATTGTATCAAGAATAGAGATCCGGCGACTTCGATTGCCGGCTGTCAGATCGAGTTGTACCATGTCTTCTCTTGAGCTAAACCCTCTCCCGAACGCCTGTGTCGACTTGCCCCAAGATCAGTTACCCCTGGTAACATCTGCCGTGATTATCCCACGACACGTACGTAGCGGCTCGCCGGGCTCGGAGTCTACCCGCGACTTCTCGCGGAAGATCCGAACTTTGAAGAGGGCCTTCCAGAGTGCCCAATGTGGGCGAATGCCAAGGAAGCATTCACAGAACACGATGAAGCACGATATGTGCTGCACCGCGTTCGGAGGAAGATCGTGAAGCTGTATGCCATAGACATACAACAACCCGACAAGAAATGGATGGAGGGGAAAAGAAAGACCGCGAGACACGTGGTCCGCGAAGACCACGCGCTCGTTTGCTTGCAGATTGGGTACCTCTTCTTTCTTTCCGAGGCGCACCCGTTTTTCAGACTCAGCCGGCAGCAGCCCCTCCCGCTGCATCTCCTTGATGCTCTTCGCGGTGGTGTTGGGCGAGCGCCAGTCGCCCGAGCGCGGCGCGGTTTGCACGGAAGCTTCCCCAGATGCGGAGATGGTGGCGCCACGTCTTTTTCCTCCAGCCATGACTGACAGCACGAGCTCGAGCGCGAGGAAGAAGACGAGCGCAAGGAAGAAGATGGATTGGAGACGAAGGCTGGGAAAGTTTTACCGCAACGCAAACACCCGTACTTATACACGGAGCGGATCAATCCTGGCCACTCGATGCACCACGTGTCGCTCATCGCTACCACCATGTGTGAAGATGAAACGAAAGGGCGGTGAACGCTGTTTCCTGCCACGATCTCAACAGAAGATCGTGCGCATTTACTGCGCGGTTTGCATGAAAACCGGGAACGACGTCTCGTTTCCCGGTCAAAAATCTGACCAGGTGGGCCAGCCCTATCTGCTCGCACTCCGTCACGTCCCATCGGGAGGAGAAAAGTGCGCCATGACGTCATAGCGCGCATCATCAAGACAAAGAAGTTTCGAATGTAAAGTTCAAACACGAAAATAACTTCGTATGAACAAAATTCCTTCGAACAGAAACAATTCTTTCAGAAGCAAAGAAACAAAATCTCTTTAAACAAGACAAAGATACCCTAACACGAAAACTCTTTCGTATGGGTGCAGCATCCAAAACATGAAAACTCTTTCATATGGGCACAAAAATTCCTAACACGAAAACTCTTTCGTATGGATCTACTAACTCAAACAATTATTCGAGTAGGCAGAACCTACCTTTTTTCACTCGCATGATATTTTCACATCATAAAAACCTGGATTGTTTAGCCGACTAGGCACATCCGGATGCCATATTCTTTGAATATGAAGGTAAGACCCGAAAGATCTCTCTTGAGGGCCTGGAATCGCACTCAAAAGCTGCGTCCTCCGGTATGATTCCGTGTCAACAACACGAAGAAAAATCCTAGCGGACGCGCCGGGTACCCCCATAGGTTAAGTTCGACTCGATAAGACCATAAAGGCCCACTCGCAACAATCACCTTACCGGATTCGAGTTGGAGGTCTCGAATCTGTGTAGGCCAGGAATGCTTTTGCCCTAGTCACAATTAATTGGCCCTGATCTCTCGGGAGAGCCAAGCTACTTTTCCGCATCCTTCTGCGATGAAAAGCCATACAAACAGGCACTTTCTTTGCTCGATACTCGAGTATGAAAGCTTATTGTACAGGGTTCACGCCCTCTAAACAGGAAAACAACCAAGCTGGTTATCCGCAGGAAAGAAAGGCCAAGATTTGACCGTCTACTCGACTGGAAAAAACCCACTCGAGTAAACGCTCGGGGGCTACTGACGAAGGCATGGATCCTGGACCTCGCGGATAAGGACACCCCATCTCAAGCCCAAGGCTAAGGCCCAAGAAGAGGAGCCCTTGGAATATTCTAGAAGGCCCACATGAAGCCCACTCGCACTAACTTGCGGGTTAAGTTTGGAAACTTGTAACCGACCTAGGGTTAGAATTCGAGTCCTCTCCGGGTAAGGTTTGAGACCTGGCCACCTATATAGGGCCAGGAGAGCCACCGGTAGAGGACCAAGCAACACCCCATCACCAAAACCTTGAATTCAAGTCTTTACTCTGGATTCAAGTACCACCATTGTAACCGATCTTTTCATCAATACAGATCAACAAGAGGCAGGAGTAAGGGTTTTACCTCTACGAGGGCCCCGAACCTGGGTAAATCTCGCCCCCTGTCTAGCCGACGATTCCACCAGCGCTCATGGGTTCTCCTAATCGAAACCCGATAGGATCACCTAAGGGATTTGTAGAGTCAGAGATTCGACAGTGCCGTATTTGTTTCTGCGCAAAAGAGGAGTCCATATATATAATCCTCAAAAATTGTATATGCGCAAACTAATGTAAAGAAGGGAAATATAATTTACTCGGGAAAGTAAGGCACGAGGGTGATCCTCTTGTGTGTATAATTAGTGAGCAACACTTGTGCGAGGTACTTTGTCGCTTTTGCCCTACCCTTGGAGTTGTTCAAGTACATGTCGTGCATGTAGTAGGGGTCTGCTAGCCCGATGTTTTTGACATTCTCTATAGATAGTTGATGCGCCAAATTGAGCGTATACATACGGACGATTGACGAGTGGAGGGATTTCATGTGGAACATCCAAAAAATGTCGTCAAATCTCACGATGATCTTGTTTGCGTTGCCTTCAGTGACAAATCCTGCCGTAGATGCCACCTTTGCGACCAAAATCGGCAGCGTTGGATTTTTCTCTTTGAGAAGCGTCGTCTCCATATATAGAACACCGTCATGGACGCTACACATATCACCTGTCAGCAAGGAGGCCAACCTCGGCGGAAGCATCGGTTTGCCCAACTCATGGATCTGATGCCAGTCGTGTATGGGTATCCTGTCCAATACCCGTCCTGTCTGCGGCTTAGACTTGGTCCCCTCCACCAGTTGGCTCATCGATGCAACGGCAGAACTCTTCTTAGTTCTTTTCTGTACCGTCTTCGTAGGCTGATTCTGATGAAATACATCTGCTACCGCCTCTTTGAAGGCGTCCTGGCTGATGACTTCTTGCTCGGGGACTGCCGGTTGTTGAGAAGAGAAAAGACGCTTTGTGCATCGATATTTATCCGCTTCCTCCGCTAGAAAGAGAAGTTAATCAAGATCATCCAGGCCGGCCCCCTCGTAAGGATCGTCGACGAGGTAGTCATTGGGGTTCTCATCTTCAGCATCGTCGCCGTCGTGTTGCACGGACTTTGCAGGTGAGAAATCCTTGTGTTGGCTCGGGTGCCCCGACCCCTGGACCGGTGTTGGAGTGTTGACAGGAGTAGTTTCCAAACGAATTAGTGATTCTGGCCATGTCAATGGCCAAACCAAGCACTGCTCCAGGTTTAACTCGCTGTCGGCTGCGGGGGGTTGGTTCGGAGGATCGAGAGCACCGCAACCAGGGAGCACCCGACTTAATGTAACCCTTGGCACGTCTTCGGGCATACGAACGCCGTGGGACACGCGGTTGAGAGGTGTTATGATTTTTCCTTTGGCCACGTCCTTTAACTCGCCGTTCACACGAAGGAGCAATGTGCATCCCGTCTCGTCAGCCTGCAAAACGTCGCGCGATCGTCGTTAGAGACTGTGGCCGTCACGAATCAAGTCATAATATATAATTAAGCAGTGGACGCTGAATTAATGTGAGGGCATTGAGCTCGGACAAGGGCGATGGACCGCTAAGTGTCGGCGACGGCGTTGAAGAGACGTGGCGGGGCGGCGACGGATCTTTGCGACCTTGCGGCTCAGAGTTGGGGGCAGCCTCGTTCTGCGCAGCAGGCGCCACGACAGGGGCCACGTTCTGCGCAGCAGGCGCGGCGACGGGGGCCACGTTCTTGGCAGCAGGCGCCACGAAGGGGGCCACGTTCTACACAGCAGGCGCCATGACGGGGGCCACGTTCTACGCCGCAGGCGGCACCATTTGGGCTATGTTGATCTCGGGGAGCGTCCCTTGTCCTCTACCTGACATCCACAACTCTAAAGACTGAGCGACGGACGCACAGATGGTAGGGAGGAGCGCGTTGAGCCTCTCGTTCACAAGCTCGTCGACCGTCTTCTCCGGGGCCTTGTTCCGCTCCTTTCTCTTCTCTTTGGTGTCCGGGTAGTAGTGCCCATGCCGATGACCCTTTCTGAGGCCATGCACATGGCCACGATGCGGCTGTCGGATATATACTGAATAGGGGTATTATCAGATGGTAGTCAATAGTGCCGGATTACTAGGGTGGCCCAACTGGTAGTGGGCTATGGTCCATTGGGCGGCCCAGTGAGCTGATGCACAGAAGCCGGATTCTAGACGGACCCGGATCACGGCCCACGTGATCTGGCTTGGAGGAGAAGGCGGATTCCTTACTTTCCAAGTTAGAAGTTACCGTAGTCTTCTAGGTTTCCTATTCTGTATGCCCTAACCTGGCTATTATATAAAGCCGGACGGGAGATAAGATAAATAGAGAGGAAGCTACAGGCTAACTCGCCGGGAAGTTGATCCTCAGTGAATAGCTAAACAGAACCTCACATTGTAATTGTATACACAGGCTTTAGCCCTGATTAGTGAGATTGCAGGAGTAGGGACGCCGTATTATTACGACGTACCGAACCTGGGTAAATCCCGTGTCTTTGTCTTCAACGCGATCCCGTTTCCCCACGTCTCTACCCGTAGTCTCATGGCACCCCCGTCTATGAAAAATACTACAACGTCTCGATAGTTGGCGCCCACCGTGGGGCTAACGACGTCAGGCGTTAAGTTCCGATCTGGGATACTCGGCGGGATCGGTAGTTCTATAACTGTCGGAAGCCTGGAGTTCGACGAAGACGTCGGACGCTTCCTCGACAACGGATCCTACATACCGGCGCAAAATCATCTGGTAAGTGCCTGCGTGTTACCGATCGGATATGCTAATATCTTTATCGGACTAACTGCAGAGGCCATGGGGTTTTGCGGTGGAAGCAAATTTATCCCACCCGCCCTATACCCAGTCGAGGATGACTATGATCCCGGATTTTGCTCAGATCGCCGACATAAAAGTGATACACACTTTATCGGTATGGTGCAATCCGAAGTCGCCGAAAACACGGATGGCGGAAATCCCGTGCAAGAGGCAGAAAACAGCAAACCCACTACAGAGGTGGAAGATCCGACATCTGCCAATCCAGCGATGAACTCGGAAGCTGACTCTGTGCTAGCCGCCATTGAGGCGAGATTAGAGTCAGAAACCGGATCAGATGATTTTGATTCCGAAGACGAAGACGTGGACGCCTTCGAAAGAAAAGTTAAATCTTTTCAAGAGGGATTCCAAGAAGTACTAATGGCGAAACCGGCTGAAAACACGGACGCCGGCAGTCAGGAAAGCCCTAAAACCCCTCCGCCAGAGGAAGAGAGAGAAGATGGAGAAACTTCTCCGATATTTCCCAACGTTAAGGAATTAACAGAGGATGAACCTGCTAAAAAACCTCCCTCTTCCAAGAAAAAGAACAAGGCCGCTAAAAAACTCCAATACAAACTCCGGAAGAAGAAATTGGCTGATCCAGCCGATGAAAGCCCGGAAGTAGGAGATGCAAGCGGAATAAAAATTGCGGAGAAGAAAACAAAAGAAATCCTTGTTCCGCCAATGACAGAGCAAGAAGAACATGAATTTATACAAACACCAGTGGGATTGCATGAACCCCCTGAGGTGCTAGAGGCCAGGAGACAAGCTCTCCAACGGCAACAGCAACATCTATTCAGAACTCGTGAACACCTCCAAAAAACCCAGGATGACATCAAGCTCATGAAGGAAGAAATCGAGGAGTATGAGAAAAAGAATAGATCTGGCATTAAACCTACAAGGTTGCCCGGAATCGTAAGACCGGAAGTACTGCCGCCAAAGGAAAGGTTTCACAACCCATCTTGGCAAAAGCAAGTAAACGGCAAGGATGCCAGGGGCGAACCAATATACAAAACCGCAGCAGAAAATGCGGAAGCAGCGTTCGCCATCCTCAACAATGACATGTACTCCAACGGTGAAAAACTCCAAGGGGTGTATGCTTTCCTAGGAAAAGCATTGCAACAACAACAGCGGGCCCAAGAGCGATCAGGGAAATTGCACGACGACTCTTCCCTATGCAAAACAGCTACATGCGCCGCTGGAGCACCTGGACCGGAAGAACCTGGAGATTCCGACAATTCAAAGGATAAGAAAGCGGATCCGAGAAAAGATAAGAAAAATCCCGACAACAGGGATGAAGCGTCTAGAACCGGATCTCATCTCCCGAAAGGTGGACGCAAACCCCACGATCGGGAAGAAAAACACCGGAATGGAGGCAAAGCAATGGCACCTCCGAGACACCCTGCTGAAAAAGCCGGAAGACATGATGTACCTCACAGGCGTGAGAGATCTCGGACACCTCCCAAGGATAAAGAAAGGCACAGGAGTATAACTCCGCCTCATCCAAAAGGGCGTGATCTCGAAAGAAATAGAAACGATCCCAGAAAAGCGCGTCCGCGCAACAATGGAAAAGAAAGGAGTAGATCCCCTTCTGTCCATTCAGCCGGCAGATATTCCGCACACATGGATAGGGCGGAAAAGGATGATCTATACTTTGGACCAAAGTGTTTCACCGATAGGATCCGAAGAATAACCCTGCATTCTGGCTTCGCCAAGGTCGGTCCAACGTACCAGAAATACACCGGCAGTACAAACCCGGATACCTGGCTCTTAGACTACTATACAGTCGTCCAGATTAACAATGGGACAGACCTGGAAGCTGTAAAGTTTCTTCCCCTAATGTTACTGGATGGAGCCAGAGATTGGATCAATGGATTACCATCAAGAACTGTCGACAGCTGGGATGATATGGCTCGAGTATTTACTCAGCATTTCCGGGGAACTTATAAACGCCCGAACAGCATCAACCAGCTGAACCGTTGCACCCAGTTTGAGGATGAACCATACGTGGATTTCATCTCCAGATGGACTACAATGAAGAATAGTTGTTCTGGAGTATAGTAACTGACGTACAAGCAATGCATGCTTTCGTCAATGGCCTAAAACCCGGACTTGTACCGTTCATGGTCGGTTCCAAACAGCACAAAGATCTCGGATCTATGCTTACAACCGCCAATGAGCACGCTGCAGCAGAAGATGACATCAGAGCAAGAGGAGGCAATATCGATACACTGATACTGGCCAAGAAAAATCCTCGCCCTGTGAAAAAAGGAACTTCAGATGCAATAGCAAACCCAAAGAAGTTAACATAGCCTTTGGAAGTGAAAAAGGGAACAGATGGAAAGGACGCAGTTCAGAACCAATCAACTACACTAAAGAAGAGTGGGAGAAGATTAAGTCGGAACCCTGCGTCCACCATTCGCGATTTGGGAAACCCACTCATACGAACGCACAATGCCGGCTGAATAAGCACATGAAAGGCAGTGCAGGATCCGGAAACAAGGGGAAGAGTTCCAAAAGGAAATTCTCTAAACAAAAGCCAGAAGCTGAGAAAGAAGACAGTGAATCGGACACTAACGAAAAAATCCAGGAACAACAACGGAAATGCGAACCCAAGTTTCCGAGAGTTGATGGAGAATGCGCCCTAACTTTTCTAGCAACTCCATCAGCAAAGGTGGCAAAAAGAACGCTTCAAGAAATAAACACGGTTGTTCCGGCAACCCCGGAATTTTTGAAGTATTCGAACACACCAATCACATGGGATCAGTCTGATCATCCCGGAAATATCCCTGAACCCGGCACACAAGCTCTTATTGTAAGCCCTATTGTCCAGAACACTAGGCTAAAAAGAGTGCTGATGGGCGGAGGATCCAGCAACAACATAATGTACCTGGATACGTTGAGACATCTGAAAATCTCCGAGACCCAGCTCAATCACAGCAACATACGCTTCCATGGCATTGTTCCCGGCAGGCAAGCACGATCCCTAGGAGAAATTTCCCTAGATGTCACCTTTGGAGAAAAAGATCACCTACGTCAGGAAAAAGTATCCTTCGAGGTGGTGCCGTTCGAAAGCGTGTATCACGCAATTCTCGGACGTCCAGCTTTCGCCAAATTTATGGCAAGATCCTGTTATATTTATAACAAGCTGAAGATGCCAGGGCCGAAAGGAGGGGTAATCACCATAACTGGATATTTCAAGCTGGCGAACAAGCTGGAAAAAGAAAACGCCCTTTGTGCTGAGAAGATCATAGCAAAGGAAGAGCTGAAGGAGCTGGCTAAGGAGGTATTGCCGACAGAAATGCCGGCAGGAAAAGAAACCCGGAAGCCAGCAGATAGCTTCAAGGCATCCGAGAATACAAGACAGGTAATCCTAGATCCCAAAGATCCGACAAAATTTGTCGTAGTAAGAACTGGGATGACCGACAAATAGGAAGGCGAGCTCATCAAGTTCCTCCGTGAGAACTGGGATATTTTCGCCTGGTGTCCAGCTGACATGCCAGGCGTACCCAGGGAACTTGCTGAGCATCAACTCAAGGTAATTCCAGGCTCCAAACCCGTCAAACAAGGTCTCCGTCGATTTGACGGAAGAAGGCGGAAGACTATTGGCAAGGAAATTATCCGGCTTTTAGCAGCAGATTTCATCCAGGAAGTAATCCACACTGAATGGTCTGCAAATCCGGTATTAGTACCGAAGAAAGACACTACTGCTCTTAGAATGTGTATAGATTACACCGGCTTGAACAAATTGTGTCCAAAAGATAGGTTCGCGTTACCGCGAATCGATCAAATAATAGACGCCACCGCAGGCTCTGAGCTTTTATGCTTTTTGGATGCTTATTCCAGGTATCACCAAATACGCATGAAAAAGGAAGATCAAATTAAGACTTCTTTTATAACCCCATACGGGACGTACTATTACATAACCATGCCATTTGGCCTGAAGAACGCAGGTGCAACTTACCAGCGTTGCATGCAACGTTGTTTGCATAGTCTGATTGGCAAAAATGTCCACGTTTACGTAGACGATATTGCTGTCGTAACCAAGGAAAAAGACACACTCCTTGAGGATTTGCGAGAAACCTTCGAAAACTTGCGCACTTATAAGATGAAGTTAAATCCATCAAAGTGCGTATTCGGGGTTCCCTCAGGAAAACTTCTGGGTTTCATCGTTTCTCACAGAGGAATAGAAGTTAACCCGGAAAAGATCAAAGCAATCTTGAACATCTCCAAACCCACGTGTGTGAAAGATGTCCAGAGATTGACGGGTTCCGCCGCTGCCGTCAGCAGATTTATTAGTCGGCTGGGGGATAAAGCCTTACCACTCTACAAGTTGCTGAAACAATCCGACAAATTCGAGTGGACAGAAGAGGCCGATGCAGCGTTAACCCAATTAAAGGAAACTTTGATGAAAGCTCCGATTTTGGCATCCCCAAAAGACGAAGAACCTATGTTATTGTACCTCACGGCTACAAACAGGGTTATCAGTGCAGTAATTGTTGTGGAACGGAAGAAAGACGAACAAAGTATACCAGACCAGCATTCGGTATATTACATAAGTGAAGTTTTCTCCGAGTCCAAGCAAAGGTACCCACACTACCAAAAATTGGCATATGGCGTATTTTTCGCATCTAGAAAGTTACGCCATTACTTCCAAGGACATTCCATAACAGTGGTATGTAAAGCACCACTAGGGGATATAATAAACAATGCGGAAGCAACTGGCCGAGTAGCCAAATGGGGTATCGAGCTAGCAGCCTTCGACATTAAGTATCAGCCAAGGACGGCAATAAAATCCCAAAATCTGGCAGATTTTATCGCCGACTGGACGGAAGCAATGGAGAAAACACCAATGCCGGAGTCCGAATACTGGATCATGCATTTTGACGGATCCAAGATGAAGGAGGGCGCTGGAGCTGGTGTAGTCTTAAAATCCCCTAAAGGAGACACAATGGAGTACGTATTCCAAATACACTTCAACGCCAGCAATAACGTGGCAGAATACGAAGCTCTGCTTCATGGCTTGCACATTGCAAAAGAAATAGGGGTTAAACGCATTCTGTGCTACGGTGACTCGGATTTGGTACAGCATCAGCTTAACCAAACCTGGGACGCAAAAAGCCCTATAATGGCCGAATATCGGAGAACGGTGAACGAGTTCGCCATTTGTTTTTTCGGATTCGAAGGACTCCACGTTAAAAGGGAGGAAAATTGGAACGCGGATGCGTTAGCCCGCATG
This sequence comes from Alopecurus myosuroides, assembly GCA_028641055.1. Lineage (NCBI taxonomy): Eukaryota > Viridiplantae > Streptophyta > Magnoliopsida > Poales > Poaceae > Alopecurus > Alopecurus myosuroides. The sequence goes on along the minus strand of CM054057.1, from coordinate 294,078,098 downwards.
GGGTCAGAAAGGGTAAAAATCCTACCACCAGGTGTATTCGTCCAGCATTTGTACGAGCCATCCATAAAAGGTGGAGATATCGATTACCCCCTGGCTTCCGAATCAATTGAAGTTATGCTCGTTAACCCGCACTGGACAATTCCATATTTAAACTTCTTAGTCAACCAGAAGTACCCGGAAGGAGCAGACGAAGTCTTGCAGAGGCAAATTCAGCGTCGATGCAAAGGATACACGGTAATTGACAATTGCCTGTACAAACGCAGTACTTCCGGAATTTTTCTGCGGTGTATTTCACCAGAAGAAGGATGAGAAATCCTGCAAGAAATCCACACCGGAGATTGCGGACATCATGCTCAATCAAAAAGCATAGTTAAAAAAGCATTATGGGCCTGGTTTTTCTGGCTAACAGTCAAGACAGATGCTGAGCACATAGTCAACACATGTGCAGGGTGTCAATATTACGCCAAGCAGACTAATATGCCGGCCCAAGCACTCAAAACTATCCCAATTACATGGCCTTTTACGGTCTGGGGGCTAGATATGATGGGACCGTTCAAAACTGCGCGAGGCGGACTTACACATCTACTTGTAGCTGTGGATAAGTATACCAAATGGGTGGAGGCTAAACCCATCAAAAAGCTTGACGGTGTAACTGCCAGAAATTTCATTATTGACATAGTCATGAGATATGGCGTTCCACACAGCATAATAACCGATAACGGGACAAATTTCTCCATTGGAGAGTTGGCAAAATATTGCCGACAAACGGGAATTCGCTTAGATCTCGCATCTGTGGCACACCCGCAATCCAATGGACAGGTTGAAAGACTGAATAGCTCAATCCTGCAAGGAATACGCCCAAGACTCGAATGTCCTCTTCATAGAGCAGCTGGAGCATGGGTAGAGGAGCTACCTTCCGTGCTTTGGAGTATTCGAACTACGCCAAACAGGTCAACTGGGCAAACCCTGTTTTTCCTAGTTTATGGTGCGGAAGCTATCCTTCCAACGGACATGATCCATGATAGCCCAAGAGTGCGGGATTTCGATGACTCGGATGCCGAAGAAGCACGATAGGATGCCGTCGATCTCTTAGAAGAGGAACGAGAGCTTGTGCTTCAAAGATCCGCCATTTACCAGCAAGGTTTACGACGTTACCATAGTCGGAAAATCAAGCATCGTTCTTTTAAAGCAGGTGACTTAGTGCTGAGATTGGTGCAGCAAAGAAAGCACAAATTGGCCCCAGTATGGGAAGGACCATTTGTAATTAGAAAAGCTATGAAAAATGGGTCATATTATCTTGTAGATATTCGGGACACGGAAGACGATCCCGAGAAGCCGAATCGCAAAAGAAAGAGAAAGATAGATGATGAACTAGGAGAGACAAAGAGGCCTTGGAGCATCCAGCAGTTACGTCCCTTCTATACTTAGTTCAATTTCTATGTAAACATCTTTGAGATCATGAAATAAAGTTGTCGGAATTCTTATATCCATGTTTTTACAAGTTTATTATAGTACAAAGCATGATTCCACCTTATCTATTTCCCAATGATCTTACAAAATACTCAATGTTAACCCGAATCGTGCCTGCGTGCTCGGTATTTAAAAACTGAATGATTTTCAGCCTGCTAACGGCTAAAGGAAACTCGGATTGTGCCTGCGTGCCCAAGTTTCAAAAAAATTCCTTACTTTTCTCTAAGTATTATCTGATTGTTTACGTGTTGGGTCACTGGAGCTAGTTAGTAAAAATGCCTTTAGTATGATCCATGTTTCCGAGTTAATCTGATTGGTTATACCCAGTTACTCGGCATGATGATTCATAATACTATCGAGCCATTTCAAACACTAAGGACAGTTAAAACACATAAACCAGAGAACTTAGAAGACAAAGGAATATTAAAACCCGGAAACCTTGCAAAGAATTTCATAATTAAAACTGCAAAAGGCGGAGTTCTTGTTTATACAAAAGGAATAGAAGCATTACAATATAAATTACATTGTAAAAGTGCAGTAATGCTCCCATTGTCTACTTTCATTATCCAGGTTAAAGACAGCCCTTCAAGCATCCGAGTCTTCTTCGCTGCTGTCATTCTCGGGGGCTTCGGGGATCTCCTCTTCTGGATAGGTGATGGAGATGTTCACCATGGAGGCGATCTTGGTGGCGTGGCCTTTGATCTCATCAAAGATGGTGGATCGCTGGGTTTCCGTGTATCCTTGAGGGATACCGGGCGCCACGCGCCAAGACTTTGCACCAGGGTAGTGCATACGCATAAGGCCAAGTGCCATGTGTGCACCACCCCGTGCAGCGGAGCGTACGATGGACTCCCTGGACTCCGCCACCTCCAAGATGGCACCCGGAAGTTTCTCAACTTCCGAGAACTCCCCAGTCCTTGTGGGAAGGAACTTGTTGACCAGCTGCATGCCAGCAGCTCTGATCGCAGTCCACATCTTCCCAAAGGCTCGGATTCTGTCAATCCGAGTGAGATCTGGGTTACCTCCTGTTTTTTCAGACAAAACAACCAAAAAGGTTAAGTGAAAAAGCAGAAATGAAAACAAGACATGGAAAAATGGTAAATGAAGTAAAACTTACCGATGATCTTGTCGATTTCGGAGCCTTCCTCCAGGCGAAGGTTTAAGGCATTTTCCAAGTCCTGGATAGTGGACTTATCCTTCTCCGCCTGTTCGGAAGCCTTGGAATGAGCAATTCCAAGGGCCAGATTGCTGGCTTCCAGATCCTTTTGGGCCTTCATAAGCTGCTTATGAAGGTCCAGATTCTCCTCACGGAGACTGGCAGCATTGCCAGCATCTTCAGCTATTTGCTTGGCCTTAGCCAAAGCATCTAGAAAAGCAAGGAAAATTCCGAGTTTAGTCAAAACTCGGGAAAAGTACTTAGACAAAAAGCTGAATAAAAAAACTTCAGAGAAAAAAGTTTACCTGTTGTTTCCGACAGCTTCAGCTGAGACGATGCCAGCTCCGCATCTTTCACATCAAGAATAGAAAGAAGATTTCTAACTTCTTTATTCTTGACGGAAAGCTTAATGAAAACTTCCATGTTAATGGTTTCAGCGGTTTGCTGGAACAAGATAAGGAAAAGAGTAACTAAAAAGCATCAAGGCGAAAAGTATACATTTTGCTTAATGCTTGGGGGCTAGAGTTAAATACCTGGCTCATTCGCTGCAACCCCGCCAAGTTTTCATTGAACTCTTTTGCGTATTCCGCAAAAAGAATTCCGGCCGCGCTTAGGCCATCGTTGAGGTTCTTGAAGTCCTTATCGAAGGTGGGAATCTCCTCATCGCTTGTCTTAGAAGAATTTCCCACCTCTGGAGCCGCCCTTTCCCTCGTGTCCGTGTCCGGCACAACGGGCTGGCTGGGCTCCAACGACTCGGTGGTGGGGGCTGTCGCATGCTCTTCCGCCATTGTGGACGGTCTGTCCGGTGCGATGATGGGAGAAGGTTGAGAGCCTCTGCTGGTCACAACCTTATGCCTTTTCAGCTTCTTCGGCTTTAAGGTAGAGGGAGGCAGGCTAAAGGCAAAAAACAAAAAACCCGGAAAGATTTAAAACTCCGAAGACGAAAGAAAACTTCGACAAAAGAAAATAACCCGGATGCTCTAACCTGGAGGTGGCGACGGGAATCCCGTCAAGATCAATGATTTCCTCAGAGGAGGAAATCTTCTTGCGCTTTCGCCCACCTGCAAAGGCAGCGCGCAACGCCTCCAGTTCAGCTTCGGAGGCCAGCTCCGAGTCAGGAAGTTCAGCAATCTGTCGAAAATAAAAGCAGAGTTAGAAGCGAAAAATCCGAGAAAGTATGACAAAATTCCACCCAAATGACGGCAAAAAATACCTTGGGAGCCGGATTGTCGGCCGTATACATTGGCCGACTCGCTTCGTATTGGTCGTGTGATGCGACCAACTGGTTCACGCGCCGCCGCAGATCCCTCGCGGCCCAGTCTTTGCTAGTTGTCTGCATTTTGTCGTTGGCGCCCGTGTACTCGCAAAGGAGACGGCCGCCATGGTTGGCTAACAGCTGGATTCGCCTGTCCAACCAGCAAAGGACCGTGTCCATGTCGGTTAGAGGCGGATCAGAGGAAGTGAGCTTGGCGATGCGCTGCTTGATCCTTAGAAGATCAGGCGGCAGAACTTGGACGGCTTCAGTTCCCCAATTCTCTTGGGGAACGGCAATAGTGTTTGAGAAAGGTGGAACCCCGATGGCCTTTTTCGGGAAAGGGACATCGGGATGATAAAAGAAGGAACCCGTCCAGAATTTGATGGATTCCGAGGTTCTGATCTTGGGGAACCAATCTTCCCTAAATCTCCTAAGAGTAAAGGAGATGGTTCCACAAGTCGGGAGTGCGCCCTCCGAAGAGTTCCGCTTAACCCCGAAACAGTACAACCAGAAATCTAACCTAGGTTCTATGCCTAGGAAACCCTCGAAGAGGGCCTGAAAGCCGGCCATATAAAGAATAGTATTTGGTGGCAGGTTATGGGGCTGGATATTGTAGTGGGATAGGACCTGGAGGAAATAGGCAGAAGGTGGCAATCCCATACCTCGTAGAAGGTGGGAGGAGAGAAGAACCCGTTCGCCGTTGTTCGGCATGGGTTCGTTCTCGTCCTCCGGAAGCCGCCACTTCCCTTTCAGCACTAGCCCCTCCTTTTCCATGTTTGGAAGGAGGGACGGGGGAATGCTGCAGGCAACCCAGTTGCCGGCAGTCTCCAGCTCTTCATCAGCTCCGGCGGCGGCGGACGCGGCAGCCTCCGCGGCTGCGAGCTCGTCGCCAACGAGCATTATCTTCTCCTCCGTCGTCTCGGGAGCGAACATCGGGGTAAGCGCGGAGCTCGAATCCGCAAGATCCACGGCGGTGGAGGCGTTTCCCTCGTCCGCCGTGGTGCCCGTAGTCTTCACCGGCTCGTCGCCGGCGTGCGTTGGGGAATCCAACTGAGGGTCCATCGTATTGATGATGTCTTCGATGTCCTGCGAGACGTTGCGGGCGGGCGAAGACGGCGGAGATGCCATTTGGGTGGCGGCGCTGGCTCGCCTCCGGTGAGGTTTTGGGCGCAGTGTGCGTTCGGTGCTTTCTCTCTCTGCTGGAAGCTTGGGCGCTGTAATGGCGTTCGAGTGGTTGCAGAAGGTTTTCCGGGAGGACGAAGAAGGCTATTTATAGCCGAAAATCTGTCACGATACGTGCTAACGGCTCTTTTGACCGTTGGATGATCAACGCGTGTCGCTCGCCGAAAAATCCTGGAAATGGATTGACAGGGTGATTATGGTTATCTCCTCGTTTCCCGCGAGAATCTGTCAAAGATATGTCTCTGGGTTTCCCGCCTGGAACCCAAACGTCTGTTACGTCAGCAGGATTAAAGCGCTGACGTAGGAGGTTCCTTCTCCGCGAAGGATCGTGTGAGAAAAGCCGGATTTTCGGAATTCCGAGTTTTACGTTACCATCTCTTTTAAAAGAAGAATCAAGACTGCTGGCCAATATTTCTCAGACAATACATACTTGGCGAAAGACGGCGAATCAGAGTTTTAATCCTTCTTGGGGGCTACTGTCGGATATATACTGAATAGGGTATATCAGATGGTAGTCAATAGTGCCGGATTACTAGGGTGGCCCAACTGGTAGTGGGCTATGGTCCATTGGGCGGCCCAGTGAGCTGACGCACAGAAGCCGGATTCTAGAAGGACCCGGATCACGGCCCACGTGATCTGGCTTGGAGGAGAAGGCGGATTCCTTACTTTCCAAGTTAGAAGTTACCGTAGTCTTCTAGGTTTCCTATTCTGTATGCCCTAACCTGGCTATTATATAAAGCCGGACGGGAGATAAGATAACTAGAGAGGAAGCTACAGGCTAAAGATAACTAGAGAGGAAGCTACAGGCTAACTCGCCGGGAAGTTGATCCTCAGCGAATAGCTAAACAGAACCTCACATTGTAATTGTATACACAGGCTTTAGCCCTGATTAGTGAGATTGTAGGAGTAGGGACGCCGTATTATTACGACGTACCGGAACCTGGGTAAATCCCGTGTCTTTGTCTTCAACGCGATCCCGTTTCCCCACGTCTCTACCCGTAGTCTCATGGCACCCCCGTCTATGAAAACTACTAAGATGTCTCGACAGCGGCTTCTTTTCAAGGGGCACTCCCTTCATCGCGTTAAGCGCCCTAATAAAAGGGGTGTTCATACGGGTCCCTTGTTCATCGTCGCCGAGGACACCCCGTCAGAGTGATATAGGCGTTCTTTTTCTTGTTCCTCGAGATACTTATTCTCGAGCATTTTGACCTTCTCGTTCAACACAAGATCGCCGTGCTTTTTGGGATCTTCCCTATAATGGGCCCTGACAAAATTTCTCACCTGCGGGTCGGTGATCTTGTCAAACGGGTTCGGGCCCTTCTCTCTTCGCATCCTCCTTAGCCCAGACTTTCTGCTTCCCAAGGTAACCCCGGCTTCCGAGATTGTGAGGGCCAATGTTCTTTTTTTGCTGGTCTTTTCCCCATTTACTCAGCGCCACCCTTTCCGGTTTGAGTTCGTCGAGCTTGAATTGGGCCAAGTCTTCCTCGGAAATGGAGGGCCACATCTTATGATCTCATCGAAAACCCTTACCCTTCGCAATCATCTCCCGCAAACTGGATCTCCAAGTCGTAAACGCCTTGGTGAACTTTCCCAGTGCTAACGAGTTGTGTCGTGGTGGTGTCACGGCAGATGCCATAGGATGGCTAAAGATGTGGGGACGAAGGACCGCTGGAGGCGCTCGGGGAGGGATCACGCGACGAGGTAGACGCGTGAAGGATGAAACAAGCACTGCAAACAACACAATCTACCCAGGTTCAGGGCCCTCGTGAGGAGGTAAAGCCCCTACTCCTGCCTTTCTCTTTGAATTTGGATGTCTCACCGAGTAGCCACAGTACAATGGTTCTTGCTACCGAGTAGCCACTCTTCTCTCTACTAGATGAACTAGGTCAAGAACGTGAACCAGTCCAGGATCTAGGTCAGCATCCCTCACGCAGGAGGGGGCAGGGCACCTTATATACTCGGTACCCTGCCGGATGCCGCCAAATACAAACAGATGTCGACATTGTGTGCACACCGTCCTTTTTCCGAGTTCCCGCTGACAGCTTTGGCTTCTAGATTTGTCCCGGTGCGGAAAGTCGTTGGGCAAAACCAAGTGTCCAGTCTGTTATCACTATGGCGAACACAGAGTAGGTCCCCCCCTATCCTGCGACGCCCTGCTGACACACTGTCGCTGTCAGGCACGCCGTCCTCAGATGAACAGTGCTGTGAACAGTGCCAAGTACGGACCCGGGATACGCGGGATTCGGTGTCAGAACGGCTCCTTTGACTTCTGGCCCGAGTAGGTTCCCGCCATTTCTACTCGGACCATCTCTTCTATTCGGAGGAGCATAACTCTCTTGATTCATCCTTCTGGCCGTCTAGGTGTAAGACCGGGTGGCAGTCGACCGGGTAGCGAGCAGTACCAGGTAGCCGGCTACTCGGCCAAACATCCCTTCTGATCTTGCCTTTAGCACTTGCCTTTACCCTACTCGGGGGTAACCCCCCGACAGCAGTCCCCGAAGCTGGTAGAGTCCTGCGAATTCGTTCACTGGGCCCTGCCAGCTTAAAAACCAACCTTGACAGTCTTGCCCTTGAACCTTGGGATACCGAGTGAAAACCTCCAAGTAACCCTTGATCTTGTTTCTTCTCTTCCGAATAGGGCCACTTTTTTTCTCTGTAGCCGAGTAAAATGACTTGGTGAAATCTTGAAACGGAATCTCTGCGTGACAGAGGACAATCCGGCTTTCCGCGCTGCAACTGGGCACGTGTCACGCGGACACGATTTCGACGCCTCGGTGCCCGGGAACTGACAGGCCACGCGCCCAGTTTTCACGGGGTGGGCCCACCAGCCCGTTACGTCCCATCACGCGCAGTAATTGCCCACGATCTCGTCGTGGGATCTAATGCGGCCGTTACGCGCGCGTTCCCCGCTGTGTGCGTTTCTTGCCGGCCCACAGACCCCACGCCACACGATTACTGCCACGATCGATCCCACTTCCTCAACTCGTAACGGTAATCCGAGGAGCGGTATAAATACCCCCTCGGCAACTCCTTCTTCTCCTTCCGCTCACAATTTCCCCTCTGCCTTCTCGTTTCTCCGCCGCTGCAGAGCTCCTCGCCGCTGCGCAACTCACTGCGCCGCCGCGAGCTTCTCCACACACCAGATCCTTCGATCTTTTCCCCAATTTCCTCCTCACCGCCATGGCTCGCGACGACAACGCTCGCGCCGGCTGGGCCGGATCCGAGGTTACCGCCGAGGACTGCCAATGGCTGGTGAACACCCGGCGAGTTCCTCCCGGTGTTCGCTGCCGGCAACCTGACGGTGAGCTCGTCCCTGCCCCGCAGGAAGGTGAGCACGTCGTCTTCCTCGCGCACTTCGCGCGAGGATTCGGGCTTCCAGCATCAAATTTACTCCGGTCGTTCCTCGACCATTACGACCTCCAGATGCACCATCTCCCTCCGAACGCCGTCGTCTTCCTCTCGTACCACGCCGTGGTATGCGAGGCCTTCCTGGGCGTTCGCCCCACAACAGAGGACTTGGTCCAGGTATTTCTTCTTTCGCCAGCAGAGCAAAGGCAAGAAGGACGGCGCGGACACCAGCAGCCGGATAACAGAGACCGGCAGCGCCATGATGGTGCAGCGCCCTGGAACCAACCATCCACGCATCAAGGGATTGGATTCTGTCCGCAAGTGGCAGAGGACGTTCCTGTACGTGTAGAATGTCCCCGCCACGAAGGGAGCCAAGGTGGAGGACCGAATCAACCTGCCCCGTTGGAGCAATCGAGCTCCCACCGGGCAGAACTGGCGGACCAAGCCGTCCATCGACAACAACCTGAAGCAGATGGACGAGCGCCTCGCCTATCTGGCCGGAGAAGGGCTCAAGAGCGACGACCCAATCGCCTGCTGGATCTCCAAGCGGGTGCTGCCGCTCCAGCACCGCGTCCACCCCATGTGCTACATGGGCGGCCCCCGCGACTGTACTCGGACAACCACGTTCGAGCTCAGCAACTCGGATGTCGCCGCTCATGCGTGGTCCATCATGACCACTGGCCTCAGGGACAATTGGCAGTATGGCTTCATCCCATACAGCCGTACGAAGCCAATCGAGCGGGTATGTATTTCTTATCTTGTTTCTTGTATGTATGTTCCGAGTAGATAGCCTTCTTATCTTGCAGCAACTAGTATTTGCACTCTGCGTCGAGTAGGGCACTTAGCAGAACTACTTAGGCTTAATGTGCTTTATGTTTGCACGCCTTGCTGAGTAGCACACGGAGTAGCACTGCTTAGGCTTAATGTGCTTTATGTTTGCACGCCTTGCTGAGTAGGATGCCTCTATGCTACTCGACTAACTTGTGATGTTTCTCTATTATTCAGGTCCTTGCTCGCCAGCTCGCTGAAAGCATGGAATGCTTCGAGGACAACTGGTCGGACGACCGAGAGGAAGACGACGAGGTCTCCTTCAAGACCGCGGACAAGCTCAACCTCCCTCATGCCGCTCAGACGGAGAAACATCACGTAGATGCGTCTGTCCGTGATTGGTCCGAGGATGATGACGAAGGTAATTGAGCTCATCTTGTCTGACCGCTAGTAGTGCAACCCCACTTCCTCCCGCTTCTGAACTGTTTCCTTCTTCCCAATGGTACAGACGATGCCGGCGCTGAGGAGGAGGGCGAGGACGAGGAGGAGGACGCCCTGGCCGTTGATCTGCTTGCAGTCGCCGCTCCTGTTACTCGCAAGAGGATGGGTAGCGGTGCTCAGGAGCCCCCCTCCAAGAAGACGAAGACGGCCGGGAAGAAGACCAAGAAGGCCGTGGCAAAAGGGCGACGGCTACCCCCTTCCCGCAAAGGGTAAACCACTTTCCCCTGAGCTATACACCTCTGTGGCCGCAATTTCCCAATCCTTTTACTCCGCTGTTTCTTCTCGATTCCCTTTGTCCTTTACTCTTTTTCTAAACTTCTTTCTTCTCTTCAGCGCCCCCTTGGACGCTAGTGCTGCCGTCGCATCCACCAAACCCAAGAAGAAGACCGACATCGATGTTGACAAACTCATCGAGATCTATGAGGAGGACGAGGACGCCGCACGGGACGGGGCGCGTGCATCCTCTCCCGTGAAAGGAGACGACTCCGACGACGCTCGGTACATGGACAACGATGCCCACGACACCGAGCAGGAGCAGCAGGCCCGCGCAGAACAGGAAGCGCGGGATGCTGATCGCGACGAGAGGCCACCTTCTCCTCCGGCTACCACGGCCGAGGAGAACTTAGAACAAGATCTTGAGCAGCATGATGACGCCGCCCTTGAGTGGCGAGAAGAGGACCAAGAGCAGCCAGCGACAGGGGCTGCTGAGCATGACGACCCCGCGGCCCAGCCGCGGCTAGAAGGACAAGACGCCACGCAGCAAGACCCCGCTGCCGAGCAGCGGGTTGAGACAATTGATGAGATGGAGCAGTACCCTTTGAGCGACGCGCAACCAGACGCCGCGCAGGGTAGCGCTCAGCCGGATGCTACGCCGGGTCGCGCCCTTGGCGCCGCCTACCCAGCAGGGTACTTCCTCCACCGCGCCAAACTCCCCATCAGTGAAGAAAACCAAGACAACATCCAGCCCTCCGGCCAAGCAGCCTATCAAGAAGATCAAACAGGAAGCCGTTGAAAAGAAGGCCGCCGAGAAGAAGGCCGCCAAGAAGCAAACCTCCGGGAACCAGACCGCCGAGAAGCCAGCTGGCCAGCCAGAGGGCACTGTCCGCAGGAATCCCTCGCGTAGAGGTGCGCGTGGTGCTGCCACGATGCCGCCGCCAAGACCAACTGCCAAGCCCGGCCAGCTCACCATCCGTGAACCTGACGCAGCTGCTGACACCGCCGCGGGATCCAGCTTCCCAGATCCACCCACCTTCCCACCTTACATGGTGAAGATGAGCCAGCAGCACAGCATCCCAATGACCCCAGCCGAGAAGAAACTTGCTATCAGGAGGGGCAAACAAGCCACGCCGGTGGACTCCAAGCCTCCAGCTAGGAATAAGGACCGATCCGTCTCGATCTACTCGCGCGAGGTTCAGGAAACCGAGGTAACGTCCACGGGCCTTGAGCAGATAGTCGACCGGGTTGGATTTATTGACGTTGAGTGGGACAGCGAAGTCCTTGGCAACAAGAACTGGCACGGCACGTCTTTGGGCGATTTGGATCACATGCGCATCGACTAGAACAAGGCGTACATGGGTTATAAACCCATGACTATCTCGTCCAATACCAGCACGCTCGCCGCCAAGCTGTTCGTCCATCGCAAGGCCGCAGAGGATCTTGAACAGACTTACGCGGTAAGCTTTGCTCATCCGTCCCGAGTTGCATTTTCCTTCTCTCCTATTCTTCTCCTTCTTCTTATCCATCCCCCAGTCCCCGAGATTCTGGCCGAGTAGGCGGGTACTCAACCGAGTTGCCGCCTTCTCGGGTTGAATCTTCACGACTTTGTCTGATTCTTTTTCTTTCTTCCTCTCAGAATGGCCTTCTGAAAAGAACCAACCTGTACCGGCGGCTGCTATGGAACCACAGCATCGCTAGGAGGCGTCTTGAGGCCCTGGAATTGGAGCGCAAGTCCGATGAGGCGGCGGAGAAGGAGGTCATGGATAGCGCCCTTAAGATCTCCGAAGTCGAAATTAAGCTTTTAGCTACGCGGTTCCTGCGTTTGGTGCTTACGCGCGCTTTTGCTTTCTGCTCTAATCGGCCATTCTCTGCAGGCAAATTTAAAACCTTGGAAGAGGAGCATGCGAACTGCCGCGTCTTTGTTGAGAGCGGCCAAGCCACGATCAAGAAGCTGGAAGGTGAGTTGATGTCTTCTCGGCTTGTTTTCTTGCTTTCATCTTCGCTACTCTGCTTACCGTGCTTTGCTTTTCACAGAAGATCATAAGAAGTTTGTCGAGGAGCATCTCGACTGTCTCAAGCCTGCTGAGGTGCAGCAGGAGCTTGTAAGCCTTGAGGTGGAATTCAAGAAAAGGCACCTCTCCGAGATGGAACCATTGCAGGTCCAGCTGCGAACTGCTCTCCAGAAAGCCATTGATCTAGCTACCGAGAGAGATAAAGCAGTGGCCGATAAGAAGAAGACCGAAGCAGCAGCCGCGGCCAAGCAAAGGGCTCTCGAGCTGGAATGCAAGACGCTGAAGGAGAGCAACTCGGATCTTATGCTCCAGCTGGCGCAGTTCCGGAAGGTAGAAGAAAAGCATGTTGCTGACGAAGAGTCATGGAAGAACAAGCTGCAGGCGCTACTCTACGACCTGAATAGTAAGTGCCCACTTCTTTGCACTTCACTCTTCCCTTCTGCTTCTCTTCTACTCGACTCATTTCTCTATTCTGCCCCTGTCTCTAATCTCTTTGATAGCTCTTTCAGAAATCTTCCCCGACCTCGACTCGTCTTGCAAGCCTGCTCTGGCAAAGGCCCAAGCTGTTCGCACCGAGAAGGGCGAGCCTATGGACGCCAAGGCTTCAATTGAAGACAGCATCACCACCATGCAGGTCCAGCTCCAGCGCCTAAGGGGCGTGGGCACCGATTTGGTGCGCACTGCCTTCCAACTTCATGACCTATTCTGGCCGCGGGAGACTGCGCCACCAACCATCCGCGGGCTTGCCGAGAAGCTGACTGGCATGAAGGCCGAGCTGAAGAAATGGCGGGCATCTAGAGCTCGGGCTGGTGCTGACATGCTGCTGTTGTTCATCTGCAGCTGGTATGAAAACCTCGATCTTAACGTCATTCTCGAGATGAGGCAGAAGTCGAAGTGGGTCACGGATCCCGACTGCGTGGCGCGCCGCCAGTCGGTTGCGTACGAGATCGCCCAGTACACGGACACCGCGCGCTTCATCGACGGCGTCACCGAGCCCGACACGGAGGTGGAGGACGATGATGACGACGATGATGAAGACGAGGACGCCACCGAGTCTGAAGGCCTGAGCAGCTTCGAGAGTGAGCGCTACAAGACCGGGAAGGGGAAGGCCGCGGTCGTTGCGGACAGCGAGGAGGAGGCCGAGAGCGTGGAGATGACGATTGACACCGCGGCCCTCGAGTTCGGCACCTCCTCAGGTGTGGCTCTCGACGACACGGCGCGACTCCGCGCTCAGACTGCGGCCTCCACCTCGGCTACGGACGCCACCTCAGTGGCCACTGCCACCTCTGAACAAGCTGCTACTGAGCCAGATGCGGATGTCGCGAAGACCGACGCCGCCAACTCGGAGGTTGATGCTGCTAAGGCCAGCGCTGAAGCTGAAGCCGCCAAAGCCAACGCTGGCGCTGAAGCCACCAAGGCCAGCGCCGAGAACACTGCTGCTTCTAGTTGATTACTTCCTGCAACTTTATTCTCGAAACTTTTATCAGATCCCCGGGATGCCGGGTGCAGATGTATCGAAACAATTAAGCTTGTCGTTCGCTACTCAGTTTTATTCACGTTTTATATTTAACTTAGTCAATTTGAGCAACTTTGGCTCGAATGCCGGGTTGCGTTATCATGCAAATCCCCGAGTTGCAGTTCTTATTCGCTCTTCCTTTTCATCTCAGCTCTTACCCGCAACTCGTTGCTTTTTTGGTATTCGAGTCACAAGAATTCAAAGTTGGAGTTGCAAATACTTAGCCACTTAGAAACACTCATAGTAACACAGCCCACCACTTAGCCGAGAAGGGGTTAATAAGAACAACAGTAAAAGACATCCTACTCGGTTCCTGCACTTTTTCTTTCCTTAGTAATTTTTCTTGTGCTCATTGACCTTTTGCTTGTTCTCTTGCTTGCCATGAAGCCGGGTTTCGGACAGCAGCAGAGTCGAAGAGTTGGCATGTAGGTTTAAACACAGTACTAGATGTACTCGTGAAATTTTAAGCAGAGCAACCGAGTAGACAAAGGGTGAAGCCGAGTAAGAACACACAGATCAATTTTAGGCGAGGGCAGTCCCCGAGCTGAATTTCAGATTGCAGGGTAGAATTTTAACTCGGATAAGAGAGTACATACACATCTTTGCTCACGAATGAAAGCGACGAAGTAGGGCTACATTCCAAGGGCGCTTGGATTCCTCTCCAGCTTTATCTGCCCTGTTCTCCTGTGATGGACGCATGTCCACGAGATAATAGGCGTCATTGTGCAGCGCTTTGCTCACAATGAAGGGCCCTTCCCATGGAGGAGACAATTTGTGCATCCCGGCTGTGCGTTGCACAAGCCTGAGGACCATGTCTCCTTCTCGGAAGACCCTTGGGTTCACCTTTCGGCTATGATAACGCCGCAGGCTTTGCTGGTAGATAGCTGATCGTGACAGAGTAAGCTCTCTTGCTTCTTCGAGAAGGTCAACGTCATCTTCTCGAGCTTCTCTCGCCTCCACCTCAGTGTAGAGGGTTACTCGGGGGGAGTCATGCTCTAAGTCTATTGGCAACACGGCCTCAGCCCCGTATACCAAGAAGAATGGCGTGTAGCCGGTTGACCGGTTAGGGGTAGTCCTTAGACTCCACAACACCGCTGGCAACTCGTCTAGCCAACACCCAGGTGTTTTCAGCAGCGGCTCAATCAGCCTTGGCTTTATGCCTGCTAGCACCATGCCGTTTGCTCTTTCCATTTGCCCATTGGAGGCGGGATGCACAATTGACGCAACATCTAGTCGGATGTGCTTATCTCTGCAGAACCGCACCATTGCCCCTTCTGCGAAATTCGTGCCATTGTCGGTGATGATGCTGTGCGGGTAGCCGTATCTCAGGATCACATCCTTTAAGAATTTCACGGCTGTAGCTCCATCGCACTTCCGAATAGGCTTCACTTCAATCCACTTGGTGAACTTGTCCACCATGACTAAGATGTGTGTCATGTTACCTTTAGCCGGCTTGAAGGGGCCAACCATATCCAGGCACCATACAGCAAACGGCCATGTGATAGGAATTGTTTTCAGCTCGGAAGCAGGCAGGTGAATCTTACTTGCGAACATCTGGCAGCCATTGCACTTCCTCACGATGTCTTCAGCTTGCTGCAGAGCTGTGAGCCAGTAGAAGCCATGCCGAAAAGCTTTCTTGACCAATGCCCGAGAAGAGGCGTGGTGCCCGCATTCTCCTTGGTGTATTTCCAACAGAATTTCTCCTCCTTCTTCTGGGTCTACACAACGTTGCAGCACGCCGGTGGCACTTCTTTTGTGCAGCACATCTCTGAATATAGTATAGCCCTTGGATCTTCTCTGGATCTGTCTTGCGACCACCTCATCTTCTGGCAGAGTACCGTCCTTTAGGAAGGATAATATGGGCATGGCCCAACTCGGTGTCTCCCGTGCGGTAAACACTGGTTCGTCCACTTCCATTGGGACAGGCACCTCTGGCTGCTCTTTAGGGTTGGGAGCACTTCTCTGGAGCCCTGAACGATTGGCGAGGACCTCCTCAATGAATGCGACAGTCCCCGGGTTAAGGACAGCAGTCCCCGAGTATGGAGTGGCAGTCCCCGAGTAGGGAATGGCAGTCCCCGAGTAGGGAACGGCAGTCCCCGAGTAGGGGGCGGCAGTCCCCGGGTTCTCTGTTGCATTCTCCCAGTCAATTTCCATTGGGACGGATTCTTCACTTGGCAGAGAAGGAACAAATATGGATTCCGAGTTGGGAGATGACTTGATGGATGGCTTCCTCAAGTGCTCTAAGGCAACCCCCGCCGGGATGGATTGCCGAGAAGATCCCAATTTGGACAGCTCGTCTGCTGCTTCGTTCTCTGCTCGGTGAATATGCTGGAACTCGCAGCCTTTGAAGAACCCAGTCATAGACTGTACCAGGAAGCGATATGATGCCATGTTGGCATCCAGAGCATCCCAAGTGCCAGAGACTTGCTACACCACCAGATCTGAATCGCCATAGCATATAATGCGCTGCACGCCAACCTCCTTGGCTACTCGCAAGCCGTGCACCACGGCCTCGTACTCTGCTACATTGTTTGACGCCTTGAAATGAATCTGCAGCACGTACTTGAGTTGATCTCGCTTGGGTGACATAAGCACTACGCCAGCACCAAGGCCTTCCTTCACCTTCGAGCCATCAAAGTGCATCTTCCAGTAATTGGAAACTGGAGCAGGAGGTTCGTACTGCACCTCAGCCCAATCCACCAGAAACTCTGCCAGGATTTGAGACTTGATGGCTTCTCTTCTCGCATACGCGGGGGCGTACGCGGCCAGCTCGATTGCCCACTTGGCTACTCGGCCACTCGCCTCCTTGTTGCCCATGATATCCGAGATGGGAGCAGAGCTCACAACAGTGATAGGATGCTCTTGGAAGTAATGCTTTAGCTTCTTGGCGCCCAGGTACACGCCATAGGTCATCTTCTGGTAATGCGGGTAGTTTTGCTTGGAGCTAGACAACACTTCACTAAGGTAGTATACTGGGCGCTGCACACTCTTGCCTTCTTCTTCTCGCTCCACCACAATCACCACACTGACCACTCGGTTGGTGGCAGCAATGTACAGCAGCATTGGCTCCTTGGGTAGCGGACTAGCCAAGATAGGAGCGCTAGCCAGCATTGCCTTCAGCTCGTTGAATGCCACATCCGATTGCGGAGTCCAGACAAACTTGTCACTTTTCTTCATCAGCTGGTACAGAGGCAGGGCCTTCTCGCCCATTCGGCCCAGGAAACGACTCAGAGATGCCAAGCAACCAGTGAATTTCTGCACATCCTTCAGGGATCTCGGCAAAGACATGCTCTCAATAGCTTTTATCTTTGAAGGATTGGCTTCAATGCCCCGACTAGACACCAGGAAGCCAAGTAGCTTGCCAGCCGGGACACCAAAGGTGCATTTACTCGGGTTCAGCTTCATTTTATACTTGCGCAAGTTGGCAAAGGTTTCCTCAAGGTCGGCAAGCAGAGTATGTGTTTTATTCGTTTTGTGGACAATGTCATCTACGTACACCTGCACATTCTTGCCGAGCTGATCGTGCAAGCATTTCTGCATGCACCGCTGATAATTAGCACCCGCATTCCGCAACCCGAAACACATGACACGATAGCAATAAGCCCCGTACGGGGTAATGAAAGCGGTCTTTATTTGATCAGCAGGATTGAGAGCTATCTGGTGGAAACCAGAGTAGGCATCTATGAAAGACAGCAGTTCACAACCAGCAGTGGAATCGATCACCTGATCGATGCGAGGTAGCGGAAAGGGATCCTTGGGGCATGCTTTGTTCAAGTCGGTGTAGTCGACACACATGCGCCATGCAGTAGCAGCCTTGGGATCCTCCTTCTTCTTCTCGACCATGACAGGGTTGGCTAGCCAATCCGTATGCGGCACCTCCATGATGAAATTGCTTATCAGCAACTTGGTGATCTGGTCACCAATGGCCTTCCTTCTCTCATCTCCGAAGCGGCGCATAGCCTGCTTCACTGGTTTGGCGTCAGGACGCACATGTAACGAGTGCTCAACCAACTCCCTCGGGACTCCTGGTAAATCTTCATTGGACCAGGCGAACACGTCCCGATTCTCACAGAGGAAGTGGATGAGCTCGCTTTCCTATTTCTCCGCCAACCCGGAGCCGATGATGGTTACGCGGTCGGGGAACTCAGGGTCGACCTGGACCTTCTTGGTCTCTTGGGACGCCTGGAACGCGGTCCCGTGCTGGGTACTCGGCACGCCCTGCGCACCAGCTTGTGCGGATTGCGCCATAGCCACCACCTCGTACATCTTTTTCTTCTCGGCAGCAATCACCATGGACTCTGCCAACTGAGAACCAGCAGAGGAACACTCCATGGACTTCTTGTAATCACCAGAGATGGTAATCACGCCATTGGGACCAGGGATCTTCATCTTCAGATATGCAGTGTGGGTAGAGGCCATGAACTTGCTCAGAGCAGGCCTGCCGAGTAGGGCATGGTAAGGGCTTTGGTGATCAACCACCTCGAACTGCAGGCTCTCTGTGCGGCAGTTCTCCCTTGTGCCGAATAGCACATCTATCCACACTCGGCCAATCGGGTTGCACGAGACTCCCGGCACAATTCCATGGAAAGTGGTCTTGCTAGGTAGCAGCATGTTCTCGGCCAGCTCAAGCTTCTCGAGTGTGTCTCTGTACACGATGTTGATGCTGCTGCCGTTGTCGATCAGCACTTTGCTAAACCTCACATTCTTCTCGGGACCCAAGAAGGTAGGATCCACCACCAAAGCGTAGCTACCCGGGTTGGGCATCACCTTGGGATGATCTACTCGGGACCACTTGATCTCTTGGTTGCACCAATGCATATAGTGAGGAACGGCAGGGATCACGGCATTGACCTCCATGGCGCGCCTGTGCTGTGACAGCTTGTCGACGGGCTCAGAAGTGAAGATCATGTAGCTCTCATGGTGCTCTTGGTACTGGTTGCGGCCTCCGCCCTCATTGTTGCCGTTGTTGTTGCTCTGGTAGTTGTTGTTGCCTCTGTTGTTGTTGCGGTTGTAGTTGTTGTTGTTGTTGCGGTAGCCCTCATTGTTGAAGTGACGGTTGGCTCCTAAAGCCACTTGGTTCACGTTTTCTCTTCTCGGAAATACTGGAGGCCAAGCTGCGGGTGTGCGAGCAGGCTGCACATTGGCATTTGCAGCTGGCAGAGGAGGAGGAGGAGGCAAGCCTTCATTCCTGATCAGATCCCACCACTCACACTGTCGGGTAGTGTGGTTTGCAGGCCTCGAGGGGTGCTGAGTGTGGAAACTGCATGGGCCATCCCTCATATCGTCGAAGACGAACTTCCTTGTCTGCTCCGAGTTGCCGCTACCCGACTGAGGAGCGCGGAATGGTTTCTTGTTGCCTTGGCCCTGGTTCTGGTTCTGCCCGTAGGCTCCAGCAGGTTTCTGCCTTTGGCTACCCCCAGCTCCAACAGCCACTGCATTCACCACCTCAGGGTCGTACCGAACATCTATTCGGTCACCCCTGCGCTTGTTGCGGAACTCGTTGCGCTTGTTGCTATTGAAGTTTCTTCTCGGCTCGGTGGAATCCATCAGAGGCTGGGTAGGATCCACGAGTGCGTACTGATCCGCAATCTTGATGGTCTCCGCCAGAGTGTTTGGCATCTCCCTCTGCAACCTTTGCCACAGCATACTGCCATGTCTGCAACCCTGCGCAAACCAAGTGATGGCTTGGGCCTCGTTCACACCTTCACAGGTGTTTCACGACGTGCTCCACCGAGTAAGGTACTCGCGGTCCGTCTCGTCTTCTCGCTGCCTGCAAGCGGACAGCTGCTGTGGCCTATTCGGCCTCTTGTAGGTGCTGGTGAAGTTGCTGACGAAGGCGTCCGAGAAGTCCAGCCAGCAATTTATGCTGTTCTTGGGCAAGTTGTTGAGCCAAGTGCGAGCTGGACCCTCTAGCATCTGCGGGACGTACCGCACTGCCCATCTCCGGTTGCCGCCCGCGATGTGGACTGCGGTGACATAGTCATTGAGCCAATCCTCTGGCTTGGTACTACCATTGTAGCTCTTGGTGCCCCTTGCCAGCTGGAAGTTCTTCACGGACGGCTCGTTCATGATGCGCGGGCCAAAGCACTCGGGGCCAGGAGGACCCGTGTTCTCCAGCCGCGCCGACAAGCTGATCCGGTCCAGCTGGTGCCTTGCATCTCCAGGCGCCAATACGCGCTCGCCCACACGATCCAGAATGTCATAGCCAGCCAGCCCCATGGCCGAATCGCCATCATCATACCGGTCCACCTGCACAGCTGCAGGCTGCTCCACCGGGTTGGCGGCTGGCGCCACTGCGCGCGGCTGCTGCCTCTGCCGAGTAGGCTGAGCGACGGGATGCTGAGAAGGACCTGGGCGCTCTACATCTCGGGCCTGGCTTTGAGCTTTATGGGCTTGAAAGCCTGCTCCTGCAGCGTTGTGTTTCTGACCGGACTGTCGCGGCACAGCGAGCTGTTTCGCGGCGACAGCCGGGTCGTACACCTGCATCTGCCTACCCTTGCCGGAATGCCCACTCCGGCTTCTCTCACGGCTAGGATGCGGAGATGAAGCCTGATCGTTAGATTTGGCCACGTGCGAGTGCACCACCTGAGAAGCTCCAGCACCCGGGTTGGCTTTCCGGAACTCCTCGTTCTGCCTAGCCGCCTCTAGCACCAACACGTTCAGCCTCTCCTGCTGCCTAACGCGCGCGTCGCCAACTAGATGCGGCAACTCGGCAGCTACGGCCTCAGCAGCTCTAAGTGTCTTGGCGGTGTGCTGTATTTGGGTCTAGTGGAGGTGTTTGCGGTGGCGGACTGACTGGGAGCCTCTACAACCGTTGCCATCTCGGCACCTAGGTTGCGACGCGTAGCACCTACTTTGCTAGCTCTCCTAACAACTGGTGTGAAACCGTGAGCCTTGTTGTACTCAAGCTGATCTAAGCTAAGCTCTAGCCTGATCTTCTCCAACTCCGCCTGCTCAGCGAGCAGCTCCTGGCGCTGCCGGTCGAGCTGCGCCTTCATGGTCAGGAGCTCGAGGTCAGTGGGAGGCGGCATACCCGTCCGCGCAGAAGACGCAGGGATCGTCGGAGTAGTGGAGAGCGGAAGGTTGCACTCCTTCTCATAAGGCTTGTGCGTCTTTCCGCCAGCACTTGAGCCAGCGAGATCCTCGACGACGGCCGCAGCGGTAGCAGCCGCGCCCTTCCCGGCATCAGCAGCAGGGCCGGTCATCATCACCTCCGCGACGCTCGCGGAGCGGCTCGACGGCCTCCCGCGTGTGGCGATAACGGCGGGTGGATCCTCCGTGTCATGCACCAGCTCGGGGTACTCGCGGTCGATGACGGTGGTGACGTAGACGAGGTGCGCGCCGAAAGAGAGCACCGTGCCGCCCTCCGGCATGGCCCTGCCGCCGAAATCGCCGGCGTTGTCAGTGACGAAGTCGAAGGAGCCAAATCTGTGGACAAGGCCACAGACCACGCGCTCTCCGGTAGCAGAAATCGATCCCGTCCGAACGGAAACTCTAGCCAGCGCCACTGGTTGCCCCATGGTGGGCGCCAACTGTCATGGTGGTGTCACGGCAGATGCCATAGGATGGCTAAAGATGTGGGGACGAAGGACGCTGGAGGCGCTCGGGGAGGGATCACGCGACGAGTAGACGCGTGAAGGATGAAACAAGCACTGCAAACAACACGATCTACCCAGGTTCAGGGCCCTCGTGAGGAGGTAAAACCCCTACTCCTGCCTTTCTCTTTGAATTTGGATGTCTCACCGAGTAGCCACAGTACAATGGTTCTTGCTACCGAGTAGCCACTCTTCTCTCTACTAGATGAACTAGGTCAAGAACGTGAACCAGTCCAGGATCTAGGTCAGCATCCCTCACGCAGGAGGGGGCAGGGCACCTTATATACTCGGTACCTTGCCGGATGCAGCCAAATACAAACAGATGTCGACATTGTGTGCACACCGTCCTTCTTCCGAGTTCCCGCTGACAGCTTTGGCTTCTAGATTTGTCCCGGTGCGGAAAGTCGTTGGGCAAAACCAAGTGTCCAGTCTTTTATCATTGTGGCGAACACAAAGTAGGTCCCCCCTATCCTGCGACGCCCTGCTGACACACTGTCACTGTCAGGCACGCCGTCCTCAGATGAACAGTGTTGTGAACAGTGCCAAGTACGGACCCGGGATACGCGGGATTCGGTGTCAGAACGGCTCCTTTGACTTCTAGCCCGAGTAGGTTCCCACCATTTCTACTCGGACCATCTCTTCTATTCGGAGGAGCATAACTCTCTTGATTCATCCTTCTGGCCGTCTAGGTGTAAGACCGGGTGGCAGTCGACCGGGTAGCGAGTACCAGGTAGCCGGCTACTCGGCCAAACATCCCTTCTGATCTTGCCTTTAGCACTTGCCTTTACCCTACTCGGGGGTAACCCCCCGACAAGTTGACCAGATTCTTCTTCAGGTCCTGGTCGTCGTAAGGATCCGGGAACTTGTACCTCGTGTGCAGCTTCTCAATCAGCAGGGCGGCCATAGCCTTGTTTTCTTTATCTCTGAGCTGGCCCGTATTAAAGTTGCCAAAGTCTCGAGCTATGCAGCCTATCTGGTTTCCATACCCCTTAGCGTAACTCTCCGGCTCGATGGGAGCACCGCTGTTGGGGTCCACTTCTGTGAACTCTTACCGGATGGTGGCGAGCATGTTGTGCCGCCTTTCTTTGCGCTTACGCGAAGGCTCGCTACCGGAGGCGGTATCCCAGGTGCCACTACCGGTTTGACCTTCTCTGCCCGATGTATCGGTGCGCGGCTCTAGCTCCTGACGAATGGTTTCGTCCATCTCGTTGTCTGCATCGTCGCCCTGCATCTCTAGCTCCGGTTGCAGATCTACGGGCCCTCCTCCGGCGCTAAGCATAGAAAGCCACGCATCGTCGTCCCCGCGTCCGGTCCCAGAACCACCCGCCTCGTCGTTGTGAGCCATATCTAATTAAGGAGAGAAAACCCGATATTAGTTCAACAAATCTTGCAATTTAGACGATGTATACCCCATATGAGTCCAAATTTCTCGGACACTCTAAGATGTGATATTTTTAGCAAAGATCATGCCAAAATCCACGAAAAATTTCGGCATGACCTTTGCTAAAAATATCACAAATGGAGTACCCAAATTTGCCGGAACAGAAATTAATCAACATTCCGGCAAATAGGGACTCACGTGGGGTACCTGCACATAAAATCCCACCCCTCATATAATCGATCCCACCCCTCATATTATCATCGTCATCCACACGAAGGTGGGCACATATCCACACGACCACACACCATCTCCACCATCCATCACCACCATTCATATCACCACGCCATCCGTCACCACCATCAATCCACACCACATCCATCACACCAACCATCACCAACCACCAAAAACAGAAATCAAAATGCATCATAAATTCAAGATAATGCGTAATCACTTAAAAATAAAATAAAGATCAGTGGCATTGGGTGGTATTTAACTGTTGAGAACAACATTTCATTTCCAGATAGCAAGTGAACATGTGAATCTGTGAATCTGTTCTAGAACAAAGAACATGTGAATCAGTAAGTTGATCTTGAAAGAAAACAACAAGTGGTCTATTTGTGGAATCCAGATAGCTTGCAAAACTAGTGAATATAGATTGTAATGGGTTATGTATCCAGAACACTCCTAATTAATATACTCCTAATTAATATACACTCCTAATTAATATACAACCCAATTTTTCTTAGTTCCAACGGGGTAAAAAAAAACTTCAAAGCCATCAGCCCAACCTGAATTTTATCCCTAAGTGGTTGTATCCTAGCTTCAATATTGTTCCAATGTTTTATACAAAATATGACATCTACTCATTGTCCATCTAATAGAAGTTGATTTTATTTGACATAGATAACAACCTAATTATCAATAGAAGGAAACATACATGATTATAGCTGGTTAGGACATCAATTCTGGGTGTGCTGACATCACAGGTGACATAATAGCATGCAAGAGAAATTTCGGAACCCCATCTCAGTATTTTCTATTTTTGACTTGCCTCATGTGAGCATTAGCTAGCTCACTCTTCTCTTTCTAGCTAGCTACAGAGGAGCTAAGTACGACTTTAACACATTTTTAGAAAGCACATAGACCGTATGGATTTCTCCTAGACTCCACTGGCCACACAATGAACACAAAAAAGAATTATAAAAACTATCTAAACTGCACAAAAGCAGTAGTGCAGTAAGACAAGTAGTCCTAAGAAAACTTAATATACAGTAGTGCAGTAGAGGGGTCGGGACTAAGAACAATTACCTGTTAGAACTTCCGTCGAGCACCTTCTGTGCGTGGCAGAAGAGGGGGCAGCGGCGGGCTGCAGGCCGGCAGTGCTGCTGTAGAGGCAGTGCGGCAACCGCAGGGGAGGAGGAGGGAGGGGAGTGGCCAGGGGGTGGTGATCACCGGTGAGGTAGGTGCAGTGGCCGGCGGGTCGGGGCAGTGGTGATGCTCGCGCGCGGGGGCAGTGGGGAGAGGGAGGGGCGCGTGAGGAGAGGGAAAGGATGGGCGAGGAGAGGGAGGGAGGGGCGCAGTGGTGGTGTTGGGCTCGCCGGAGACCTGCAGTTGCTCGCCGGAGTTAACAGAGAGGGGAGGGGCCGGCGCGCGCGGTGGTTGCTTCTCTCGATCGTGAAAACGACTAAGTGTCGACAGGCGCAGTATTGCTAGAGAGAGGGGAGGGGCGGGGGCCCGCGCGTAAGTGTCACAACGCCAAACAGCGCTGGCAAACAAGTCCCACTGTTCGCCAGCGGTACCTTACCGCTGGCGAACAACATTCTGTTGCCCAGCGCTAGCTGTACCTTACCGCTGGCGAACAAGTATGGATCTTCGCCAGCGGTACTTTTTTTTTGTTTTCTTTATTTGTTTAAATTATTCAAATACATTTCATTTAGAATAATTCAAACACATTACAAATTAATTTCAAACACATTACAAATAATAATGTTTTATTTTGTTTTCCATTATATCCTTTATATTTTATATTATTTTATTTTGTTTTCCATTATTTCCTTTTTGTTTTCTATTGTTTTATTATGTTTTCCATTATTCCCTTTATGTTTTTAATTATTTTATTATGTTTTCCATTGTTCTCTTTATGTTTTCTATTGTTTTGTTCATGTGTTCTATTGTTTTCAATTGTTTTCCTTCATGTTTTATTTTGTTTTCCAATATTTCCTTCTTGTTTTCTCTTTTCACTATTTTGGTTTTAGTTGTTTTCCATTATTTTCCTTCATTTTTCTACTTGTTTCCTTTATGTTTTCTCTTGTTCTCTCTATGTTTTCTATTGTGTTTCTTTATGTGTTCTATTGTTTTTCGTTGTTTCCTTCATGTTTTCTATTTGTTTCCTTTATGTTTCAAATAATATAAGTCCACACATTTGAAATACAGAACAAGGTACATTAAATTTATAATAAGTGCACATCAGACCAGTTGATCCATGCATATAGATAGTTTCGTCGCATACAATTGGCAGACAGATATATACATAGTTTCTCAGTGTTTGATCTTTTTGCCTTTTTTGGTCGCGGTTGCATAATTTAACCCCACATTATGACTTCTTCTTCTGAATGGAAGACCATGCCTAGGTAGCGTTGTTCAGCTTCTTCTTGTTGTGTATGTTGCATGACTATCATCATCATCTTCTTGATCATCGTCAATATTTGGGTCGCCGAACGTGTCGAACTTGTCCTCATCAACGACTCCATCCATTCCGATGATATTTCTTTTCCCTCTCCTCACAACAACACGGCTAGGCCTTGCGGGGTCTGTTATGAAGAAGCATTGGGACACATGCTTAGCCAATACCCATGGCTCATTTTGCGTTGTGACATTCGCGCTTGATGAGGTTCCGGCTTCGGGAATAACCATGGTTGTAAAGTATTGGTCTTCTTTTCTGACGGTCGACAACCTAGCCCATCTGACGCGGAACATAGGCACCTTCTCTCCAGAGTAGTTAAGCTCCCATATCTCCTCGATCCTTCCGTAGTATCTTAACTTTTTGTCACTAGTGTAGGATTCCATCGTTACCCCTGAGTTTTGATAATCGGAAGTTTTGTCTTTCTTCTCTGTGTAGAAAGTGAACCCATTGATATCATATGCTTGAAACGACGCTAGGTTGGGAGCTGGGCCATGTGCCAAGGCGTACAATAGTTTATTTTTCGCACAATCCCTTGGTGGTGTATTAGCGACGATCACATCTTTAAACCAACGCAAGAAAGTGGAGTTATTCTCTCTGATTATTTCTCCTTCGGTCCTCCGCTTGCCTTGTTCACTGTACTTTTTCATAATCGAGCTCTTGTGTTTTTCCACCCAAGTATTGACCATGTCAATGTGTTGGAGAGCTACTAAGTTTGCCATGTTAAAGTCGGTGCGTCGACAAGCATGATCCACATGCACTTCTCTACGTCCATTTTTGTGACCTACTCCATCGAGCTTGCCAATGTGCTTGTTTCTGGGAAGACCAACAGGGTCCTCCATGTCCATATGATTCGTGCAGAAAGAGATGCACTCTTCGCTGAGAAAGACTTGAACGATGCTTCCATCCGGACGGGCTCTGTTGCGAACAAATCCTTTGATGACCCCATTCATCCTTTCAAACGGCATCATGTTATGCAGGAACAACAGCCCGAGATGGATGATATCGTCCACGATATGGACCAACAGATGAACACATATGTCAAAGAATAATGGTGGAAAGTACATCTCAAGCTCGCATAGTATCACGACAATCTCTTCCTGGAGCCTTGAGATCTTCTTCCCCGTGATCGACTTTCGAGATATCACGTCGAAGAAGTTACAGAGGCCAAACAAGGTTTCCCGAACGTGCTTGTCCATTATTCCGCGGATCGCAACCGGAAATATCTGTGTCATCATCACGTAACAGTCATGAGACTTTATCCCGCTAAACTTTTGTTTCTACGCGTCGAGGAATCTGCTTATTAGCCCTGAGTAACCGCTAGGGACTTTGACTCCGAGAAGGCACATCATCAATTTTGTGATCTCGTCCGGACTAAGAGTGAAGCAGGAGGGGGCAGTAATAGTCATTCCTCTTAACCCTTTTAGCCTTGCGACCCTCTGTCTCCTCATCACACGATTGATCGTCGTCGTCATCATCCGGGCGCCCCCCTGAAGATCTACCCTAATACCAAAATATTTCAGGCCGTATCTTGCTTTCACCCCGTCTTTGGTCCTCTCCGGCATGTTGAGCAGCGTGCCAAACAAAATGTCAAACACATTCTTCGTGATATGCATCAGATCAAGGCAGTGAGGAGTATTGAGAATGGGCCAGTATGGCAAATCCCAAAACACCGACCTCGTCTTCCATACATCCAGAAGCGGTTTTGGCGTCTTTTGCTTCTTTCCCGGCTCTAGGCATTCCTTCCAATCATTCAGCAACTTGTATATTTCTTCGCCGCACCTCTTACATGGAGGTCCACGGAGCTCATCTTCACCGTTAAAAAGGTCTCCTCGCCTTCTCCATGGGTCTTTGTTGGGTAGCCACCTTCGATGGCCAACGAAAACGGTTTTCGAAGACCCAGGATCTTTCGGAAGTTGCATAAACGTGGGGTCATCCATGCACCTCACGCAACCGTTATGTCTGTGGCACACCTGGCCCGCCACATATCCGTAGCCGAGTAGGTCGTGAACCGTACAGAGTAAAACAGCTCTCATTGGGAAATATTGTTCACCGAAGGCGTCCCATGTGTTCACCCCTTCCTCGGCCCATAGCGTGTCCATCTCATCTTTAAGCAGCTTCAGGTATAGATTGATGTCGTTGCCTGGTTGTTTCGGCCCTTGAATTAGCATACTCATGTGAATATACTTCCTCTTCATGCACAACCAGGGGGATGTTGTACATCCATACAAACACGGGCCAGGTGCTATGGGTGCTGCTCTGGTTGCCAAACGGATTGAGTCCGTCGGTGCTCACACCCAACCTGATGTTCCTTGCCTCCGCCCCGAACGTTGCATATTCACAGTCAATTGCTTTCCATTGACTTGCATCTGAAGGATGTGTCAGATTTACTTTTTCACTCCGATCTGGATCTTTCAAAACTTTATTCCTCCTTTTCGCGTCCGCGAAATACCGTTGCAGACGGGGAATGAGCGGAAAGTACCACACAACTTTTTGAGGAGCTTTCTTCTTCCCTTTCTTGTATCGAGCGGCGTTGCAAACTGGACAAATGGTTTTGTTTGGGTCTTCTTTCCGATAAATGTAGCAATCGTTGATGCACACATGGTATTTTTCGTGAGGTAAATCAAAGGGGCACACGACTTTCTTGGCCTCGTCGCAACTTTTAGGACAGTTGTTGCCCTCTGGAAGGACATCGTGCCAGTATTGCAGGCTTGCATCGACGCTTATGTCGCTCTATTTGTATCTCGCCTTCATCTGCAGAACATCGAGCGCCACTCTCAGGCGGGACTCTCCCGGACCGCAGCCTGCATACAACGGTGTCTTCGAGTTTATCTCTAGTTGCGCCAGCTTTGATTGCTCTCTAGTAGCAGATATCGAGTTAGTCGTCTTTCTCAAAAGCAGTTCTTTCAGATGAGGGTCACGCACAACTTCCGTTAGGGGTGTCCCTGTGTCCTCGTCTTCTTCCACGTATTGTTCAGCATCTTCTCCATGATCATGTGCGGGGTCATGAGGCTGATCTTGGTCCTGTTGTAGTTCTTGTCGATCGCTGTTATTCTCCTGTTGCACATCATTTCCTGCCACCGCCGCTCCATGGACTTCATCATCTTCATCATCACTTACCCACTGACTGTTATACCCATCCATGAAACCATACATGAGAAGGTGACTGAGCAAGTCTCCGGTAAAGGGATTGAGCAAGCCCCCTAGTTTGCACTTTCGACATGGACATCGTATCTCCTTGCGGCCATTTTGTAACATGTCTTCTGTCGCTTGTCTCAAGTAACTATTCACGACACTTCACTCTTAATGACCACCATTATTTGTTGCATGCACGAGAGCGCGCCAATATAATTAATATTAGAACCAAACATAATATATATATCGATATTCACGAAAAAATCGGCATGACCTTCCTACAAATTGGAGGTTAGAGGAGTGCCAAACTTTGCCGAGACGGAAATGAATCAACATTCCGGCAAAGTGGCAACTCATTTTCATATCCAAAATTTCACTTCATGTCGTATTCACGAAAAAATTCGGCATGACCTTGCTACAAATAGGAGGTTATTAGGGAGTGCCAAACTATGCCGAGACGGAAATGAATCAACATTCCGGCGATAGTTGGCTACTCAATTTCATTCCACAACAAATTGCACACATTTAAAGTCTCCATCACACGACCATATTTGAATCCGGTGAAATTTCACACATATTGCATATCGCGTGTATCCGGAAAAAATTCATATACAAACTCATTTAATTATATATTAGCATTCATCCCACCTCAAATGAATAGATGGCTACACGATGATATCCGGAGAATTTTTGAGCTTTGGAGAGAGAGGGGGGGTGTAATTCTAGATCTAGATGCCTAGGAAGGGAAAAATTTGGGTAGAAATGGTGTTAGGAGGGAGATAAACATATATATACCAACTAAAATAATTTTAGTTGGTTCAAAAGAGAGTACAAGGATGAAGAAATTGGCATAAATTCGAGCTAGAGAGAGAGAGAGAAAGGGACAAGGTGGAGAAGGGAGAGTGGAGAGGGGAAAGTGTGGGGTGGACCAGGCGCCCTGGGCCCACATGTTAGCGCTGGCGAACAGGGGCAGTTGTTCGCCAGCGGTAGTAAAGTTAGCGCTGGCAAACCACGGGCCCTGTTCGACAGCGGTACTTTCATGGAGGGCGGGTGCGCGCGCAGGGGGTCCCACCCCACATCGCTGGCGAACCATCTGGCTTGTTCGCCAGCGGTAGTATCTGTAGCGCTGGCGAACAGGAAATGACGTTCGCCAGCGGTACTAGTGCTGGCTAACCCAAAAACATGTTCGCCGGCGCTAAGCTGGTGTCTATAAGGCTTTCCCTACTGGTGTGCGGTGGAATGGTATATGTTGCCCTCGGCTCAAACGAGAAGTGGTTTTGACTATGCATGTTGAATGTACTACACTGCACTGCTTAAGGTGATCGGGTTTTGCAGAGAATTTTGGTACTGGACGGGTGGTCTTCCCAACCATGCACCTCTACAATTTGTTGTTCATAGAAGCTAAGTATCTCTTCAGGCAAGGTTCATCGGGTAGCGAGTCGAATTAAACTCAAGTTTCTACGACGCCGGCTACACGATCCAGACTGTATATCATAAGAAAATCACGGGATCATTTCAGGTCATCTCAAGTTTCTACTATGTCGGTTGTTTACATCTTGGTAGAGATGGAGCCGAACATCTAAAGAACTATTGTACATCGTTGAGATCATTGGCAACACATATCTTGTCGGATCCAAAATTCTGAAACTCATGCGACTGACATGCACAGTGCTTCACATCCTCATCTCTGTTGTATGATAGAGAGCGACGCTAGAGATCAAACCCTAGCGCCACCAAAGCTCCCGATCAGTGTCCATCTCGCCGTTGCTGTCACCGGCGTCGGTCGCGGCAGCGATAGGCCTCAGTGCGAAAGGTGCATGGGTGGGTGGATGCAGCGGTGGCGATACCCTGTGGCGACGATCGGGCGGCGGAGACATGTGGTTTTGGGGATCCTTCGGAATCTTAGGTCGTGGCCTCTTCGCTGCCCTTCACTGCCCGCCGGAAGATCGTAGCATAGATTGCCTTGGCCTTTTTGGTTGTGGCATGTCGCCAGCCAGAGAGGCGAACCAAGGGCGAGTGGCATGTCCACGCAGGCGGCGCCGAGGTTGGGGCATGGTTCCGCTTTAATAATGGTGGATGTCCTAGGGTTCTTTTTGCGCCAAGATGGTGTTCTGCTTGATGTTGGTCCTCATAGTTCTGGCCGTAAACGAGTTCTAGAAGGCTCTGTTTGGCGATCTCCTTTGGGCGCTTGACATATGTAGATTGCTGAATCGTACTATCGCCATCATGGATATTGTCGGTTCTTGATTTCCATGATGAAGACAGCGGCGGAGAATGTCATGCCGGCTGAGGTCTAGTAACGGTGGACTGAGTCTTCGTGGAAATGAGGACTTTGCTTGGTGTTTCTTGACTTGTAGCAGCGATAGTGGCAATCGGGGGGCGGCGAGAGAGTACATTGTGTCTGTCAGTGGTCTTGTTGGACACATTGTTTTGAGAGTGCGGGTTTTCTTTAAGGTGAAAACCTAAGATCTATAAGGTGAAAACCACGCTTGTGCACTGTTTCCTTCTTGCAGGTGTCGGTTTTGAAGAATTTGGAGTGGTTTGTGTTGCAGCTTTTGATCACTATAGCAGCATCATTTGGTTTTCTTTTGGGCTGTGCATATCCGTAATGTATTTAGGACATACCGTTGTTGTAGACTACAGGTGTAATTGGTATCTTTGCGATATTAATATATTTCCTTTATCCAAAAAAAATCTATTATATGACAGCAACAGTGAACTCTCTGTGACATGACATGGAATGATGGGAAAAGGGATCGTGGTAATAAACATCTCACAACATGCTGCTACATCGAGACTCTTGATAACATTAGAAAAGAGACGAACTATTGGAACCATTCCAGTGCATCCAGTAGATAACCCAGATGGTGTCATACAAAAGATGGGCATACAACAACTCTAAAATGCCAGTACTAATAAAGATAGTCTAACACCTGCTAAACAAAGGAAACATCTAGAGATACCATATGCGTAACTAGATGCTAGCTGGCATGAAGCTCCCATGTTCGGACAAATAGTTGACCTCCTCTCAGGCTGCGTAAAGTGGTTATATTATCACCAGCTTGTCCACAACCTTGAAACTTCCTCACAATTCGCCACCAGCGAAGAAGAGACTTTCCACTGTCTTCGAGTAATTAACAACATATATGCACCGCAATGTTACAATCAACACTGATCTTCAACTGCGGTACTCCTCTTCCTACAGAATCATACAAAAAAAATACAGTAAGGTCACTAAATTTAACATACATGGAATAAAGGCGCAACATAAAAAACATACACTTGAAATGAATGAACGTCCTTGCGGAAGTTCTCAAGTTCCTCTGGATCAAACGAGCCATCAGGAAGCTATTCATAGAGATCAAAGAAATTAGCAAAGCATCTGCCGGGTAGAAAAACCAAGTGGTATGAAGATATACATGACAGTACAACACACCAGCGGACCAAAATCTTCTTCCAGATTTTTGTTTTCAAGAACTTCTGCCAATTTTCCACTTTGAAGAAAACAGTAGACGAAGTAAAGAACATATATACCGCATTCATCCCCATTTTGTTGTGGCACCTGCACATGCACAGTTGGTTATGGAGAAATTAAAAACTCCAGATTCAAAAAAATATGAACGAACACTCGATATTAAACATCATACCTTAGGAAACTCAAGCCGGATTCTGTTTATAAAGTGCACGCTTTCTTCCCGCTCTTCGGTTTCATAAATACCTCAAATGAATCTGGTCTACCAGCAAAGAAAAACTAAAAAACCATGGGATTCCAGGGCTCTTGGCATGATACATTTTTGTCATTTATCACAAGCATAGATATGTATAATGAAAGCCATTCATTTCAACGAACATAGACTACTTCCCGGCTAAATTGCAAGGACTGCTAAATGCCTGGAACCAAAAAGTAGGCCTATTCTACGGTACCTTTTACTAGTCGTAAGAGGTGAGTAGTATGAATTAAAATCTAACCGTTGATTGGGTAGAATTTTAATTAGGAAATCATTTATTGAGGCGCAAATCAAACCAAATAGCCCTATATTTTAGCCTAAAATCATGGTAACTAAATCCTGAATTTTGATTTCACGTTCTATGATGTTTGCTTTAGTCTAGCTGACTAGCTCTCATGAGTTCTATGAACGGCGGACGGCCGGCTGGCAGGGCAGCTTATCGGCAAAAGTTTATAACAACCTAGCTAGATGGATTTACATACGCATGCCGACTGGCCTGCTGGGCAGCACGATTACAAAGTATAAGAACAACCTCGATGAATTTCATGGCCGGCCGAGGGTAGCAGTACGTAGCACCACGGAAAAGATTTAGACCATCCATGACGGACTTCATGTATATATGGTGAAGTAGCCATGACTGCCATTCACGAACCTGTAGTAGGAATTATTACAGTGCCTTCCTTTTTTAACAGGATTTTTGATTTGGTTGTAAATCGGTTTCCAACTATAATCATGCAATATGTTACTATTCCTTTTTAATGAGCCTTCCTTTTTTAAGGAGAGACTAGTATGTTTTATACTAGTCAAGTTTTACGCACTAGTATGATTTAATACAGGCCATTAGATACATAAAAATGGATGGCCTATATTTATTTGAGGGTACCACAGAAGTCCTCAAGTAGTAACTATATTCGTCAAGGGTCAGATGGTTTGTGACATGCTGTAGTAGAAGTTGGATTTGATGGAAGCGTATACTGCTAGTTTTTGTTATCCTCTGGCATCATCTTGTTTCTAGTATTTGGATCATCTACTTGGACCAAACAAATGGCTAGTCACATAACCACTACTATAGAAAAACATATGTATTATCATTCAGATCAGTACTATAATTATATTGGGAGGTTTGGAAGGAAGGGATAAAGGGATCACACCTTCTGATATCTGATTGCAACCTTGCCGGATCTGTTCTATTAAGTGAATCCAGCAGCAGCATGCGTGGTCCTTTCTTTGTATCAGAGCAGTCTGTCTCGTCAAGGTGGCATAAGACAAGGAGGCTCCAGTGTCCCCTGTAATCAGCAAAGTGAATTCTTTCTCTCTTTGGCAATCAAATATGTTCATAAACGAGGTATAAATAAGAATAACCTACCAACAAACAATAGGGACAAATACATATTTTCTTGAAAATATTTTCAGAGACTTCGTCCATTTAAGAATTTTCAATTTCTTTTCTTCACTCGCGTTGACGTAACTGCTAAACCATAATGAATCCAAATATGCATAAGCACTCTTCTTGTCTTCATCTATGTGTTTCCAAAGTTCCCTACATGCACAAATTTGCAGCAGCAAGTAAGTATACAAATTTCTCCAAGACAACCAACTAATCAATATTGGTGGTGGAGGAGGAAAAACAAAGGCAGCACATACTCCATGTATAAATCAAAAATACAGGTATCCAGTTTGTCTTGATTTGTCTCGTCCCTCCTACTAGTAATGCGATTTGAGCCCTTCACTGCCGGCCTGCTACTTGGTCGAGAACGCTTGCTCTTGCACTCTACAAAAGGAAACATAGGAACAACAACTCAAGATACCCACACATGATCTATTAAACACAAATCTCTTGGTAACAAAATGTGATAATTAGTCACACTTAAAGTGGGGTGAGAAGATCCAACTTTCAGAATAAGCAAGCCGTATCACAAGTCTACTATAAGGAAACCGTATGTATCTTAAGTTCATTTCTTGCCTATTCGTTGGTCTGTTGGCTTGGGAAACCATCCGGACAAACCACATTTACTGTGTTAAATCAAAATAAGACGCATGACTAAAAACCGAGCACAAATAACAACCACCAGCTGTATTTACAGAGAGCGTACAATGGATAATAGTTCATGCCTGCATAGGGTCGAGTATTTTCTTCCTCGAATTAAAATGGTAGAACTCTGGTTGATGCATCACAAAAAACAAACCCTTTGCAGCTTCATAAAAGCAACTACCCTTTTCCTTAGGCATTCTCAAGTCGCTCGAAAGGTGAGTTCAATCACCTTTACAACATTCAATTTTAAGAACCCTTATCATGTTCTCAATACTCAACCTGGCTACAACAATGTCTGTTCTGCTGGTCATATGTACAAAGAAATAAAAAATTAAAACAAGAACACTATCAACAGTACAATACTATATTGCATACAGATGGAGTGGTAATGGTGATAAATACTAGAAAAATAATCTAGTACTACTGATCAAGAGCACTATGGGTATTATGTCATAATCTTGTCTAAGCAATTATGTGGCATTCATAACAGGAAAATGAGGAGTATATGGAAAACGGGTAGACTATGATCAGGATGCAAACAGTTTGCCAAGCTAAAAAAACACAATCCGAGTATAAGTTCAACAAACTGCAAACCAATAATCTAACCTCAACTCAGTCATAGGTAAACTGCACAAGGTTACAAATCCAGTGAATGGACACATTAAATATATAGCAGAAATAACCATCTCACCCTGCTAGCAAAACATATGCGAGGATAAATTGATAATTATACCATGGTGGTAGAATGTTCCAGCAAATCTAAGAAAGTGCTAAGCCAATAGCTTCTAATTAACATCTCGAATTAAAACTTTGAAATGAGCAAAGAACAAAGATTTATGCAAACATCCAATTTCACATTTGGACGCTAGCATTTTTAGCAGGTCTTGATTTTTTTTAAAGCAGCTAGCGCAAAACTAGTCACACCGCTGCCTGAGTATAACTAACTAAACTTTAGAATTCTCAATGCTCAAAATGGCATGAGTCAGCAGTCAAGTGACAGCTTAGGCTCTCAATGCTTAAATTACATGCAACTTTGTGTGCTATCACAAACACGGTTCAATTAGAGTGTTCTACATGGCTGTGGCTTCCAATTTAGACAGCACCTATGCACTGGTAAACTCCTAAGGCCTGCGCAATGGCGAACCAAATAGGGGCTGGGTCTGCCAGCCGCTCAGAACCTTGGTGAACAATGTTAACTACTCCCTCGTTCACTTTTATAAGCCACACTACTTAGCATTTCAAATTTGACCACATATATAGTAAAATGAGTGAATCTATGTACAAAATGAGTCTAGATTCACTCATTTTAAAATGTATGTGGCTAAAATTAAAATGTCTTATAAAAGTGAATGGAGGGAGTAGTAGGAAAACCCAAACATTTATACTCCTTGAGTATAAGGAAAATATGCATAAAAAAACATCCTCGACACACTACAATTTTCCTGTGCAAGAACCAGCTGAACCAATCAAGCCTTGCAATATCGCATCCTTCTAGGAAAAGAACCGCCATATCCCAGCATTGCCTTCAGTACGCCCCCGAACTAATGCAAAGGGGCTAAACCCTCACAGGAGAAGGAGCAGCAAAACGGCACCATTGACCATCCTCGCAGTCGCAGCAAGCATGGCATCAAACATACCCAGGAATCAGAAGAACAACCCTATAATCGGGGAGAGGAAA
The DNA here is from genome assembly GCA_028641055.1 of Alopecurus myosuroides. NCBI lineage: Eukaryota > Viridiplantae > Streptophyta > Magnoliopsida > Poales > Poaceae > Alopecurus > Alopecurus myosuroides. The sequence continues at coordinate 294,042,445 of CM054057.1, read as the reverse complement.
GGGAGGAGGGATTTATTGGGGGGGGGGGGGGTGCTCACCATCCTCGCCGTCGAGGTCGATGGGCGCGTTGCTCTGGCAGTGCCTGCGGCGGGGCATGGCGACGACGGCGAACTGTGCAGAGCGGCGACCGACTCCTAGGGTTTGGTTCGATGGAATCCGGCTCCGGCGGGTGGGTGAATACGCAGCTCAAAGTCGGCAAGTGGTGCGAGAAGTGAGAAAATTGTACACAACGCGGTGCCAAAGTTGCATAGAACACAAGTTCATACAAAAACTTGCAAAGTGATCAAACTCATACTCCCTCACTTCTATTTATTTAAATATGGATGTGTCTATAGATTAAAACATGTCTAGATACATCCATAGTTAGACAAATGAAAGTCATCTAATATAGAACGGAGGGAGTACATGAACTTGCCGGTTGGGAGCAAAGAGGTATACACGTCACACGTGGTTGCCTTGCTGCTCGGACAGGCAATGTAAAAGAAATCCCCTTGAAGTCTTGCGCATCACACTGATAGGTCCCAAGAAATTCCCCAATCTCTCTTGCGATCTAGAAACCCTAGACGATGGTGCCGCAACGAGGTGCACGGCGGCACTGCATGAGTTGCACGGCGACAATGTCGTGGTCCACTAGTTCTTCCGCTCCTGGGTTCCGTCGGGCCAGCGGGAGAAGGGATGGGGCCGCGAGGTCGTTTGTCCCGTACTGCGAGGGCGCCATGTCCTACTAGTCGACGAAGTACTACCTGTGCGTTCCGCGCCTGAAAGCGCCAAGATGGATCTCCTGTAGCAAGATGAACCCTGGCAGGAGCTATTATGCTTGCGTTGATGCAATGGTGAGCCTCTCTTCTCTGCGCTGCTCTATTTTCTTTGCTCCGCATTTCTTCTCAGCTCTGCTCTATAATGCCTTAGTTCATTTGCTTTGAACTTCAATTGGAACAACCCGGTGGATGCGGATATGTGGAGTGGCATGATCGTGAACTGCCAAAGTTGTTCAGTGATCTTATTGGAGACTTGTGTGATGAAATTTGGAGGCTGAAAGGTCAAGGAATTGTCGCTGGGAATGAAGAATTCAGTGTTGTTGCAATTTCCCTAGCACTAATCTTAGCACAAACACAACAAACAGAAGAACCACACTCATTTTCCCCCCTTTAGTGCATGTATCTCTACATTGCAACATATTTTTTATTATGAGCTTATGGGTCTTTTCAATGAATAATGTTGAACATGCAGATTTTACAATCAAAGATAAATTTCGAAACTACACTAAATTTGCCAAATTGTGGGTACCCCACCTGTAAGTCAAATTGGATGGTAACCGCCCCCATGCACCCTCTCCCCCATTATAGTCTCTTAACTCCTCCCTACCACATTACTATCCCTACCCACTCACTCACTCCTCAATCTATGCATGTTCACTGCCTCTTACCGGTGAAACCATGAGTTGACGGGCGGATTGTAACATCCCAAGTATGAAAATCATCCCCTTAGAATGGTTGTTGCATGTTTATTAAAGTACTGCATCATGTCATCATATTGTTTCCATGTTGGTTGCATTTGTTTCTTAATTGTTGCAATTGTTTTCCACTGTTTTCACAACTCAAATTCAAACCTTATTCAAACAATGGTTTCATACTTGCTCTGTTACAACATTTTGAATAAAAATCACAAATAATAACAACCAATTGGTTTCATGTTTTTCCATAGTGATCACTTGTGAAGATGATGGTTTTAAATCAATTATTTATGTTCCAAACACATTTAAAAATTCAAATCCAAGCACCCAAAACAGAACCATTTTGAAATTATGTGGATACCAAAGAAAATCAACTCAAATTGTCTAACTACCATAGGGGTTACCCTATTTTAGATGTTGGTTTTATTAATGAGTATTAATATTAACAATTTCACCCAAATTTGGTTTAAATTTTAAAAAGCAATCAAACATTTAAACTTTTGAAAATAAAAGTTGCCAACTGTTAGTAATTGGCCTAAGGAGCTTCCCTAATTTTTCTCAAATTTTTCACTAACCAAAAACCCATCTTTTTCTTCCCAATTCTTTTTCAGCAAAAAAAAAAACAGGGAGAAAGAAAATTAAAATTCAATTTGGCGCCAAGGAGAAACGGGCTGCGCCCAGCCCGTTACCTCGTTTCCCTTCCGCACGCGGCCCAGCCTGAAACTTAACGCAAATAACGATTCGTTTTTTTTTTACTCGATCTATTCCTCGTCTTCAAGCAGTACGGCGCCCATCGGAGGCCTCCACGGCAGCACGGCGGCCACCCGACGGCCAGGAGGCACTCCCAGGGGCTATAAAACAGCCCTAGGGCCACGCCGTCAAACCCTAGCCCCCTAGGTTCCATCTCTCCCTCTTCTCCGCCGCCGTCTGCCCCTCTCCCGGTCGCCTCCCTCTCTGCTTCCCCTCGCCGGAGTTTCCTCGCCTGAACCGATGTCGCGCGCCACCTCAGTAGCCACCCTCTCCCCTCACTGAGCACGGGAACCAAAACCCCGCTAACCCCTCTCGCGGTTGGACACCTCCAGGAGCACGGTGACCGCGCGGATCTCCCCCGCCATCCTCGACCACGCCGCGGACGCCGCCGTCGTCAGCAGCTCTCTGCAACCGCGACGAACTCCCGGTGAGCCCCGTGATGTACCATCCCCTCTCGTTCCTCTGTTGCGCCACCACAAGTCCGTGCACGTCCACCGCGTCCAACCACCCCCTCTGCAGCGAGCACGGCCGCTGTTTTCCCCACCGGCGAGCCCCGATGTCTGACGAAGATTCAGGTTCAGCGCGTCAGCAAAATTCAGATAGCCAAATCTGAAGCTCTTCCTCCCTGCCTTCCCGTTACTGACAAAAAACGCGCAGTATCGCATCTGGTTCAGAGCACGCACACGCTTGCGAGCGGTCGTGGGTTCGAGTCCCCGCCTCGCCTTTCTTTTGGGATTTTCTCCCCGCGCAGGAGGCCCACCAGCCAGTGACCTCCACTGCCACGCGTGCGCGCGCGCGGCACGCTGGCCACGGGTCCACTGGACAGTGGCTGTGGTTAGGGTACCCCTCGGTACCAAAAGTTTCTGCGAGTTTCTGTTTATTCCAAATCAATTTAAATAACAGATTTAAACCTAAAACTTCAAACTTTAATAACTTTTATTCTGTAATTCCAATAAATAAAAGTTGTATATGTTTTCTGATCCAAATCAAATGATCTTTCCAAATAATCCAATTGTGTACTGTTTTGAACTTTCAAATTGCAATTCAAATTTAAATTCAAATCATTCAATTGTATTTTGCCAAAATTCATAAGTAATTCATAATAAATCCAAATCATGCAAATAAAATATGTTTTCAATGCTATTTCAAATAACCTATTCAAATATAAATTTTGTTTCATGGTTTGAATAATTTAAATTGCCTAAATAATTTAATACTTGTTTAATTCATTTAAATTTGATAAAATCATAACTTGCTCAAAATAAAATAATTTTAAACATGCAAAATATGTTTTCAAACCATCAAAGTGTGAACTTTTCAAATATGAGTTTGAAATTATGTTTTGAACAAATAAAAATACAATTAAATTCAAACTTGTTTTAATTTCATTTAAAACTTGTTTAATATTGTTTAATTCATAATTAAATTATCCTAATTCCAATTTCAATATTTGAAACATGTAATCCAACTAAAATTTGATGTTCTTTTCAAATATAAACTGTGTTATTTGTTTTGAACAATTTAAATGGTTGAAAACAACAACTACTTGTGTGTCACCTTTAAGGCACCCAAAATTCCCTAAAATTAATAATAAAATTCTAAATTGCTACACCCTATTTTAAATTGGTTCTAATGTTGTTATTTTGCTATTTTCCTTTTGCATGCATCATAATAAACCACTAGCACCTGTTGATTAGCTGGAAAACAAATAATCTAACCAAAATCCATGGGCTTTTCATATGCAACTCAAAATTGCATATGGGTCCATTTAAATTGTGTTATCATGTTATCTAGTTTATTTTGACGCATCTATTAACTTGTCATGCATCATCTTTGATTGTGCACTATGCCATGATAATGATTGTTTATATTTCTGCCTTGTTTGTTTGCTTCTTCTTGGATAGACGACGACGTTGATACCGACGACCTTTACGACACCCCTTCTGAGGATCTAGCTCAGTACCCGGCTACTGGGTTTGCAGGCAAGTTATCACTCACATGAACCATTGCGTTCCTTTCAACATTGGTTACCGATACTTTCCGTTGTTCTTTTCTGCTAGCCATAGTGGTAGTTGTTTCTGTTACGAACCTATCACATGATACCCTAAACCCTGATATTGCCACACCTCCAGTCCTAAAACCCCGTTGCTTGGGCCCGTGTCTTACTAGCATGCTTAGGGTTGTTTTGCTCGAGTCTGTTATCCGTTACTTTCTGTTATTATATCTGTTATATTCTGGGGCTCGATGTTAAACAACAATTTGTTAAGTTGAGGTAATAATAACTTGCTGTTAAGGCACCGGCAGGAGGCCCGGCGTGGTTTTGAGGCCTGCTAGTGTCGACCCTAATAGGAAAAGGGTCTTGTCTACTGATCCATGATGAGCGCACTACCCGCATGTGGGAAGCGTGTATGGGCGCCCCCCTCAATTTGACTCGATCCGCATCTCGTCCAAATCACCACCCTTAGTTCGGGCTTTCCATTTGATGAACGCATATGCAGGTACGAACCCGAGGCCAGGGTGGAACTTTTGTAGTCGGCATTTAGGGCGGCGTGGTCTTCCAGTGCTATGAGGGTCCTCCTTTTCTTCGGGGGGCTCGATTAGCCGCGCACGCACAGCACGTGGTGCTTTGGGCTTGATGCGAAGAAGAGTTGAGTTGTGTTGAGTGCCCCGCTTGGTGGAAGGGCCTTTCCATCTGGCGGGTTATTCATACGTGTACGGCCAAATTGGTGCAACCCTGCAGGGATAAATCTTCTCGAGAAGCCGTGTTTTCCGCGGTTATGGTTGACTTGGTGAAAGTACTGGCTAACAAGTACTCAGAACAACTTACACCTAACTAATGATAACTTGACTAGTAATAGGCTTATTGACACAACAACTTGATCCATCATTAATCCAACTGTGTGAGTTATCCTCGGATTGCTTCTTTGGATAAGGGGCGAGGTCCAGGATGGGTTTGATTGGTGGTTAGTCGTAGTTGGTTACGATACACTATCTTATCTCTTTCTGTTACACCGGAAGTTGTAGTATGTGCTGTAGATGGTTAGTGCAGCCAGTTGCAGCATCTTTCATACCCCTTTTTCTTCCGTTGATCCCAAGGCATCTGTGCTTGGTGTTGACGGGCTACACTTTGGTGAACTGTGAGTCTTGCTTGCCAGTACATTGTTGTACTGACCCCGTTGGGGCTGTGGTTTACGCAGACTACGACTACGGCTACGATGACCACCAGGATGGCTACTTCGTGGAGTTTGACGAGACTGCAGACGAGTAGATAGCTGGACTAGGGATGGATCCAGGACCTACGTGGATGGGCTTCGTCTTCTTTATTTACCCGGCTTCTTAAGCCTCTTTGGATTTGTCTGTACTCAGACCCCCTTTGAATGCTTCCGCTGAGTTGTAATGATATTGTGTTGGGACATGTGTCCTCTGGATGATTGTAATTGCTATTCTCTGCCCTAGTGAGGGCCATTTGCAACTTGTTTCAATCTTTTGTGTCTTAGAGGCATGTTGTGTTATCCTTTTGTTCAAAACCGTTGACGTACCATGTGTGTATGGTATGAAGTACGTCAATGGTAGTATCCTGATTTCTACGGGATAGTTTACATCGACGGTGAACAGTAACGGTTGGTTGTCGCACATAAGTGCTGGCCTACCCGTAAGGGGACGCGGGAGCCGTTAAGCCCCGTAATCCAACCAAAATACTGTTCAGTTCGTACGGTGAGTATCCTCTAGAAGTCCGGGTGCGACAAATGGTATCAGAGCCTGTCTGCCTGTAGGATCCCTTTTACTGGTCGCAGTTGAGTCTAGAAACTATTTTGTAGCTATATAGGAAAAATGAAGCGTGAGAGTAGGAATTCTGCCATTTTTCTTCTTTCCCCACCCACCCACCCTTTTCTGGTAAGGAAGTGCAACGTTGTTTTCTCTTCTCACCTAAACTTTCAAGTTAGGATTTCACGTGTTTTGGGTTCTCCGTAGTACCTCAGGACTTTTGGTCTCGTTTTCCCGATGTTGCTTCGATATCCTGTTCTTCTAAAGAACCTTTCGTCCGTTGAAACCTTGCTGTTGTTTTCCACTTCATTTCTTCTACCGGAGTCTAATCAAAACCTCCCAAATCATCTGCAGATGGATCTCAGGTTCTTCCCACAGGTGGTTCGGATGACTCGCTGTGAGAGCACCGCCGGTTATCCGGAGATGCTGAGAGACATGGTGACTTATCTGGGGTTCCATTGGGCACCAGAGTACCAGGTCTACGAGCAGCAGCGAGAGTTTGACCAGACCTACTACCAGGCTATCGTCTACATTCTGTCAGATGATGGCAGGAGCGTTGTCCACCGCTACGAGGCAGTAGGTTCCACAGTGGATATGGCCGTGCAGCAGGCAGCTTACGTGAGTCTCACCGTCCTCCGTGCTGACTACTGGGGGTTTGACGATTCTATCTATCGCCACATCCCCCGTGGTTACATCACGTCGGCGGGAGTTCACTTCACTCTCCACGGCAACCTGGATACCTACGAGTCTGATAGCTCCAGGCTGCACACCACTGCTCAGTTTGTGAGGCACAGTGACGCAGTTGCTTCCACACTGTCTCAGGAGTTGGCTTCAGTCAGGGAGCAGCTCCACCTTGCTCTCACTCGTCTGGCGACGTACACCACAGACTTCGTTCGAGACGAGCGCTTTGCACGTTTCACTCAGCCAGCTGGTCTTCCGTTGCCAGATGCTGGAGGTTACGAGCCGATCAGAGGTCCACTTCTCGACCTTAGTCCTGGTTACACTGGGATTCCCCGCTTTGGAGCACAGGGAGACGACGCTTTCTACTTCACCACACCGAGAGTTGCTCTCGGGGCAGTCCCGCTCTACGTGGATCGTCGTCATACCTACTTCCGGGGGATTCCTCCGCACCGTATCTCTCGTCGTACTACTCGCCGCCGTCCTGCGTGATGAGCATGGGAGTACCGATGTATCCATTCATAGCTATGTTTAGTTATCCTTGTATTTCGAACCATGTATTGGTGTGTTGGATATTCTGATGTATTGGAACATGTGATGATGTACCTGTTGGTTATCTATTCATGCGTCGGAATAATCTCTCTTTCGGTTACCAAGTCTATCCTTTGCTGTTATTATGCTAAAATGCATTTCTGTTCAGGATGCCTCCAACCAGGAACTCCCCGCCTGAACCACCTCCGCTCACGGAGCTGTTGACTCAGATGACTCAGGTCGTGGCTCAGATGGCCCAGATCCAGGCTAACCAGCACAACCACCAGAATGCTCCGCGAGTCAGCATCAAGGAGTTTCTGAGCATGGGGCCGAGAGCTTTCGTGGCAACACGTGAGCTTCTGGATGCTGATGACTGGATCAGGGAGATGAACAGGGCTCTGGAGATTGCTCATGTTGCTGAGGAAGATAAGGTCAAGTATGCCACCTACCTACTGAAGGGTCAGGCAGCTACCTGGTGGGAGAACTACCAGACCATGAGAGCTGGCTATCCTATCACCTGGGGCTGTTTCAAGGATGCCTTCCTGAAGCACCACATCCCAGATGGTCTCATGGAAAGGATGCGTGAGGAATTCTGCTCTCTCAAACAGGGCAAGCTGGACGTCCTCGGCTACCAGAACGAGTTCAATCGTCTCGCTCGATACGCTGGTGACGAGGTGTCCACTGAAGCCAAGAAGATGGCAAGGTTCCGCCGAGGTTTTAACCCGGAACTGAAGTACGCTCTCACCAACATCAAGTGCAAGGACTTCGTGGAGCTCGTGAACACCGCGCTCAATGAGGAGAATGGGCGCAAGGCGTTCGAGGAGTCGCGCAAGCACTCGCGTGAGGGTGGTTCCTCCTCCAACATGACCACCCCTCCGCAGAAGCGCCGCATCTGGGTGCCAAACAGTGCTGTCACTAGGGCTCAAAATGCCCAAGCTTCTCCAGGCTTTGGTCCCCGCCCACCCAACCCATCTCAGATGCAGGGTCAGAGGTTTCCAATGGGGCAGCCAAGGCCAGCTCCTCCTCGTGTCGTCACTTGCTTCAAGTGCAAGGAGACTGGACACTACGCTGATAAGTGCACTCAGAGGCAGCTACCTCCACCACCTCCTCGCCCCAACACCAACCAGGCAATGGTTCGTGCTCCCCCGGCTAAAGCCTTCAACTCCAACAACAGGCCTGTCGGGAGGACCGCGAGGGTGAATCATATCAAGGCCGACAAAGCTGAGGAGGCTGCTGACGTCGTTCTCGGTACATTCCCCGTAAACTCTAACCCAGCTAAAGTGTTGTTTGATACCGGAGCATCGCATTCGTTCGTGTCAAAGATCTTTGCTACAGCAGTTAAGCTACCTTTTGTTGGTTTGGGTTCCCCGCTAGTAGTAAACTCCCCTGGAGCAACTATGCAAACTTCCAAGATCAGTCACGAGAATCAGATCTTAATTGGAGGCCACATATTCCTTGCTTCCCTCATTCTGCTTGGCAATTCTGACATTGATGTCATCCTTGGCATGGATTGGTTGAAGGCCAATAATGCTACGATTGATTGTGCTAAGAAGTCAATAACTCTGTTCCACCCTTCCGGCCAGATAGTCTATTCTCCAAGTGAATCAAGTTCTGTTCAGTTGTACACCCTGGATGCTAAACCTCTACCTCTGCTTGAAAATGTTCCGGTGGTTTGTGAATTCCCTGACGTCTTTCTAGAAGAGTTGCCAGGGATGCCTCCGGACAGAGCAGTTGAGTTCGTGATCGAGCTTGAACCAGGTACTGCACCAATCTCTAAGCATCCATACAAGATAGCTCCTCCTGAACTGAAATTGTTGAAGGAGCAAATCGATATGTACATGGAGAAAGGTTACATTCAGCCTAGTTCCTCCGCTTGGGGTTGCCCAACTCTGTTTGTTGCCAAGAAGGATCAAACAAAAAGACTCGTGGTTGACTATCGTCCTCTCAACGAGAAAACCATCAAGAACAAGTACCCAATTCCTCGTATCGATGATCTTTTTGATCAACTTGCTGGAGCCTCAATATTCTCAAAGTTGGACTTGAGGATGGGTTACCATCAGATAAAGATCAGGAAGGAAGATATTCCAAAAACAGCTTTCACCACTCGGTACGGTCTATATGAATACACCGTCATGTCCTTTGGTCTCACCAATGCACCGGCAACCTTCTCAAGACTCATGAATTCTGTCTTCCATGAATACCTCGACAAGTTTGTTGTGGTATATCTTGATGATATTCTGGTCTACTCAAAATCGGAGGAAGAGCATGGAGAACACCTTCGTCTCACTCTCATGAAACTACGCGAGCATCGTCTGTATGCCAAGTTCTCCAAATGTGAGTTCTGGATTCCAGAAGTTGCTTACCTTGGTCATGTCATCTCCGCCAAGGGCATAGCCATTGATCCAGAAAAGGTTAAAGCAATTGTTGATTGGAAACCTCCTAAGACGTTGAAGCAAGTCAGAAGTTTTCTTGGCTTGGCTAGCTATTGCCGTCGTTTCGTCCAAAACTTTTCCAAGATTGCCAAACCTCTCACTGATCTCACAAAGAAGGACAAGAAGTTCGTTTGGACTCCACAGTGTGATGAGAGTTTCAATCTCCTCAAGACTAAACTCACTTCCACCCCAGTTCTGGTTGGCCCAGATACTACCAAACCTTTCCAGATATTCTGTGATGCATCTCTCCAAGGCCTAGGAGCAGTTCTTATGCAAGAACGTCAAGTTGTGGCTTATGCTTCACGTCAGTTGAACCCACATGAGCAAAACTATCCCACTCATGATCTTGAACTTGCAGCAGTTGTGTTTGCCCTCAAGAAATGGAGACAATACTTGTTGGGTAACAAAACTGAAATCTTTTCCGATCACAAGAGTCTGAAATACATCTTCACTCAACCAGATCTAAACCTCAGGCAAAGGAGATGGATTGAAAAGATTAAAGACTTTGATCTCACCATTTCTTACACTCCAGGCAAGGCTAATGTTATGGCCGATGCTCTCAGTCGCAAGTCCTATTGCAATAATCTCATGATCATGGAAAGCCAACCTCCACTGAATTCCAGAAGCTGAACCTTGGTCTTGTTCCTCAAGGCTACCTTGCTAGCTTGACAGCCAGTCCAACTCTCGAGGACAAGATTCGTTCTGAACAACTTCGTGATATTGAAATCAAGAAGATGGTTGAGCACATCAAGGAAGGCAAGGAGAAATTCAAGTCCTTCTCAGTTGATGATAAAGGAACTGTGTTCTTTGAAGGACGCATAGCAGTTCCTCAAGTTCAAAGTCTAAAAGATATCATTCTCAAGGAGGCTCATGAAACTCCTCTCTCCATCCACCCTGGAAGTACAAAGATGTACCAGGATCTTAAGACTCTGTATTGGTGGCCTGGCATGAAACGTGAAATTGCTCAATACGTTTCTGAATGCGACGTTTGTCAACGTGTTAAGGCAGTCCATCAGAAAACAGCAGGTCTACTCCAACCTCTGAAAATTCCTGAGTAGAAGTGGGACATGATTGAAATGGACTTCGTTACTGGGTTTCCAAAGTCCAAAAAGGGAAACGATGCAATCTTCGTTGTTATTGATCCTCTCACTAAAGTAGCTCACTTCTTTGCTGTCAAGGAAACTATCTCAGCTAGCCAGTTAGCAGAGCTCTACACAGCAAAGGTTGTTCCTCTTCATGGTGTCCCATTGGAAATAAGCTCAGACCGTGGAAGCATCTTCACTTCTCATTTCTGGAAAAGCTTTCAAGAAGCATTGGGCACCAAACTTCTGTTCAGCACAGCTTATCACCCTCAGTCTCAGGGGCAAGTCGAAAGAGTCAATCAGATTCTCGAGGATATGCTCAGAGCATGTGGTCTCTCCTTTGGCATGAAATGGGAGGATTGCCTTCCATATGCTGAATTCTCCTACAACAACAGCTACCAGGCAAGCCTAGGCATGGCACCATTTGAGGCACTGTATGGTCGCAGATGCAGGAGTCCAATCAATTGGTCTGGAGCTGGTGAACGTTCACTCTTAGGCCCTGACATTGTTAAGGAAGCCGAGGAGAAAGTTCGTATCATTCGTGACAATCTCAGGATTGCTCAGTCTCGTCAGAAGAGCTACTATGACAGCAAGCACAGAGATATGACCTATGCTCCTGGTGACAAGGCATATCTCCGTGTAACTCCCCTCAGAGGCACTCATCGTTTCGGTGTGAAAGGAAAGCTTGCACCAAGATACATTGGTCCTTTCAACATTCTCTCAAGGCGTGCAGAAAATGCTTATCGTCTTGAACTTCCAGAAAAGCTATCCAAAGTGCACGATGTGTTCCACGTGTCACAGCTCAAGAAGTGTTTCAAAGATCCAGATCGTGCAGTTGATCATGATTCTATCGAACTGCAAGATGATCTCTCTTATGAGGAGCACCCTATTCGTATTCTCGATGAGACCGAGCGTAAGACTCGCAACAAGAGCACCAAGTTCTTGAAGGTGCAGTGGTCGCATCATTCCGATAAAGAGGCAACGTGGGAGACCGAAGAGGATCTTCGCAAGAAGTATCCGGACCTTTTCCTTTCTCAGTAGGAATCTCGGGGCGCGATTCCTTCAAGGGGGGCGTTTTGTAACATCCCAATTATGAAAATCATCCCCTTAGAATGGTTGTTGCATGTTTATTAAAGTACTGCATCATGTCATCATATTGTTTCCATGTTGGTTGCATTTGTTTCTTTATTGTTGCAATTGTTTTCCACTGTTTTCACAACTCAAATTCAAACCTTATTCAAACAATGGTTTCATACTTGCTCTGTTACAACATTTTGAATAAAAATCACAAATAATAACAACCAATTGGTTTCATGTTTTTCCATAGTGATCACTTGTGAAGATGATGGTTTTAAATCAATTATTTATGTTCCAAACACATTTAAAAATTCAAATCCAAGCACCAAAAACAGAACCATTTTGAAATTATGTGGATACCAAAGAAAATCAACTCAAATTGTCTAACTACCATAGGGGTTACCCTATTTTAGATGTTGGTTTTATTAATGAGTATTAATATTAACAATTTCACCCAAATTTGGTTTAAATTTTAAAAAGCAATCAAACATTTAAACTTTTGAAAATAAAAGTTGCCAAGTGTTAGTAATTGGCCTAAGGAGCTTCCCTAATTTTTCTCAAATTTTTCACTAACCAAAAACCCATCTTTTTCTTCCCAATTCTTTTTCAGCAAAAAAAACAGGGAGAAAGAAAATTAAAATTCAATTTGGCGCCAAGGAGAAACGGGCTGCGCCCAGCCCGTTACCTCGTTTCCCTTCCGCGCGCGGCCCAGCCCGAAACTTAACGCAAATAACGATTCGTTTTTTTTACTCGATCTATTCCTCGTCTTCAAGCAGTACGGCGCCCATCGGAGGCCTCCATGGCAGCACGGCGGCCACCCGACGGCCAGGAGGCACTCCCGGGGGCTATAAAACAGCCCTAGGGCCGCGCCGTCAAAACCTAGCCCCCTAGGTTCCATCTCTCCCTCTTCTCCGCCGCCGTCTGCCCCTCTCCCGGCCGCCTCCCTCTCTGCTTCCCCTCGCCGGAGTTTCCTCGCCTGAACCCATGTCGCGCGCCACCTCAGTAGCCACCCTCTCCCCTCGCTGAGCACGGGAACCAAAACCCCGCTAACCCCTCTCGCGGTTGGACACCTCCAGGAGCACGGTGACCGCGTGGATCTCCCCCGCCATCCTCGACCACGCCGCGGACGCCGCCGTCGTCAGCAGCTCTCTGCAACCGCGACGAACTCCCGGTGAGCCCCGTGATGTACCATCCCCTCTCGTTCCTCTATTGCGCCACCACAAGTCCGTGCACGTCCACCGCGTCCAACCACCCCCTCTGCAGCGAGCACGGCCGCTGTTTTCCCCGCCGGCGAGCCCCGATGTCTGACGAAGATTCAGGTTCAGCGCGTCAGCAAAATTCAGATAGCCCAAGTCTGAAGCTCTTCCTCCCTCACTTCCCGTTACTGACAACAAACGCGCAGTAGCGCATCCGGTTCAGAGCACGCACACGCTTGCGAGCGGTCGTGGGTTCGAGTCCCCGCCTCGCCTTTCTTTTGGGATTTTCTCCCCGAGCAGATGGCCCACCAGTCAGCGGCTCCCTCTGCCACGCGTGCGCGCGCGCGCGCCACGCTGGCCACGGGTCCACTGGACAGTGGCTAGGGGTAGAGAGCCGCGTGGTAACAAAAGTTCCTGCGCTTTTCTGTTAATTCCCAAATCAATTTAAATAACAGATTTAAAACTTAAACTTTAAACTTTAATAACTTTTAATCTATAAGTCCAATAAATACAAGTTTTATATGTTTTATGATCCAAATCAAATAACCTTTCCAAATAATCTATTTGTGTACTGTTTTGAACTTTCAAATTGCAATTCAAATTTAAATTCAAATCATTCAATTGAATTTTGCCAAAATTCATAAGTAATTCATAATAAATCCAAATCATGCAAATGAAATATGTTTTCAAGGCCATTTTGAATAACCTTTTCAAATATAATTTTTGTTTTCTGGTTTGAATAATTTAAATTGCCTAAATAATTTAATACTTGTTTAATTCATTTAAATTTGATAAAATCATAACTTGCTCAAAATAAAATAATTTTAAACATGCAAAATATGTTTTCAAATCATCAAAGTGTGAACTTTTCAAATATGAGTTTGAAATTATATTTTGAACAAATAAAAATACAATTAAATTCAAACTTGTTTTAATTTCATTTAAAACTTGTTTAATATTGTTTAATTCATAATTAAATTATCCTAATTCCAATTTCAATATTTGAAACATGTAATCCAACTAAAATTTGATGTTCTTTTCAAATATAAACTGTGTTATTTGTTTTGAACAATTTAAATGGTTGAAAACAACAACTACTTGTGTGTCACCTTTAAGGCACCCAAAATTCCCTAAAATTAATAATAAAATTCTAAATTGCTACACCCTATTTTAAATTGGTTCTAATGTTGTTATTTTGCTATTTTCCTTTTGCATGCATCATACTAAACCACTAGCACCTGTTGATTAGCTGGAAAACAAATAATCTAACCAAAATCCATGGGCTTTTCATATGCAACTTAAAATTGCATATGGGTCCATTTAAATTGTGTTATCATGTTATCTAGTTTATTTTGATGCATCTATTAACTTGTCATGCATCATATTTGATTGTGCACTATGCCATGATAATGATTGTTTATATTTCTGCCTTGTTTGTTTGCTTCTTCTCGGATAGACGACGACGTTGATACCGACGACCTTTACGACACCCCTTCTGAGGATCTAGCTCAGTACCCGGCTACTGGGTTTGCAGGCAAGTTATCACTCACATGAACCATTGCGTTCCTTTCAACATTGGTTACCGATACTTTCCGTTGTTCTTTTCTGCTAGCCATAGTGGTAGTTGTTTCTGTTACGAACCTATCACATGATACCCTAAACCCTGATATTGCCACACCTCCAGTCCTAAAACCCCGTTGCTTGGGCCCGTGTCTTACTAGCATGCTTAGGGTTGTTTTGCTCGAGTCTGTTATCCGTTACTTTCTGTTATTATATCTGTTATATTCTGGGGCTCGATGTTAAACAACAATTTGTTAAGTTGAGGTAATAATAACTTGCTGTTAAGGCACCGGCAGGAGGCCCGGCGTGGTTTTGAGGCCTGCTAGTGTCAACCCTAATAGGAAAAGGGTCTTGTCTACTGATCCATGATGAGCGCACTACCCGCATGTGGGAAGCGTGTATGGGCGCCCCCCTCAATTTGACTCGATCCGCATCTCGTCCAAATCACCACCCTTAGTTTGGGCTTTCCATTTGATGCACGCATATGCAGGTACGAACCCGAGGCCAGGGTGGAACTTTTGTAGTCGGCATTTAGGGCGGCGTGGTCTTCCAGTGCTATGAGGGTCCTCCTTTTCTTCGGGGGGCTCGATTAGCCGCGCACGCACAGCACGTGGTGCTTTGGGCTTGATGCGAAGAAGAGTTGAGTTGTGTTGAGTGCCCCGCTTGGTGGAAGGGCCTTTCCATCTGGCGGGTTATTCATACGTGTACGGCCAAATTGGTGCAACCCTGCAGGGATAAATCTTCTCGAGAAGCCGTGTTTTCCGCGGTTATGGTTGACTTGGTGAAAGTACTGGCTAACAAGTACTCAGAACAACTTACACCTAACTAATGATAACTTGACTAGTAATAGGCTTATTGACACAACAACTTGATCCATCATTAATCCAACTGTGTGAGTTATCCTCGGATTGCTTCTTTGGATAAGGGGCGAGGTCCAGGATGGGTTTGATTGGTGGTTAGTCGTAGTTGGTTACGATACGCTATCTTATCTCTTTCTGTTACACCGGAAGTTGTAGTATGTGCTGTAGATGGTTAGTGCAGCCAGTTGCAGCATCTTTCATACCCTTTTTCTTCCGTTGATCCCAAGGCATCTGTGCTTGGTGTTGACGGGCTACACTTTGGTGAACTGTGAGTCTTGCTTGCCAGTACGTTGTTGTACTGACCCCGTTGGGGCTGTGGTTTACGCAGACTACGACTACGGCTACGATGACCACCAGGATGGCTACTTCGTGGAGTTTGACGAGACTGCAGACGAGTAGATAGCTGGACCAGGGCTGGATCCAGGACCTACGTGGATGGGCTTCGTCTTCTTTATTTACCCGGCTTCTTAAGCCTCTTTGGATTTGTCTGTACTCAGACCCCCTTTGAATGCTTCCGCTGAGTTGTAATGATATTGTGTTGGGACATGTGTCCTCTGGATGATTGTAATTGCTATTCTCTGCCCTAGTGAGGGCCATTTGCAACTTGTTTCAATCTTTTGTGTCTTAGAGGCATGTTGTGTTATCCTTTTGTTCAAAACCGTTGACGTACCATGTGTGTATGGTATGAAGTACGTCAATGGTAGTATCCTGATTTCTACGGGATAGTTTACATCGACGGTGAACAGTAACGGTTGGTTGTCGCACATAAGTGCTGGCCTACCCGTAAGGGGACGCAGGAGTCGTTAAGCCCCGTAATCCAACCAAAATACTGTTCAGTTTGTACGGTGAGTATCCTCTAGAAGTCCGGGTGCGACACGGATCCAGTTGCTCGGTGGTGCATCCGGGTATTTTGCGCTGGTCTACGCTGTAGAATTTGAAAAAAAAAAATCCCTATGTAGTCCGCCAAGATCACTATGCAGATAACGAGGCATGCCCATACATGCGAGGATATGGAAAACGATTCATCGGGCAGTGGATTTGATGTAGTCGTAGAAGAGATTGAACAATCATAGATCCTCACAACTAGGCCTGGTTGCAAGGATGTCTCTAAGTCTTCCCTCCTGAGGATCACACATGTAATCCCTCTTATGTTGTGCACGTGTACGCTTGTGTCAACCCGTCAGCGATCTGTTTCCATGACTCGGCACCGACGAAGAGAGACAGCCTTCCGGCGTTGCTACTTGGTAGCTCTAATCGACTCTGATTAGAGCTATTATGAAACTGGAAGTTCTCAACACATGAGAGAGAAAATAATTAGAGGTATGTCTAATAAGGAGAGTATAACTTAAAAAAACGATTATAAAAGGCTCTAATTCAATTAAAGATGTTTCTAATTAGAGGCTCTAATTCAATTAGAGGTTCTTTAATGCTGGATGTTCTCTAATTAGATCTCTAATTCTATGAGAGGGAGAGAGAAGGCTAAAAGGCTCAATTTATGTGTATTCCAAAGAGGAGAGGACGCGGATTATATAGGTGGAGCTAGGAGGGCACCTCGCAAAGAGGGGGGTCGGTTTCCCCCTCCTCTTGCTTGGTCGCACCATCCTCCTAGGAGGAATCGGATTGGACTCTCCCTCCACCCTTTTCTTTCTTTTCTTTTTCTTTTTCTTTTTTCCTCTCATTTATTTATCAAATAAATCCAGGAAAAATACTTATGGAAACCTTGTGCACTTTGTGGTACCATGGGCCCACTTGGCATTCCCTAAAATTAGGGTTTTCCCATAGGGGAAAATCTGCCCCCTCCGACACTGCATCCATATAAGGGAAGTCCCCCCCCCCCCCAAAAAAAAAAACTTTTTTGGAACCCCGTTACCACTATAGATAAAATCATAGATATTATATAACGATGTTAGAAACTCATTTCTAATATCCCGGGATATCTCGTGTCCTTCGTAGCTTCCCATATAAATTATACAAAATATCGGCATAATTTCTCCCTTATAGCAACTTCCCTGAAACTACTCCGATTGATATCGAACTTGTTTTTGTGATATCGTAACGACATCAAAAATTCATAACACCAATAAAATCATATTATTTCTCTCAATGAAAGGTTGGACCGACTTAATGTGTGACATTAAAGGCTCGATAACACACAGACATGTTCGCGCACTCACCGAACAATAACCAACAATAGATCGTGGACATCCAAGATGGCTCATGTCTATTCCTGATGAATGAGGGAACTTTATAAGTTACTCATTGCACTTATTCCCTTAACTTCACGGTACCAGAGATATCACGAGGTGAGACTATGTGATCTATTTTGATCATACTCTTTGATCATTACATATATAGCTCGTTTACCGATATCCTTCTCTTTTCTCATCCATATCCCCGAGGACCCTGTAATTAGATAAAATTGTGTCTGGCCAAACGATATGTCATCAGTGATGCTGAGAGGCCCAGAGAATGTATCTCTCTATCGTCTAGATGATTTAAGTACTAGTTTTGAACGATCTCAGTTCCATTGCACTTTTTAGGTTATACTCAGATATCACCTTTATAGTCCCCAATTACGACAAGATGGTTGATGGTATCCAAAGTATAACTTTAGATCATGCGGTCACTAGATATTATCACAGTATAGGAATTATAGTCAATGTTAACTTCATATGCATTTGCTAAAATACATGATGATTGTTTAGTCTATTTTAGCAAAAACACTAGTAGAAAACTGAGTATTAGAGATTGTTACTGGAGGCGGTTTTGCCCGAGAAAAAAGGAACGAGCTTGGAATCGCTACCCCTCAGACGGTTTGTGCAGATAAACCGCCTGTAAAGAAAAGCCCGGCTCTAATAAGACGGCATCGGTAGTGGTCCAAAATAAACCCCGCTTCCTCAAATTCCTGAGGCTGCTACAAAATACAGCCGTCTCAGCAGAACGCATCATTGGAACGTCGTCCGAGAAGAAGATGAGACACGGTCATAGGCACAACGTCACACTCAGTCGTGTCTTCATAAGGGCCTGTCTTGAATTGCACGGAGACCATGTGTTGGATCTTGAAGGTGTCGGAGTCACTAAGCCATTGAACGTGGTATGGATGTGGATGTTGCTTGTAAGTCAATTAGAGTTTGTCGCAAAGCTTTTTGCTAGCCAAGTTGTGGCAACTACCGCCATCGATGATAACCTTGATTGATTTTCCATTTATACCGGCTCTAGTTTGAAAGAATTTGCAACGTTGATCATGCTTATCTTTAGGAGAAGTAGTAAGGACTCCTGTCACCACTAGCGATGGATTCTTGTCCTCATCGCAATAGACACTTTCTTCATCTTCATTTGGCACATCCAAGGAATTAAGAGCAACTTGAAGCATGGCATAGTATTCTCCTTCACTCATGGAGTCACAGTCACCGTCTTGGTTGACAATCATGATCATCTTGTTGGAACACCCAAAGGACTTGTGTCCAATTCCACCACATTTGAATCAAGTGATAGTGCCCGACTTGACTTGAGGAGTATGTGAAGAGGTGGTGGGAGGCACTTGTTTCTTGAACGGTTGTGGAGACTTGTTGGTAGCATTGGGAGATTTATAGGTGCTGTTGTTGTTGGTTGGAGTAGTCACTTGTGTCATTGGAAACTAAGAGGAGTGTCTTGAGGCAAAGAAAGCCTTTTGCTTGTTGTACTTGAGATCTTCCGCAATTTGGCGTTCGGCCTTGAGACCTTGATGGACAAGGGCCAGAATGTTGTCATATGGTTGATACTCGACAATCTTCCTTATAGGATAGTTGAGTCCATTGAGTAAGCGGGCCATGGTTTGTTCTTGAGATTCCATCACATGATCTCGTATCAAAGATGTCTCCATTTCCTTGTAGTACTCATCAGCGGACTTCAAACCTTGACGAAGTTCTTGAATTTTCTTGAAGAGGTCACGCTTGTAATGTGGAGGAACAAAACGAGCATGTATGAATTGCTTCATCTTATTCCAAGTGGCAATAGGAGCAATACGGTTGCGGACTCTTTCGGCTTGGAGACGGTCCCACCATAAGAGTGCATAGCTTTCGAATTCCAATGATGCTAAATCAACCATCTTCTTATCGGTGAAGTTGTGAATGCAGAAGATCTTGTCCACCTTGAGAGCCCAAGCAAGATATTCTTTGGGATCATTTTCACCATGGAACTTTGGAACATTGAAACGAAGGGCACTCATGTTGTTGTGTTCTTGTTGTCGATGGGGTTGATCATGAGGTTCTTCATCATAGACGGGCGGTGAATCATCATATGGGTCATCCTCATTGTCTTGGTGTTGGCGATCATGATGGGGAGGATGACGCCGGTGGTTGTTGGCGGTGACGGAGTCTTGCTTCACGGCGTTCTCTATCATCATTGTCATGGTGTTGATGTCGAGGACGTTCTTGTTCACGGTCGGAAGCACTTGTTCATCTCGAGGGTGTGGAGGAATTTCTTGGTCTTGGCAAGGTTGTTGAGGACGATCATGTTCTTGGCGGTCATTGTTGTTGGGACGCGCATTGCGCCTTAGTGCGCCTTCGATGTTGACGAGCACCTTCCACGAATTCATTGTGGCCATAGTCATGAGTGTGGCTTTGTGGAGGTGGTGGATGATGTTGTCGAAGGTCCGGGCGTTGCGGTTGTTGAAGAGGGTCACCACGGCCTTGGCGATGTCGAGGTGGTGGTGATGGCGAGCTATCGTCGTACCAATGCCGTCGAGGAGCTTGTTGTTGAGGATGTGGTTGTTGAGGAGGTGGTTGTGGTTGTTGAGGTTGACCGCCATCCTCCGTGTTGGTGTTGCGATCATGGCGGTCATGGCGACGAGCTTGGTGAAGATCTTGAGTGTGGTGGCTAGATCGGCGCGACATTGAGGATGATGATGATCGACGGCGGTTGGCAAGATTAGCCAAGTTGATATTGATGCGCATCATTTGATCATTCAATCGAGCCTCTTTCTCTTGGAGTCGACGCTCATAGCGTTGCAATCCGTCCTTCACGAGTTTGCGGAGTTGGAAATGGTCATTGTGGGTGATGAAGTTGTGGTAAGCATTGTCGTTGAAGAAAGGGTTTCCTTCATCCTCCGAGCTCGGACTTGTGAATACTACTTCCCTAGGCATCTCAAAACACACAAGGTGATATGAATAAATGGATGTCTCACTTACCCAATGTTACCTTTCTTGGTCGTATTGAGGCTATTGGACGAGCCTAGGTGTAGGGCGGTATGTCAAAAGTGAGTCCAAAAATATCGAAAGAAAACTGCAAACGACAACACACACGCTTTATGTGGAAGGAAAATGGGTTAGGAAAGTGGCAAAGAAAATCGACAAATCCGAAGAAAAATTTGTTGTCAAACATGGAGAAGAACCGAAAAGAAAAGTTAACACAAAAACCAATCCTAGTGGAGGAAAGTATACGTGGAACACACACACACACACACACACACAAGGGATAAATGGGGGTTAGTGCGGCCAATGGACGAGCAGAGACGAAATGTACCTAACGAAGACTAAGCTCAATGCCACACCAACACAAGGAGGACGCTAGCTCAAACCGTAAACTTTAAAGGCAACACGATTCGCACCGTGGCAACCGGTCACTCTTTTCTCTTTTGCGATGCGAAGTTACACGTTCCTACAATGGATATCAATCGGCATCGATCTTTTGCTTCTTCTTTTTTTGGATTTTTCGCTTTTTGATGATGATTCCGAAATGCCAATACCTACTCAAAGATATTATCTCACAAGCGCCAAACTCGCACTCTCGGTGCCACTAATGCGATGCCAAGCGATTTAAAAGAGCTAGTACAAGTAGGAATGGTACACAATGAGTGGGGTTAGTTCAAGCGGAAGCAAGTTATACCTATGCCGGTGGATGATCACGGACTTGCGGCCGGTGGATATCGATGTCATGTTGATCCGTTGATGTAGTTGCGTAGGCGATGTCGATGGCGACACATAGAAACTTGTTTCACTCAATTCGGAGCAACGACGACAAAGAAAAACAAGTTACAAAATCTGTCCAAGAATCGAAGAGCAGAGATTTTCTGTGATTTTTGCTCAAATTCAAAATTCTTCTCAAATCAAGAAAACAATTGGACAAATTCGAGAAAAGTGGCTGAATAGAAAGGTAGGGAATGGTCTTAGGAAACAAATCCATGGATCAAATCCACGAAGAACTCAACAAATCCACAGATTGGTCGAAATCCCTTTTTAGCTATTTTTGGTGAAATTTTCGAATTTATGGTGGATACGAGAAAAATTGGTGGAAAAGGAGGGGAGTGGGGGTCGAATTCATGTCAATCTAGCTCTGGATACCATATGATGCGGAGGGTTTAGCTCCTAGTTGGCCCGATCTTCACGAATCGACAAAGAACATGAAGAACGAACGATGAACACGAAGAACACGGTAGTGGAACAAGGGGGAATCGAGTGAAATCAAGGGGGAAACGTGGGGAATTGAGGGGAGATAACTCCCAAGAATCGAAGAATCCCAAATATCCCGTCAACTAAACCCCGAGGGCCGCCTACGGGACGGTCGATCCAACTGAACTCACCTTGATTGAAACCGCTTCACACTCGTGGCCGGTCCACCATGCCAATAGAACCTCAAGGATTAGTTGAGGAAGATTGGACAACTCCTAACTGAATCCCAAGGGGAAAGGATAGGTAGTTGGATGAATCTTGATACGATCCTAGATAAACATCATAGGAGTAGCCTTGATACAGTCCTAGGTACAACCATAGGAGTAGCCTCACAAGAGGGATACAAGAGAAATGCTCGAAGTTCTAATTTTATCTCTAACCTAGATCTGACCGGAGGGGTCTCCTTATATAGCCTAGGGGGTTGGCGGGGGTGGAAAAGGGGCATTTTCACCCACTTTTGCGAGCTGGCAGGGAGGCCGGGCTGGAGGTCGGCTGCTTCGGTGTGGAGGCTGGCCTGGGGTCGCAGGGGAGCCGACCTAGGCCGGGCTTCAGGCCGGGGTCTTCGGGCAGGTGGCCGGCCTGGGGTGCATAGGGAGGCCGGCCGTCCTGCACTCCTCTTCCTCCTTCTTCTCTCCTTCTTCCTTGGGGGCTTCTTCTTGGGCTTCTTCCATGGCTTCTTGGGCAACTTCTTGAGCACGTTCTTGGGCACCTTCAGCATCGTCTCGGGGGTCCATGGTGGGGTCAAACCTGAGCACACAAAGGGCATTTCCATGAGGTAGCACACCATTCACAAGTCACCTAAAGCATTAAGCGAGAGGAGTGAGTTCACCTTGTCATGTATGGCCTTTACTCGTGATCTTGTCATTGGTGCACTTGGTGGAATTGGGTGGGCTGCGTCACAGATGGAGTTGCGGAATGAACAACGCCTATTAAAGAATGAGATGACGTTGCGTGTTGGCAACCACAATAAAGTTGAAGTGATGATCATTGACACTTTCCACTCTACATCTACCGTGGGGTTTAGTTTTAATGTTGAATAAATGTTATTATGCTCTCGCGTTGAGTAGGTCTTGCCTAAGAGGCTGGCGCTGCGACGTAGTTCTGCCACAGGAGGGATCACACGCGGTGGGGCCGGAGTCGCAGGCAACAGGAACATCAGCACAACCGCCTTGTCGAACAGACCTGCCACCAGGGGCGAGCCCATATGCATGGAGGGGAAGTGCCTGATAGAGTTGTATTTATTATTCCCTCCGAGAGAAAAAACTCTTCGTCGCTCGGTCGCTCCCGCGGGCGGCCTGGCGACGCGCCCAACCCCCTTTCTTCCGGACCTCCGCTTCCTCTCCTGCCCCGCCGCCGCCGGCGTGCTCCGCCGGGAAAGGCCCGCGCGGTGCCGGCGGTGGCGGCTCTTCTCTACCCGCGCACACGGGGCCCTGCGCGGGACTGTGGCGGCCGGCGGCGGTGCACCCAGATGGTCATGATTTCGGATGGCGGCGGCGGACCGGCACGACGGCGGAGGTCTGCCGGTGGTGTGGATGGTGGGAGTAGTATAGTGCGGCCGGGGCAGAGGCTCGGTGGCCGACGACGCTGTCCAAGGTGGGCACGATCTGGGCCTGGGGCGTCTTAGGCTGCGGACGGAGAGGTACGGGGCACGCCCCTGTGTCGCACCCGGACTTTTAGAGGATACTCACAGTCCGCTAAACAGTAGAAAAATGGCTTACGGGGCATACCGGCACCCGCATCTCAATATGAGCAGGCCAGCACGTAAACGTTTGACAACCATTCTCTACTATCCATCGTCTGCGTAAACCATCCCATAGAAATCCGACTACTTCCATTGACGTACTTCATAACATACACACATGGTACGTCAACGGCATTGGAACAAGTGATATCACAACATATCTCTAAGACACAAAAGATTGAAATAAGTTGCAAATAGCTCTCACTAGAGCAGAGATAGCAAATACAATCATCCAGAGGACACATGTCCCAACAAGTCATCATTACATCACAGCGGAAGCATCCAAAGTGTCTGAGTACATACAAGATCCAAATAGGCCTAAGAGGCCGGAAACGAAAAGACGGAGCCCATCCACGATGTCTCTGATCCTGCCCGGGTCCGCTATCTACTCGTCAGCAGCCTCGTCATACTCCACGTAGAAGCCACCATGGGGATCCTCGGAAACGTAGTCTGCGGAAACCACAGCCCCAAAGGGGTCAGTACAGACAAGTACTGGCAAGCAAGACTCACAAGATACCACAGTGTACCCGTCAACACCAAGTACAGATGCTTTGGGTTCAACGGAAGAATAGGTGATACAAAAGTGCTGCAGCAGGCTGCTCTAACCAACTACAGAAACACGCTACAACATCCGGCTAAAAGAGAGGGGTAAGATAGCGTATCGTAACCAACTACCACTAACCTCAAACAAACCCATCCTGAATCTCGCCCCTCATCCAAAGAAGCAATCCGAGGATAACTCACACAGTTGGATTAATGATGGTTCAAGTTATTGTGTCACTAAGACTATTACTAGTCAAGTTATCATTAGTTAGGTGTAAGTTGTCTAATCCTTGTTAGCCAGCCCTATCACCAAGTCATCCATAACCGCGGACAACACGGCTTCTCGAGAAGATTTAACCCTGCAGGGGTGCACCAATTTGGCCGTACACGTAAGAATATCCCGCCAGACGGGGATCAAACCCACCAAGCGAGGCACTCAACACAACCCAACTCTTCTTCGCATCAAGCCCAAAGAACCACGTGTTGTGCGTGCGCGGCTAATCGAGCCCCCACGAAGAAAAGGGGGACCCTCATAGCACTGGAAGACCACGCCGCCCTAAATGCCGACTACAAAAGTTCCACCCTGGCCTCGGGTTCGTACCTGCATATGCGTGCATCAAATGGAAAGCCCGAACTAAGTGTGGCGATTTGGACGAGGCGAATCGAATCAGAGTTGCGGGGGGCGCCCATACACGCTTCCCACATGCGGTTAGCGTGCTCAACATGGATCCAGAGGACAAAGACTTTTCCTGAGTTCGACACTAGCAGGCCTCAAAACCATACCCGGCCTCCTGCCGGTGCCTTATCATCAAATTAGCATTACCTCAAACATTAACAGGTTGTTGTTTAACATCGAGCCCCCAGAACATAATAAATATGATAACAGAAAGTAACGGACAACAGACTCGAGCATTAACAACCCTAAGCATGCTAGTAAGACACATGCAACAAGCAATGGGGTTATAGGTGTGGAGGATAGGCTATATCAGGGTTACAGGATAACATGTGATAGGATCGAACACGAGCAACGAATCCTAAGGCGAGCAGAATAGACAACGGAAAGTATCGATATCCAGTGTGGTAAGGACACAATGGTTCAGGTGAGTGAATACTTGCCTGCAAACTCAGTAGCCTGGTACTGGGCTAACTCCTCAGAAGTAGTGTCGTAAACCTCGTCTGTCTCAACGTCGTCGTCTATTCGAGAAGAAGCAAACAAACAACGCAGAGAGACAAACAATCAATAACATGGCATAATGCACAATCATGGGATGATGCATGACAATTTAACTGATGCATCAAAATAAGCTAGTTGACATGATAACATGTTTAGATGGATCCATATGCAATTTGGATTACATATGGAAAGCCCATAAATTAAGGTTGTATTAAATGATCTACAAATAACCAACATGTGAAAGTGGATTAGCATGATGCATGGATGAGGAAAACAGAAAGAAAACAACAATAGATTCAATTTGAAAAGGTGTTTACCAAGTTTGAAATTTTATTTATTAAGTTATGAAAAATTGGCTCCTTAAAGGAGTTACACAAGCATTTGTTGTTTTCACCAATTTTAATTGTTCAAAATAAATAAAGAACACAAAATTTTAGGTGGAATACATGTTTCATTTGTTGAAAAAGGAATTAGAATGAATTAATTATGAATTAAACAAGTTTAAACAAGCTTTAAAGGGATTTAATTCAAGTATGAATTTATTTGAATTTTTATTTGTTCAAAACATTAAATAAAATTCATATTTGAAAGGGTTATACTTTTCTGGTTTGAAAACATATTTTATATGTTCAAAAAGAATTTAATTTGACCAAGTTATGAATTTAGCAATTTTAAATGATTTAAACAAGGTTTAAATTATTTAACCAATTTTAATTATTCAAGACATGAAACAAAGTTTATATTTGGAAAGGTGGTTTAATTTAGCATGGAAAACATATTTTATATGTGACATTTGAATTAAATTTGAATTAGTTATGAAATTAATCAAATTTGAAATGAGTTGTTTGAATTTGAATTTTGAAAACGTTTGAAATGTTCAAAACAGAAAACAAATGACTTAAACATGTAGAGAATTAAATTTGGTACAGAAAACATATTTTATTTATATTATTTGGATTTGAAATTCAAAAGTTATTTGTATTTGGAATTTAGGGACTAATCTGTAAATTGCAGGGACTAGATTTAAAAGAAAAATGGGCAGAAAAGGGGTTTCACCCCGTAGTGACCCAACCTGGGCCACTGACAGCGGGCCCTGGCCACGGTGGCGCTGCGTGCAGCGGGTGGATGCACGCGTGGCAACCACTGCCTATGGCAGGTGGACCCTGCCTGCCCGCGTGGCAAAGGGCAAAAAAATGGTGGGATTAATCCGCGCGGGCGGGGGCTCGAACCCGCGCCGCGGGCGTGCGGGCGCAGCGTGCATGCCACTGCGCTGCTGCTCGATTCTGTAACAGGAGTAGATCGCGCGGGGTTTTGAGGTTCCGATTCGGAATACGCCTGACGAAACTGAATTTTGTTTCAGTTATCTGAAACACGACGATGAGGCAGTCGCCGGCGGCGGCCGCTGCGTGGCTGCGGCTGCTGCTCGTGCGCGTGGATGCAAGTGAGGTGTGGCCGTGCGTCTCGCGGGTGGCAGAGGGGAAAAGAGAGAGGGAAAAAAGAGGTGGCGCTCACCGGGAGGGGCAGAAGGAGAAGGCGATCGTGCGCGGTGAGGAGGTGGCCGGCGGCGACAGAGAGCTGGACGGCCGCGGCGCTGCAGCAGGTCCCTGGTCCCGTGGCGGTGTCGAGGATGAAGAGGAAGTCGCGGGGACTCGATTCCCGTGGCTAACCTGGCAGGGAGGCGTCCATGGCGCCGATGATCACCGGAAATTCAGTGCGGTGGCGGTGGTGTTCAGAGGTGGAGGTGGTGCAGAGACAGAACATCGGGAGAGAGAGGGGGAGAAGAAAGGAGGAAAATGGCGGTGGTGGAGAGAGAGAGGAGGAGGAGGTCTAGGGCACGGGGAGGAGCTCGTGGACGAGGTTAAAAGGAGGGGGAGGAGGAGCTGCTGGCCGTTCCTCCCTCTGTAGCTCGACGTGGACACCCCCGATGGGGTGCCGTACAGAGGTTAGGGGCGAAGGGGTAAGCAGGCCGTGCTGGTGGGCTGGGCTCAGCCCACTGGCCTGCCCTCTCCCCTCTCTGTTACTTTTTTTTTTGTTTTTCTGTTTATTGATCCTGTTTTTTTTTTGCAGAAATAGAAAAGGAAGAAAAAAGAGAGAAAAAGGAAGGTTTTTAGGGGGTTTAAATTTTTGGAAAATTTTTATAGTTTGGTTATTTCAAAAGGCCAGCTGTGCAAGTGTTGGTTTTCAAAAATTTGAATTTTGGTTGTTGTTTGTAATTTTAAATGAATTTGAGTGAATTTGATATTAAATGAATTATTAAAAAGAACAACTTAATAGTTTGAACTTTCTATTGTAATGGAAGCAAAATATGTTTTTATTTGAATATTACATTTGAAAATTGTAACAGAACAAGTATGAAACAAGAATTTGAAAATTGGTTTGTAATTCATATTGAAAAACAAGGGAAAACAAAGGAAAACAAATGGAAAACAAATGCAAAACAAATGCCAAGCTTAAGATGCCATGATGCAAAACATAATTTAACAAAAAGCAAACATTCTAAAGGGTGTTTTTCATACTTGGTATGTTACACCCTGGCTGTGGGTGGGGGTGCTACCATTCTTGCCTTGTTGGTGTCGTGCCATGCATGCTCAGCCCAGATGGATTGGTGGTCTCCGGTGAGGATCGATGGTGATGGTAGGGGCAACATTGAATCTGTGGGTGGATAGTGGTGGCGGCCATGGCGCTGCAGCGTGGCGGCGGGACTAGTCGGGCTGATCTGGGCCGGATCTGACTCGATTTGACTGACCTGGGACTGACAGGTCCTGCTGCTACGTCCGGTCGGTGACCGCCTTTGGCGGTGGAGGACGCCAGATCTCCTCCTACTGGCTGCTACTACCGTCCACGTGGATTTTTTGCGCTCTCCCTCGCCTGATTCGTTGGCTGCACGGTGTCGTCCATTCCGCGTTCAAGGTTGTGGATGTCGGGGCGGCGGCCCTAGAAGGTGGTCTGCACGAGTGTCTCTACGGCGATCGTCGTCGCGGTGGTGATGGCCTCGGTCTTCGGCCATGTGGATGGCGAGAAGCGGGCGGCGGGGGTTCTTGGTGTTGGTGGCAGCAACTCCTAGATCGTTGGTCTGGAGACCATTCTTGGGACAGTGGGCGAGTCAACTGTACGGACGTGGTGCGAAGGTTTTTTCGAGCGAAAGCTTTGCGTTTTGGCGCCAACGGCGACGATGCCTGAGGGTATCGTTACCCTCTTGGGGCGCTATTGTGGCTACCATCGCTACGTTACGGCTCCGGGTGAAAACCCTTGACCATCTAGGTCTCGGCGGCGACGCTTACTCTCTTGGGGGCGTCGTTGTGGAGTCTCTTCCTTTGGACATGTTCCGGTGTCTCGGTGGCAAGATTGGTTCTCCTGTTCTTTCTTTTTTATCTTCGATCTGCTCTTTAAGAGGTTTCATTCATCATTTTGTATCGGTTCGGCCGTTGAGTTTTATTTATAAAGCAGGACGAAAGACTGTTTCTAGCCCATATGTATGGGAGGCCTCCGCGGTCAGCACATCACCGGCGAGGAGACCGTCGGGGACCTCGTCGCCGCACGCAACAGGTCCGTGGTGACCACGGACGAAGCGTCCTCGTCGCCCTCGCACAGGAGCAGGCTGGGCGAGGAGAACCGTCCCGACCCCGACGCGGGTGCACAGCCGGTGTCGACGACGTCCGGGAGAGCGACGTCAAGCAGAGACCCGAACCTGGGACCGGGAGGCAACATCGCGGCTGGACGTTGGCAGCGGGAAGGGGTGACCGGCAATGCCGCGCACTGTGAGCTTGTACTAGCTCTCGACTCACGCGATCACAGAGAATGACACGAGATATATTGTTATGGTGCTGTGTAAAACGTACAACTTTTCAGTTCCTTGTCTTCTCAATTTATTCAGACGTTCCATCCTAAACTGAAACCCAAAATTCAGGTCAGGCCCGAGACGCACCATGTCCTGCATCATCACCACGACCGTTCCCTTTGAGCATGGTGGCATCCCACGATACATACGACGACCGTGGCGTCGATCTAATCCTATCTACAGTACTTAAACGACCGTGGCGTCGCAGCTTGGTTAATTTCACCTAAAAACTGACAAGGAAAAAACTGGCTGTCCAACTGACACAACACCAAACTGAAACTAGTGTCGAAACTGGAACTCTGAAGCTTGTCAATAGCAGCTGTTGACTGACACGCACATGGGCGCCAGCCCGAAACAGAACTTGGAACTGGGAGGTGACCTCGGCGTCCGAAAGTACGGGCTCTGGCAAGAACAACTTGGTCAAGCCGGTGACGGCCAGAGCGCTCGTGGCCCCGATAGCGATGTCTTTCCGCGCGCGGTCACCGTTGTGGCCACGGCTGTGACTGCCCGCTGTGGGCACCCTTGTCGAGGAACGGCGGTCGGAGCTGCGGGCGTTGTGGTCGCGGTGCTCGTCGTCTTCTTCGTCGTCATCCCGGCGACGGTGGCGACTGGGCCCGCGACCGTTGCACGTACCACGGTGCCGACAGCGGTCGCACCCGTCGCGGTCCCGGGACCGATCACGCGAGGCTGCTCGCCGGTCGTCCGCCTGCACTCTCCACCCCTACGGTGGCGACTTCGCGAGCGCACCGAACGCGCCAGCCCGGTATCGTCGCACCGAAGCGGCGGAATGGGCACGGAAATCGAGCTAGGCGGCATGCCATCCGCCGTTCCAAGACGCCAAGCCGAACGTCCACAGAGGTGGAGCTGTGGTCGAGCCGCTGCACCGCACATCGCCCTCCATCGATGATCTCAGGAGCGCCCTGGTCAGAAATGAACGTGCGTGCCATGCCATCCACCTTGAACATGGAGCGGTGGCTGAGCCTCCGGGAAGTGCTCGCTCACCATCAGGTCCGAAGCGCTCAGGCGAAACATGGGCCGGAACGCCTCCTCGATGGTGGTGGGGTCGGTGCTAGCTGCTAGTTCACTTCCTTACCCAGCGAACAAATTTAGCTGCAACAATATACACGCCCTTACCCAACCAGACAACAATATACACGAGCAGACGAGAATGCTAGACAGACGCGTCCATTAGTTCGCACCGACGCGTGCACAGCTACTATCTGATCACCTCCTCCATGCGCGGCCGCGTGCACCCTCCACGAGCTGGTCCGCGTCGTCGGAGGAGCCGAATACGAACCGCGCCCACTCTCTCGCCTGCGCGTCCACCTGCGCCTCGGCTTCGCGCGCGCCGCCACCCGCCGACGCGACCACGGCGGCCACGGTCAGGACGACGAGAAGGGGAGCCAGCATGGATACCAGCTCTGCCACGCTCTCCGCTATCATCGTACGTCGCCGGCGTGACCAATCCACCGAAGAGAGGCCCAACTCCGATCGAATGTGTGCGTGTCGGGGAGCGGTAGATACGCATGCATGATGCAGCTCCGTATATAGGGACGCCTCGCGCGCGCTAGCTTAGCTATTGCTTTCTCGTGCAGCGCAACTACCAGCAGCCATGCCCATGGGTCCTGTGACCGGAGCTGCAAAGTGCTGCTTTCGATCATGAAAAGCTTAGAGTTAAAGCTGTGCAAGAAGGCGAAAGAATTAATATGAGTATTTGGTGTTCACTTCCTG
The DNA here is from genome assembly GCA_028641055.1 of Alopecurus myosuroides. Classification (NCBI taxonomy): domain Eukaryota; kingdom Viridiplantae; phylum Streptophyta; class Magnoliopsida; order Poales; family Poaceae; genus Alopecurus; species Alopecurus myosuroides. The sequence goes on along the minus strand of CM054057.1, from coordinate 294,011,606 downwards.
CTTTATATGTGTTACCTGTCTCTGCGGGAATTCCAGTTCATTTCCTGCGTGCTAGTCACCAATGTATCAGTCTACGTCTACCTACCATACTAAATTACCGTAACATCTCTTAACTCACGAACACCGATGCATCTTAAGCGCTCTGGGCGTCTGTGCCTAACGCGTTGTAACTGGCCTCGGCCATTTGTTCCTTGAATCCGATACGTCTCCTGGACGTATCCTTAAAAATAGCTCCATATCCCGCCGTATATATATAGTTATACACCCCTCTCCTTCAATCCTCATCTCACCTTCACCCCCTTGACTCCTTGCAAAAAGACATCATATACATCTCACAAAACAGTTATGAGATATAAGAACAAAAAGATTTGCGGAAGTCATCGCTTTGCTTATTATCTTCTTGCTTATGGAGTAATGCCAATCTTTGAGAATGGAAGACATCTGGATGGAAAAGTTCACGATGATCAAAACCCTTGGTTCATTTGTACATGACAGAGACAGTTTAAGCGTGAGTGACTGCAGTGTTCTGAAAGTTCCAGGTGGAAGCAGAAAAAACTGGTCGACGAGTACGGATTCACCATGGCACTGTCGATTAGGGATTTTTCATTACTCGGATTAGTCCTGAACATGGGCCGCACTCCTGACTAGCTTTTTAGTCAGATGGGCTCGTTGCAACAAATCCGCTAGTTGGAATCCGCTTTCTAAATTTACCTATTTCAGGAGCTCCAGCTTGTACGAGGGTGAAGTCTCGTGATACTAAACTTGGTTCCAATGCAGACCGAATTTAAACATATACTTCCTCTGTTCCATTTAGTTAGCCATAACGGCTTATAATACGTAACAGAGGGAGTACTAATTAATCAGTGTCCAGTGTACTAACAATTTATTTTGTTTTCTATGTACTCGCTTCGTTCCAAAATAGAAGACTTTCATTTATCCAAATATACATGTATGTAGATATGTTTTAGTGTATACATACATACATACATATTTGAACAAAGAAAAGTCATCTATTCTAGAACAAATGGAGTACTTAGTAATCATGAATTTAAGTCGACTAGAAACTTTCCTCGGTCGCATCTTCAAATGTCTCAATTTTTACATATAATCATTATTTTATTTTAAACAAAATAACTGCTTGCACAGCTGGCCAACTTGTCCAAAGCAACTATAATTTTCTTCGGTCTAAATAAAAGTTGTTTCTAACAACATTTTCCATTTATAAAATTTGTGTCCATGAATGAAATTTAAGGAACAAATTTATTTATTTCAATCTCCCTGAAACACCACTCCATCAAATATTTTTTTAACAACATGGGAATTTTCTGCTACTACTAAAATTTGTTTTCATATAAGGTAAATTTCTACATAATCACTCACAAATTCCTTCAATCGTAATACAAAGAGTACATGACAATATATCATCCGCACATATTGAGGTTTCTAATATGAACGATGGGCTCTCGCGATTCTCAGGTGATTCACTACTAGAAAAACGGTCTATTGCAACGAACAAAATCGTGGAAATAAGTGTCGGATCGTCGCAATAGGTACTTGTTGCATCAAAACTGCATTCGTTGGGCGTCGTTACGACTACACGCGTGGTATTAAGCTATTTCCGCGGAATTCCATGCCGAGGAGGCGGCAGAAGCTCGAGTAGTCGCCGCCGTTGTCGTCATCGTCGGAGTCGCTCGGTGTCTCCATCTTTGGGGCGGCGCAGCTGCAGCACTGGCCGGAGTCGCCGCCACTCCACGACTTGCTCGGCCCTGGAGTGTCGTCGCGAGTATGATGACACCGTTCTCCTCGCGGACGTGGCGCCGCGCGACAAACTCCTACAGTGTGCAGCGCTGCTTCACCACCTCGTCAGCGATATGTTCCTTGCGGGACCAGGCGAGGGCTGCCGCCAGGTCTAGCTCCATGTCGGCATCCTCCCCCTTCTTGGGTCAGACGAGGCGGAGGTGGCCTCTGTGCGGCGATGCGCGCCGCTTCCCGATGACGATGCCCCGGGCGCGCGCTCGTGTTGACGGAGTCGAGGTAGGCTCGGCCTTCACCGGGCGCAGACCCGGCGATGGGGCCGCGCTGGACGACTAGGAGCGAGAAGACGACGAGGGCGACGTGGCCGACATCCTCCTTGTCGTCCAGACGCTCCCGCCACGACGCCGGGAGGAATTCGGGACCCGCGGCAGGCGTGGGGGAGGGGGGGTTACTACAGATGTGGGCTGTTTCCGTTCTCGATGTGCGCGAGAATGGCGGCCAGAGTGCATCCAGGGGAGCCCCACCAGCGGCGGCATCCGTCAGAGTTGCCGTGCGCCGGTGCTGGAAGCGGGCCATCGTACGCCTCCAGCTCCTGAGCACGCCGCTTGGTGAAATACACCGTCCAGGCTTCATAGTTGGTGTGGTGGAACCGCGCTTCGGCATGCTGCTCCTCCATCATGCTGGTTGTCGGGGGGTTACCCCCGAGTAGGGCAAAGACAGGTGGTAAAGGCCGCTTACAGAAGAGAGGTTTGGTCGAGTAGCCGACTACCGGGTACTCGCTACCCGGTCGACTGCTACTCGGTCTCACCTCAAGATGGCCAGAAGGAGATATCAATCAGTTTCTACCATGTCGAGTAGAAGGTTTGGCCCGAGTACAATTGGCGGGAACATTTGGCGGGAAACTACTCGGGCAGGAAGTCAAAGGAGCCGTTCTGACACAGGATCCCGCGTATCCTGGGTCCGTACTTGGCAGCATTCGAACTACTGTTCACGTGGGGACGGCCTGCCTGACAGTGACAGCATGGAAGCAGTCGGTGGCAGGATAAGGGGGACCTACTCTGTGACTAGGTACAGTGATACCAGTCTGTCCCCTAGTTTTGCCCAACGACTTTACAGAAGCAGCCAAGACCAACGACCAAAGCTGTCAGCGGGTACTCGGAGAAAGGACAGTGTGCACACTATGTCGACACTTGTCTAGGATTTGGACGTATCCGGCTGGGCACCATGTATATAAGGTGCCCCGCCGCCTCCTGCGCGAGACAGACTCACAGACGCTCTCAGATGCTCCCATAGTGGCTCACTAGAAACCCTAGAAACCCTAAGTTCTTGACCTAGCTCTACTCGGAGAGGGGCAAGGGGCTACTCGGTAGCATTACTATTTGTACTGTGGCTACTCGGTGAGACACCGTAATACATAGAGAAAGGCAGGAGTAGGGGTTTTACCTCCTCACGAGGGCCCTGAACCTGGGTACATCGTGTTGTTTGTGTTGTGTGGATCTTACCTCACGCGGCTACTCGTCGCGTGATCCCTCCCCGGACACCTCCAGCGTCCATCGTCCCCACATCTTTAGCCATCCTATGGCATCTGCCGTGACACCACCACGACAGTTGGCGCCCACCGTGGGGCAACCAGCGGCGCTGGCTGGAGTTTCTGTTCGGACGGGATCTTCATCAGCGGAGCGCGTAGTTTGTGGCCTTGTCCACAGATTCGGCTCCTTCGACTTCGTCACCGACAACGCCGGCTGTTTCGGCGGCATGGCCATGCCGGAGGGCGGCTCGGTGATCTCCTTCGGCTCGCATCTCGTCTACGTCGCCACCGTCGCCGACAGCGCCTACCCCGAGCTGGTGCAAGACGCGGAGGATCCTCCCGCGGTGGTTGCTGCTCGCGGAAGGCCTGCGCGCAGCTCTGCATGCTGCGCTGAGGTGATGGTGACGGGCTTGGCGGCAAACGCTGGCGCAGCTGCTACGGGCGCTGCGGCCGTCGTCGAGGAGGTTGACGACCCGCCCGCGGGTGGCAGGACCCACCGGCCTTACGAGAAGGAGAGCAACCTGCCGCCTTCCACGTCTACGGTCATCCCCGCGTCAGCTGCGCGAACCGGGATGCCCACTCCCACCGACCTCGAGCTCCTAGCCGAGAGGCAGCAGCTCGAGCGGCAACGCCAGGAGCTGCTCGCCGAGCAGGCGGAGTTGGAGAAGATCAGGTTGGAGCTGAGCCTGGACCAGCTCGAGTACAACAAGGCTCACGGCTTCACGCCGGTGGCCAGGAGGCCCAGCAGGGTAGGCGCTACGCGGCGCAACCTAGGCGCCGAGATGGCGACTGTTGCGGAGGAGCCCGCGCAGTCCGCCACCGCGAACACCTTCACAAGGCCAAGGTACAGCACACCCGCCAAGACGCTGCGAGCTGCGGAGGCTGTGGCTGCCGAGTTGCCGCGCCTAGAGGGAGAGGCGCGTCGCAGGCAGCAGGAGAGGCTAGGCGAGCTGGTGCTGGAGGCCGCCAGGCAGAACGAGGAGTTCCGGAAGGCCAACCCGGGAGCTGGAGCTTCGCAAGTGGTTCATTCGCACGCGGCTAGATCTAACGATCAAGCCTCATCTCCGCATCCTAGCCGCGAGAAGAGCCGCAGCGGGCGTACGGGTAGAGACAGGCAAATGCAGGTGTATGACCCGGCCGCTGCCGCGAAACAGGTTGCTGTGCCGCAGCAGCCCGGGCAGGAACACAACGCTGCGAGAGCAGGCTCTCAAGCCCATCAAGCTCAAAGCCGTGTCCGAGAAGCCGCACGTCCGGGTACTTCTCGGCAACCCGCAGCTCCGCCTACTCGGCAGAGGCAGCAGCCGCGCCCAGTGGCGCCAGTCGCCAACCCGGTGGAGCAGCCTGCTGCAATGCAGGTGGATAGGTATGATGATGGCTACTCGGCTATGGAGATGGCTGGTTATGACATCCATGACCGTGTGGGTGAGCGCGTGTTGGCGCCTGGAGATGCAAGGCAACAGCTGGACCGTATCAGCTTGTCGGCGCGGCTTGAGAGCACGGGTCCTCCTGGCCCCGAGTGCTTTGGCCCGCGCATCATGAATGAGCCTTCCGTGAAGGGTTTTCAGCTCGCGAGAGGCACCAAGAGCTACAATGGTAGCACCAAGCCTGAAGATTGGCTCAACGACTACGTCACCGCGGTCCATATCGCGAATGGCAACAGGAGATGGGCGGTACGCTATGTGCCGCAGATGCTAGAGGGTCCAGCTCGCACTTGGCTCAACAACTTGCCCAAGAACAGCATTAACTGCTGGCTGGACTTCTCGGATGCCTTCATCAGCAACTTCACCAGCACCTACAAGAGGCCGAATAGGCCACAGCAGTTGTCGGCTTGCCGGCAGCGAGAAGACGAGACGGACCGCGAGTACCTTACTCGGTGGAGCACCTTGAGGAACACCTGTGAGGGTGTGAATGAAGCGCAGGCCATCACTTGGTTTGCGCAGGGTTGCCGACATGGCAGCATGCTGTGGCAGAGATTGCAGAGGGAGATGCCCAACACCCTGGCCGAGACCATCAAGATTGCGGATCAGTACGCACTCGGCGATCCCACTCAGCCACTGATGGATTCCTCTGAGCCGAGAAGAAACTTCAACAGCAGCAAGCGCAACGAGTTCCGCAACAAGCGCCGAGTAGATACTCGGTATGATCCCGAAGAGGTGAATGCAGTGAATGTCGGAGGCGGTGGTGGCCAAAGGCAGAAGCCTGCTGGAGCCTACGGGCAGAACCAGAACCAGGGCCAGGGCAACAAGAAACCGTTCCGCACTGCGCAGCCGAGTAGCGGGAACTCCGAGCAGCCGAAGAAGTTTGTCTTCGATGACATGAAGGATGGCCCATGCAGCTTTCACACTCATCACCCCTCAAGGCCTGCGAACCATACTACTCGGCAATGCGAGTGGTGGGATGTGATCAAGAGTGATGGCTTGCCTCCTCCTCCTCCTCTGCCAGCTGCCAATGCTACTGTTCAGCCTACTCGCGCTCCCGCAGCTCGGCCGCCAGTGTACCCGAGAAGGGAGAATGTCAACCAGGTGGCTTTAGGAGCCAACCAGAACTTCAACAATGAGAGATACCGCAACAACAACAACAACTACAACCGCAACAGCAACAACAGAGGCAACAACAACTATCAGGGCAACAACAACGGTAACAATGGCAACAACGGGGGCAATGGCCCTAACCAGTACCAAGAGCACCATGAGAGCTATATGATCTTCACTTCCGAGGCAGTCGACAAGCAGTCACAGCACAGGCGGGCCATGGAGGTCAATGCAGTGATTCCTGCTGTCCCCCACTACATGTACTGGTGCGACCAGGAGATCAGGTGGACTCGGGCAGATCACCCCAAGGTGATGCCCAATCCGGGTACCTATGCCTTGGTGCTAGATCCCACTTTCCTGGGCCCCGAGAAGAACGTGAGGTTCAGCAAGGTGCTGATCGACAACGGCAGCAGCATCAACATTGTGTACAAGGACACACTCGAGAAGCTTGGCCTGGCCGAGAACATGATGCTGCCTAGCAAGACCACTTTCCATGGCATTGTGCCCGGGATCTCGTGCAACCCGATTGGCCGAGTGTGGATTGATGTGCTATTCGGTACTCGGGAGAACTGCCGCACTGAGCGCCTGCAGTTTGAAGTGGTGGATCATCAGAGCCCCTATCATGCTCTACTCGGAAGGCCTGCTCTGAGCAAGTTCATGGCCTCCACTCATGTGGCTTACCTGAAGATGAAGATCCCCGGGCCCAATGGCATCATCACCATCTCGGGAGATTACAAGAAGTCCATGGAGTGTGCCTCTGCTAGCTCTCAGCTGGCGGAATCGATGGTGATTGCTGCCGAGAAGAAGAAGATGTACGAGGTGGTGGCCATGGCTCAGTCCGCACAAGCTGGCGCACAAGGTGTGCCGAGTACTCAGCATGGTACTGCTTTCCAAGCTGCCAAGGAGACCAAGACTGTCCAGGTTGACCCCGAGTTCCCGGAGCGCGTGGCCATCATTGGTGCCGGGTTGGCGGAGAAATAGGAAAGCGCGCTCATCCACTTCCTCCGTGAGAATCGGGACGTGTTCGCCTGGACCAATGAAGATCTACCAGGGGTCCCGAGGGAGTTGGTTGAGCACTCTTTGCATGTGCGTCCTGACGCCAAGCCCGTGAAGCAGGCCTTACGCCGTTTCGGGGATGAGAGAAGGAAGGCCATCGGTGATCAAATCACCAAGCTGCTGATCAGTAACTTCATCATGGAGGTGCTGCACCCGGACTGGTTGGCCAACCCGGTCATGGTCGAGAAGAAAAAGGAAGATCCCAAGGCTGCCACCGCATGGCGCATGTGTGTCGACTACACCGACTTGAACAAGGCATGCCCCAAGGATCCTTTCCCGCTACCTCGCATCGATCAGGTGATCGATTCCACTGCCGGCTGTGAGCTGTTGTCTTTCATAGATGCCTACTCTGGTTTCCACCAGATTGCACTCAACCCTGCTGATCAAATAAAGACTGCTTTCATTACCCCGTACGGGGCTTATTGCTATCGTGTCATGTGTTTTGGCCTGAGGAATGCGGGTGCAACCTATCAGAGATGCATGCAGAAATGCTTGCATGACCAGCTCGGCAAGAATGTGCAGGTGTACGTAGATGACATTGTCATCAAAACGAATAAAACACATACTCTGCTTGCCGACCTGGAGGAAACCTTTGCTAACCTACGCAGGTACAAAATGAAACTGAATCCGAGTAAGTGTACGTTTGGTGTACCAGCTGGAAAGCTACTCGGTTTTCTGGTTTCTAGTCGGGGCATTGAAGCCAATCCGTCTAAGATAAAAGCTATTGAGAGCATGTCTTTGCCGAGATCATTGAAGGATGTGCAGAAGTTCACGGGTTGTCTGGCATCTCTGAGCCGCTTTCTTGGCCGGATGGGCGAGAAGGCTTTGCCTCTGTACCAGCTGATGAAGAAAAGCGACAAGTTTGTCTGGACTCCGCAAGCGGATGTGGCATTCAATGAGCTGAAAGCAATGCTGGCTAGTGCTCCCGTCTTGGCTAGTCCGCTACCCAAGGAGCCTATGCTGCTGTACATTGCCGCGACTAACCGAGTAGTCAGCGTGGTGATAGTGGTGGAGCGAGAAGAAGAAGGCAAGAGTGTGCAGCGCCCAGTCTATTATCTCAGTGAGGTGCTGTCCAGTTCCAAGCAAAACTATCCTCACTACCAGAAGATGACATATGGTGTGTACCTGGGCGCCAGGAAGCTGAAACATTACTTCCAGGAGCATCCCATCACTGTCGTGAGCTCAGCTCCCATCTCGGACATCATGGGTAACAAGGAGGCGAGTGGCAGAGTAGCCAAGTGGGCGATCGAGCTAGCCGCGTACGCTCCCGCGTATACGAGAAGAGAAGCAATCAAGTCTCAGGTACTGGCGGAATTTCTTGTGGACTGGGCCGAGATGCAGTATGAACCTCCCGCTCCAGTTTCCAACTATTGGAAGATGCACTTTGATGGCTCAAAGGTGAAAGAAGGCCTCGGGGCTGGCGTTGTGCTTACGTCACCCAAGCGGGATCAACTCAAGTATGTGTTGCAGATTCACTTCAAGGCATCCAACAATGTAGCCGAGTACGAGGCAGTGGTGCATGGCTTGCGAGTAGCAAAGGAGGTTGGCGTGCAGCGCATTATATGCTATGGTGACTCAGATCTAGTGGTGCAGCAAGTCTCAGGTACCTGGGATGCTTTGGATGCCAACATGGCATCATATCGTTTCCTGGTGCAGTCAATGACTGGGTTTTTCGAAGGCTGTGAGTTCCAGCATATTCACCGAGCAGAGAACGAGGCAGCAGATGAGCTGTCCAAGTTGGGATCTTCTCGGCAGTCCATCCCGGCAGGGATTGCCTTGGAGCATTTGAGGAAGCCATCCATCAAGCCTTCCCCCAACTCGGAATCCATCTTTGTCCCTTCTCTGCCAAGTGAAGAATCTGACCCAATGGAGATTGACTGGGAGAGTGCTGCAGGGAACCCGGGGACTGCCGTCCTATACTCGGGGACTGCCGTTCCCTACTCGGGGACTGCCGTTCCCTACTCGGGGACTGCCGTTCCTTACTCGGGGACTGACATTCCTTACCCGGGAACTGCCACTCCCTACTCGGGGACTGCCACTCCCTACCCGGGGACTGCCATTCCTTACTCGGGGACTGCCGCCCTCAACGCAGAAGCTGTTGCGTTCATTAAAGAAGTTCTCGCCAATCGATCTGGGCTGCAGAGAAGCGCTCCTACTCCTCCTGTGCAACCAACAGAGCCTGTCCCAATGGAAATGGACGAACCAGTGTTTCCCGTGCGGGAGACACCGAGCTGGGCAGTGCCCATATTATCCTTTCTAAGGGACGGCACTTTGCCTGAAGATGAGGTGACTGCGAGGCAGGTTCAGAGAAGGTCCAAGGGCTACACCATAGTTCGAGATGTGCTGCACAAGAGAAGTGCCACTGGCGTGCTGCAACGCTGTGTGAGCCCAGAGGAAGGAGAAGAAATCCTGGTGGAGATACATCAAGGAGAATGTGGGCATCACGCCTCTTCTCGGGCTTTAGTCAAGAAAGCCTTTCGGCATGGCTTCTACTGGCTCACCGCACTGCAGCAAGCTGAGGATATCGTGAGAAAGTGCGCCGGCTGCCAGATGTTCGCAAGTAAGATTCACATGCCAGCTTCCGAGTTGAAGACAATCCCTATCACATGGCCCTTTGCTGTCTGGTGCTTGGATATGGTTGGTCCTTTCAAGCCGGCTAAAGGCAACATGACTCATATCTTGGTCATGGTGGACAAGTTCACCAAGTGGATCGAGGTGAAGCCTATTCGGAAGTGCGATGGGGTCACAGCTGTGAAGTTTGTGAAGGATGTGATCATGAGATATGGCTACCCGCACAGTATCATCACCGACAATGGCACCAACTTTGCAGAGGGGGCAATGGTGCGATTCTGCAGAGATAAACATATCCGACTAGACGTTGCGTCAGTCGCGCACCCTGCCTCCAATGGGCAAGTTGAGAGAGCAAATGGGATGGTACTGGCAGGCATCAAGCCAAGGCTGATTGAGCCGTTGCTGAAAACACCCGGGTGTTGGCTAGAAGAGTTGCCAGCGGTGTTGTGGAGTCTAAGGACTACCCCTAACCGGTCAACCGGCTACACGCCATTCTTCTTGGTATACGGGGCCGAAGCCGTGTTGCCAATAGACTTAGAGCATGACTCCCCCCGAGTAGCCCTCTACACTGAGGTGGAGGCGAGAGAAGCTCGAGAAGACGACGTTGACCTGCTTGAAGAAGCAAGAGAGCTGACTCTGTCACGTTCGGCTATCTACCAGCAAAACCTGCGGCGCTATCATAGCCGAAAGGTGAACCCAAGGGTTTTCCGAGAAGGAGACATGGTCCTTAGGCTTGTGCAGCGCACAGCCGGGATGCACAAGTTGTCTCCCCCATGGGAAGGGCCCTTCATTGTGAGCAAAGCGCTGCACAATGACGCGTACTATCTTGTAGATGTGCGCCCATCGCAGGCGAACAGGGCAGATAAAGCTGGAGAGGAAACCAAGCGCCCCTGGAATGTAGCTCTACTTCGTCGTTTTCATTCGTAAGCAAAGATGTGTATGTACCCTTTCATCCGAGTTGAAATTCTACTCTGCAATCTAAAATTGTTCTCGGGGACTGCCCTCGCCCAAAATTGCTCTAAGTGTTTTTACTCGGCTTATTCCTTTGTCTATTCGGTTGCTCCACTTCAGAACTCAAAGGTGCATTGAGTACTGTGTTTAAACCTATATGCCAACTCTTCGACTCTGCTGCTGTCCGAAACCCGGCTTCATGGCAAGCAAGAGAACAAGCAAAAGGTCAATGAGCACACGAAAATCACTAAGGAAGAAGGAGTGCAGGAACCGAGTAGGTTGTCGGTTACTTTTTGTTCCTCGTTTTCGTCTTCTCGGCTAGGTGGTGGGCTGCGTTACCATGATTGTTTCTAGCGGCCAAGTATTTGCAGCCTTGTTCCTTGATTCTTGTGACTCGAATACCAAACAAGCGACAAGTCGCAGGTAGAGCAGAGATGAAAAGACAGGGTGAATAAGAAAAGCTACTCGGGGACTCGCATGGAAACACAACTCGGCATTAAGCCAGTGTCGTTCAAATTGATTAATGTCAACGTAAACTGAGTGGGCATAAAAACTGAGTAGCAAGCAAGATAAAGGTAGTCTGTTACATCTGCTCCCGGCATTCCGGGGATCTGATAAAGTGTTCAAGTGAAAGAAAAGATCGCAGGTTGTTTCAAGTTGAAGAGGAGATGTTCTCGACGCTGGCCTTGGCGGCTGTTTCCTCGGCGGCGGTCCTGGCAGCAGTTTCTTCGGCGGCAGTCGTGGCGGCTGTTCCTTCGGTGCTGGCGTGGGTAGCATCAGCCTCCGTCTGCACGGCGGCGGATTCCTCCATCTCGGCGTCCTCCTGGGTGGCCGCCTGCTCGGAAGTGGCCGTGGCCACCGAGACGGGTCCCAGAGCCGAGGAGGAGCCTGAAGCGTGGCCAGGAGGGGGCACCGTGTCGTCGAGAGCAGCACCTGAGGAGGTGCCGAAGTCGAGTGGCTCGCTGTCGATGTGCGCCCCTTCGTCTTCATCGCTACTCGCGACGACGGTGGCCTTGCCCTTCCCGGCCTTGCCCTTGGGAGATTCGAAGTAGTCCCCAATTTCTTCCTCGTCGTCATCTTCGTCGTCCTCGTACTCGGTGTCGGGTTCGGGGACGCCATCGATGTAGACCTCCGTCTCGGCGCACTCTGCGACATCATATGCAATCTGCTTGCGCAAGGCCACGCTATCGGCATCAGTCTCCCACTTGGAATTATTGCGCTTCCCGCGGATGAGCTGCATGTCCAGGTTTTCATACCAGGACGCAATGCAGAGAAGCATCACGTCCGCACCAGCACGGGCTCCGGAGGCTCGCCATTTTTTCAACTCGGCCTTCACGCCTTCCAGCTTGAGGGCGAGCGCCCGCATGCTTTTTGGCTCAGGATCATGGGGCCAGAACAGCCGGTGGAGCTCAAAGCCCGCATGCATCAAATCAGTCCCGCAGCCGGCCAGCTGTTCGAAGTAACCTTTGAGCACCTGCAAGCTGTCCTCGATATCAGCCCTGGTGTCAATCGGCTCACCCAGCGAAAGGCGAACTGCTCGGGCCTTGGCTATCGAGGGCGCAGAGGTAGACTCAAGACGAGGCCAGATATCTGAAATAGCAAGTGGCAAGATCAAAAAACCGAGAAAGAAAAAAGGAAGCCGAGAAGGAATAAGACCGAGAAGAAAAGATGCAATGAAGAGAAGAACTTACCGACTAGTTGGCGGCGCAGCTGCTGCAGCTTGGTTCTCCAAGATTCCTCGTTGCTAATGTGCTTTGACTGGATCTGGCGCAAGGTGTCCATCTGAGCGAAAAGATCAGCATTGGCCTTCTTCAGAGTCTCGCATTCAGCCTCGAGGGCCCTCTCCTTGGCCTTGAAAGTGGTCTCGGCCTTGGCTTTCTCGGCGATGGCCGTGTCCCTCTCGGCGCCAATCTTCACGGCATCTTGGAGTGCATTCTGAAGCTGGAGCTGCAGCTTCTCCATCTCGGTGGTATGGTCCTTCACCAGAGTAATGGCCTGCTCGGATAGCTGCTTTTCCACCTCGGCTGGCTTGACGCAGTCTTGGTGCGCCTCAGCAAATGACTTATAATCTTCTGCGAAAAGACAAGATGAGGTCAGTAAACGGGCAGAGAAGAACCGAGTTCAAGGACATACCGAGTAAACAGCAAACTCACCTTCAAGTTTCTTTATCGTGGCCTCGGCGTTCTCCACGAAGCTACGGCATTTTTCATGCTCATCGGCCAAGGCTTTCAGTTTCTCTGCAGAGAAGGAAAGGTCAGTGCGTAAAAAAGCAGAAGCGGGCGTAACCATAAAACGCAGGAACCGCGTGGCTAAAGGCGTACCTTGCACTTCGGCCAGCTGTTGGGTGCTGTCGTTTGCATTTTTGCTCGCGGCCTCAGCAACTAACTTCTCCTTCTCCAGCGCAGCAATTCGCCTCCTGGCGATGGAGTGGTTCCAGAGAAGGATGCGGTATAAATTGGTCCGCTTAAGAACGCTATCCTGAAAACCGAGAAGAAAATGAGTTAGGCAAAGCAGAGAAGATTCGGCCCGAGTAGGAGGCTGCTCGGAGAGTATCCGCCTACTCGACCCAAATCTCGGGGACTGGGGGGTGATGGTAAGAAAGAAGAAAGGCGGGTAGAAGAGAAGAAAATTCAACTCGGAAAAGGCAAAAAGACTTACTGCGTAGCTCTGTTCGATATCTTCGGCGTTCTTGCGATGCAAGAACATCTTGGCTGCGAGGGTGGCGGTGTCGGTGGAGACGGACATGGGCTGGTGTCCCAGGTCGATCTTGTTCCACTCCACGCGGTAGTGGTCGACGGAGCCAAGGGTCAAGCCGTGCCACTTCTCCTCTCCGAGAACCCCGCTGTCCCACTTGGCGCTGATGTAGCCGACAGTGTCCAGTACCTGCTCAAGACCCTTGGAGGTTATTGGCTTGTCTTGGGCTCCCCGAGAAGCAATATTGACGGGTTTGTTCTGGGCTGGATCGAAGGGAGGAGTATTCCTGGCTACAGCTTTCCTACCCTTCTGAATAGCTACAGCTTTATCTTGGGGAGGGAAGCCGATGCTATGTTGGTGGCTAACCTCAATCATATACTCCGGGTAGCAAGGCTGGCCAGCAGCGCGAGCGCCCGCAGAGAGCGCAGCAGGAATCGGGCCGGAGTCGCGGATCACGAGTGCTCCGCCTGTGGATGCGCCTTGGTCTCTAGCCCTCTTCTTTGTTTGCTCCTTCTCGATTTCCTGCTTCTCGACATCCTCGGGTTTCTTCCCGTCAGTCTTGGCCTCTGCCTTCTCGGCGACTGCCTTCTCGGCAGCTTGCTTCTCGGCCTTCTTCTGCTCAGCCCTGGCCTTCTTCTGCTCGGCCTTAGCTCTCTCAGCAGTTTCTTTCTCGGCTTTGGCCTTCTCGGCGGCTTCCTCCTTGGCCTTGGCCTCCTCAGCAGCCACCTTATCGGCAGTCTCCTTCTCAGATAGACCTTTCTTGGAACAGTAATCCCTCAGAGCATCAAGGGCCTGTTGCTTGGCTGCTCGCCCGGGAGGGCTGGATGTGTCCTTGCTCTGTGGAGACGAGGAGGAAGTCGGTGGTGTAGGGCCTTGCGCAGTTGGAGGCGTAGGGCCTTGCGCAGTTGGTGGCGCCGCTGCAGCTCCTGGCAGAACACCACTCGGTGCGCTGCCTGGCAGTGGGTAGACATCTGCTACGGTAGCATCCGCGGCAGTGTCATCTGTCACCAGCTGCTCGGCAGCAACGTTCTCTTGTGCGGCAGCCTCGGTGGTGGGCTGCTCTACTTCTGGCCGCTCAAGGGCGGCGGCGTCTGGCATTTCTTGTTCTTGGTTCTCCTCGGCGTTGCTAGCCGGAGGAGAAGGGGGTCTCTCGTCGTGGACGGCGGTGTCTTGTGCTGCTGGTTCTGACGCTGCTCCTTGTGCTGGATTGGCAGCAGCAGCACTGGCGTCGCGATCCTCATCATCATCGTCCAGGTTAACCAGAGGTACTGGTTTCTTCTGGGCTTGGTCGGACGCGAGGGCTGCGTTCGCGTCCATGGCAGGACTGCAGAGAAGAAAGAGATCAGGGATTGGAAGAAGATTTGGGAGAAATCAGTACTACGCGAGAAGGAGGGCAAACGAGAAGAGAACTCACGCATTGGTGGACTTAAGCTGTCGTCGGGGTTTCTTGACAGTAACCTTCTTCTTCTTCTCGGCGGCCTCCTCCTTCTCGGCGGGCTTCCTCTTCTTGGCCGGAGGTACCTGCGCTTCGCTCCCAGTCCGCTTGCGGGTTTCGGGAGGGGCAGTAGACAAAGGTTGGACGACGAGGGGCGCATCGCCCTCGTTCTCGCCCTCATCCTCGTCGTCCCTCTCCGCAGCGGCCTCATCTGAGAAGTTCAAAGGAGAAGAAGGAAGAATCAGAAACAGCAGTGCAAGGGATTGGTGTTTCTCAGAAGCAAACAAGATGAAAGTAACAATACCGTGAGAGCCTTCATCTGACCAAGTGCGGAGAGCATCGCGCTTGTCAGGAACGGGACTGCTCGGTTCCGCGTCGTCAGAGGGCAGCATGTCATCCTCCTCGCGATCGGCGAACCAGTTGTCTTCAAAAACTTCGCGACTCTCAATCAGCTGTCGAGTAAGAGTCTGAAAGACAGAGAAGGATCATAAGTAAACCGAGTAGCAGGATGGAACTCTACTCGGATAGGCGTGCAAACACAAAGCACACTAAGCCTATGCGGTTTTCTAAGTATTCTACTCAGACAGGCGTGCAAACACAAAGCACACTAAGCCTATGCAGTTCTCCAAGTGTTCTACCCGGATAGGCGTGCAAACACAAAGCATACTGAGCCTAAGTGCGAGTCGACTAAGTGCTATACTCGGTGCGCCAGGTGATTGCTAGTCGAGGCGGAAAGGAAAGTTATCTACTCGGGAAGCAGAGGCAAAAGCAGAGTAGGAACAGCGTACCCGGGCAATCGGTAGCGTGCGGCTGTACGGGGCGAAGCCATACCGCCACCTCTCGGTGAGGCTTGTCTTCAGCATGTTCCTGGCATGATAGGCAACATCCGCGTCGTCGATTTCGATGGTGGTGGTCCTGGTGCAGTCGCGCGGGCCTCCCATGTAACACATGAGATGGCAGCGCTCCTGCAGAGGGAGTACTCGGCGCTTGATCCAGCATATCACCGGGTCGTCATTCTTGAGGCCCAGCTTCTTCAACTCGCCGAGTCTATCTTCTATCTCGACGGCGATTTCGTCGATGTTGGGCTTCTCCTTCCAATTCGACCCGAGTGGAGCACGGTTCCTCCAAGCGGGCAGGTTGATTCGATCATCAACCACACCTCCTTCCGTGGCGGGGACGTTCTTGACGTAGAAGAAGGTCTGCTGCCACATTCGGCAGGAGTCCAGCCCCTGGATGCGGGGATGGTTCGTACCCGTCCGCTGCACCATCATGGCACAGCCCGTGTCGGTGGCGCGGCCAATACCTGCACCGTCTTTCTTCCCGACAGATTGTTGGCGGAGATTGAAGTACCTGAGCCACGTATCAGTCGTAGGCCTGATGCCGAGGAAAGCCTCGCAGACCACCGCGTGGTAGGCGAGGAAGACGACCGCGTTGGGCGGCAGGTGATGCATCTGCAGCCCGAAGTGGTCGAGGAACTCGCGCAGGAAGTTGGAGGCGGGCAGTCCAAAGCCGCGCTCGAAGTGCGACATGAAGACCACCCGCTCGCCGTCCTGCGGAGTTGGCACGACCTCGTCGTCGGGTGCCCGGCACTCCACGCCAGGGGGAACCTTTCTGCTGGTCACGAGCCAGGCGAGATTGGCCTTGGTGACGGAGGAACCCGCCCAGCTAGCCTTGGCCATCGTCGCGAGTGGGAAGAGTGGATGATTTTCGAGTGGGGGTGCTCGGTGGGGTGAGTCCGCGGCGGCGCAGAAGCTTGCGCGGCGGCGGAGGGCTCGGTGGAGAAGAAGAACAAGAGGCAGAAGGGGAAAAGAGCAGGGAAGAAGAAAGGGAAGTTACCGCGGGGGTATTTATATCTCCCTCGCGGTATTACCGTTACCACCGAGGTAGTGGGATCGACTGTGGCGTGTGGTGGGTCCTGTGGCCGGCTAGAAACGCACACAAGCGCGGGTTGCGCGCGTAACGGCCGCATTTGATCCCACCTTCAGATCGTGGCCAGTAATTGCGCGTGATGGGACATGACGGCCGGTGGGCCCACGGCGTGAAAACTGGACATGTGGCGTCGTGTCCTGGGCAACCAAACGACAAGGTCGTGGATGCTTGACACGTAGGCAGTGCCTGCGTGAAGGGCTGGATGTTGCTCTACGCTGCAGAGGCTCAGTTTGCGAATTTTCGCTAAGTCTTTTTACTCGGATACAGAGTAGAAAGCAACTGCTACTCGGAAAAGGAAACCCAAGATACTTTCCGGATAGCTACTCGGAGGACCTAATCGGTCATCTTGAGGTTCGATGGCTGAGATACAAAGGCTGGTTTTAAGCTGGCAGAGCCTAGTGAGCAAGTTCGCAAGACTCAACCAGCTTCGGGGACTGCTGTCGGGGGGTTACCCCCGAGTAGGGCAAAGACAGGTGGTAAAGGCCGCTTACAGAAGAGAGGTTTGGTCGAGTAGCCGACTACCGGGTACTCGCTACCCGGTCGACTGCTACTCGGTCTCACCTCAAGATGGCCAGAAGGAGATATCAATCAGTTTCTACCATGTCGAGTAGAAGGTTTGGCCCGAGTACAATTGGCGGGAACATTTGGCGGGAAACTACTCGGGCAGGAAGTCAAAGGAGCCGTTCTGACACAGGATCCCGCGTATCCTGGGTCCGTACTTGGCAGCATTCGAACTACTGTTCACGTGGGGACGGCCTGCCTGACAGTGACAGCATGGAAGCAGTCGGTGGCAGGATAAGGGGGACCTACTCTGTGACTAGGTACAGTGATACCAGTCTGTCCCCTAGTTTTGCCCAACGACTTTACAGAAGCAGCCAAGACCAACGACCAAAGCTGTCAGCGGGTACTCGGAGAAAGGACAGTGTGCACACTATGTCGACACTTGTCTAGGATTTGGACGTATCCGGCTGGGCACCATGTATATAAGGTGCCCCGCCGCCTCCTGCGCGAGACAGACTCACAGACGCTCTCAGATGCTCCCATAGTGGCTCACTAGAAACCCTAGAAACCCTAAGTTCTTGACCTAGCTCTACTCGGAGAGGGGCAAGGGGCTACTCGGTAGCATTACTATTTGTACTGTGGCTACTCGGTGAGACACCGTAATACATAGAGAAAGGCAGGAGTAGGGGTTTTACCTCCTCACGAGGGCCCTGAACCTGGGTACATCGTGTTGTTTGTGTTGTGTGGATCTTACCTCACGCGGCTACTCGTCGCGTGATCCCTCCCCGGACACCTCCAGCGTCCATCGTCCCCACATCTTTAGCCATCCTATGGCATCTGCCGTGACACCACCACGACACTGGTGCGCTCTGCTTGGATCACCGCCACGAGGTCCTCGCCTTCGGGGACGGGGGCATTGGCACGCTACAAGAAATGTGTTGATACATGACGTTCTCGTAGTGACAATGGACGAGATCGTCGTAAGCCCTTTGATTCCCCTTATATTCTCCCAAATTTCAGAGTTGCAAACATCAAGAGCTAAAGCTTTGACAGTAGTAACAAAGTTATGAACTTGTACCATTCTCCAGAACTTCATTCATTCTCCTTTAGTTTCACACTATCAAAGATGTGGTAATAGAGTTGGCGCCTTTGTCTGTTATATATAGTGTGTCAAATTTGCCAATCGATGATGACTTCTAGGTTTCTAGCTGCAGATTCTTCATATACTAAGGGTGAAAATGTTTCTTGTGCTGACAGGTTGATGTGTACGGCTTTTATGGAACATTCGCAAGAGCTGCTGTGACCAGTGGTGCATCAACTGCACAAGAAATATGTGTTGTGCTGTAAACTAGAAATAGCAATAAGCATGAGAATGTCATGTACCTTTCTTCTATCTTACAAAATTCAAATGTTTGGTTAATTATGCCTATTTTGGCCGAGACAATTGCGTCTTTCTATTCTTAACTAAAACAAGAATTTAGTACAGTATGCGCTATCTGGTTCCAAAATAGTTAGTTTAAAAGTATCTAGGTGTTTTCTTGCCTGTTTTAAATATCGAGTAAAGTATACCTGTTTAGTTTTATCTTATGTCGAAGCTTACTGATCCTACTTGTATACATTGTAGCACAGCAAACATGGATTTGGTAGGAGTACCGACTGCACCAGCCGCACGCAACAAGGGGTACCAGCTGCTGCTCAAGAAGGTAGAAGATGGATGCCAGGTTTGCTCACTTGATTAAACTTGCGGGTAAAGGTTCAGGGAACTAATAGCTGGGAGATGGCTCACCTGATGTATACTTGTTTGCTGGGAGATACTGTGTCATGTATGAACCTGTGAACCTGGCTGTCATGTCATGGTGTTATGTAATGCTGAAGTGAGATGATAAGTTACTTCACTGTTTGTATTTAAATATCTACACTATTCGTATGTTATGTGTGTCGTTTAATGAGCTTGAATTGCATACCTGGCCAAATAAGTGGCACACAAAAATTTGTTGTTTTGCTGTTAAGATGCCATGGCCCATAATTCGTTGGATCCTTAAATGGTTATGTGGCCTGGACAAAACAAGTTAAAATGGCCGAATAATTGGTTGGACCAAAAATTATATGGGCTCTGAAATTGCTATGGCCCAAATCATATTTACAGAACCGTTTCTTAAAAAGATCAAAATAAAACAAAATTACTATAAAAAGGCAAAGGTCCAAATATGAAAAAGGCTAGGACCCAAAAGAAAAACATATTAGAAAAGGTTTAGAAACATAAAACAAATGGGCAGAAATACTGGGCTAGGCCCACGAAGATCACCAAAATAGACTGGGCCGATTTTGATCAACGGCGATTTCATTTCGTCGTAATCTTGCCATGTACTCCCTCCATTCCAAAATAGATGACTTTCATTTGTCCATATATGCATGTATGTATTTGTCTACAT
Source organism: Alopecurus myosuroides (assembly GCA_028641055.1). Classification (NCBI taxonomy): domain Eukaryota; kingdom Viridiplantae; phylum Streptophyta; class Magnoliopsida; order Poales; family Poaceae; genus Alopecurus; species Alopecurus myosuroides. Next base: position 293,992,223 of record CM054057.1, on the reverse strand, counting down.
ACATGCATGTATGGACAAATGAAAGTCATCTATTTTGGAGTAAATTGCAGGGAACACCAACCGTTGGGGCTTTTGTTGCATCAAACCACAACTTAAATTTTTTTTTTGCACAGAACACCAACATTTGGGGTAATTACTAGCACAAAACCCAAATCCAAGGCTTTACCACTTCAACAGATAATTAGCTACTTAATCCCACTAGCAGGATGCCACCGTGGCCGCTTGACTCCCGGGTCCCAAACGAACTGGCCAAACCATCACGCGTGATGCAGCTGGACATATTTCTGTACAAAGGGTGGAGCACATATTTCGGTTGATCAAGTGGGCCCAAGTAGCTAATTATCTGTTAAAGTGGCTAAGAACCGAATTTGGGTTTTGTGCAAGTAATTACCCCAAATGTTGGTGTTCCCTGCAAAAAAATGTTCGAGTTGTGGTTTGGTGCAAGAAAAGCCCCAATAATTGGTGTTTCCTGCAATTTCCTCTCTATTTTGGAACGGAGAGAGTAGGACTGTCCACTTTAGAGCTGATGTGGCCTGGCCGGACTGCCCTTGATGATTTTAGATCGTCATAATTTAACGACGGTCTGAAATCGTCGTAGATATTCATGACAATTCCTAAAAAATCGTCGTTATGAATCATTTTTTATGCTCGGTTTTCAACAATCTGTTTTTCGTCATTGCATCGTCATGGACGGAATATAGAGACGAAAATAGAGCGTCATGTATCAGTGTATTTCTTGTAGTGGCAGGACGCATGCGCTCAACCTCCAGTCGTCGGGGAGGCGCATGTCCGGCGGGACCGGGTAGCCCGCAACGGCGGGCTTATTTGTCGTGAAGCCAACGCCGCCAGAAACCGTTGACGGAGGCGCCTTCGTCGGGGAAACACTCTGCCATCGCCGGGAGCTGAGGGTGGTCTGGACGCGATGGTGGCCTGTGCACGGCGAGGGAAAGGGTTGAGAAGAGATGGGTGGCGAGCGGGGGTGCTCTATGGACGGCGATGGAGGGGGGTTAGGAGGCGGTAGAGCGGCGGGAAGGGTCGCGGTAAACCGGTGCATCACCAATTACGCCGCCACGTAGTCGATTGGGCTACTCCACTCGGTGAGTCCATGCGGCGGCGGCATTAACGCACGCGGGAGCCGAGGAGGGCGAATGTCTCTCGCCGACAGGGCGGGTCCGCGCGGCGGGAAATCACGCGTGACTTGTTTTTGCCCCTTTTCCCCTCAACCGGCGCCCCCAAATGCCCACCGTGGCGTTGGATTTGGCCTGGGTACGCCGGCTCTATTTTTGGACCAAACCGACGCTATTTGGTCTTCTGAGGGCGTGACTGTACGAAAATTGTTACACCGGCGAAAGAAAAAGTGGTCTGGGGGACTCTCGGGAACGGATGGAGATGCTCTAAAGCATAACATGTAGCACACTCGCACAGGCACGAGGCATATATGCACGATCTTTGGTGGAATAATTAACTGTGTGGCCATCCTTCACTCTTTGGGGAGGTGCGTTGCTAATAATGCAAGAATAACATGGCGCATTTCCTCTTTAAGGAATCACTAGCAAACGTGCCCGTGCTATATGTGCTATGAGTTAGTCCAAAACCAGCTTAATAAATGTTTCTTCTTTTATTATCATAGCACATATAGCCGCGCTTAAATCAGGAGACAAATATACATACCACTGGTGGCAAAAATATATACCTTATTTTTTTGGGAACAATTATACCACCGGTGGCAGCCAGATCTACTCTTCGCGCCGCTAGTAGCCGTCTCCCTGACAACCTCCACATTGTCAACTCGTGCTCTATCCATTAATAGCCATGCCTTCTTTTTTCTCAGCCACCCACCGGTACAAAGAAAAAATTATGCATGCCGAGCATCAGCCTCGTCTAGAATAGAAGAAAAGCATCGGTTCGTCTGATCCTGATCTCTATCGTACAAAGAGAAAGAAAATAGTGAGAAAAAAAACATTGAGTGAAGATAGGTTTTTAGCATAGTGTGATCGGGTTGTTAATTCGGGAAGTTTGCTGCTGCTGAAGTCTCGCGCGTGTCCTGACTGTGGCCAACGCCAATCGTGAAGCAGAGAAAAGAACAAGGACGAAATAAGACCAGGGGAAGCCATGACTGGTGCACTTTGATCAAAACCTGCATGAACTCCTAGGGCCTAGGCCATTAGCGGCCATTCTGACCAAGTGACCATCCATGCTCGGCCGCCCAGTTCTTTTCCTCCTCTGTGCAAAATTCTCTTTTTAGAGCTTCCACATAAGGACAACTGAAACACAATGGTCTATATATAGTTGTTCTTTTCTCTTGCTACGTGACATTTTTTGCATGGGTACACACGGTGGTTCATCCTGGACCAAATTGCCGTTCACGGCATCCGGCATCGGGCGCACTTCGTTCGACATCCACATCAGCCCTGCGCATGGAACAAATGCGCTTCTTCTTTGTTGAATCGCAAATACGCGTCTTCTTAATTTAATAGAGAGGAAGTGAACTGAGGTTGTCAATCCCAATCCTTTTGTCCGACGCCTGGATTTACCAGTAACGATGGCCCTTGCCCACATCCTCCGCCAGACCAATGTTGGGCTGGCTTCTGGCGTGACAACGGAACATTGCAGAGCGGTTATGGCTGCACAAACAACCGGTACCGGGGCGGCGACACAGGCACCATCGACTATTGATATTGGTCCTGTTGGCATGCACGCTTCGACACCGTCGATGAAGTCCGGGATGGCTGGAGCCTGGAGGCACTGATTATCCTGGCAAACTGCGGCGTTGCTAGAGCCTCGCGCCAGTAATAGCTCATGTGTTGAATAAATCAATTGATCGCTTCCCGTGCAGGATCGAGCCGCCTTGTCGTCGGCCGGCGAGCTCGATCTGGATGACTACACTGAAAAAAGGCACCCGATGCCTTGTCGTTGGCTGCCGGCAAGCTCGATCGGGATGACTGCACATAAACAAAAAATCTTGTAGCGCGTAGAATCAATCAGTGGATGACCAAGTCCCCTATACTAATAGGTGCATACGCTCTGATCATCCAATGTTGTCTAAATGTCTATACCATTGATGTAAGCAGCCGCTGATGCCATCGACCATGAGCGGTTTGAATCATTGAGCCAGGGTGCCTGATCGAAAATAGTAGAGTACTTGACTACTTCTGCATCCGAGTTGGGGCAGAGAACCGCTCGGCAGGCACGCCGGCGTCTGCGTCGGGCATGGTTGTCGCTCCGGTCGACGTTAGGCTAGATGAGATCATTTCAATCGTCCCTGTCCGGCTGATAGTATATGCGTTTATGTGGCCGAGCGGATCGAAGCCGCACAGCAAGAGATTGGATTGGTGTGGGATCGCGACTCGAGAGGCTCGCTTGGATCTGGTTTCGCGAGAGAAAATCGAGGGGGCTTGTGATCATGGCTTTCAGCTATGGTGGGAGTCGTGGGAGACCGATTAGGCAACACAACCTTTTTTTTTAAACTTGATTAGGCAACAAAACCTGAAAGAGCACGCTACGCTAAAATACGATTACGTAACAAAATCAGCAACCTGGACATGAAACGACGGGGCGCGACGGAGTGCGTGCGAGCTGGCCTATGACGTATGAACGTAACCTACCATCACGGTAGCAAAAAAATAATAATATGCATATAGATATTTTGGTGGAAGGGCAAAACGGTAAAACATTAGGTTGAACCGGAAGAAGCCTTCCTCTCTTTATTATTACTAGTAAACATGCCCATGCGTTGCAACGGGAGTGAAAAAAACATTTATTGGTAAAAACTATCGGCACAACCCAAAATTTAGCCTAAAGTCCATCGACCCAGTATAATAATTTTATTGCATGTGTGTTGTTACGGGTGACTTTTATTTTGATATGTCACGGTCTTGTGTAGCAGAAAAATTATCAACCCTGAAACCCTCGGTTCGCCGGCCACCTCTTCTCTCTATATGTTCATTTGGAGAGCTCCCCCGAAACATATTGCTTTAATTTATACCCATTTTTCGATGGACTCGCCAATACTCACACGATATATTTCGCCGAGCTATGTTCTACCAAATGGATATAACACAACAATTCACCAACCCAGTAATAATTATTCATATTACGGAACAGAATGGTAAATAAATTAAATCGGTAGCAATTAAGATATGTTTTAACTTGATCTACTATTAGTTTCAATGCCTATTATTATTATCATTATATATTTGATTTGATCTAGTCAGCACCCATAGCATTGATCTGTCCTCTCCTGGATAACCTGCAACACAACACTAAGAGCATCTCCAGCCGTTCGCCCCCCAGACGTTTTTCGTCGGAAAATAGCATCGTTTCGGGCTAGTTGCGCTATTTTCGGTTGGAGGGGGGTCGTTTCCCAGCCGCGAACACAGGCGTCCGGCCCCAATCGTTTGTTTTTCGTCCAAATTATGCATAGATTACTCGATTTTTGCCCAAATTCGTCACAATTTCGGAGTACATTCGGCGTAGCGTGATATTTAAAATAAAATCGGCACAAATTTGATAAAACCTAATTTTTGTGCTAGGATCCGAGCAGTGTCTTCAGCATTTCTGATCTCAAGTACTTTGCTCCTCAAAAAATAAATGGCGGTGAACTCGGCCATATGCAGAAAGTCATCTTGTGTATCGTTGGGAGCGTCGTATACAAGAATCCTCATAGCCACCGTGCACTTCTGAATTGAGGAGAATCTAACTGTGCCGATGCAATCCTTCTTGTAAATGAAATAACTGTCATACTCCCGAATGGCATACACGATGGTAGGGAAGTGCTTTCGGCTCATCCGAAAACGGCGCCGAAACACTGCCTCACCGTGCGATGAAGCATCGGCGAAGTAGTCGGCGTAGAGAATATAGTAGCCCTTCATACGCTGCCTCGGCTTTCTCTTCTAGCGACCATACACCGAGCCACCTCGTCGGGGCTGCTCGTTCTACGCGAACAGGCCAGCCATAACGGCAAGGATCATGAGGTGCTCGTCGTCGTCGATTGGTGGCTCGGCTTTCTCGTCCATCATAGCGGCGAACATCTCCTAGTCGCTGGAGTGCATTGCCAAACATGCAAAATGCCGAACACCTCACGGGCGCGGCCATGCTTGCCATCAAGTTGTCAGCTCACCAAAACTTTAGTCTGAATGACTTAATATGCAGACTGACACATCCTTAAAGAAAGAAACTTTTTTAGGAACAGAGGCTAGCCTGATCATGCAACCAAACCTTCAATAGGGTAACACGGCATGGATTGATGGACACGTATACAAGCAGTTACCATGCACCGGAGAGCTCCAAATTAGAGTAGCTTATCGAACGTTTTGGCAGAAGCGATACCTTGTTCTCGGTATCGTGTACGTGTTAAATAGGGGGCAGCACATGCCAACTTACAGAGGAGATCAAGGGCGAGATCCTTATCTAGCCGAACCACCTTATAGATTGGTGATCGGTTTACAAGTTTTGACTTATCCTAACATCCCCCCTTGATCAAAACTTGTACAAGTTTAAATGACGCTTAAACTCTTCTAAATCTCTATAAGCTAGAGGTTTGGTGAAGCCATCTGCAACCTGATCTTTGGTAGATATGAAACGAATATCAAGTAGATTTTGTGCAACTCTCTCTCGCACAAAATGGAAGTCAATCTCAATATGTTTTGTTCGTGCATGAAAAACTGGATTAGCAGATAAATAAGTGGCTCCCATGTTGTCACACCATAAGCATGGTTTTTCATGAAGTATAATACCCAATTCCTTAAGAAGAGTTTCAACCCATATGACTTCAGCTGTGGCATTTGCTAGTGATTTGTACTCAGCTTCAGTACTTGATCTTGATACAGTTGCTTGTTTTCTAGCACTCCATGATATCAGATTTGGACCAAGAAATATAGCAAAGCCACCAGTTGATCTTCTGTCATCAACACAACCTGCCCAATCAGCATCTGAGAAAGCACTGATGAGAGTAGAATTGGATCTCTGAAAAGTAAGTCCAAGACCAAGAGAACTCTGTACATAACGCAATATTCTTTTAACTGCAGTCCAATGTACTGTTGTGGGGGCATGGAGATACTGACAAACTTTATTAACTGAGAAAGAAATGTCTGGCCGTGTTAGTGTCAAATATTGCAACCCACCAACTATACTTCTGTATCTAGTTATATCATCAATTCCAAGAGGATCTCCATCATAAGCTGATAATTTTTCTGAAACAGACAGTGGTGTGTTGGAGGGTTTACAATCTTTCATACCAACTTTTGCAAGTAATTCCAAAGCATATTTTTCTTGAGTAAGAACTAGCCCATCATTAATTTTCTTTACTTCAATACCCAAGAAATAACTGAGTTCTCCAAGATCCTTAATAGCAAAGTGTTTGTTTAAATCATCTACCAAAGTGGATATTGCTGAATCTGAGGTACTAGTGACTATGATATCATCCACATAAACAAGCACAAAAACTGTTATATTTGCTTGATTGTATATAAAAAGAGAAGTGTCTCCCTGTGATGGTTTAAATCCCAAATGCTGAAGTTTAGTGCTCAGACGAGAATACCATGCTCTTGGTGCTTGTTTGAGACCATACAAGGCTTTGTCAAGTTTGCAGATGTGGTGGGGATGATGAGCATCCTCATATCCAGGAGGTTGCCTCATATACACTTCCTCTTCAAGAACGCCATGCAAAAACGCATTCTTGACATCGAGTTGCCTAATAGCCCAGTTCCTGGAGACAGATATAGCAAGAACAAGGCGAATAGTGGCAGCTTTTACAACAGGACTGAATGTGTCTTCATAATCAATACCATAGCGCTGTTTAAAACCTTTTGCTACTAACCGAGCCTTATAACGATCAATTGAGCCATCAGCATGTTTCTTAATTCTATAAACCCACTTGCAGTCAATAATATTACTTTTACCATGATGTGAGGGCACTAAGTGCCAGGTATGATTTTTCTGAAGAGCAGTATATTCCTCGTCCATAGCCTTGCGCCATTCAGGATGATCAAGTGCTTCACGCAATGAATTTGGTTCACCTGAAACACACAAGAAATTATATCGAATGCACCCATCTTTCCATTTTCGCGGATTTGTTATACCCTTTTGGAGCCTAGTACTCTTTGCAGGAGGGGCAGCAGGATCAGTTTCCACAGAGGATCCGGCCCCCTGGAACTGAGGCTGCTGGAGTGACGCGTGGCGTCTGGTGCGGTGCACGCCCGCGCGCGCGCCTGGTTGCTGCTGTCGTGTAGCGGGGGCGGGCCGACCTGGGGATGTCGCAGCTGCCCGCGTGTCAGCTTCGGATTGGTGCGCGTCGGTGGAATCCTGGCTCGCTGGCGGAGACGCGGTCGGGGGCGCGTCAGCCGAGGCGTTTGTCGGGGTAGGTGACGGAGACGCGGGGGGCGATGGCGCGGCGTTTTCCGAGGCTGCAGAGGACTCCCAATGATTGGAGCCAGGGGAATCTTCCCCGGGATCGCCCCCAGGATCAGCGCCGGGATCTGTGTCTGACACAGAATCAGCACCAGAGTGCGTGCTGTCTCCGTTGTCTTCTTGTGACATGAAATCAGAGGCTGTTTCGCCTCCGTTTGAGCTGGAATTTTCACCATTTTCATCCAGATTTTCGGCAGTAACCTGTACAGGACTAAAGCAAGGTGATTGTGAGGTATGGTTAGTCAAAGGCTCATCATCATTCGTACCCCAAGTGTTTGGAAACAAGTGGTTTGGGAGGAGTAAAATTTCTTGTTTGAGGAGTGCACCTGCATTTGGATGAAGAGAAGCAAATGGAAAAATTTCTTCATCAAAGATAACATCTCTAGATATATAGACACGTCCCGTGGGTATATCTAGACATTTTACTCCTTTGTGTTTGGGGCTATAACCAATAAACACACATTGCTTGGATCTATAGGATAATTTTTTGTTATTGTAAGGACGCAAATTGGGCCAACAGGCACACCCAAAAACTCGAAGAGACATGTAGTTTGGTGTGGTTCCTAGGAGTTTTTCAGAAGGACTAATGTTATCAATGACTTTGCTTGGCATAAGATTAATGAGATATGTGGCAGTAAGGAATGCTTCATCCCAAAATTTGAGAGGCATTGATGCATTGGCTAGAAGGGCAAGCCCAATCTCAACTATATGACGGTGTTTTCTTTCTGCAGAACCATTTTGTTGGTGTGCATAAGGACATGAGACATGATGGGATATGCCAAGCTTTTGAAAGAAAGGGTTTAATTTCTCATATTCTCCCCCCCAATCTGTTTGCATTGTAACAATTTTCCTTCCAAATTTGCGTTCAACAAGATTCATGAAATTATGAAAGACATCAAAAACATCAGATTTCTTTTTGAGCAAGTATATCCACGTGAATTTGCTAAAATCATCAATGAAGCTAACATAATAGTTATGACGGCCTACAGAAGTATTTGCAGGACCCCAAACATCAGAAAAGATTTGTTGCAAAGGAAAAGTGGATACACTAACAGAAACAGGGTATGGTAATTGATGGCTTTTTGCTCTCTGACATGAATCACAAATAGTTTGAAGACTAGAATCCTTGGAATGAGGGAGACTAAATTTATTCAGAATAAATTGAACAACTACTTTATTTGGATGGCCTAGGCGACTATGCCACTTTGAGGTAGTGGGTTTTGAGACGGTGTTGACTTGCTTGATCGGAGATGATGATGAAGAGATGATCGGATATAGGCCACCTTCACACCTTCCTCTAAGAAGAATTTCCCTCGTTTCCCGATCCTTAATAAAAAAATGCCAAGGGTGAAATTCAATAAAGACATCATTGTCAACAGCAAGTCTATGAACTGAGAGCAAATTTTTCTTGGCACTAGGAACATGAAGTATGTTGTTGAGTTTGAGATCATGGAATGGGGTTTGAATTGATGAATTGCCAATATGACTAATTTCCATACCTTCACCATTAGCGGTGTGAATTTTGTCGTTGCCGCGGTATTTGTCACGAAGCATGAGTTTCTCCAAGTTGCCGGTGATGTGGTCCGTTGCACCCGAGTCGGGGTACCAGTTGGTATCCACCCCGTAGGCTGCATTAGCACCCTTGTCTCGAGTGTTGTTGCCGTAGTCACGATCACGGTTGTCGCGGTGGTAGTTGTCGTAGTCGCGGTCACGATTGCCGCTGTCGCGACTCTCCTCGTATCGCCACCAGCAATCACCGGCGGGATGCCCGTGTTTTTTGCAGATCTGGCAGTCGATGTCGATGTACGGAGTTGGAGCGCGACCACCAGGACCACGCCCGCGCCCGCCGCGGTGACCACCTCCAGGACCGCGGTGACCATCCCCGCGTGCGCCTCCATCGCGATCATACTGACCGCGTCGTTCGCGATCATCACCGCGGTCATAGTAGCGACCACGGGATTCCTCGCGCTCACGTCCGTCTCGATCACGGTCGGTATACCGACCGTTGATGTTGGTGAAGTTCTTGGTGTAGCCACCCCGGCGCGCTACATTGGCCGAGGTTTCGAAGCTTCTGTTCCTGCCGCCTGAAAGCCTCGATTGTCGCATATCAAAAACCGAAATCATTGAGTGCAATTCGCTTACCGAGCAACTTGGCATCACGCTGACCGAAGAGACGAGGGCGGTGTAGTCATCATCAAGCCCGTTTAGGATGAACTCGACGAGCTCATCCTCGTCCACGGTGCGCCCAGCAGCCACGAGCTCGGTGGCAAAGCCCTTCATTTTTCCAATGTACTGGTCTGCGGTCATTGACTCCTTCTTGGTGTTGGCGAGCTCACCACGCAGATGTGTGACGTTAGCCTTCGATCGGGAGGAGAAGAGGGATGTGATCAGCGTCCATACTTCCTCCGCGTGCTCGAGGCCGACGGTCTGCGCCAGGATCTCGACCGACAGGGAGTTAAGAAGATAACTCAGCACCTGTTGGTCCTTGAGGATCCAGGCGTCGTAGGCAGGATTCGGGACGCTGATCTCCTTGTCATTCTCCTTGGCGGTGATGAACTCCGGTGGTGCTGGTTCCTTTCCTTCAAGCAGCCCAAGCACCCGCGCACCTCGCAGGGTAGGCATGACCTGGGCACGCCACAGTAGATGGTTCGATCTCTTGAGTTTTTCGGCAGGTGGATTTCCTAGCGGCTGAGGAGGGGTACTGGATGAGGCCATGGTGATGGGTGATTGTATCTAGGGTTTTCGGTATGTTTGGTGTTCGGGTATTTGGGTAGATTGATCTGGTGTTTGGGGTATTGGGATGATCAGTAGATCGGTTTGGGGTTTGGGTGTTGAGGTGTTTCGGTAGATGGGTTTTCTCGGTAGGGTTTTCTCTACGATGCCAGGGAAGAGGCGATAGGCTCTGATACCATATCGAACGTTTTGGCAGAAGCGATACCTTGTTCTCGGTATCGTGTACGTGTTAAATAGGGGGCAGCACATGCCAACTTACAGAGGAGATCAAGGGCGAGATCCTTATCTAGCCGAACCACCTTATAGATTGGTGATCGGTTTACAAGTTTTGACTTATCCTAACATAGCTGTCTGTTCTAAGCAATCACACGCCATGGTAGCATGGAGAAAACTCTTTCTGCTCTGCGCCTTAACAGGTAGATACGTGTTGAGTCTAGGTCCGGGATCATGACCGCGAAGCTAGTGGTCATCGCGGCCGTAAGAGCGTGAAAGCCAGCCGTGAGGTGCTTCTCGTGACCATCGTCATCTTCCATGAGGTGGTCAGTACCCGCCGTGGATCATGTTGTCGCTAGTGCAAGAAACGGCCATCAGCTTGCGAGTCTCATTCTCCCTCTACAACAGCGAGATTTACCCATGCCCCATGAATAGTTCCAGATAGTTTGTGGCAAGGTTGATGTTTGATCCACTTTGATAAGCTATTGTGAAAGCGCTCCAGGCCCTGCTCGTCTACGGAGCTGGTTCCTCCGGTGGTGGGGTGCATGCGACAGCGCTGCTGAGCACCTTAGCGTGATTTCGAAGTGGTCGCCGTTGGAGCTGGCCAGTAGTATCAAGTTAGCTCTTCTCGCCCATGATCTTGTCGACTTAAGAAAGGTACGGAGAAAACACTCGACACCTAGGGCGCTCCTCGTGCGTCGACTGGTCGGGCATGCCGAGACTGGAAATCACGAGTTCCACCTTAACCCTTGGAACGACTCCCCGGTATCCCATGTACACAACATATCTCGTCGTGTCGTGTCGTGTCATGATCAGTGGCTCCCGATCTAGTAAGAATGTCACCATGATAAGCTCGTCATGGACTCTAAGCGGCTTAGCTCATGACGTCCTGCCAGGCAACCATCTCATGTTCTCTTTCAGCGCATCCCACATAAACCAGAGCTTGAGAATTGAAGTAGTCTAGAGATTTTCAAACTCAGTAGTATACATGGTACCAAGAAAATACTATGGAAGGAGCTTTTAACGCAGGCACACACAACCCTAAAGTAAGATGCAACATGTGTTTGTGTACGCACATGCCATGTCTGGATCTCAATAGGTTGCAAAGACTTGTCATCTATGCAAAAAATCAAATTTCCCTCAACGATAATCCATCTCCCAAAATCTCTCGCTGTCTATTAAATCCCCACAAAGAGCTCTGTCTGTAAAAAGTCCCGACAAGATCAACCTCCACACAGCCAAGTTGTCTCTCAGCTCCGTCAACTTGCTGGCTTGCTGCCACAGCCCGGCCGGGTGCTCATACTCGATTCCTGTTGTGCCGGCGTCGCCGTCCTGCACATCATATCCTCTTCGCGTGAGGATTGTTCTGTAGCAGATGCCATCGCAGTGGTACAAGGCACGTAGTACCCGGAAGCCCACACGAGCAAGAAGGCCCAGGCCCATCATCTCAGCTATGTGGTGTGGGAGGAATAAAACATAACCTTTCGGATTTTTTAATGGCAGTCGTGGGTAATTTTCATGAACTTTAGGGGCAATTTTGATGACGTACCGCAAGAAGCCTTATTGCTTTTATTAGTAGGTATAAAGACTAGCAAGTGTGCCCGTGCGTTGCAACGGGGAAAAAATCTGCCTGCGTGTAAACATAATTCACAAGTATAGAAATAAATAGCCAAATAATATGACTAACCATTTACTATCTAGCCGCAAATATGAGCATAAATCCATCTTCAGACATCTGCTCAATATTTATAGAAATAGTGTGACAATGTTAGTTGTTTAAAATTCAGATAAAATGAATGGCGTGATGTTTTATTTCCAACAAAAATAGTTGAGATGTAAACACATAGGATATATCTATCCAATCATATGGCTTAATGGGAACACAGAGCAATCTGCATACCTTTCATTGAATTTCATTGCAAATTAGAACTGTATTGTATATGGATGGAGGATCATCACCAAGCAAGCATCGAGAACAAGCAAGAGCGGAGGAGCTGGGCGCCCGTAGAGGCTATCCACGTGGCTGTCTTGCGGTGGGCAATGGCGTCTCGTTTTGTCTTGCTCCGAAACGTTTGGTTTCTTATCCCGTTCTACGCCTCCCTAACCCTATTTTCTCTCCCGTCTTCCTTCCCCGTGGCGGCGGCTGCTATTGGGAGTAGCAGAAGCGAGAGGCGGCCAGCGACAGGGAATGTTTCCCCAATCGCCGCTCGCGTAGCTCCCCCAATCCCCTCCCACGTCTCTCCTCCAACCCCTCACCCTAGACTCGCGCCGCCTCGTCTCCTCCACTTCACCACGGCGGCGCCTCGACCGCTGCCGAGTGACGAGCACGTGCGCCGTGGAGGACCTTCTGTAGACAGCGGAGGTGAGGGCGTGGCTCGCGGTCCTCACGGTCGACGGCGCGCGGACGGCAACGCAGTTGCGCCTAGGCACGTCCCTGGACGACACGGGCGGTTGCCTCGTCCGTGGATTACGGCGCTGCCAGACGACACGGGCGGTGGCCTATGGGCCCAGGTCTGCGGGGAGGACCGCGGCCCGGAAGACAACAGTCGAGGGCTCATGGCTCGGCGCAACGAACGGCGACATGGCGGCAAGGAGGACGGCGAGGTGGCGTTGGGCGGATCGATTCTGCCTCGAGGAGGAAACTCCACTTCACCACGGCGGCGCCTCGACCGCTGCCGAGTGACGAGCACGTGCGCCGTGGAGGACCTTCTGTAGACAGCGGAGGTGAGGGCGTGGCTCGCGGTCCTCACGGTCGACGGCGCGCGGACGGCAACGCAGTTGCGCCTAGGCACGTCCCTGGACGACACGGGCGGTTGCCTCGTCCGTGGATTACGGCGCTGCCAGACGACACGGGCGGTGGCCTATGGGCCCAGGTCTGCGGGGAGGACCGCGGCCCGGAAGACAACAGTCGAGGGCTCACAGCTCGACAGCGGCCCGAACGGCCGCGGCCGCGGCCGCTCGGCGCAACGAACGGCGACATGGCGGCAAGGAGGACGGCGAGGTGGCGTTGGGCGGATCGATTCTGCCTCGAGGAGGAAACTCCACTTCACCACGGCGGCGCCTCGACCGCTGCCGAGTGACGAGCACGTGCGCCGTGGAGGACCTTCTGTAGACAGCGGAGGTGAGGGCGTGGCTCGCGGTCCTCACGGTCGACGGCGCGCGGACGGCAACGCAGTTGCGCCTAGGCACGTCCCTGGACGACACGGGCGGTTGCCTCGTCCGTGGATTACGGCGCTGCCAGACGACACGGGCGGTGGCCTATGGGCCCAGGTCTGCGGGGAGGACCGCGGCCCGGAAGACAACAGTCGAGGGCTCACAGCTCGACAGCGGCCCGAACGGCCGCGGCCGCGGCCGCTCGGCGCAACGAACGGCGACATGGCGGCAAGGAGGACGGCGAGGTGGCGTTGGGCGGATCGATTCTGCCTCGAGGAGGAAACTCCACTTCACCACGGCGGCGCCTCGACCGCTGCCGAGTGACGAGCACGTGCGCCGTGGAGGACCTTCTGTAGACAGCGGAGGTGAGGGCGTGGCTCGCGGTCCTCACGGTCGACGGCGCGCGGACGGCAACGCAGTTGCGCCTAGGCACGTCCCTGGACGACACGGGCGGTTGCCTCGTCCGTGGATTACGGCGCTGCCAGACGACACGGGCGGTGGCCTATGGGCCCAGGTCTGCGGGGAGGACCGCGGCCCGGAAGACAACAGTCGAGGGCTCACAGCTCGACAGCGGCCCGAACGGCCGCGGCCGCGGCCGCTCGGCGCAACGAACGGCGACATGGCGGCAAGGAGGACGGCGAGGTGGCGTTGGGCGGATCGATTCTGCCTCGAGGAGGAAATCTACTGCAGCATGGGGCTCTATATCTTCTACGGCCGGCGGCGGGAACTGGGATTGGTCGTGGCGTTGGAGTTGATGCGGTGGCGGCAGGGGAAGAAGAGACATGGGCACATCCAGGAATTTCGTCAATCTGGTGCGTACATCCGGGATCTATGCATCCTCTCCCTGGTATATCCTCTCCCACCATGTCCTCTCTAATTTCTCTTATCTTGCGGCGAGGAACGGCGCGGCAGGCCCTCCACGACCACTTCGTCTTCTCTCCTATCTCCTGTGTGTGGGCGTGGTGGTCGGGAACGGCGAGCACTGCCTCGTGAATGGGCACGCTCACCTCTTCCCTTTCTCCCGGGCTCCCCTCTCTTATTTGATCTACCTACAACTCTATGGTGATAGAAGATTAAGCTGACGAGCAAGAAGAAGCCCCCGAGATGCAGGGAAGGCGGTGCAAAAGTGCAGTTGATGTTTCACCTTCATCTTTGGTTTCTTTCTGGTTCAGTGGAGGTTGTGCTCAAGGTAAGGATACATCTGCTAAGCTAGCTCGTTTATATCTGTTAATGGACAGAGTTGGGTGATGCAATCATGATGCAATGCTTTTGTCCAATGAAACTTGCTACATGATTGAACAATTGAGTGTTTACTTGTTTACCCGCTTATTAAATCATTAATTTGGGGATGGAAAAGGGATGCTTGCTTCTATAGTCAAGGGGGTTGTCAAGGATATAGCAGCACAATGCGAGAAGCAGGAGTTCGACGGATGCGATTGAGAGGTAATTGCTACCTTTCGCATCTTAAACATTATTATTATTCAACTGGATCTTACTTGTGTGAAGTTGATAGGAATGGGGTTAGCTTTAGTCGAATTTTCAGAGGAAGAGGAAGCCAACGGTGTTATGGATAAGAAACTTAGTTTTGCAGGAGCGGATCTTGAAATAAAACCAAAGTAATAGTCTAGCTGCTGCTTCAAGCTTCTTTTTTCATGCTTACCATTCACCAGTGAGAAAATTTAGGTTTTCATTCTTTGGGATTATTCTCAATGTTTTCGTTTCCTTGCTCTTTATTGATCAGTTGATGATTGAAGTTCTCCTATATGCAAGGTTTAATACTGTGCACAATGATTTATATGCAAGGTTTACTACTGTTTGTGCACAATGATCAATTGATGATTGAAGTTCTCTTATATGCAAGGTTTAATACTGCTGCTGGAAAAATAGAGAAAACAGGAACTTCTAATGTCACTATCCTGATATTCAATTCATCTGTACCTCTACCATTAGATTTTCTCTATAATTTAATTCATAACTGGGATTGTGGACTACTAGAATCATGTATTTTATATATATCACAAAATGTTGCTATACATAACCAATTCATCTAATGCTGGCTGCCAAGCATGCAGTTATTTTGTTTCTATTTAGGTTTCTGTTGGAGGGAATGGTTTCGAGTGTTGCTAATGTATTTGAAAATTTCAAGATCCATTTTTCGCTAGATGTTTCATATAACCTATCTACTAACTAGGCAATTCCAAATGTCCAACCATGTTTAGCTATTTAAAGGTTTCAGGATATCTTAGGTTTGAGGAATCGAATGTAGCAGAAAAGGCCCGTGCATTGGCAGCTCTCTCGAATGAAGGCGGTTTGATTATGAAGGGCCACCTTGTGACTTTGGAACCTGTGTCTGGTAAAAACTTCAGTTTTGATCGGTTTTTTTGGTGAATAAAGTAACTAAGTCACAGTGCAATTTGATGCCTTCTTATAGCACTCGTTGATTCTGTAGTTTATGTGGGACGGTGCAAATATAATTCATGTACAGATAGTAATTGTTTTTGCGTCTAAATGTGAGCTTTGGACAGTTAGGATGGCACCTGAAATAATTTTGATTGGTGTATTACGTTCTTAACCTGTGAAACTATTAATCAAACTGAGTATTGAAATGACAACATAAACTAGCAGATTTGGATGTTATGATCATCTGATGAAGCTACTATTCCAATGCAGGACAAGCTGAGAAGGATTATTGGAGTGAAATAAAGGCCTGCCAAGAAAATATCAAAAGGACAATTGAAGTAACAAGGGTGGAAGGTACTATACCTTTTTTACATTTGATTGTTGGTTGTTTATATATTTGTCTCTACCTGTTTTAGTCCTGTTAGGCATCTGAAGACTGAATTGTACATGTCATGTCTAAATTGGGTATAGATTGATCATAGCTATTGAAAATTTTGAAAGTTGAAAGCCTGATGCTATGCGAGGAAGGAACTATAGTTATCTTATATTTACTAATTGGAAACTCCTTTCGAAGCTCCATATTAGTCCTAGAATTAAGTGAGAAAGTTTTCCGTTCGCCTTAATCTCAGCCGTGGGATATCCAGCACGAGAGAATAGCCCCGTACGAAGGACCGAACATAGCTAAAGAGTCCTGCCCGATGACTCTACCTGCCCATCTCCGACTAAACCTTTGCCTCTGCGGCTGCCTCCTGTTGTTCTGATCGCATCTTCTCTGCCTTCAGATGAAGGGTGTTGTTCTGATCGCATCTTCTCTTTAAATTGGAGAATTGGATTATGTACCTGAGTTTCCAAACATATTATTACTGGTCATGTCGAAAGTGGAAAAGATATAGAGCAGAATTAAAATAAATTATAGGGACTCCAAGGAAATGGATAATATAGGCCTTGGTGTTAAGGCTGCTGATTATTATGTATTCAATTTTTAATGAATTAACCGACAATAACCAAATTTGAAAAAAAAATGGCAGTATATACATGCATGTATTCACACGAAGGTCTTGATTCACGCTGAGTAGGCGCAGTTTTTAAGTCATCATGTGACATTTTTAAGCATATATCTGCAATGAGTGTCCACTGTGTTAGATTGCAGGTGCCATCACTTAATTATTTTTCTTTTACCTTTTTTAGATTACAGGTTTCATCAATAAATTATTTACAACTTGGCATGCTTTTCCATGGTGTTGTTGGAGTTGTCTAATATTTCTTCATTTGGTTAACAGATTGTTGTCCTGGCTGATGCCATTATGGATTTTAGAGGCACGCCATCACTGGATGAATTGATCAAGCCTCTGATATATAGGATGGATCCATACGAACTCTGTTTCTTAATGAGCTTTATCGCGATATCATTTTGACCTGCTATTGTTATGTACACGAAGGTAAGAAATAATTTCAAATAAGAATTTCTTCCCATACTCTTAAAGTAAATTACAAGTGATTTTACTAAAATGGAAAGATGTATATGTCAGTCCACCTTAGAAGCCAAATGGATAACAAAAAACAATTTCCAGTTACGAATGAAAAATTTGCCTCGGCTTGATTCCAATGCATTTTTTAAGCATTCCCGTCTGCTATCCCAGTGTTTTGAACGATCAAGATAGCTGGATGTCCCAGAATAAATGCAAGGTAGTAAGCTATTATGTTCAACCGTTCATGTGAAGATTAGTATGCAGAGATCCCATTATATTCAAAATATTGAAATTCCGATCGGCTACGATATCTGCTTTAGCATTTTGAACACAAGATAGTACTTATATATATGTGACTAATAAGATACCCTTTTGTTGTTGTTGATATTGTCCAATTGGTCGATCAGTTTGAATAATAGAGGAAAACAAATTTAATTATGGAAAATAAATTTTGCATGTCCGCTTTGTATTAAACATGCACTCTAGCAGTGCAATTAATAAAGATGACAATTTTGTTTGATGTCAAATTTCAATCTAAATTATGTACGCGTCTGTACTACTTAATATGTGTACATTACTAATTATTGTAGAATCTGGAATATTGATCTATGAGACTGTCTCAAATAAAAACACGGTGCCTAGGAAAAAGTGACCTATTGCCTTATGAACTCTATTTTTGCATGGTTAGGTCCATGGCTTATCCTCTATCACCGCAGGTACTAACCAAGCTACATACCTAAACACGATGTCCCTCTGCTCCTACTCTAGAGAAACAACATGGACATTATGCAGTATATCGACAACGGCAGCCTCATACAGAGCCATATATATATGCATGTATGTCACGTCTCCGTACTTTATTCTGGATGGCTTTATCAAGGACTCCTCAACTCATACATCCCAATCGTTCTCTAGCCATGTCTACATTGGGTGGTGGCATTGCCAAACCAGCTTCTAAGCTTATACTGTAGATGGCTTGATGAGGAGGCGCTCTACTCCATGCTTACAATATTAGTGCTAAATTCACATATTTCTTTGTATAGTAAGGAGTTATCTAGACTGCATAGGTTTCATGATTTCTTGAACCCAGATGTATGTTCTTTTGGACGAGTTACTAATAATTGTATTTCTTTCTCTTTAGACCTGTAGGAATCTAATAATTTTAAATTCTTCATAACCATGATAGTAGTGTAAATATGTGCTCTACATATGGCATTGCTGGAAACTAACAGGAAGAAAAGCGGCAAACCGCAACCCTTCCTTCAACTACATTTTAATCAACAGTACTCTTACTAAGACACAATAGATGTTTTAATCCCCCCAGGCCCATCAAAAATAAGTTTTTCTAGCATTTTTCTCAGCTGCAAAATGCTTTCATAAAAAAATGTTACTTGACAATGAAGAGCTCATAATATGTTTATATGATACTGGAAGCACGAAAAGTTTCTTTGCATTTAGGGATCCTGTGTATAATATTTTTCAATGGTAATGGAAGTAATTGGTGATTTTCCCTTTTAATGTACACCTGACCTCATTCTCTTACACCCAATTGGAGGCTCTTTTCTACTTGCATCTGCTAACACAATTTTCATATTTTGCAGATTTAGTACTTTTTCTATAGTGAGAAAAACATAAGTACCATATATATACGGACGGGTAATTTTGTTGGGTCCTCAGATTGGATAGTTATTTATCCTACCTTTTCTGTTACACATTCTGACCTGCTAATTTAAAAATACAAAAAGTTCATTCGTGTCATCTTATCAATCCATGGGTTATATACTGATAGCGATCTTCATGAAAGGCTGCATATAAATATTTCAACTGAGCTTTATATTCCTTTGCTTAGTTCTAAAATCACATATGTAACCATATAAAAAAGTAAGTTGAATTTCCCAACATGATAAAATTAAAAGATTCTAAAAGGTACATATTGGTCGTCGATTAAAATAGTCACATTTTGTACATAACCAAAACATTTAAACGTGAACCACCGAAGTAGTACAAATTGTTGCCTGGAAACAATCACCCTTACTTAGACTCCTTTCATCCATAAGAAACATAATTTTACAATATATGTGTCTGTAGAAGTTGCTAGCCCGTGCATGTGCACGGGTTGACGACTAGAGTCTAGAATAATGTTGTACTGAAGCTGCTGGCAGTATTGTTAGCTACCATGAAAATTCATGTGTAAACTTGCATGTACAAAATTCTTTGGTCCAGTGCACTTTTTTTCTTGTATATATATTCAACTGAAGACATTGCATGTTCAACACACCATTGATACATAAAATATTTAGGATGTAAAACTACTTGAAATAGAAGATTTGAAATCAAGAAATCAAATCTCCATTGAAGTGAGGGCTGGTGAAAGAAAGTAGTACATCAAATAAATGATATTTTTTAAGTAGAGAGAGCAAGAATAAGAGGACCTGAGTACTACCAGGAAAGGCGGCTAAAGCATATTGGTTTTCTGCATTGGTGAATGTATGTTTCATTAACTGCCTACGGATTGTACTCGTGTACCACTTTGCAATGGCTTTAAAACTATTTGATCTCCATTTGTTTTGTTGGATTAAGAAACATTGCCTCATGTAGCATTATCATCTCGCAAGTCGCAGTCATAGTCGTATAAAATTAACCATTAGGTGGCGTGATTGGAATACAGCTGCCCGGTGAGGAGGCTCCCTAAGGTGTGCCCTAACATCTTGGTGCTTTACGTGATAATCACAATATCCCAACACTATTACAGTCGTCAGGCTTTAATACTGGAGCATTCTCCTTCGATGTATACATTACATGAAGTCCAATTTATCAATTTTGTTCAACATGTTATTGTCTCACCTGAGGCATGTGATTTTTTTATAGCAATATGATGCCCTGAGTAAGACATCCCATGATGCCAATATGATGCCTGCTATGGTTTGTGCAGTTTATTTTAACTCCTGGACTGTCACCCCCTAATGAAAATTCGGCCTACAGTTTCTATTGTAAACTGAAGGTAAGTAATAGACAAAATAAAGTATTCAGCTCATGGTAGATTTAGTAGGGAGGTTCCACACGTGCATAAAATTCACTACTTTATTTTATCCTGTACCGTCCACTTCAACAACTTCTTTAAACTGCTATGTGGGTTCCACATTAGGAGCCTGTTCCTAGGCGTGCAATGGAGTGTACTGTTTTTCTCTAATGGTTATTTGGTCAGTTGTAGATTTATTGTCTCATAGCACTTGTCAATAGTTGTTTACCAAGAACTACCACCCGAGATCGAATACATCATTTTCCAAGATGATGTTAGATTTAGTTCACAAAGAATCCACGCCTATTACTATATGGTTCGTATTTTTTCTAGCATGAGTGCAGTACCGTTTTAATTATGCCTTCGCAGATCTATTTTCTCTCTCTCGTACAGAGGTACACGAACGGGTAAACAAGGCCGCCACCAGCTCTCGACGCTTCGCCAATCCACTAAAATTGCTCGCAGCATATTCCAAGGGCCTCTATTGGGCTGCGATTGGGCCGCACAGGAACGCACAGGAGGCGCCCCAGGGGGCGCCCCAGCCTCTAGTACTAATTAAGCACTACCCACTTATCAATGCTTCTTTTGGTTAGAACCTGTACGGCTGTGCTCTTAATCAATAGGATCGACCAAGTGGACGCACTATGAACCGATGGAACTAACTGAACCTGAACATGCGCCACTTTCTTGTTGCTACCGTGCCTACCCATGTGACCAAGCAGCCCCCGTGACTACAGTTCAGCAGAGAACGGATCAGGGGCGTATGACACAGACCAGCCGGCGGCAGCGGCATGAGAGCAAGAGTTTCAGGCCTGTCGGCAGTGTACGCGTCAACGGCGGGACGAACAGGGCGCATACGACACTACGACAGCTCGAAAAGACGGCGCACTGGCAGACTTCGTGGACGGTTGCCGGCGACCTGGGACGTGCTTGTACGTAGAGAAACGCCGAGGAACAGATCGTGGTAGCCGATCAGGCACGTGGTGGGCGGAGCACTGGAACCTCAGCAAGCCTCTGCTCTACTCGTGCTGGATCTAGGGGCCATGGCGGGCGTGCGGGAAAGCAGGGGATGACGGCTGCCACAGGTCGGGGACGGGAGGTTGGTTCCGGGCCACATACCTGCCGCTTTCCGTTCCTCCATCACACGTAAGGGCTGAACGGCAACTGAAGAGTGGCATAAAGAGGCGGACACCAGAGACATTATAGGGGTGCCGCAGTGTGGTCAATTCATGGCGCCGTCTGGGGGAGGAGCTGAGCGCGTGTTGTGAGAGGGCGCCACCAGGCGCCACACACCGGACGTCTTGCAGCCCCATCTAGGTCCCTATCAACGATGCAGTATGGCTCCGTGGAGAGCTCCGTCGGCCGTGGCCGTGGCCTCTGCCCCGCTGAGCGTCATGGGGTGGCACCTTTGGGAGTGTGGCCGAGGACGCAGCCATGGGCACGTCGCCGGTCGTCCCCAAACGGCGAGCTCAAATCACGGACGAACGGTGACCTCAATTCATCGCGACATACAAAATCAATAACCGAGAACATTGTGGCGAATCGTGGGTGTTACAGGATTGTGATTTTCTGGTTGTTTATGAGAGAAGAAGATCAGGACAATCGGTGCCGGGTTCGACCTTGTTTCCTGGGAAGCCGATCTCCTAACCGACCTGTTATTGATAGCGATGGGAAGATCTTGTTTTGTTTGATTGATCGGTAGAGGAAAACGTAACAGGGGACGGACGAAAACGTAATCTCAAGACGGACGAAAATAGGGAGGAAGAAACCTTCCTCCCTTTATTATTAGGTATAGATTAGGTAAAGATATGACTTTGCATTTATGATCATCACACACATAGTACCAAATATTGGCAACTACCACCAAATTGAAGGAGAAGAAAAGTCCGTACCCAGTAAGATTTTTGTACTAAAGAATTGGGAACATTTCAAAATGTATATTATAATTTCTCTTTTGTATATTTTCCTTGGTAAATTTTAGATATAATATGCTTTTTTGGTTGTCTTTTCTCAAAAAACAATATTATAAATATCACTGGGAATGCGATGAAAGATGCATAATTGAGTGGTTGGCATTGATTCTATTCGGTCGGTGGTAGCATCATCCACTTAGAGTCTTAGACCTAACAAAATCTCAACCAAGTTAGGTGTACAAAGTTGTGAAGGAATTATATGTGGAGGTCTATATATACCCGCAATCGCTAGGCCATAGCCACACATGTACACTGGACTAATAACACAGTAAACACAACTAGCCTATAGCTAGCTACCGATCATGGCTTCCCTCCCCTCCCTCTTGCTCGCGTCGGCTTTACTCCTGGCCGGCTCCGCCGCCTTCTACCGCTACGACGGCGGCGGCAACGACACTAGCGGCAGAACCACCACGCACCTCCACTTCTACATGCACGACGACTACACGGGCCCCCACCCCACCGCGAAGCGCGTCGTGTCCGGGCGGCCACTCTCCACCACCGACGACGACAACGTCACGACGACGACGCTGAAGGCCGCGCCGCGGGAGTTCGGGGACATCGTGGTGCTGAACAACGCTCTGACGGAGGGACCCAGCGGCGGCGGCAGCGCGCGGGTGGGCACGGCGCAGGGCTGGGCCGTGCGCGTGTCCGAGGGCGGCATCGTGTCCGACCTGACTCTGCACCTGGTCCTGGAGGCCGGCGAGCACGCCGGCAGCTCGCTCACGGCGAGGGGCCGCATCGACATGGACGCCACGGTGCGAGAGTCGGTGCTCATCGGCGGCACGGGCCGGTTCCGGTACGCGAGGGGCTACATGCTCACCAAGAACTACGACTACAGCCTCGCCACGGGCGGCATCGTCGAGATCGACGTCTACGTGCAGCACGACTAGGCGCGCAACGCAATCTCGTATCTGAACCGCATATATACTCCCGTGTGTGTGCTCCAGTCGTACTATTGCTGTTGACGTGTAAGCCACACGCGTCTCGGCATCTAAGTTATTATCCGTTTGAACGTTGGAGTTTTACCACGACAAAAGCTTGGAATACACTTATACAACTGAATTGCACAATGCTCGCGCACTTTACTCATCAGAAGAACAGGCATAAGTACAGAGAGCTCAACAGAGCGTGCCGTGCGTGTCGCTGGGCATGCGCGTCGTGTGCAACGGCGTGCCTGCATGATTGCCTCCATGATCGCTGGATCCTATCTATCCTGGTTGACTAGGTGTGTCAGTTACATCCGAACGTTACACTCGTGTCAGATCCTAGATACAATAATTTTACACTTCAACATCTCCCTCAGTCTGAACATTTGAGGGAAAGATGTTTAGACTGGATCGAAAATCTCTGAATACCGTCGACGGTAGCCCCTTGGTGAACACATCGGCAAACTGACTGGCAGATGGTACGTGAAGTTCTTTAGCTTCCCCTAGCGCCACGTGGAAAGACAACCGGCTCGTCCATGTGATCCGCGCGCCCACGATGCTGTCGCACCTGCCAGGCTGTGCAAGGAAACTGCCGCTGCGGGGCCAGCTCCAATTCTATGGCCGCGGGGGGCGCAGTCTGCAAAAGCCGCAGCGGGCGCGCCAGTTCCATGTGCAGGGCGTACGCAGCTGGGTGGCCACGTGGAAATGAGTGCGGCACCCCCACGTTCGGAGTCTGTGCGTGGTGCGCCCGAGGCTATCAGGAGGTGCCATGCAGCTGTCCAGACGGGGCCAGCGTCCGATCCAAGGACGATTCCGGCTCGGGGGAGCGCGCGAAAGGATAAAGGGCCGCTGGTCTCCTCTGCTCCTGATGAGGTGACAGACAAAGGAAAAGAAAAAGAAAAAGCCCCAGGTGCAGGCGCAGCAGTATGGCAGAGGAAGGATCCCGAGGCCTGCAGGAGTGGACCGGTTCCGAACGTTGAACTGACTAAGGTGGCCATAGGCGCGGTGACATGTGGAGATTTGGACCTGGGTATTAGCCCGCCAGGTGCTACCGCTCTAGTAGTGGGCCCTGAGGACAAATCCCGGCCTGGTTCTCCCATGCGCACCTACGCATCGCAGCCACGTGGAGTCAGGGGTTTCGAGAGCGAGGTGGGGCAGTTTACGGAGTTGGTTGACAAGGTGGCCCCTTTGGTAGTGGTTCAGCCTGTTGAGTACATGACTTGTGGTTCGACTGGCGCAAAGGGAGCAACCGTTTGTGAAACGGGCCCCTCCTCGCTACTCTTAGCAGACTTAACCATGAGTGGCTCCGCCTTGAGGTCGTTGACACACTGCAGCCCGGTGGTGTCAGCTAGCATCTCCACCTCGGACAAGGATGATCTCGAGGAGTTCTTTGAAGTCTCACTCTCCACGCACGTGGACACCGTGGGGGACACTCAGGAGTTATTACCCCAGGGAGAGGAACAAGAGGTGGTCTCTAGGAGAAGTGTGGAAGTGGATCCTTTTGTCATGGTCCGCACGGAAGCACCCCCTTCTGAGAGTATCCAACTCTCTAGACTGAAGACGTTTTGCGCAAACCTGTTGAAGAAGCTAGCACCACCTTTGCTGCGTGAGGTGTCGTCGATCGCTGAGGTGGTTCCTTGCACTCCACATGGACAGACTCGTAGCTCGAGCGTTCCTTGCTCAACAAGAAAACCCCTCAAGAAACCTTCAGCAGCCGAGAATGTGCTCCTCAAGGCGTTAGGAGTGGTGCCCGACAATATGCTGGTCGATGACAAGGCATTGCAGGAATTCCGTGATCTCTTTGACTCACCGATGAAGGATGATCATCTAAGAGTGGTCGCTTCCATTTTCGGCACGGAAATGCCACCTCTTGGAGCGCTACAGGACGCGAGTAGCCCTCTGGTCAGTGTGCACTAAGAAGGGTGTGTGTTCACACCAGGAGTGGAGTCTTAGATGTCTTATGGATATAGACATCCTGATCTGGAACCCTCACGGTCTAAATGATCCTGCAAAGAAAAATGTCGTGAGGGAATTCGTGGAGTCTCTTCATGTAAATTTGGTGTGTTTGAAGGAAACAAAATTAAATGTGGTTGACCGTTTTACGATTCTGCAATGCCTTGGTCCTTCCTTTGATGGCTTTGCCTTCCTGCCAGCTATTGAAACCAGAGGGGGAATTCCGATTGCTTGGGATACTACGGTTCTCAACATTTCTCATGTCAGTATGGACGCTCATACGTTGACAGGAGAGGTCACGACGAAGGAGAATAAAAGCTGGTGGCTGTCAGTTGTGTATGGACCACAGACGGACTCAGAAAAAATTCAGTTCTTACAGGAGCTAGCGGAGAGACGCTAGTTATGCCCTGGGCCTTGGATCATTGTAGGAGATTTCAATATGATTCTTGCAGCTGATGAGAAGAATAACGCTAACCTGAACAGAAACATGATGAGTCGGTTTAGGAACTTTGTCCACACGCACATTTGCGGGACCTTTACTTACACGGCAGGTAGTACACTTGGAGCAATGAGAGAGCAACCCCCACGATGACACGCATTGACCGTGCTTTAGCCTCTGTTGACTGGGGCATCCTCTAGCCAGATTGCATATTGCAGGCGTTGTCTAGTAATATCTCGGATCACACTCCTTTACACCTTTCTCTTAGTGCAGTGGTGAGGCCTAAGCGGAGATTCAAGTTTGAGCTGTTCTGGCTGAAACTCGAAGGGTTTGAGGACGCGGTTAAGGAGGGATGGGTGTGCGATGAGGCTATTGTCGACCCATCAAACGCCTTGATGCGTTATATAGGAACCTGGCCTCATTTCTCCAATCGTGGGGCCAACAAAAGGTGGGCAATATAAAGATTAAACTAGCGATTGCCAACACGATCATCCTGAGATTAGAAGGTGCCCAAGACAGGTGGCAGCTGTCGGCGGGGGAAATGTGGCTAAGGCGTAGGTTGAAGCTTGCAATTCTTGGGCTCTCATCCCTAGAACATACCATGGCCAGGCAGAGATCGAGAATGAGATGGCTGAAAGATGGCGATTCTAACACGAGGTTGTTTCACGCAGTGGCAAATGGGAGAAGAGCCAAGAGTTTTATCCCCATGGTGAGAGTTGGAAACACACTGGTCACTGATCAATCCCAGAAAGAGGAGGCCTTTTTTCAGGCCTTCAAGGGGCTTCTGGGAACCATGAAGATGAGGGAGCATACTCTGGATCTAGATTACATTGGTGTTCAAACCAAGGAGTTGCAGGAGTTGGATGGTCTATTTTCCGAGGCTGAGGTTTGGGAGACCATTAAGGGTTACCATCGGATAGAGCTCCGGGGCCGGATGGTTTCATAGGAGGTTTCTACCACAGAGCGTGAAATATCATTAAACCAGACATCACGGCGGCTCTTCAGAATCTGGCAGTTGGAGATGGGAGAGGTTTCTCCAAGCTTAACAAGGCTCTAATTACGTTGATCCCCAAGAAGCAGGATGCCATCGAGACAGGAGACTTCAGACCGATCAGCCTTGTGCATAGTTTCTCCAAACTGCTAGCCAACCGGCTGCGAACCAAGCTGAGCGGTCTTGTGAGCCCAAACCAGTCAGCTTTCGTGAAGGGTAGGAGTCTGCACGATAATTTCATTTTGGTGAGACAAGTGGCCCGGAAAATCAACATGAGGAGGAAGAAGGGGGTTCTAGTGAAATTGGATATTTCGAGGGCGTTTGATTCGCTGTCATGGGCTTTCCTGCTGGAAGTCCTCCGACACAAGGGGTTCAGTGAGTGGTGGTGTAAAATTATCGCTATACTGTTTAACACTGCTAGCACAAAGGTGGTGGTCAATGGAGTCCCTGGCCGTAGAATTGGCCATGCCCGAGGATTGCGCCAAGGAGATCCTATCTCTCCCATGCTTTTTGTGCTGGCAATGGAGGTCGTCACTCTTATGGTGAAAAAGGCGGTGGAGCAAGGTCTGTTCACACCACTAGGAGGCTGCACGGCTCTTCAGCGTGTGTCAGTCTATGCGGATGACGTAGTCCTTTTCGTCAAGCCCACGGAGTCCAAACTCTTGGCTGCACAGCAAATCTTGAACCTATTTGGGGAGGCTTCTGGGATGAAATAAATTATACAAAAACATCGACAACACTTATCCGTGGAGAGGAGGAGGATGAGACCTTGGTGGCACGGGATTTGGGATGCACTATCACTAAATTTCCAATCAGATACCTGGGACTTCAGTTGGCTTTGCGATCCATAACTAAGAGTGAATGGCAACCACTGCTGGACCAAGTGTTGAGGTGTGTGCCAGCATGGCAGCATGGTATGATTGCCAGAGCCGGACGGCTCACCTTGGTTAAGTCTGTCGTGGCTGCAAGACCGGTCCATCAGTTGCTCGTGGCAGAGGCGCCATGCTGGCTCTTGGAGGAGATCAACAAATGGATGAGAGGGTTCTTTTGGTCAGTCTTGGAGCATGCTCGAGGAGGTCAGTGTTTAGTGGCTTGGGAAAACGTGTGTAAGCCATCCTGCTACGGAGGTCTGGGTGTGAAGAGCTTAGAAACACAAGGTCTGGCACTACGAGTTAGATGGGAGTGGCTGAGGAGGACTGATGAATCTAGGCCTTGGAAAGGACTGCCCATGTTGAAGGATACGATGGCTGCGGAAGTGTTTAACAGCTTGGTCCGGATACAGGTATGAGATGGTAAGAAAATGTTGTTCTGGAAGGATAGATGGATCAGAGTATTGGCAATCCAGGAGATCGCCCCTCTTCTTCGAGCGGCAGTAAATTTGAGAACTGCTAATAAAAGAATGGTCAAGGAGGCTTTGATTGACAACCGATGGATCTCGGATGTCAGAGAGACCTGGATGATCGATCTGGCCACACAATGTATCAGGCTTTGGATTGCTATCAGAGAGGTTCCGAGAGATGAGTCGAGAGAAGACCAGTTCTCCTGGCCTATGGCTGCAAATGGTAGATACTCGGCAAGTGCTACGTATAAGGCCTTAATGCAGGGGCAGATCAGATCCCCGCTAGCCAAAGGAGTGTGGAAGTGTTGGGCGCTAGCCAAGTGCAAGATTTTCATGTGGCTTGTGTCGATTAGTCGTGTCGACAAATCCCTCGGGTGACACGGTAGGGTTTCGAGTAGAGGAACGATATACGCGCTGGTGATCTCGACGGCTAACAAGGAGGCAAGATTTACCCAGGTTCAGTGCCCTCGTAGAGGTAAAACCCTTACTCCTCTTGTCTGATCTGTATTATGGCGAGATAGTCGAGCTGTTACAATGGCGATGCCATGGTGGTGTGTATGGGGTCTCCCGTGTATTATCTAGTCTAGTTGCGGCTTGTCTCTTGTTCCTGTCTAGATTCGATCCCCCTTTTCTCTCCTCCCTCCTGGCTTTATATATGCATCCATGAGGGGGTTACACGAGTCCTAGTAGACTACCAATAGGAGTCCTTGTCTTGACCCGCAAGTCTTGCGGGTGAGCCTTCGTTGGGCCTTCTAGTAGCGCAGGATAACACCTCTCTTTGGGCCTAGGTCCTGGGCCTTGGACCGGGTAGGCTCACCCGATAGGTCCAGGAGTCATCCCCACTTCAGCTTGCGCTTCAATATAGAATCTGGACTTCAGATAGGAGGGAGAGGCACGGGCTGCAAGACCATCCAGACCTTTGCAAATTGTGCCTGCAAGAGGTGGAGACCACTGATCATATCCTGGTGCAATGTGTGTTTTCTAGGCAGGTGTGGTGGAGGTGTGCCGGTCAGTTGAGGGTTCAAATTTCTTTGCCCACAGAGACGAATACTTTGGAGGTCTAGTGGCTAGACGTCCGTGGTAGGCTTACGGATAAGCAAAGAAGATCGGTGGACTCCTTGATTACTCTGGTTGCATGGATGCTTTGGAAGCAACGCAATGCAAGAGTGTTTGGGAATATGAACCAGATTTGCAATGAGGAGACATTAGCTGCTAGGATCTTGGAGGAGCTGAGCCGTTAGATCGAGGCGGGAGCGGGAGTTGGAGGTATCCTTCGTGAGTAGTTGTTCTAGGGTGGAGTTGAGTGTGTGCGATAGCGTCGTTGAGAGTAACGATAGCTGTTGTAAAACCCTTGTACATTAAACTCTCTCTTCTATAAAAATCTGGTATGCAATTGCATACCCTCGAAAAAAAAGATCTATTTCGACATGCTTGGTGCTTTGATGCTGGACTGGATTGGAGGATAGGTACATGGCGGAGATATAGTCACAGTAGACAACTGTGGCCCGTTGCGGTGGTCGACGTAGCTCTGTTAGAAGTTGCCTGAGCCAGCAGGATTCGGCTACACAATTTGCTACTGCTCTGTATTCTGCTTCGGCGCTCGATCGGGATACGGTGGCCTGGCGCTTGGAGGACCAAGAGACCAAGTTGTCTTCGAGGAACACGCAGAAGCCCGAGGTGGATTTGCGAGTGTCAGAGCACCCGGCCCAGTCTGCATCACTATAGGCGATCAAGTTGTGGGAGGAAGACCGATAGAGCTGAAGCCCGTAATGTGATGTTCCTCGGAGGTAACGGAGCACACGCTTGATCAGGTGGAAGTGGGTTGTGGTAGGTGCATGCATGAACAGACAGATTTGCTGAACAGCGAAGGCGATGTCAGGTTGTGCCAGGGTCATGTACTGCAGAGCGCCTGCAAGACTACAATACAAAGGGGGATCTGAAAAGGGGACACCATCACGAAGAGACGGTTTGGTGGCTGTGTCGACAGGTGTGGAGAGGGGGTTGCAATTCAGCATGTGTGCGTGCTTGAGAATCTCCAATGCATACTGCTGTTGAGACAAGAACAAGCCGGATTGGTTTCTGTGGACATTGATACCGAGAAAATGATGCAGCTCTCCGAGATTGGTCATGGAGAATTTGGAGGACAGGGAGGAGATGATCGAGTCGAGGAGTGTATTGGTGTTTGCTGTGAGGATTATGTCGTCGACATACAAGAGAAGATATGCAATTTCAGAGCCGGTGTGGAGGATGAACAGCGAAGAGTCGCAACGAGAGGCAGAGAAGCCAATGGTGAGGAGATGAGAGGTGAATTGGGTGAACCAGGTTCGGGGTGCCTGCTTCAAACCATACAACGATTTTCGAAGGCGGCAGAAATGGTGTGGCAGAGAGGGATCCACGAACCCCGCGGGCTGCTGACAGTATACTGTCTGCTGAAGATCGCCGTGCAAGAAGGCGTTCTTCACATCCAGCTGATTAATCGGCCACGCTTGAGTTGCTGCAATGGAGAGGACAAGCCCGATAGTCGCCGGCTTGACGACCGGACTGAAGGTCTCCCCGTAGTCCACACCAGCCTGTTGCGTAAATCCCCGCAGCACCCACCGAGCCTTGTAGCGCGCGAGAGAGCCGTCTGAATTGAGTTTGTGGAGATATATCCACTTCCCTGTAACCACATTGGCACCTGAAGGACAAGGGAGCAAACTCCACGTATCATTCTGCAACAAAGCGTTATATTTATCGAGCATCGTGGTGTCCCAGTTGGGATCTTTCAGTGCCTGACGGTAGGAGGCTGGCAGCGGTGAGATATTGGAGGGAGTAGCGGCGGCATACAGGTTAAAGAGGCGACGGGGCATCAAAAAACCGTGTTTGGCACGGGTGCGCATACGGTGTGCATTCTCGGGTGGCTCTACCGGAACCGCGCGTGGGGGCATGATGGGCTGAGGTGGCAGCAGCGGAGTGGTTGGGGGCGTTGGATGGTGGCCAACCGGCGCGGAGGGCGAGGAGGATGCGCTGGGTCCCCCTGGCGACGCGTTTTCTGTTGGATTCGGTTGGACAGGCGAGGTGGATCCGATCGTGGGCGATCCCGAGGTTGTAGCAGGCGCAGGTGGGTGCAGAAACCGGATCCCGGGGCAGATTCTGGTAGGATTGGGTGTGGCCACGGGCTCTGTGGGCGACGGTGTGGCAGTTTGTGGTGTACTATATGGAAAAATGAACTCGTCAAAAATAACATGTCGTGACACAATGACACGTCTAGTGGAGATATCAAAGCACCGATATCCCTTGTGTTCGGGTGGGTACCTAGGAAGACACATCGTGAGGAGCGGGGGTGGAGTTTGTTGTGTGTGGTGGCATAAAGGTTCGGGTAGCACAAGCACCCGAAGGTGCGGAGATGGGTGTATGTAGGGTATTGGCCGTACAAGCGGAAGTGAGGCGTGTCATGGGCTATAGTTCGCGAGGGACGAATGTTGATTAAGTGGTTTGCAGTGTGGAGTGCTTCAAACCAAAAGGGAGGAGGAAGATGAGCTTGAATGAGTAGGGTCCGGACAACATCGTTAGTCGTGTGTAGCATACGCTCGGCCTTCCCGTTTTATGGTGATGTGTGGGGACATGAGAATAAGAAGGAGACGCCGTTAGCCGCAAAGAAGGAGTGTAGTGTGTGATTGAGGAATTCCCCCCCATTGTCACATTGCACACTTTGAATAGTTACGTGAAATTGGGTTTTGACATAAACAAAGAAGCGTTGCAAGGTGGATGCGGTGTCGGATTTGTTTCGTAGTGGAAAATCCCAAGAGTAGTGAGAAAAATCATCCAGGATAATTAAATTATAATCATAACCAGAAAAGCTTGATATTGGTGAGGTCCACAAGTCACAATGCACGAGTTGAAACGCGGCAGTAGTAGAACTAGAGGATGTGGGAAAAGGTAGCCTAGGTTGTTTGCCAAGCTAACACGCTTCACAAATGGAAGATGTGTTGTCGTGGTTATTACAAGGTGTAGGAAAAACAGAGGAAATTTTGGCTAAGCTAGATGCACTAGGGTGTCCAAGTCGTCGATGCCAGAGCTCGCGTGTGTTGTAGACCGTCAGCACGGCATGAGGAGAGTGTAGATCACCGAAAAATGGGTAGAGGTCACCACTTCTACTGGAGCGAAGAAGAGTAGTCCATGTTGCTAGGTCCTTCACAGAGAAGTCATTGGGGTCAAATTCAATTGAACAATGATTATCACGATTGAACTTGCGTACAGAAATTAAGTTCTTAATGGCAGAGGGTGACATGAGGACGTTGTTGAGGTGGAAGGGGCGATTTGTGAGGGTGGTGGAACCAATGGAGGAGATAGGTATTACAGATCCATTACCATCTACGAAGCTCTGTGAATAATGTTTGAAGGCGAATGACAGGTAGATAGATTACCCTGACTGGAGGTGACGTGTGTGTGGCGCCGGAGTTGACCACCCAATCGCCACCGGGTGGGAGTCCTTGAGTGTTGCTTGGTGCGGAGTGGAACATGGCGCCGTAGTCGAACGAGTGTGTGGGAGCAGCAGGAGGGGCCGGCGGCACAGTCAAGGAAGGGTTGGTGATCGCCATGTTGTACGCCTGAGAGTGAGTGTGCGGTCCTTGGCCCAGAACGCTGGCAGCGTTGGGTGGCACCCACGGTGCCGGGCGTGCGTGCTGCTGGGGCGCGCCACTGTGCCCGTACTTCTGTTGCTGATGAGCTGTGTGGCCGTACCCAGGGTTGTAGCCGCCGCGCCCGCCGTAGCCAGGGTTGTAGCTACGCTCGCGTCCGCGCCCATGGTAGTTGGTGTTGCCGTAGTTGGTGTTGCCGTACTGGTGGTGACCGCCTCCGTGACCATGCCAGACACCGCGTCCCTGTTGGTGGCAAGTGTTGCCGCGGTCGCCACCGCGGGGGCAGAGGCGCGCGATGTGCCCCTGATCACCGCAGGCATAGCAATGCCCCCAGAAGCGGTAGCCCTGCGCACCTGAGCTGGGGCCTCCAGTGTGGAGACCTTGGGGAGGGGCGGTGGCTTTGAGTTTCAGCTTCTCCTCGGCAAGCTGGAGGCGGGACTGGGCCTACATGAAAGAAGGAAACGACTCCATCGTCTCCAGGATCTCCTGCTGGGTCTTGAACCGATCATCGAGACCGGCGATCAGCCGCATCATGAGCTTCTTGTCCGTGACCACGGCGCCGACGTCGTCGAGCTGCTCTGCAAGGCCCTTGAGTTTGCGGCGGTAGGAGACGACATCCATGTCGCCCTGTGCGGCGTTGGAGAAGGCCTTGTCGAGGTGGATCTCGCGCCCCTCGGCGTTCTCCGTGAAGAAGTGCTTGAGATTCTACCACGCCGTGAAGGCAGTGCAGTCGGGGCTCGTCAGAATGACGTCCTGCAGCTCGTCGGATATGGTGGTGTAGATCCATAGGATGATGTCAGCGTCGGCGGCGCGCCACGCCTCGTCGGTGAGGTGCGACGATGTTTCCTCCTCGACGTGATCCCGGGCGTTGTACTTGCTGAGGGCGATTAGGAATAAGTTTCGCCACTTGCTGTAGTTGCTGCTCGTTGCATACAGCTTGAACTTGATGTACCGTGTGATGTCGGCACCATCGGTGGAAGAAGGAGAGGGGAGGAGCTGGACTGAGGTGTTGGCTAGCTGTCGAGATAGGGAGAGGGAGGCATCATCATCGGCCATGGCGAGGGAGAGGGGAAGAAGAGAGGATAGGCTCTGATACCAAACTGAATTGCATAATGCTCGCGCACTTTACTCATCTGAAGAATAGGCATAAATACAGAGAGCTGAACAAAGTGTGTCGTGCGTGTCGCTGGGCATGCGCGTCGTGTGCAACGACGTGCCTGCATGATCGCTGGATCCTATCTATCCTGGTTGACTAGGTGTGTCAGTTACATCCGAACGTTACACTCGTGTCAGATCCTAGGTACAATAATTCTACACTTCAACATATACAGTTATACATACTACTAGCCTATACTACTCCCTGTGTTGGATAATATAAGATTTTTTAACAAGTTGGCATACATTTTGGAGTGGAAGGAGTAAGATTTATTTCGTCATGGTCCCCCCAGCTGTGCTTGCGGCTTCAGTGGGCAGGGACCCAACCTGCATACCGTCAGGGATGTTAAAGCAATTCTAGCAGAGCACGAAAACGCCGAACTCGTTTTAAGTTCCTCTTTTTGAAACTTTTTCCGTCTACGGATGCACGCCGCAGAACATAATCGAACATGTAATTTTTTTTTAAAAAAAATCATGGGATAAGAACGGACGAACACTACGAGATTCATTGCAAATTACAAATATAAACAAGCTAATTTACATTATGGTGTTGAACTAGGGTTTAGCGTCCCATCCTAAAAGGTAGATCTCCAAAATGCCCGCTGGTAACCTCACTGGGTCTCCTTCTTCGGCGGTGCTGCCGTCTTCACTTGTCCGAGTCCGAGGACGAGTGCCCGAAGTAGTCGATCTGGGATGCGGCGATGGCGTCCCAGTGGCAGCGCTTCGCCTGCATCTCGGCATCCACGCGGAAGCCGCGCTCGAGCTGGTCGGTGTTGTATGCCTCCAGCGTCTCCTCGAAGCGATGGTGGCACTTCTCCTTGCAGGTGAAGTCCCAGAGGGACTTCATCTTCACGAGCTTGAGGAGCTCGTTATCGTTGTCGACGCACGAGAAGTCGTCTTCCGACGACTGAGACTCGTCCGCGAGCACGCGGAGCACCATCGATGACGAGCGTGGGCGGACCACACCGTGCGAGTCGCCGACCTCGTGGTCGTTGGCGGCGGGCCCGAAGCCACCCAACCATGAAGTGGCCCGTGTCCGCCATCGTCGGCCACCTCTCCGTGGATGCAGGGCTGCTCCTGGACGCGTGCAACCCTCTCAGCTTCCGATGGGGCCGTCGCGGTGGTGGAGGCTAGGCGAAGAGCTTATCCGACCCCGTGCGGCGCCAACGTGGTTGTTCAGCGGTCACATGGCGGCGGGAGCGGATCTAGTCTAATTGCTCACCGGAGATTAACCTAGGGTACGACGGCGGCGAGAAATTACGGTGGAAGCGGAGAGGGGTGGAGTGAGGGTTCGACTTGGAAACGTTCCCGCGACCACTTGATATATCGGTCGGCAGGGGGAAACCTACGGGCCTCCGAGGACGGTTTCCAGGCCGGGCGATGTTGATATGCTCTATTCTGGCAGAAAATTTGCACCGATACCGTAAAACCCGCCGGAACTTTTCAGTTCCGCACGGTTTTCACGCTCTGCTAGAGTTGCTCTTAGAGCATCTTCAACCGAACCCATATCCTCTATATAAGTTTAGGTGGATAGCTTGGACACAATTAGGATAAAAAACATCCATTCAGTCAAACCTCTAAAATCAGTCCAAACGTTCAGTTGTCTCACAATTAATACCCAACATAAGGGGTTTGGATCAGTCCGGATATGTCTGGATGCGCCGGCCACATCAAACCCAACAGTCCGCACCCACCCTAAATCACACCAAATTGGAAGGAACCCTCATCGGCTCCCTCCTCCTCCCATTTTTTCTAGCGACCCCTTCTCCCGATGACCCATATCAACAAATCCCTCGGGTGAACCTGTAGGGTTTCAAGTAGAGGAACAAATTAGGCGCTGGTGATCTCGACGGCTAACAGGGGCACAATTTACCCAGGTTCGGGGCCCTCGTAGAGGTAATACCCTTACTTATACTTGTTGTCTCTGTATTATGATGTATGGTTACAATGACGGGTGCGCAAATCGAGAGATTGGATCTCGAGAGGCAGCTCCTATGGTGCGTGTAGGCTAGATTGGATGATCCCCCGGGTGGTTCTCCCAGCCTTTATATGGGAGGCCGGGTCTCAAACTCGTACCTGGGAGGGGGGGTTACAGAACCCTATCCTTAGTCGGCAAGTTACTACCACCTTGATCCGCAAGTCTTGTGGGTGGGCCGTAGTTGGGTCTTCTAGAACAATCGGGTAGTCCATCATTCTGAGCTTGGGTGCTGATGTCTACGCACGCTTCTATTCTTGTAGACAGTGTTGGGCCTCCAAGTGCAGAGGTTTGTAGAACATCAACAAGTTTCCCTTAAGTGGATCACCCAAGGTTTATCGAACTCGGGGAGGTAGAGGTCAAAGATATCCCTCTCAAGCAACCTTGCAATTAAGATACAAGAAGTCTCTTGTGTTCCCAGCACACCCAATATACTTGTCAGGTATATAGGTGCACTAGTTCAGCGAAGAGAGATTTAAATGCAAGTAATATGGATGAT
This sequence comes from Alopecurus myosuroides, assembly GCA_028641055.1. Taxonomy (NCBI): domain Eukaryota; kingdom Viridiplantae; phylum Streptophyta; class Magnoliopsida; order Poales; family Poaceae; genus Alopecurus; species Alopecurus myosuroides. The sequence goes on along the minus strand of CM054057.1, from coordinate 293,955,960 downwards.
AGTAAGTGATAATAGCAATCTGAAATAAAAATGGCAGCAAGCAAACATGTAGCAGAACAGGCGGAAAATGGTGTTTCAATGCTTGGAAATAAGGCCTAGGGATCCTACTTTCACTAGTGGACACTCTCAACAATGATCACATAATTGAATAACTAAATATCTTCTCTTCACTATGCTACTCCGAACCACTCCCCGTTCGAATAACAAACACCACTTCATTTGCGTAGGGCTGTAACAGCACTCCTCAAGTTTGTATTCCCATGTCTAGCTAACCCCACGCTGTCACTATGAGCGCCCTAGAAGGTACTAAGCAAACTCCACAATTTCATAGAGTCATCCAACTCAAGATATAAATATCATGCTAAACCACACGGTGCACACACTATCACCTTTACACCGTGATCAAAGTGTTTATGGAGATCTCATAACAAATAACGAACACTAGGAGACACACACGATGTGCACACTGTCACCATCACACCGTGATCAAAGTGACTCCAAAGTTCAGATTGATAAAGCACTTGAGTAGCAAAAGATGAAGAGTAAAATCTACGAATTGAAATAGATTACAAAGCTCATGATCACATATAGATCACACCATGGGAGAGAGAGATGAACCACATAGCTACCGGTAGATCCCTCAGCCTCGGGGGAGAACTACTCCCTCCTCATCATAGGAGACAGCAACGACAATGGAGATGGCGGTAGAGTCGATGGAGATGGATTCCGGGGGCACTTGCCAGTCCCGGCAGGGTGCCAGAACAGAGATCTGTCCCACGAAATTTGTCGTCGTCGGCGGCGGAGCTACGGATGTATTTTGTGGAAAAGGTCGATTCTTCTAGGGTTTATGCCTCGGGGAGTATATATGGGCAAAAGGGTGATGCCGGGAGGTGGCTAGGGGGCCCACACCCCTAGGTGGCGCGGCCAGGGGGGACCCGCGCCACCCTATGGTGTGGCCACTCTGTGGCCCCCCTCCGGGGCTCTTTGAGACTTCTGGAAGCTTCCGGGACTTCTAAGACTTCTGGCTTTCGTGGGGTCCAATTCCGAGAATATTTCCAGAACAACTTTTCTGAAACAAAAAAAACAAAAAACAGGGAACTGTCACTTGGCATCTTGTCAATAGGTTAGTCCCAGAAAACATAAGAAAACGTAGGAAAACATACGGAAAACATGTAGCAATTGGCATAATATCAACATGGAACATCAGAAATTATAGATACGTTGGAGACGTATCAAGCATCCCCAAGATTAGTTCCTATTCATCCTCGATTAGGTAAACGATAAAACAAAATAATTTCTGAGGTGACATGCTACCACATAATATTGATCAGAATATGTAAAGTACAACATGTAAACTAGGATCAAATGAACTAAAGTTGTGATCTATATTTGATATCAACAAGTAATGCATAAACAAATAAGAAGAAAGAAGCAAAACTTTTAATGAATCAATACTAAAATACTATCAACCATGCAAATTTTATTAGAGATGATTTAAGCTTTCAAGAACAACAATAGCATGCACGTCAAACGATCTTTAGAACCCCTGTTAGGATCAAGTCAAGCTTTCCACACGATGCAATGCTTGAATCTTAAACTATTTGCGCACGAAAAACAAGCATGTGTTCTGCGTTGGTCCCTAGCACCGGGATGTTATGGCAAAGAGAACATTATGGGGGGTTTGGAAGGTCAATGGAAGAAAGGCTTACAAAGCTGAAAGTGGTCATTAGACAAGAGAAAGTCTTACAACCGAAGCTATGCAAGGAGTATGGATTGCCACACAACGGATTCACACAGAGCTATAAGTGTATGAAAGCTCTCCAATGGAACTAGTGGGGGTGCATCCAACTTGCTTCCTCATGAAGACCTAGAGCTCATATGAGGAGGCTCATCATTGGAATATACAAGCCAAGTTCTATAATGTAAAGTTCCCCACACAGTTATGAATGAATGATAATATGAAAACTCTCTCCAAACTGAAGTATTGGTGCTAAACATGAAGCACAAGTGTGGTATAAAGGATAGTGATGCGCCCCTCTCTCTTTATTCTCTCTTTGGCCCTTTCTTTTTGGGCTTTTTTATTATTTTTTTATTTTTTATATCCTCACCGGTAGGGGCAACATCCTATATTACAATGAATCATCACACTTTTAGTACTCATAACTCATAAATAAATATCTCTGATGTCTGTAACTGCATGCTCCTACCAGTGTAGCAGTATGCATAAATAACCATGAGGGTCATCATCAAGTAACATAATGGAGGTGGATGTTGTGCAGCAATATATCCCGGAATGGCTATGGAAATGCCATGATTGGTAGGTATGGTGGCTGTTTTGAGGAAGAATATATGGGCTTATGTGTAGGAGAACAAAGTCCTCCCACGGGAATTGGATGCACTGGTGAAGTTTGCACCAACTCTCAATGTGAGAAAGGGCAATGCACAGTACCGAAGAGGCTAGCAAATATGGATGGTGGAAGTGCCAGGAACTGCAACATAGACTCATGAGTTAAAAGATTACAGCAAGCAAATCATCTTACAAGGCACAATGCAAATCACTCCAAGAGGGTCTGTGGCACTGACAAGTCACTGTTAGCTACCCCGACCGTAGCGCGTAACAAAAGGCCGATCAGAAATGTATCACTCCTAGCAATCATATACCATTATTTCTATCAGCTGGTAATTTTAAGTGTGGCACAGTTTCAAGTTTCTTAGACCAACCATTAAAATTTTATACTTACTAGTCCTTCCGGTTTATCCATTAAGCAAATTAATATCTCAAAATAACAACAGTGATTCAAGTGAGGCAGTTTACTGATCTACAATACCATGCGAATTTTTTTCACCATACCAACTATCACATAAGCATTTCTATTCCCAACCAAGCACATATATGAGAACCACCTAACTACAAAAGCTAACAGCTCTGAATAAGAGATGCATGAAAACAAAGGCTAATTGCAGTACTAGCAAAAAGTGAACACTCACAGATCAATAAGAATGAAAACCAGAGTGTTCTAAGCAATGAAAACGGAGCGTGTATTTGTACCACACAAGTATGATAAGATCCAACCATTTATTACAGCAAAGAAAACCAAACAAACTGAAAACAAAAATAAAATACGCTTGATGCTGTTTGATGGCGTGTTGGAAACCCCAAGAGGAGGGTGTGATGAGCAAGCGACAAGAATTTCCCTCAGTTAAGAACCAAGGTTATCAATAAAGTAGGAGGAAGAGGATCTCAGGAAGGTTGATGCCACTGACGGTGGTGTTGGCGCTTCACCGGTGTCAGCAACAACGTGGAACCTGCACACAACACAACCAAAATACTTTGTCCTAACGGTACAGTGAGGTTGTAAATCTCACCGGTCTTGCTGAAAACAAGGATTAGACGTATAGTGTGGAAAATGATGTATGCTTGCAGTAAGTAAAGAAAGCAGGAAATAGTTGTGGTTTGTTTAACAGTGTGGAAATGGATCGGGGTTCGTAGGTTCACTAGTGGTGTCTCTCCATAAAAGATAGCATGCTGGGTGAACAAATTACAGCTGGGCAATTGACAAATAGAGGTTGCACCGTAGTGCACATATATGACATGAAGACTACTATGATATTTAGTGCGGGCATTACAACAATATACATAGACCGAAATCCATCTGCATCTATGACTAATAATCCACCCTCAGGTTATCATTCGAACCCTTCTAGGTATTAAGTTGTAAGCTACAGATAACTGCATTAAACAAAGTGTGTAATGTAAGCAATGATTATGCACGCGGACACTCTCACTGCTGTTTTCTCCCTAATGGCAACAGCACATCCTCCCCCTTCATGTTTCCATCACTCGAGCAAGGTGGTGAGGAGGCATGAACCCACTATCGAGTATAAATACTCCCTCTTGGAGTCACTAGCAACTACTTGGCCAGAGCAACCACTAGCAACGGAAAGCATGCAAGATCACAAATAGCATATGCAAATGAAGACTATAATCAACTTGGCATAACTTCAATATTTATCGGATCCCAGCAAACACATCATATAGAATTACATAAGATCAATCTCGATCATGATACGTAGCTCACGAGATCTAAACATGGAGGCATATGAGGAGAAGACAACCATCTAGCTACAGCTACGAACCCGTACTCCAAGGATGAACTACTCACGCATCACTCTGGACGCGGGCATGGTGATGTAGAAGCCTCTGGTTATGATCTCCTCTCCGGTAGGGTGCCGGAAACAGCTTCAGAACCCCCCTGATCTAGGGTTGACGGTGACGGCGGCTACAAAACTTTTCAGGGATTTTTGATCAGGTGTTTAGGGTTTTCCATCCGGGGGGATTAAATAGGAGAAAGGGCAAAGGCGGTGGAGCTCCAAGGGCCCCACACCGATAGCTGGCGCGGCCAGGGGGCGTGCCACCCTATGGTGTGCCCTCCCGGTGCCCGTCTTCAGCTCTTCTTCGGTGTTCTGAATGCTTTTGGGGAAAATAGGCACCTCGGGCTTTGTGGGGTCCAATTCCGAGAATGTTTCGAGAACAACTTTTCTGAAACCAAAAACAACAGAAAACAGGGAACTGGCACTTGGCATCTTGTTAATAGGTTAGTCCCGAAAAACGTATAAAATGCTATCAATAAGGGAGAAAACAAGTATCAATTGACATAATATGATCGTTGAGCATCAGAAATTATAGATACGTTGGAGACGTATCAAGCATCCCCAAGCTTAGTTCCTACTCGTCCTCGGGTAGGTAAACGATAAAACAATAATTTTTGAGGTGGCATGCTACTAACATAAACTTGATCAATTTAATCTGAAAGCATATGCACGCTGAGATCATAGAAATTCAAACACAAAAATGATAAATGGAACTTTAATAATAAAGCATAGCAATTACTTTGCATCATGAAGAGTATCTCAAATAAAGGATCACGAATAATAATGCAAAGAAAGGTAGACATTTGTTTCAGGTATAGAGAAAGCATGGCAAAGTGATATTTCACTAGTCCTTAAGAGTGAGGCGAAACATAAATGCCAGGACACCTTCAAAGTTCATGAGGAAGACTAGAACAAATAATTTAAGAAAAAATAATACCACATTATGAAGTAGTTATTGATGTTTATGGGACAATGCACATAGAACTCAGAATGACAAAAATGCTCTCTCAACTATGCATAAAGTTAGAAGATGGAGAATCAACCTAAAAGTAAAAGAAAGGCCCTTCGTACAGGGAAGCAGGGATCACTCATGTGCTAGAGATTTTATTTTATTAAACAGAGGTATTAAAAGTTTGACACTGACTGTCTATATTTTGGGAGATGTATGCTAACTTCAACGAATGGTAAACAGAAAATACAGTACGTCACAAGACAACTGGATTCACAAGAGCAGCTCCCATGGTTAAGTACGCAACTGGTGTAGAAGGTCATTTCTCTTTCTCTTTTGTTTACACAATTATGCTTTGAGTGATAAATCAGGGGGGAAAATAGTCAAGAGAATTTGTTTGTATTAATTTGGGGCTGGGCACCCCGCTGCCAACTCTTCTATCATTTGGATAAGCGGATGAAGCCACTAGTCCAGGGTCTGAAATCCAATCAACAAGTGAGATAAAGATTCTCTATTTACGTCCTCATGAGCAAAAACAGGAACATAAAGCAGGAGTAATTTTGAACGTTTTAAAGGTAACACATGAGCAATTTACTTGGAGTGGAAGTTAAATACCACATGTAGGTAGGTATGGTGTATACAATGGGAAATTTTTTGGTTTAAGGGAGTTTGGATGCACGAGTAGAGCTCATACTCAGTACAGGTGGAGGCTAGCAAAAGACTGGGAGCGGCAAATCAAGAGAGCATAAGAGCCATAATCATGCATAGCGACATAAGCATCATTAATTAAAACATAACCAGTATCACAAGTTCAAAAACTAAGTGGTCATGGAGGCTATTCGTGACTGGTTTGTAGTCATAAACCTGGTGTGAGCATGCGCCAAGTCAACGAAATAAAACATTCGAAAGAGAATACCATATATTGAAGCTTTACTATGACAAGAACAAATCATGAATCTTTCAAGACATATTAAACTCTCTCAGCTATTTAAGGCTATTCTTGCTAATAAATAACCAAAAGGCTTTAAAACTAAAATAACATTGGGCATGGCATGAAAAAGTTCTAGCCACAATCTATACAAGCTTCTACTAGCACTGTTATAAATTCTACTTCAAGCAGCAATTTTCTTCTCCCAGCAAGCACCATACAAAACATGCTTTAACAAAAAAAAACTCTTTATGATACATCAAGCAAACATGAGAGTACTCACGTAAAACTACTAAAACTAACAGCTCTAATAAGAGATGCATGCAAAACAGGAGCTAAATAAATGCAGCAGCTAGACAAGATTAAGGATACAATGTATTCTCATGAAAAAGTGGAGCGTGTCACTCTCCAATAAAAGAATTCTAGGGTAGAACCAAGCTTATTGAAAAAGTAAAAACAAACTGAAAGCAAAAACAAAAACAAACTGAGAACAAAAATAAAAGACGCTCCAAGTAAAGCACATAAGATGCGACCGAATAAAAATATAGTTTCACTAGAAGTGACCTGATAATTTGTTGATGAAGAAGGGGATGCCTTGGGTATCCCCAAGCTTAGACGCTTGAGTATTCTTGGAAATTGCTGGGATGTACCACCGGGGCATCCCCAAGCTTAGGATTTTCACTCTTCTTGATCACATCATATCATCCTCTTCTCTTGACCCTTGAAAACTTCGTTCACACCAAAATTCTCACAATCTTCATTAGCAACGTTAGTGCAATTGAAATAATAAATTTTCATGGTTCAGTTTCAAAACAAGTCTAACACTCAAAAACACATTAGCTATTGTCACAACTTCTTTTAAAACTCTTTTTCTCAAAAGAACACCAAAAGAAAGAGATTAAGATGCAAATGCAATAAATGGCAGAAATATATCAAAACAGAACAGCGGGTAAAGATCGATTTTTTCAAACATATTCTGTTGCTCAAATAAAAAAGTTGTCAACTAAGAAAAATTGCGTATATAACTCAGGATTATGCACAAAACAACTCAGGTCATTTTGAATTTTTTGTGATTTTTTACGGAATTAATAGTGGACAGCAGAAATCTGTGTCCTGCGCAGAAATCCGAAATATAGCCTCAACTTTCCACTAGAGGCTTTACTTGGCTCAACAAAAACACAAAAGAAAAGATACAGCAGGGTAGCTAAGGAAATAGACAACACCCAGGTGCAAAGCACACCAAAGAAAACGAAAGAAAACAGGTTGAAAACAGCGAAATAAAACGGGTTGTCTCCGGGTAGCGCTTTTCTTTAACGCCTTTCAGCTAGGCATAAAAGGGCAACTCAAGTAGTTTCAGGTGAAGCATTCAAATCAAGATTTGGCAATTCTTTAATAATGCATTATATTTTATCGAAGTGAGTTTTAGAGGGTCCTCTCTTAGTACTTTTAGGCTTACTATCTTCATAAAATAAATTCTCAGGAACAATCCAATCAAAATTATTTTCTTGGGCTTCGTGCAGTGCCACTAATTTAAAGGGGATTGGTATTTTATCCTCGTTTTCATTATTAGATTGAGTTTTTTCTAGAGCACCAACAATTTCTACACATGAGCCAAGCATATTAAAATGATCAAAGACTTTTCTAGCTTCTATAGCAACATCTCCAAATTCTTTAAGCATAGTTTCTAAGATGAAGTTTCTTTTCGCAACCTCTTCAATGTTATTCAAGTTGAGGAACATATGTTGTATTATGGGATGGAGGTTAACAAACCTAGCTTCTAGCATGTGAACTAAAGAAGGTGCAGCCGTCTTGTAATTGGGAGGAAGTTCTACTATGGATTTTCCTCAAAGTTATCATGCTTACTAACATGATAAAAGAATTATTTAACAGTGGCCTTTCCAAGTAGAGAACCACTTCCTATCGGCAAATCTTTCAAGGTAAACTTAGGGAACAACATGATGAGAAATAACAAAGTAGAGACAACAATAACAACTAGAATGAGAACTAATTTTTTTTTGTGTTTTTGATAAAGAAAAGCAAAACAAGACAAAAATAAAAACAAGACAATAAACAAAATAAAGAGGTTTAGAGTGAGAGACTCCCCTTGCTAGAAGACTTCTTCCTCCCTGGCAACGACGCCAGAAATTCCTTGATGCTCTTTGATGGCGTGTTGGAAACTCCAAGAAGAGGGTGTGATGAGCAAGAGGCAAGAATTTCCCTCAGTTAAGAACCAAGGTTATCAATCCAGTAGGAGGAAGAGGATCTCAGGAAGGTTGATGCCACTGACGGTGGTGCTGGCGCTTCACCGGTGTCAGCAACAACGTGGAACCTGCACACAACACAAACAAAATACTTTGTCCCAATGGTACAGTGAGGTTGTCAATCTCATCGGTTTTGCTGAAAACAAAGATTAGACGTATAGTGTGGAAAATGATGTATGCTTGCAGTAAGTAAATAAAGCAGGAAATAGTTGTGGTTTGTTTAACAGTGTGGAAAAATGGACCGGGGTTCATAGGTTCACTACTGGTGTCTCTCCATAAAAGATAGCATGCTGGGTGAACAAATTACAGCTAGGAATTGACAAATAGAGGTTGCACTGTAGTGCACATATATGACATGAAGACTACTATGGTATTTAGTGCGGGCATTACAACAATATACATAGACCAAAATCCATTTGCATCTATGACTAATAATCCACCCTCAGGTTATCATCCGAACCCCTTTAGGTATTAAGTTGCAAGCAACAGATAACTGCATTAAACAAAGTGTGTAATGTAAGCAATGATTATGCACGCGGGCACTCTCACCACTGTTTTCTCCCTAATGGCAACAACACATCCTCCCCCTTCACGTTTCTGTCACTCGAGCAAGGTGGTGAGGAGGCATGAGCCCACTATCGAGCATAAATACTCCCTCTTGGAATCACTAGCAACTACTTGGCCATAGCAACCACTAGCAACAAAAAGCATGCAAGATCACAAATAGCATATGCAAATAAAGACTATAATCAACTTGGCATCAGTTCAATATTGATCGAATCCCAGCAAACATAGCATATAGTAATACATAAGATCAATCTCGATCATGATAGGCAGCTCACGAGATCTAAACATGGAGGCATATGAGGAGAAGACAACCATCTAGCTACATCTACGAACCCGTAGTCCAAGGATGAACTACTCACGCATCACTCCGGAGGCAGGAATGGTGATGTAGAAGCCTCCGGTGATGATCTCCTCTCCGACAGGGTGCCGGAAACAGCTTCACAACCCCCCTGATCTAGGGTTGACGGTGATGGCGGCTGTGGAACTTTTCAGGGATTTTTGATCAGGTGTTTATGGTTTTCCATCTGGGGGTGTAAATAGGCGAAAGGGAAAAGGCGGTGGAGCTCCAGGGGCCCCACACCCAGAGCTGGCGCGGCCAGGGGGCCGCGCCACCCTATGGTGTGCCCCCCCTGGCGTGCGTCTTCGACTCTTCTTCGGTGTTCTGGATGCTTCCGGGGAAAATAGGCACTTCGGGATTTGTGGGATCCAATTCCAAGAATGTTTGTAGAATAACTTTTTTGAAACCAAAAACAGCAGAAAAGAGGGAACTGGCACTTGGCATCTTGTTAATAGGTTAGTCCCGGAAAACGTATAAAAATGCCATAAATAAGGGAGAAAACAAGTAGCAATTGACATAATATGATCATGGAGCATCATAAATTATAGATATGTTGGATACATATCAGCGCTCCAAGTAAAGCACATAAGATGTGACCGAATAAAAATATAGTTTCACTAGAAGTGACCTGATAATTTGTTGACGAAGAAGGGGATGCCTTGGGCGTCCCCAAGCTTAGAAGCTTGAGTATTCTTGAAATTGCTGGGATGTACCACCGGGGCATCCCCAAGCTTAGGCTCTTCACTCTTTTTGATGACATCATATCATCCTCTTCTCTTGACCCTTGAAAACTTCCTTCACACCAAACTTCTCACAATCTTCATTTGCAACATTAGTGCAATCAAAATAATAAATTCACATGGTTCAGTTTCAGCACAAGCCTAACACTAACAAACATTAGCTACTGTCACAACTTGTTTTAAAACTCTTTTTCTCAAAAGAACACCAAAAGAAAGAGATTAAGAGGCAAATGCAATTATTGGCAGAAATCTGTCAAAACAAAACAGTAGGTAAAGATCGATTTTTCCAAACTCTTTTTTTGCTCAAATCAAAAAGTGGTCAACTAATAAAAGTTGCATAGATGGCCTAGGATTACGCACAAGAAAACTCAGGTCATTTTGAATTTTTTGTGATTTTATACGGAATTAACAGTGGACAGAAGAAATCTGTTTCCTGCGCAAAAATCCGAAATATAGCCTCAACTTTCCACTAGAGGCTTTACTTGGCTCAACAAAAACACAAAAGAAAAGATACAGCGGGGTTTCTAAAGAAATAGAAAACACCCATGTGCAAAGAAACAAAAGAAAACGGCGGAAAACGGTTTGAAAACGGAGAAATAAAATGGGTTGTCTCCTGGTAGCGATTTTCTTTAACGCCTTTCAGCTAGGCATAGTGATTTTTAAAAGATGCTCACATAAGAATAAGAGTTTAAGCACAATAAGAGAGCATCAAGAAGAAAATGTAAAACACATTTAATTCTAACCCACTTCTTATGAAAAAGAATCTTGTAGAAAAACAAGTCAACGAAGCACAAAGTGACTAGCATAGGAAGACAAAATAAGTGCAACTTCAAAAATTTCAACATAAAGAGGGGACAATTAATATTGTTGAGATGCATAAAACCATGTTTCCCTCTCTCATAATAACTTTCAGTAGCATCATGAATAGGATTAAGAATATAACTATCACATAAAACATTCTTATCATGAGCCACATGCGTAAAAGAATTAATACTCTTCACATAAGCATAGTCATTCTTATTAATAGTAGTGGGAGGAAATTCAACAAAATAGCTATCATTATTATTCTCAGCACCATAATCATCAAATATAGGAGGCTTATTGTAATCATTATTAATTTTTTCCTCAATAGTAGGTGGACTGAAAATAACATATTCATCATTATAAACAGGTGGAACTAGAATACCACAATCATTATAATCATCATATATTGGAGGCAAAGTATCATCAAAGAAAATTTCCTCCACAAAACTTTGGTGACTAAAAATATCATATTCATCAAAACTAGCTTGCCCAAGCTTAGACTTTTCCATAGCATTAGCAATTATGGTGTACAAAGAATTCATAGTAATAACATTGCTATTAGCATGCAAATAAAGCTCCATAATTTTTTTAATTTTCTCTTCAAACACTTTATGTCCTAACTCAAGATAAATATTATAAAGCTCTCTCATATTTTTGTTTTTTCCATTAATCCTAACTAGTGAAAATAAAAACAAGAAACAAAAAGATATAATTTAGAATCTAAAGGAAATAACTTCGAGCACTCACACCTAAGGATGTGAGAACCTTTTACCTTACCTCCCCGGCAACGGCGCCAGAAAAGAGCTTGATGTCTACGCACGCTTCTATTCTTGTAGACAGTGTTGGGCCTCCAAGTGCAGAGGTTTGTAGAACAGCAGCAAGTTTACCTTAAGTGGATCACCCAAGGTTTATCGAACTCAGGGATGTAGAGATAAAGATATACCTCTCAAGCAACTCTGCAATTAATATACAAGACGTCTCTTGTGTCCCCAACACACCCAATATACTTGTCAGGTATAGGTGCACTAGTTCGGAGAAGAGAGAGTAAAATGCAAGTAATATGAATGATAATAAGTGATAATAGCAATCTTAAATAAAAATGCCAGCAAGCGAACATTTAGCAGAACAGGAGGAAAACGGTGTTTCAATGCTTGGAAATAAGGCCTAGGGATCCTACTTCCACTAGTGGACACTCTCAACAATGATCACATAATTAAATAACTTAATATCTTCTCTTCACTATGCTACTCCGAACCACTCTCCGGTCGAATAACAAAGACCACTTCATTGCGTAGGGCTGTAATAGCACTCCTCAAGTTTTTATTCCCATGTCTAGTTAACCCCACGCTGTCACTATGAGCGCCCTAGAAAGTACTAAGAAAACTCCACAATTTCACAAAAGGGAGAGAGGGAAAGGTGAGCGCAATAAAGGGCGCGCCTTCCCGAAGGGGTTGACGTTGCGTCTCCCGCGCAATAAAGGGTCGGCCTGGAACTACTTGCCGAAAACATTTCACAAAAGAGAAGAAAAATAATTTGAAATGGAAAGAAAAACAATTAATACAGAATAATAAGAACTTAACCACAAAGTACTCCATCCGTTTGATCTGACAAAATAAAAACAATTTTCCCGATTTTTTTGAAAGACAAAATGCAAATTCAATTTATTGAAAACCAAGCTTATCTGAATTGTGTTGATTATTTAGTGATATCGTGCCATTTTTTATAAATGATTATTTACTTGCTTGGATGTGTTATGGTGGACACTAGGAAGTCCCAAGACAATGGTATGACCCAACTCTTCACAAGATTCCCTCCCGTTTCTCCGTTCCGGGAGTTTCGGTCCAATAGTGCATGTAAATTCGAGAGAGAAACATAGAGAGAGAGAGAAGTTGGGCCCTAAGTAGTCCTTGAACCCGCTAGAGAGAACCCGACGTGGGTGAAGCCCTAACACAGACAGTGAGGGAATCTTATGCCACCATGTGTTATGGTGGCATTCAAATGCTTCGGAGACCCTCTCCAGAGAAACCCTAGCCCCATTGGGGAAAAAGGCGGAACTGTCGTTATGGCCCCTCTACGTGAGCCGGAAGGGGGTAGCAAAGTGGAACCAATTGCTTGGTTGTGTTAGTTTAGTCCCAGTGAACACCCAAGATAATGGTAGGGCCTACCGCTTGTCCAAATTCCCCCGTTCCGTCAGATCCGGGAGTTTCGGGTTCTAAGTAGTCCTGGAACATGCCAGAGAGAGGCCCAACACTGTCTAAAAGAATAGAAGCGTGCGTAGACATCAAGCTCTTTTCTGGCGCAGTTGACGGGGAGGTAAGGTAAAAGGTACTCACATCCTCTGTGAGTGCTCGAAGTTATTTCCTTTAGATTCTGCAATTATATCTTTTTGTTTACTTTTTTCCACTAGTTAGGCTTAATGGAAAACAACAAAAATATGAGAGAGCTTTATAATATTTATCTTGAGTTAGGACATGAAGTGTTTGAAGATAAAATTAAAAACCTATGGATCTCTATTTCATGCTAGTAGCAATGTTATTAGTATGAATTCCTTGAACACCATTATTGCTAATGCTATGGATTTTTTTTTGAAGATGCACTTGTTTTGCTTTCCTATGCTTGCCACTTTGTGCTTTATTGACTTGTTTTTCTACAAGATTCATTTTCATAGGAAGTGGGCTAGACTTAAATTTGTTTTACATTTTCTTCTTGATGATCTGTTTTGCTTCAATTCATATTTCTCATGAGAGCATCTTCTCAAATTATCATGCCTAGCTAAAAGCCTTCAAAGAAAAGCACATCTTTGGAGACAACCCATGGTTTTATTTTTGCTTTATTTTTCTCTGTTTTATTTGATTCAAGGTGTTCTTTAGTTCTGTAGAAACTCCTTTGTATCTTTATTTTCTTGCATTTATTGTGCCAAGTAAATTCTCTAGTGAAAGTTGAGGTTAGATTTGGATTTCTACGCAGGAAATAGATTTCTGTTGTCCACCGTTAAAATCGTCTAAACTCACACAAAGATCGAAATGACCTGCAAAGTTTTGTGCTTATTCCTCAGCTAATTCCAAAACTTTTTCTAGCTTTGCATTTTTCTTTTTGAGCAACGTAAGTGCCCCGAAAAAATTCGTATTTACTGACTGTTCTGGTTTTGACAAATTCTGCCTTTTTTACTTGCATTCTCTCTTTTACTATGTTGAGTGGATTTATTTGCTCCACAAAACATCAGTGTCTATAGCTAATGTTTAAAAATTATTAATAATGCTTGTGTCCAAGGAGAACATGAGAGTTTTTGATTGTGCACTAACCCTCGAATGCGAATTACATTGAGTTCGGTGTGAAGGAAGTTCTCAAGGGTCAAGAGAAGAGGGTGATATAATGTGATCAAGAAGAGTGCAAAGCCAAAGCTTGGGGATGCCACCTTTGTTCATCCCAGCAAATTCTAAGAATAATCAAGTGTCTAAGCTTGGGGATGCCCAAGGCATCCCCTTCTTCATCAACAACTTATCATGTCACTTCTAGTGAAACTATATTTTTATTCGGCCACATCATATGCACTTTACTTGGAGCGTATGTTTTTTTCTTTACTGCAATAAATATAGTTGGAACCCAACATTACTTGTGTGGGAGAGATACACGCTCTCCTTTTTCATATGAATACTCGTTTTCTTCCATGCTCCTATTCTTAGTTCTTCTTCTACCTGCTGCAAATCCTTTTAGCTCCTGTTTTTCATGCATCTCTTATTTAGAGTTGTTAGTTCTAGTAGAGTTATGTTAGTACTCTCTTGTTTCATTGCTATATTAGTTGGAGAGTTTTTGTTGTTCGGTGTTTGATGGAAATAGAAAAAGATACATGTGGTAGATGGTATGTTGGAAAAGACTTGCATACTCTAGTAGGTCATTAAATGGTTTCACTTGATTATTTGTTGTTTTGAGATATTAATATGCTTAATGGTAAACCTTCTGGTCTAGTAAAGTAAAAAACAATTAGTGGTTGGTCTAGAATCTTGAAACTGTACCACACTCGAAAAACCAGTTGACAGTATAATGGTATATGACTTCCTCTGCTGATAACTATCGTGATGGCTTTTTGTTACGCGCTACGGTCGGGGTAGCCAACAGTGACTTGTCACTGCCACAGACCCTCTTGGAGTGATCTTCATTATTCCTTGGATAATCAAATTTCTAGATGCGATCTTTTAACTTGTGAGTTCTAAGTTGCGGTTTTCTGGCACTTCCACCATCCATATTCGCTAGCCTCTTCGGTACTGTGCATTGCCAATCCTCACATTGAGAGTTGGTGAAAACATCGCCAGTACATCCAAACCCCGTGGGAGGACTTCGTTCTTCTACACATAAGCCTAAAATATCTTCCTCAAAACAACCACCATACCTACCTGCCATGTCATTTCCATAGCCATTCCGAGATATATTGCCATACAACATCCATCTTCATTATGTTTCTTGATGTCATGCTTCATTGTTATTTTGCATACTGCTACACTGGCAGGAGCATTTAGTTTTATATACATCAGAGATATTTCAGTTTGAATTATGAGCACTAAAAGTGTGATGATTCATTGTAAAATAGAGTGTTTCCCCTGCAAGTGAGGCTATATATTAAAAAAATAAAAAGAGAGAGAAAAAGCCCAAAAAAGAGAGATAATAAATAGAGATGGGGTAGCACTACTATCATTTATTCCACATTCATGCTTAGTTAGCACCAATACTATAGTTTGGAGAGATTTTTCATTTTATGACTTGCATAACTATATGGGGAACTTACATTATAGAACTTGGCTTGTATATTCCAATGATGAGCCTCCTCAAAAGTGCTCTAGGTCTTCGTGAGAAAGCAAGTTGGATGCAACCCCACTAGTTCCATTGAAGAGCTTTCATACACTTATAGCTCTATGTGCATATGTTGTGTGGCAATCACTAATCCTTGCATAGATTCAATTATAAGACTTCCTCTTGTCTAATTATCACTTTCATCTGTGTGAGACTTTCTTCCATTGACCTTCCAAACCCCCCATAATGTTCTTTTAGCCATAACATCCTGGTGCTGGGATCCAATACAGAAAACTTGCTTGTTTTGAGTGCACAAATAGTTTCATGATTTTCCTATGGGCATATTGTTGTCACTTGACTTGATCCTAACAGGAGTTGTTGTGAGAGTTTGATGCTTAGGATGATTATATTGTTGTTCTTGAAGATTAAATCATCTTTAATATACTTTGCACAGTGGATTGTTTTTAGTATTGATTCGTTAAAAAGTTTTACTTTGTTCTTCCTAATGGTTTATACATTACTCTATCAACTATAAACCACAACCTTTACTCATTTGGTCTTAGTTTAAACGCTTTACATTATGATGATCAAGTCCATGTTGTTAGCATGTCACCTCAGAAATTATTTGTTTTTATAGTTTACCTACTCGAGGACGAGTAGGAACTAAGCTTGGGGATGCTTGATACGTCTCAAACGTATCCATAATTTCTGATGTTCCATGTTGTTTTCATGCTTTATGCTACATTTTTCGTATACACTTTATGTCATTTTTATGGATTTTATGGGACTAACCTATTGACAAGATGCCATAGAGCTAGTTCCTATTTTCTGCTATTTTTGGTTTCAGAAAAGTTGTTCTAGAAATATTCTCATAATTGGTAGAAAAAATAAATCCCAGAGTCTTAGAAATCTGTCACGTACACGGACTCCGGAGAAGACCAGAGGGGGGCAGGGGATCAGCCACACCATATGGTCGCGCGGGCTCCCCCTTGGCCGCACCAGCTGGTGGTTTGGGCCCCTCGGACGACCACTGTCATTGCCCTTTCGCCTATATAATCCCCCTGATGTATAAACCCTAAAAAATTGGCCCCCTTCCACGAAAAGTTCCGTAGCTCCGCCTCCATCGCTGACAAGTTTCGGGGGACAGAAATCTCTATTTCGGCGCCCTGACGGGATGGGGAAGTGCCCTCGGAGCCATCTCCATCGACTCCACCGCCATGTTCATCGCCGTTGCTGTCTCCCATGATTAGGAGGGAGTAGTTCTCCCCCGGGGTTGAGGGCTCTGTCGGTAGCTATGTGTTTCATTTCTCTCTCCCATGGTGTGATCTTTATGTGATCATGAGCTTTGTAATCTAGTTGAATAAGTAGATGTTACTCTTCATCTTTCATGCTACTCAAGTGGTTTTGTTATGAGATCTCTGTAGACACTTTGATCACAGTGTAATGGTGACAGTGTGTGCAGCGTGTGGTTTAGCATGATAATTATATTTTGTGTTGGATGACCCTAAGAAATTGTGGTGTTTGTTTGGAACCATCTAGGTCTCATGATGATAGCATGGGGATTACCTAGATGGGGAAATGCGAACTCTAAGGAGTTCTCTTCTATCCCTACGCAATGATTGGTGTTTGTTATCAGATCGGAGAGTGGTTCAGAGTAGCATAGTGAAGAGATGGTATTTATGCATTCAATTATGTTACTATTGTTGAGAGTGTCCACTAGTGAAAGTATGATCCCTAGGCCTTGTTTCTAAGCATTGAAACACCATTTACAATCAGTTCTGCTACATGTTTTCTTGTTGTCATTTTTATTTCAGATTGCTATTGTCACTTATAATCATCCATATTACTTGTATTTCACTATCTCTTCGCCGAACTAGTGCACCTATACAACTGACAACTGTATTAGGTGTGTTGGGGACACAAGAGACTTCTTGTACCGTAATTGTAGGGTTGCTTGAGAGGGATATCTTTGACTTCTACCTCCCTGAGTTCGATAAACCTTGGGTGATCCACTTAAGGGAAACTTGCTGTTGTTCTACAAACCTCTGCACTTGGAGGCCCAACATTGTCTACAAGAATAGAAGCGTGCGTAGACATCAGTTCTCTATATCAATAACACACAAAAATAAGTTCTTATTACAGCTATTATTTTTTGTTACCCTGTTTCTTTATTGTTCATCATGTTGATCCCTAAGTTCATTCTGAAAGACTTATCAATAGGTAGTGGTTCCAAAATTGGAAAAGTTAATATTGAAGAATTTTCTAATCATGTTAGCAAGAATAAAGATTTTGATGATAGAACCATAGTAGAACTTGCTCCCAATTATAAAAATGCTACAGTTTCAATAGTTCACATGTTAGAGGCTAGGTTTGTTAACCTCAACCCTATAATGCAGCAAATATTTCTTAACCTAAATGATGTTGAGGACACTGAAAAGAGAGATTTTATTCTGGAAACTTTGCTTAAAGAATTTGGTGATGTTGCTATAGAATCTAGGAAAGTCTTTGATCGTAAGGTGCTAGGCTCATGTGTTGATGTTATTGGTGCTCTTGAAAAACTAGAAAAAATTGAACCTAAAAACAAGAAGGAAATCAAAATACCAATACCTTTTAAACTAGTAGCAATGCATGAAGCTCTAGAGAAGAATTTTGATTGGATTGTTCCTGAAAACCCCTTTGATGAAGGTAGTAAACCTAAAAGTGTTGAGAAAGGGACAACTGAAACTTATATAGATAAAATACAATGCATTGTTGAGGAGGTTTCTTGTCTCAAATTGGATGCTTCTTTACTTGAAAATACTTGATTCTTGTTTTCTGGGCCTAGCAAAAGGCGTTAAGAAAAAGCACTTCTTGGGAGATAACCCATTGTTTTATTTTTGCAATGTTTTCTTCTGTTTTCTTTGAGTCAAGGTGTTTTTTACTTCTGTAGAAACTCCTTTGTATCTTTATTTTTTCGTATTTGTTGTGCAAAGTAAAGTATCTAGTGAAATTTGAGGTTAGATTTGGATTTCTGCGCAGGAAACAGATTTCTGCTGTCCACCGTTAAATTCGTGTAAAATCACAGAAAAATCAAAATGACCTGCAAATTTTTGTGCTTAATCCTCAGCTATTTCCGAAACTTATTCTGGCTTTGCGTTTTTTTGATTTGAGAAACGTAATGGCCCAAAAAAAATTCATCTTTAGAGACTTTTCTGGCTTTGATATATTCTGCCTTTTTACTTGCATTCTCTCTTTTACCATGTCGAGTGGATTTCTTTTCTCCACAAAACATCGGTGGCTATAGATAATGTTTAAAAGTATAAATAATGCTTGTGTCCAAGGAGAACATATGATTTTTTGATTGTGCACTAACCCTCTAATGAGAATTACTTTGAGTTTGGTGTGAAGGAAGTTTTCAAGGCTCAAGAGAAGAGGGTGATATAATGTGATCAAGAAGAGTGAAAAGCCAAAGCCTGGGGATGCCCCCGTGGTTCATCCCAGCAAATTATAATAAGACTCAAGTGTCTAAGCTTGGGGATGCCCAAGGCACCCCTTCTTCATTAGCAACTTATCAGGTCACTTCTAGTGAAACTATATTTTTATCTGGTCACATCATATGCACATTACTTGGAGCGTCTGTTTTTTTTTTCGTTTTTTTTACTTTTGTTTTCCTTTCTGCAATAAACATAGTTTAAACCCAGCATTCTTGTGTGGGAGAGAGACACATTCCGTTTTTTCATATGAATACTCGTTTTCTTCCATGATTGTATTCTTGGTTTTTTCTTCTAGCTGTTGCAAATCCTTTTAGCTCATGTTTTTCATGCATCTCTTATTTAGAGTTGTTAGTTCCAGTAGAGTAGTAGTAGTACTCTCTTTTATCATTGCTATATCTCTTGAATAGTTTTTGTTTAGTATAAAATGATTGGTGTTTGAAAGCAGTAGTACAATTTTCGTGCTTATATCGGTGCAAAAAAGAAGCTTGTATAGACTGTGGCTAGACTGTTTCATGTCATGTTGGATGTTACTCTAATTCTATGCTTGGTTATTATTATTGTAGCATGATTTTTCTCAAATAGACGAGAGTGTTTAATGTGCCATTGAAAGAACCATGAGTTGTTTTTATCACATTGAAGCATAAATTTGTGTTGTTCTCCTTCGAATGCTTTATTTGGTTGACTTGGCGCATGCTTACACCATGTTTATGACTACAAACCAGTCACAAATAGCCTCTATGATCATTTATTTTTTGACTTGTAATACCATTTATGCTTTGATTAATAATGTTTTTGTCGCTATGCATGATTATGGCCATTATTGCTCTCTTAATTTGTCGCTCCCAGTCGTTTGCTAGCATCCACCTGTACTGAGTATGAGCTCTACTCGTGCATCAGCCTCCCAAAAACCAAAGTTTGCCAAATGTGTCCACCATACCTACCTACATGTGGTATTTAACCGCTACTCCAAGTAAATTTCTCATGTGCTACCTTTAAACTTTCAAAAATTATTCCTGTTTTCTTCCCCTGTTTTAGCTCATGAGAAAGTAGTAGTTGGGTTTGTTATCTTCCATACTAATTAAGTACCCCGACTTGCATGCTTCATCTGCTCGTCATTAATTTTGCAAAGATCTGGTTAGACCATTATCACATCAAAAAGCTAAAGAAAACAAATAGGCACTCCTCCATGGTATGAGATTGTTGGCAGGCACCCGAGGATTTGGTTAGCTATGGTTTGCGAAAGCAAGGTGGGGAGGAGTGTCATACTATATAAGATGCATGCTATAAGTACCCAAAATAAATAATTCAGAACCGCTCTCATCTTGTTTAGTATGGAAGATGACAAGAACTCTATTACCATTCGTTGACATAAGCATACACTTCTCTAAAAAATGTTTTCAGTACCTATGTTTAATAAAATAAAAATCTCTAGCACATGAGTTAATCCTTGCTTCCCTCTGCAAAGGGCCTTTATTTTAATCTTATGTTGAGTCTCCATCTTCTAGCTTTATGCATAATTAAGAGAGCGTAGTTACTATTCTGAGTTTAATGTGCACCAGTCCCAAAGATTATTATTGATTGATTCATTATGTGTTATTAGTTTCTCTCAAATTATTTGTTCTAGTCATCCACTTGAACTTTGAAAGTGTCCTGGCATGTTTTGCCCCGCTCTTAAGGACAAGATAAATATCACTTTTCTATCTTTTCTTTATGCTCGAAACAAATGTATAACTTTCAATTGTATTATTTTTCATGATCTTTCATTTGTGTTACTTTTCATGATGCAAAGTAATTGCGAACTTTCATTGTTAGGATTATATCTATCATGCATGTGTTCAAAGTACTATGATCTCAGCTTTACATATGCTTTTACAATTTAGATGATCAAGTTTATGTTGGTAGCATGTCACCTTAGAAATTATTTGTTTTTATCGTTTTACCTACTCGAGGAAGAGTAGGAACTAACCTTGGGGATGCTTGATACGTCCCAAACGTATCTATAATTTCTCATGTTCCATGTTGTTTTCATGCCATATGCTACATGTTTTCTATACACTTTATGTCATTTTTACGGATTTCGTGGGACTAACCTATTAACAAGATGCTATAGCGCTAGTTCCTGTTTTCTGCATTTTTTGGTTTCAGAAAAGTTGTTCTGGAAATATTCTTGGAATTGGACGAAACAAAATCCCAGGGTCTTAGAAAGTTGTCACGTAGACGGAGTCCGGATGAGACTGATGTCTACGCACGCTTCTATTCTTGTACATAGTGTTGGGCCTCCAAGTGTAGAGGTTTGTAGAACATAAGAAAGTTTCCCTTAAGTGGATCACCCAAGGTTTATCAAAATCAGGGAGGTAGAGGTCAAAGATATCCCTCTCAAGCAACCCTGCAATTAAGATACAAGAAGTCTCTTGTGTCCCCAACACACCCAATATACTTGTCAGGTATATAGGTGCACTAGTTTAGCGAAGAGATAGTGAAATGAGAGTAATATGGATGGTTATAAGTAAGAATGGCAATCTGAAATAAATATGGCAGCAAGCAAACATATAGCAGAACAGGTGGAAAACGGTGTTTCAATGCTTGGAAACAAGGCCTAGGGATCGTACTTTAACTAGTGCACACTCTCAACAATGATCATATAATTGAATAACTAAATATCTTCTCTTCACTATGCTACTCTTAACCCTCTCCGGTTGGATAACGAACACTAATCATTCGTAGGGCTGCAAAAAAAACATTCTTTCAAGTAAGCATTCCCATGTCTAGTTAAACCCACGCTGTCACTATGAGCGCCCTAGAAGGTACTAGAAAAACACCACAATTCATAGAGGAGACACACACGATGTGCACACTGTCACCTTCACACCGTGGGACAAGGTGACTCCAAAGTTCATATTAATAAAAAACTTGAGTAGCACAAGATGAAGAGTAACATCTACTTATTCAACTAGATTACAAAGCTCACGATCACATAAAGATCACACCATGGAAGAGAGAGATGAACTACATAGCTACCGGTAGAGCCCCCAGCCTCGGGGGAGAACTACTCCCTCCTCATAATAGGAGACAGCAACGACGATGGAGATGGCGGTGGAGTCGATGGAGATGGCTTCCGGGGGCACTTCCCCGTCCTGGCAGGGTGCCAGAACAGAGATATGTCCCCCAAACTTGTCGGCGACGGCGGCGGAGCTACGGATGTATTTTGTCAAAAGGCTGATTCTCCTAGAGTTTGTGCATCAAGGAGTATATATAGGCGAAAGGGCGATGCCAGGGGGTGGCCAGGGGGCCCACACCACCTGGTGGCGCGGCCAGGGGGTGGTGGCGCCACCCTATGGTGTGGCCACCCTGTGGCCCCCCTCCGGGGCTCTTCGGGACTTCTGGATGCTTCTGGGACTTCTAAGACTTCTGGCTTTCGAATCGTCCAATTCCGAGAATATTTGCAGAACAACTTTTCTGAAACTAAAAACAGCATAAAACAGCAACTGGCTCTGTGGCATCTTGTCAATAGGTTAGTCTCGGGAAATCGATAAAAATGACATAAAGTGTAAGGAAAACATGTGGGAAACAACATGAAAACAACATGGAGCATCAAAAATTAAGGATACGTTTATGACGTATCAAGCATCCCCAAGCTTAGTTCCTACTCGTCCTCAAGTAGGTAAACAATAAAACAATAATTTCTGAGGTGACATGCTACTAACATAAACATGATCATAAAAATGTAAAGGCATATGCAAGCCGAGATCATAGAACTTCAAACACAAACATGATAATAGAACTTTAATAATAAAGCAAAGCAATAACTTTTCATCATGAAGAGTATCTCAAATAAAGGGTCACAAAATAATAATGCAAAGAAAGATAAACATTTGTTTCAAGTATAGATAAAGCATGGCAAAGTGATATTTCGCTAGTCCTTAAGAGTGGGGAAAAACATAAAAGCCAGGACACCTTCAAAGTTCATGAGGAAGACTAGAGCAAATAATTTAAGAACAAATAATATCACATCATGAAGTAATTATTGATGTTTATGGGACAATGCACATAGAACTAAGAATGGCAAAAGTGCTTTCTCAACTGTGCATAAAGTTAGAAGATGTTGACTCAACATAAAAGTAAAAGAAAGGCCCTTCGCGGAGGGAAGCAGGGATAACTCATGTGCTAGATCTTTTATTTTATTAAACAGAGGTATTAAAAGTTTGACACTCCTCCCATCCATCTTTCACAAACTATGGCTAACCGAATCCTCGGGTGCCTGTCAACAATCACATACCGTGGAGGAGTGTCTATATTTTGGGAGATGTATGCTAATGTCAATGAATGGTAAACATAAAATACAGTATGTCACAAACCAACTAGATTCACAAGAGCGGCTCCCATGTGAAGGACGCATCTGGGTAGAAGGTCATCCCTCTTTCTCTTTTTTTACACAATTATGCTTTGACTGATAAATCAGGGGCAAAAATAGTGAAGAGATTTTGTGTGTATTAATTTGGGGCTAGGCACCCCGCTGCCAGCTCTTCTATCATTTGGATAAGCGGATGAAGCCACTAGTCCAGGGTGTGAAATCCAATCAACAAGTGAGATAAAGATTCTCTATTGACGTCCTCATGAGCAAAAACAGGAACATAAAGCAGGAGTAATTTTGAAAGTTTTAAAGGTAACACATGAACAATTTACTTGGAGTGGTAGTTAAATAACACATGTAGGTAGTTATGGTGGACACAATGGGAAAAACTTTGGTTTAAGGGAGTTGGATGCACGAGTAGAGCTCATACTCAGTACATGTGGAGGCTAGGAAAAGACTGGGAGCGACAAATCAAGAGAGCATAAGAGCCATAATCATGCACAACGACATAAACATCATTAATTAAAGCATAAGCGTATCATAGTTAAAAAACTAAGTGGTCATGGAGGCTATTCGTGACTGGTTCATAGTTATAAACTTGGTGTGTGCATGCGCCAAGTCAACCAAATAAAACATTCGAAAGAGAATACCTTAAATTTATGCTTCCTTATGACAAGAACAACTCATGAATCTTTCAATGACATATTAAACACTCTCAGCTATTTTAGGCTATTCATGCTTCTCAAGATCCACAAGGCTTTAGAACTAAAATAACATTTAGCATGGCATGAAAAAGTTCTAGCAACAGTCTATATGAGCTTCTACTTGCACTGTTATAAATTCTACATTAAGCATCAATTTCTTTTCCCAACAAGCACCATACAAGATATGTTTTAACAAAAATACTATACATGATACAACAAGCAAACATGAGAGTAATCACATAACACTTCTAAAACTAACAGATCTGAATAAGAGATGCATGAAAACAAAGGCTAAACGCAGTACTAGCCAAAAGTGAACACTCACAGAACAATAAGAATGAAAACTAGAGTGTTCTAAGAAATGAAAACGGAGCGTGTCTCTCTTCCACACAAGTATGATAAGAACCAACCATTTATTACAGAAAAGAAAACCAAACAAACTGAAAACAAAAATAAAAGACGCTCCAAGTAAAGCACATAAGATGTGACTGAATAAAAATATAGTTTCACTAGAAGTGACCTGAAAATTTGTCGATGAAGAAGGGGATGCCTTGGGCATCCCCAAGCTTAGACGCTTGAGTCTTCTTGGAATTTGCTGGAATGTACCACCGGGGCATGCCAAAGCTTAGGCTCTTCACTCTTCTTGATCACGTCGTATCATCCTCTTCTCTTGACCCTTGAAAACTTCCTTCACACCAAACTTCTCACAATCTTCATTAGCAACGTTAGTGCATTCAAAATGATAAATTCACATGGTTCAGTTTCAACACAAGACTAACACTCATAAACACATTAGCTACTGTGAAAAATTCTTTTAAAACTCTTTTTCTCAAAAGAACACCAAAAGAAAGAGATTAAGAGGCAAATGCAATTATTAGCAGAAATCTGTCAAAACAGATCAGCAGGTAAAGATGATTTTTTTTCAAAAATTATCTGTTGCTCAAATAAAAAAGTGTTCAACTAAGAAAATCTGTGTATATAGCCCAGGATTACACAAAAAAAAAATCTCAGGTCATTTTGAATTTTCTGTGATTTTATACGATTTTAACAGTGGACAGCAGAAATCTGCTTCCTGCGCAGAAATCCGAAATATAATCTCAACTTTCCACTAGAGGCTTTACTTGGCTCAACAAAGACACAAAAGAAAAGATACAGAGGGTTTGCTAAGGAAATAGACAACACCCAGGTGCAAATAAAACAAAAGAAAACGACGGAAAACGGGTTGAAAACGGAGAAATAAAACGAGTTGTCTCCCGGAAGCGCTTTTCTTTAACGCCTTTCAGCTAGGCACAATGATTTTTAAAATATGCTCACATAAGAATTAAGAGTTGAAGCACAATAAGATCGCATCAAGAAGAAAATATAAGTCACATTTAAGTCTAACCCACTTCCTATGAAAAAGAATCTTGTAGAAAAACAAGTCAACGAAACACAAAGTGACTAGCATAGGAAGACAAAATAAGTGCAACTTCAAAATTTTCAACATAAAGAGGGGAAACTTAATATTGTTGAGATGCATAAAACTATGTTTAATAACTTTCAGTATCATCATGAATAAAATTAACAATATAACTATCACATAAAAATTCTTATCATGAGCCACATGCATAAAAGAATTAATACTCGCCACATAAGCATAGTCATTCTTTTTAATAGTAGTGGGAGCAAATTCAACAAAATAGCTATCATTATTATTCTCATCACCATAATCATCAAATATAGGAGGCATAGTATCATCAAAATAAATTTTCTCCTCAATAGTAGGTGGACTGAAAATATCATATTCATCATTGTAATCATCATATATAGGAAGAATAATATCATCATAAGCAATATAATAGTTATCCTCCAAAATGTGTTCATTTGTAAACATATCATCATTTTTACTAGGATAGATGTATCAAGCATATAATCATCAGTAGCAAAAGTATTTTCAAACACATCATCCACAAGTTTAGAGCTTTCTATGTCATCATTTTCAATATCAAAAGTAGTGTGCTTTTCCTAATCGTCATCACTACTATATGTAACAGGCATAGGCATATCATCAAAGCAATTTTTCTCCTCCGTGCTTGTGGAACTAAAAAAGATCATTTTCATATAAACTAGCTTCCCCAAGCTTAGACTTTTTCATAGCATTAGCAATAATGGTGTTTAAAGAGTTCATACTAATAACATTCCCACTAGCATGCAAATAAAGTTCCATAGGATTTTAAATTTTCTCTTCAAACACTTCATGTCCTAACTCAAGATAAATATTATAAAGCTCTCT
Organism: Alopecurus myosuroides; assembly: GCA_028641055.1. Taxonomy (NCBI): domain Eukaryota; kingdom Viridiplantae; phylum Streptophyta; class Magnoliopsida; order Poales; family Poaceae; genus Alopecurus; species Alopecurus myosuroides. The sequence continues at coordinate 293,929,637 of CM054057.1, read as the reverse complement.
CATATTTTTGTTGTTTTCCATTTAAGCATAAATATAAAAACAAGTAACAAGTAAAAAATAAGCCTAACTAGTGAAAATAAAAACAAGAAACAAAAAGATATAATTGAAGAATCTAAAGGAAATAGCTTCGAGCACTCACACCCGAGGATGTGAGAACCTTTTACCTTACCTCCCCGACAACAGCGCCAGAAAATAGCTTGATGTCTACGCACGCTTCTATTCTTGTAGACAGTGTTGGGCCTCCAAGTGCAGAGGTTTGTAGAACAGCAGCAAGTTTCCCTTAAGTGGATCACCCAAGGTTTATCGAACTCAGGGAGGTAGAGGTCAAACATATCCCTCTCAAGCAACCTTGCAATTAAGATACAAGAAGTCTCTTGTGTCCCCAACACACCCAATATACTTGTCAGGTATATAGGTGCACTAGTTCGGCGAAGAGAGAGTAAAATGCGAGTAATATGGATGGTTATAAGTAATAATAGCAATCTGAAATAAATGCGGCAGCAAGCAAATATGTAGCAGAACAGGCAGAAAATGTTATTTCAATGCTTGGAAACAAGGCCTAGGGATCCTACTTTCACTAGTGGACACTCTCAACAATGATCACATAATTGAATAACTAAATATCTTCTCTTCACTATGCTACTCTTAACCCTCTCCGGTTGGATAACGAACACTAATCATTGCGTAGTGCTGCAAAAAGCATTCCTTAAAGTAAGTATTCCCATGTCTAGTTAACCCCACGCTCTCACTATGAGCACCCTAGAAGGTACTAGACAAACACCACAATTCAAAGAGGAGACACACACGATGTGCACACTGTCACCTTCACACCGCGGGACAAGGTGACTCCAAAGTTCACATTAATAGAACACTTGAGTAGCACAAGATGAAGAGTAACATCTACTTATTCAACTAGATTACAAAGCTCATGATCACATAAAGATCACACCATGGGAGAGAGAGATGAACCACATAGCTACCGATAGATCCCTCGGCCTCGGGGGAGAACTACTCCCTCCTCATCATAGGAGACAACAACGACGATGGAGATGGTGGTGGAGTCGATGGAGATGGCTTCCGGGGGGGGGGGCACTTCCCCGTCCCGGCAGGGTGCCAGAACAGAGATATGTCCCCCGAAACTTGTCGGCGACGGCGGCAGAGCTACGGATGTATTTTGTGGAAAAGGATGATTCTCCTAGGGTTTATGCATCGGGGAGTATATATAGGAGAAAGGGTGATGCCAGTGGGTGGCCAGGGTGCCCACACCACATGGTGGCGCGGCCAGGGGGTGGTGGCACCACCCTATGGTGTGGCCACCCTGTGGCCCCGCTCCGGGGCTCTTCGGGACTTCTGGATGCTTCCGGGACTTTTAAGACTTCTGGCTTTCGAATCGTCCAATTCCGAGAATATTTGCAGAACAACTTTTCTGAAACTAAAAACAGTAGAAAACAGGAACTGGCTCTTTGGCATCTTGTCAATAGGTTAGTCCTGGGAAATCGATAAAAATGACATAAAGTGTCAGGAAAACATGTGGGAAACAACATGAAAACAACATGGAACATCAGAAATTCAGGATACGTTTATGACGTATCAGAGACCCGAAGGGGGCCCTGGAGGCCCCACACCATAGGGCGGCGCGCCTTCCCCCTAGCCGCGCCACTAGGTGGTGTGGACCCCTTGGCCAGCCACCGACGTTGCGCTTTCACCTATTTAAGCTCCTCCATGGGTTAACCTAAAATACCCGAGCCTTTTTCCACCAAAAGTTCTGTAGCCACCGTCATCATCAACCCTAGTTCGGGAGGGTTCTAAAGCTCTCCCCGGCACCCTGCCAGGAGGGGGAATCATCACCGGAGGGCTCTTCATCACCATGCCTGCCTCCGGAGTGATGTGTGAGTAGTTCTTCCTTGGACTACGGGTCCATAGCATTAGCTAGATGGTTGTTCTCTCCTCGTTATGCCTCATGTTTAGATCTTGTGAGCTGCCTAACATGATCAATATCATCTTATTGTAATGCTACATGTTGTGCTTGCTGGGATCCAATGAATATTGATTGCTATGTCCAATGATTATCAATCTATCATGTTCTTTCATGTTTATGTTATTTATGATCTTGCATGACCTCCGTTACTAGTAGATGCTCTAGCTAAGTAGATGCTTGTAAATCCAAGAGGGGGTATTTATGCTCGATAGTGGGTTCATGCCTCCCTTTCATTCACGCTCAAGTGACAAAAATGTAACGGGTGGGGGTGTCTTGTTGCCATTAGGGAGAAAACAACGATGTTTACATTGTTTACATTACACACTTTACTTAAGACAATAATCTGTTGCTTGCAACTTAATACCCGAGGGTTTGATCGGATGACACTCCGAGGGTGGATTATTAGTCATAGATGTAGTTGGATAACGGTCTATGAATCTTGTTGTAATGCCCGCATGAATCATATAGTAATAATCTTGTCATGCATATGCACTCCAGTGCAACCTTTATATCTGTCAATTGTCCAGCTGTAATTTGTTTAACCAGCATCATGGAGGTGTTAACCTCTTGGGGTGGCCAGATCTTCACGAATCGACCAAGAACACGAAGAATGAACAAGGAACACGATTAACACGAGAGGGGAATCAAGCGGAAATCATGGGGAAAACAAAGGGGAGATAACCAGCAAGAACTGAAGAACCCAAATCTCCCGTCAACTAAGCCGCAACGGCCGCCTACGGGACGATCACCCGTGGCTGGTCCACCACGCCAATAGAACCTCAAGGGTTGGTTGAGAAAGATTGGGAAGTCCCTAACTGAATCCCAAGGGAAAAGGATAGGAAACCCGATGAATCTTGATACGATCCTAGATACACATCATAGGAGTAGCCTTGATACAATCCTAGGTACAAACCAAAGGAGTAGCCTCACAAGAGGGGTACAAGACAAAAGCTCAAATGTCTAAATTCATCTCTAACCCTAGATCTAGCCAAAGGGGTCCTTATATAGCCAAGGGGGTAGGTGAGGGGAAAAGGGGGTTTTCTGGTTCATTTGCGTGTCTTCAGGGCAGCCGACCTGGGAGGCTGGCCTGGCTGGCTCTTGAGGCCGGGGTGGGAGCAGCAACTGGCTAGCCGGTCTGGGAGCGCAGAGGAGCCGGCCCGAGGCCGGGTCCTTCGGTTGGGTGCCCGGCCTGGCGCGTAGGAGGGCCGACCCGAGGCCGGGGTGGAGGCCCGGGCGCTCGGGTGGCTGCCAGGCCTGAGGGCGGGGTGGAGGCCGGGGGCTTCTGGTAGGGGCCCGGCCTAGAGGCCGGCCTGGCCGTGGTTTGAGGCTGGGCTTCCTGCCCTTCGCCCTTCTTCTCCTTCTCGTCTTCTTCTTCGACGTCGTCTTATCGAACTTCTTCCATAGCTTCTTGGGCATCGTCTTGGGCATCATCTTGGGGGTCCATGGTGGGGTCAAACCTGAGCACATATAGGGCATTTCCATGAGGTAGCGCACCATTCACCAAGTCATCGGAAGCATAAAGAGAGAGGATTGAGTTCACCTTATCATGCATCGCCTTTGCTCGTGATCTTGTCATGGGTCCAATGGGTGTTGAGCTTGGTGGAATGGGGTGTGTTGCATCACAACATGTTTTCTTTCTGTTTTGAAGAGACACCTCTAGTGAACTATGGACCCGGGTCCATCTCTTTACACTGATAATAGAACCACTAGAATCGATGTTTTACTACTGCAATTACTGTTCTCTTTCATATATTGCAAACAAGTACTATTTTCCATACTATACGTCTAATCCTTTGTTTCAGCAAAACCGGTGAGATTGACAACCTTATTGCTTCGTTGGGGCAAAGAAATTTTATTGTGTTGTGTAGATTCCATGTTGTTGCTGAACCGGTAGTGCGCCCTACCAACATCAGCTGACAACAATCTTCGGAAGTGATTTCTTTCTCCTACGGGTTTATTCAACCTTGGTTTCTTTCTGAGGGAAAACTTGCTGTTGTGCTCTACATAACCTTTCTCTTGGGGTTTCCCAACGAGTGCACTTCTGCACCATCTCCGCCGCCAAGGGGTTCACCAAGGCCGAAGACGTTGTACTCTGCCAAGCATAGGAATGGGTGGGCACATGTCCAATAACCGAGGCCGAGCAGAAAGGGACCGTCTTTTGGAAGAGTTGACACACATACTTCCACGAAGAACGACTCATTTGCGAAAACCATTTGAAAGTGACCGGAATGAAATCTCTCTATCCAAAAGATGGAGTTTAATTCAATCGGAGGTGAACAAATTTTGTGGCTCCTATGATCATGTTTGTGCTCGGCCCGTGAGTGGCATTGGGGTAAAGAACATGGTATGATCTATCCTCCCTTCTTGTATGCACATGTCTAGTTCCCGATATGCACATTTCTTGCTTTTGTGACAATATATAATGTAGGTACTTCAAGTACTTGATACCTTCAAGGTCCAACATGGGAAGAAGGCATTCACCTTAACCCATTGTTGGCAAGAGCTCAAGGACAATCAAAAGTGGAAGGACCTTGTAATCATACTCCAAAAAGGAAGGACCGAGGTGGTCGATCTTGATATCGCATTGGCGAAGAGGCCAAGGGGGAACAAGAGCACCAAGATGGAGATGAAGCGAGATGCTTCAACGATCATCTTGCAAGACACCTTGAAGGTGTTCATCACCCAAAAGTATAAGAGCACCAAGAAGAAGGACGAGAGGGAGAAAGAGAAGCGCCATGAAAGGGAGGAGAGGGACAAGAACTTCCACGAGCTCCAAAACAAGAAGATGGAGCTCGATGCAATGAAGGTCAAGGTGGAGCTAACCAACGCCAAGACAAGGGAAGCCAAGGCCGAGCTCAAGGCAAAAGAGGTCGAGATCGCAATCATGACCACCAACTTGATGACCTTGACCCCAAGGAGGAGGGTCTGCGTCGAGAAGAAGCAACGGTACTACATGGAGAGGGATGTTTGATAATCTCCTTGGTCCTATTTTTTGTTGTGCATGAACATTTGTTGGGGCATACGTTGGGGCCTTGCACAACATAATTCTTTTGGGAACTATGTACAATGTCAATGGGCATTCTAATCTTTTGGGTACTATGGAACGATTTTAATTCATCTATTTGGTCTATATTTTTTTGCAAATTGGGGAATGATCAAATAAACCTGGCGCACGCGGACCAAATGGGTCGGCGCGTTGGATTCACTCGCGCGGGGAGGCCGGACATGGGCCGGATGTCCATCCGATTCCTGACCCAAACGGAGGAAAACGAGCCACGCGCGAACCCCAAATGGGTCGGCGTGTTGGAGTTTCTCTAAGGGTTTGGTAAACCGGCAACATACTATGGTGGTGACGATGGTGTTACATGCATCAATAATAAAGTTTCTCTGGCTCCTCGTTCACCTCGGCGGCGACAATCTCATCAGTGACGTTCAGGAATGTCGGGAATATTATGATCGCTCCTAATTTTAGAGTGGTGGATTTAGTCATGACTCTGTGTTTTTGCAGGTAGTCTAGTGTGTCGTCTCATTTGTTTCTTATTTAACCGGTGAGGTTGAGCCAGCTACGGCTTCATCGCGTTGTTAGAGCAAACCCAACGCCCCTTTCCCCCAAATCGGACCGATTTTACTCCGCTTTTGATCCGTTTGGGGTGGTCCGCAGATAGAAAGCAGGCCGGACCAAAGGTTTGGGCTGCTCCCATCCCAACGGTCCTCCCAAATTCATATAAAATTCCAAATTTAACTTAATTGCAGGTTATAGCATAAGCCCGAAGGGCAGTTCATCTTAGCTTAGGGCCCGAAGGCTGGTACATATAAATAGAGAAAATAAAAATATGAACAAAAAACCCTAGCTCTAACTAAGGTTCGCCGATGTGCCATGCCATGCCGCCCGCCGCCGTAGTGCCTACTCGTTGTCGATGGCGTCGATGTAGACAGGCGCCTGCTCCGGAGGCGGAGTCAGAGGCGCTGGAGGTGACTTTGGCCATCCTGCGGCAAGCATGGAAGCCTTCCCCGCCGCGCGGTCCTGCCACGGTGACCACGGGCGCGGCGGAGCCGCCCGAGCCTCATTGGAAGAGAGATGGAGCAAGGCCGGTAGACCTGGGCACATCTTGAGCTCCGCCGCCTCGGAGGGAGCTCTGCACGTCCTCGGCGTCCGCGGCGGCCTCCTCCTGGTTAGCCTCGAGGTCGTCGTATGCGTCCCCATCCTCGTTGTTGGCGTCGAGCTTGTCGTGGTACGAGCTGAGGCTGTCGCTGTCGTTGTCGGAGAGGTCGATGACCTTCAGCGCTCCGAGCGGCATGGGCACCCGGCGGCTACTGAGGTGCCGCCTGACGGGCAGGTGCACCTCAGCCCACGGGAGGGGCACCCGGCCACGCCAGAACATTCTCGCAACGTCCAGGGAGACGGTGAATGGGAGCGAGCCACGGCGTGGGGGTGCCATTGTTGCTGAGCTTGGGTTTGGGCTAGGTTGGGACGGTGGGAGTGTGCGCGATGTGGATGGGGTCGCGCATTGGTCCCACTAAAAAGGATGCGGTAGGGGAGGCGAGCGGTAGTCTGTCACTGAGGTGGGGCAGCCTGGCGACACGTTGAAGCTGCGTATTGACGCGTGGACCTGGGGGACACTAAGCGTGTTCGCGGATCTCCCCAAACATGGACCACATTTGGGCCACGTTTGGGGCAAACCCGATCTGTCCCCCTTCCCCGCCCACGTCGAGGATCCCCTGGCGTACTTCACCCTGCTGTGGGGTCACTAACATGTGGGTCCGCTAGTTGTGGGGCCCACATGTCAGTGACCCCACTGTAGGGTGCACTACTTCAGGGTAGCTGCGTCCGGTCCGTTTATGGGGGCGTTGGGATGGGTTTTTTTACCCAAAAGGCGGTCCGCGGACCAAATCAGTCTGATTGCGGGGGAGTGGCAGGGAGGGGGGGGGAGTGGGCTAGCTGCCTTTGGTCACGACTATACCACGTTCTCTTCCGGGGATCTAGTGATGTAACTCTCTTTCCTCCTCAACGCAACCTTCCAAAATTAAATTCAAACTTCGTACTATCCTAGCCCAAAGGACCACCTATTAGGTAAACAATTTTCTTGCGTCCTTTTTCTTTATATAATTTTTTTTTAGGTATTAAGGCAGTCGATCTACCTAGAGTCGAGATCTGCCATACTCTTTTCTTTAATCTTTTTCTCTAGTCTTGAAATAAACACTCTAACCAGCGATGGCATAGGACAACTTTTCTGAAACTAAAAACAGTAGAAAACAGGAACTGGCTCTTTGGCATCTTGTCAATAGGTTAGTCCTGGGAAATCGATAAAAATGACATAAAGTGTCAGGAAAACATGTGGGAAACAACATGAAAACAACATGGAACATCAGAAATTAAGGATACGTTTATGACGTATCAGAGACCCGAAGGGGGCCCTGGAGGCCCCACACCATAGGGCGGCGCGCCTTCCCCCTGGCCGCGCCACTAGGTGGTGTGGACCCCTTGGCCAGCCACCGACGTTGCGCTTTCACCTATTTAAGCTCCTCCATGGGTTAACCTAAAATACCCGAGCCTTTTTCCACCAAAAGTTCTGTAGCCACCGTCATCATCAACCCTAATTCGGGAGGGTTCTAAAGCTCTCCCCGGCACCCTGCCAGGAGGGGGAATCATCACCGGAGGGCTCTTTATCACCATGCCTGCCTCCGGAGTGATGCGTGAGTAGTTCTTCCTTGGACTACGGGTCCATAGCATTAGCTAGATGGTTGTTCTCTCCACGTTATGCCTCATGTTTAGATCTTGTGAGCTGTCTAACATGATCAAGATCATCTTATTGTAATGCTACATGTTGTGCCTATTGGAATCCAATGAATATTGATTGCTATGTCCAATGATTATCAATCTATCATGTTCTTTCATGTTTATGTTATTTATGATCTTGCATGACCTCCGTTACTAGTAGATGCTCTAGCTAAGTAGATGCTTGTAAATCGAAGAGGGAGTATTTATGCTCGATAGTGGGTTCATGCCTCCCTTTCATTCACGCTCAAGTGACAAAAATGTAACGGGTGGGGGTGTCTTGTTGCCATTAGGGAGAAAACAACGATGTTTACATTGTTTACATTACACACTTTACTTAAGACAATAATCTGTTGCTTGCAACTTAATACCCGAGGGTTTGATCGGATGACACTCCGAGGGTGGATTATTAGTCATAGATGTAGTTGGATAACGGTCTATGAATCTTGTTGTAATGTCTGCATGAATCATATAGTAATAATCTTGTCATGCATATGCACTACAGTGCAACCTTTATATCTGTCAATTGTACAGCTGTAATTTGTTTAACCAGCATGATGGAGGTGTTAACCTCTTGGGGTGGCCCGATCTTCACGAATCGACCAAGAACACGAAGAACGAACAAGGAACACGATTAACACGAGAGGGGAATCAAGCGGAAATCATGGGGAAAACAAAGGGGAGATAACTAGCAAGAACTGAAGAACCCAAATCTCCCGTCAACTAAGCCACAACGGCCGCCTACGGGACGATCTCCCGTGGCTGGTCCACCACGCCAATAGAACCTCAAGGGTTGGTTGAGGAAGATTGGGAAGTCCCTAACTGAATCCCAAGGGAAAAGGATAGGAAACCCGATGAATCTTGATACGATCCTAGATACACATCATAGGAGTAGCCTTGATACAATCCTAGGTACAAACCAAAGGAGTAGCCTCACAAGAGGGGTACAAGACAAAAGCTCAAATGTCTAAATTCATCTCTAACCCTAGATCTAGCCAAAGGGGTCCTTATATAGCCAAGGGGGTAGGTGAGGGGGAAAAGGGGGTTTTCTGGTTCATTTGTGTGTCTTCAGGGCAGCCGGCCTGGGAGGCCGGCCCGGCCGGCTCTTGAGGCCGGGGTGGGAGCAGCAACTGGCTAGCCGGTCTGGGAGTGCAGAGGAGCCGGCCCGAGGCCGGGTCCTTCGGTTGGGTGCCCGGCCTGGCGCGCAGGAGGGCCGACCTGAGGCCGGGGTGGAGGCCCGGGCGCTCGGGTGGCTGCCCGGCCTGAGGGCGGGGTGGAGGCCGGGGGCTTCTGGTAGGGGCCCGGCCTAGAGGTCGGCCTGGCCGTGGTTTGAGGCTAGGCTTCCTGCCCTTCGCCCTTCTTCTCCTTCTCGTCTTCTTCTTCGACGCTGTCTTATCGAACTTCTTCCATAGCTTCTTGGACATCGTCTTGGGCATCATCTTGGGGGTCCATGGTGGGGTCAAACCTGAGCACACATAGGGCATTTCCATGAGGTAGCGCACCATTCACCAAGTCATCGGAAGCATAAAGAGAGAGGATTGAGTTCACCTTATCATGCATCGCCTTTGCTCGTGATCTTGTCATGGGTCCAATGGGTGTTGAGCTTGGTGGAATGGGGTGTGTCGCATCACAACATGTTTTCTTTCTGTTTTGAAGAGACACCTCTAGTGAACTATGGACCCGGGTCCATCTCTTTACACTGATAATACAACCACTAGAATCGATGTTTTACTACTGCAATTACTGTTCTCTTTCATATATTGCAAACAAGTACTATTTTCCATACTATACGTCTAATTCTTTGTTTCAGCAAAACCGGTGAGATTGACAACCTTACTGCTTCGTTGGGGCAAAGTAATTTTATTGTGTTGTGTAGATTCCACGTTGCTGCTGAACCGGTAGTGCGCCCTGCCAACATCAGCTGACAACAACCTTCGGTAGTGATTTCTTTCTCCTACGGGTTTATTCAACCTTGGTTTCTTTCTGAGGGAAAATTTGCTGTTGTGCTCTACATAACCTTCCTCTTGGGGTTTCCCAACGAGTGCACTCCTGCACCATCTCCGCCGCCAAGGGGTTCACCAAGGCCGAAGACGTTGTACTCTGCCAAGCATGGGAATGGGTGGGCACATGTCCAATAACCGAGGCCGAGCAGAAAGGGACCGTCTTTTGGAAGAGTTGACACACATACTTCCACGAAGAACGACTCATTTGCGAAAACCATTTGAAAGTGACCGGAATGAAATCTCTCTATCCGAAAGATGGAGTTTAATTCAATCGGAGGTGAACAAATTTTGTGGCTCCTATGATCATGTTTGTGCTCGGCCCGTGAGTGGCATTGGGGTAAAGAACATGGTATGATCTATCCTCCCTTCTCGTATGCACATGTCTAGTTCCCGATATGCACATTTCTTGCTTTTGTGACAATATATAATGTAGGTACTTCAAGTACTTGATACCTTCAAGGTCCAACATGGGAAGAAGGCATTCACCTTAACCCATTGTTGGCAAGAGCTCAAGGATAATCAAAAGTGGAAGGACCTTGTAATCATACTCCAAAAAGGAAGGACCGAGGTGGTCGATCTTGATCTCGCATTGGCGAAGAGGACAAGGGGGAACAAGAGCACCAAGATGGAGATGAAGCGAGATGCTTCAACGATCATCTTGCAAGACACCTTGAAGGTGTTAATCACCCAAAAGTATAAGAGCACCGAGAAGAAGGACGAGAGGGAGAAAGAGAAGCTCCATGAAAGGGAGGAGATGGACAAGAACTTCCACGAGCTCCAAAACAAGAAGATGGAGCTCGATGCAATGAAGGTCAAGGTGGAGCTAACCAACGCCAAGACAAGGGAAGCCAAGGCCGATCTCAAGGCAAAAGAGGTCGAGATCGCGATCATGACCACCAACTTGATGACCTTGACCCCAAGGAGGAGGGTCTGCGTCGAGAAGAAGCAACGGTACTACATGGAGAGGGATGTTTGATAATCTCCTTGGTCCTATTTTTTGTTGTGCATGAACATTTGCCGGGGCATACGTTGGGGCCTTGCACAACATAATTCTTTTGGGAACTATGTACAATGTCAATGGGCACTCTAATCTTTTGGGTACTATGGAACGATTTTAATTCATCTATTTGGTCTATATTTTTTTGCAAATTGGGGAATGATCAAATAAACCTGGCGCGCGCGGACCAAATGGGTCGGCGCGTTGGATTCACTCGCGCGGGGAGGCCGGACATGGGCCGGATGTTCATCCGATTCCTGACCCAAACGGAGGAAAACGAGCCACGCGCGAACCCCAAATGGGTCGGCGTGTTGGAGTTTCTCTAAGGGTTTGGTAAACCTGCAACATACTATGGTGGTGACGATGGTGTTACATGCATCAATAATAAAGTTTCTCTGGCTCCTCTTTCACCTCGGCGGCGACAATCTCAACAGTGACGTTCAGGAACGTCGGGAATAGTATGATCGCTCCTAATTTTAGAGTGGTGGATTTAGTCATGACTCTGTGTTTTTGCAGGTAGTCTAGTGTGTCGTCTCATTTGTTTCTTATTTAACCGGTGAGGTTGAGCCAGCTACGGCTTCATCGCGTTGTTAGAGCAAACCCAACGCCCCTTTCCCCCAAATCGGACCGATTTTAATCTGCTTTTGATCCGTTTGGGGTGGTCCGCAGATAGAAAGCAGGCCGGACCGAAGGTTTGGGCTGCTCCCATCCCAACGGTCCTCCCAAATTCATATAACATTTCAAATTTAACTTAATTGCAGGTTATAGCATAAGGCCGAAGGGCAGTTCATCTTAGCTTAGGGCCCGAAGGCTGGTACATATAAATAGAGAAAATAAAAATATGAACAAAAAACCCTAGCTCTAACTAAGGTTCGCCGATGTGCCATGCCATGCCGCCCGCCGCCGTGGTGCCTACTCGTTGTCTATGGCGTCGATGTAGACATGCGCCTGCTCCGGAGGCGGAGTCAGAGGCGCTGGAGGTGACTTTGGCCATCCTGCGGCAAGCATGGAAGCCTTCCCCGCCGCGCGGTCCTGCCACGGTGACCACGGGCGCGGCGGAGCCGCCCGAGCCTCGTTGGCAGAGAGATGGAGCAAGGCCGGTAGACCTGGGCACATCTTGAGCTCCGCCGCCTCGGAGGGAGCTCTGCACGTCCTCGGCGTCCGCGGCGGCCTCCTCCTGGTTAGCCTCGGGGTCGTCGTATGCGTCCCCATCCTCGTTGTTGGCGTCGAGCTTGTCGTGGTACGAGCTGAGGCTGTCGCTGTCGTCGTCGGAGAGGTCGATGACCTTCGGCGCTCCGGGCGGCATGGGCACCCGACGGCTACTGAGGTGCCGCCTGACGGGCAGGTGCACCTCAGCCCACGGGAGGGGCACCCGGCCACGCCAGAACATTCTCGCGACGTCCAGGGAGACGGTGAATGGGAGCGAGCCACGGCGTGGGGGTGCCATTGTTGCTGCGCTTGGGTTTGGGCTAGGTTGGGACGGTGGGAGTGTGCGCGATGTGGATGGGGTCGCGCATTGGTCCCACTAAAAAGGATGCGGTAGGGGAGGCGAGCGGTAGTCTGTCACTGAGGTGGGGCAGCCTGGCGACACGTTGAAGCTGCGTATTGACGCGTGGACCTAGGGGACACTAAGCGTGTTTGCAGATCTCCCCAAACATGGACCACATTTGGGCCACGTTTGGGGCAAACCCGACATGTCCCTCTTCCCCGCCCGCGTCGAGGATCCCCTGGCGTACTTCACCCTGCTGTGGGGTCACTAACATGTGGGTCCGCTAGTTGTGGGGCCCACATGTCAGTGACCCCACTATAGGGTGCAGTACCTCAGGGTAGCTGCGTCTGGTCCGTTTATGGGGGCGTTGGGATGGGTTTTTTTACCCAAAAGGCGGTCCGCGGACCAAATCGGTCTGATTGCGGGGGAGTGGCAGGGAGGGGGGGGAGTGGGCTAGCTGCCTTTGGTCACGACTATACCACGTTCTCTTCCGGGGATCTAGTGATGTAACTCTCTTTCCTCCTCAACGCAACCTTCCAAAATTAAACTCAAACTTCGTACTATCGTAGCCCAAAGGACCACCTATTAGGTAAACAATTTTCTTCCGTCCTTTTTCTTTATATAATTTTTTTTTAGGTATTATAAGGCAGTCGATCTACCGTGAGTCGAGATCTGCCGTACTCTTTTCTTTAATCTTTTTCTCTAGTCTTGAAATAAACACTCTAGCCAGCGATGGCATAGGACAAGACCATGGCGTCTACGAGAGGTGGTCCTTTGATGATAAGAAGTCGTTGAATTTGATTTGGAGAGCAAAGATGAGGACTAAGTTACATTGTGACCTGTAATTGTGACTAGACAAAGCCTAGTCACTAGGTACCCGGAACGGAGCGTGGCATACTCGTGACCAAAGAAAGCTAGTGATTGTTGCTTCGTTGGGTCACGGTCGGTGCATCAGAACCTAAGAGCAACTCCAGCAGCGGTGCACGGCGGTGCCTTCGTGCGCGCCCGCGTTAAAAGTAGCATATTTCGCGCGCGCATGCAGAGGCCGCACGCTCCAGCGGCTGCGCGAAAAAAGAGGGGAGCGCGCTTGCAAAAACTCGACCGCGCGCGCCACATTTTAAACTTCTTCGGGCGCGCGTAACGACGGAAACTCGCGCGCGTCAGTTTCAACCTCCGGACATTTTCGCGCGTGCTGCGGGGAAAACTCATTTCTACTCCTCCCCTCCCACTTTCGGCGCCAGCGCCGCACCGCTAGCCGGATTCGGGCTTCGCCGCCGATCCGTCGCAGCAATGACATCAACGTGCTTCACCGATCACCGTTGATGAACCTGATTGCTAACGGTGAACTGCCACCGGTTCAGTTTAAAGAAAACAAAAACAGACACACCTACCCGTACTTTCTTGCCGATGGCATCTATCCAAGATGGCAAACATTCGTGAAGCCGGTGCGCCATCCTCAAGGTAAAAAACAATCCTTTTTTCATGCTGCACAAGCCGCTGCTAGGAAGGATGTGGAGAGAGCATTTGGGATTTTGCAATCCCAATTTGCTATTGTGAGAGACCCTGCTAGATTTTGGGATCAAGAGATCGTTTGGTACATCATGACCGCTTGTGTGATCATGCACAACATGATCATTGAGAACGAGCGTGGACAAGTTGTGAACTACTCTATTTTTGATTTGATGGGACAGTCGGTGCGAGTGAGAAGAAAAGAGAAGAGAATTGCCCATTTCATTTCATCCTACCATTCCATTCGTGATGACGATATGTATGACAATCTTCAGCAACATATTATGGAGGAGTGGTGGACCTGGTATGGACAACAAAGTGACTAGTTTGTATGTTGTGTTTTGTTGAACTATGTGATGAACAATTTGTTGTAATATAAGAATTTGTTTGTATTTGTGCGAAATACTTGTTTCTATGGTAAAATATGAGAACTATTTTTTGTTCATTTTTTGGTGTGTGTTTAATCTAATTTGTGCAATAGAGTCGTTGTATTTTTGTTTGTGCTGCGCGCGATTTAGCCTCTCTATTTGCGCCGGAGCAGTGCACGCGCGGTTTGGAGCGCGTGAATGGCGCCTCTTACGACAGCAGCCGACGTGCGCGTATGCGCGAAAAAATTAGGGACCGCGCTGAGCGTCCCCCGGGGGATAAAACAACTCGATCCCCCGGGTCGGCAGCCGTCCGATCGGGCGAACGTGCGCCGCACGATCGCCTCCAGCGTACCCCTTCCCCGCTTTTGCTACGAGGAGCAAAAAGGCGAACCAAAGAAGCAAAACCGGACAGGACGCAGATCGGGGCAGTTCCCCGTGATCTCCGGGGGCGGCGCGGTAGGAGATCGACGCGTGCGGCGGGCGGCGGTCGACGCGGCGGCGCGCCGCGAATCAGACGCAATGGCTAACCACATCCGCAACAACGTGCTGTACCCTCCTCCTGTCCAACCTCACAGCGTCCCCCCACCCTCGATGGTAGCTTCAAGCTCGGGGGCGAATCCGGCGAGCCGGCGAAGGAGGCGCAGTTCAAGCTTGTACGACGGCGGCCTGGGAGCATGGTTTGCTCCGCTCCCGAGTGATGGTGTCAGAAATCCTCCAGCCTTCTTCAATGAAGATCCGGACATTGAGGAACCAGCTCCTTCTGTGAGTTTTTTTTGCTCAAAATTGTTGTTCCTGCAAAAACTGTTCCCCAATTATGTGATGGATGCTCCTGCAATAAATTTCTCCTGCAACTTGTTTGATCATTGGGAGCAAACCTTCTGTGATGGTTGTTGGAAATTGAGCCCAATTACTGTGTTGTTGCTATGAATTGCTCACAAAATCCAATTACATGCTCAAATTAATACTTGGTTTTGCTCCTGAAAAAAATGCTACTACAACTTGTTATGAGTATCAGTCTTGGTGTGATTGCTGTTGCTATGAATTGCTCCACTTGGTGGGGTTTTTGTGATGGTTTGCTTGTACAAGCAAAAATTCTCTGTTTTTATGATGTCTGTACAGAAAGTTTGCTCCCATTGTTTTGGGTCAACTTGATGGTTCTGTTTGTCCAATTGGAGTGTTTGGTTCATGGTAGCATTTATGTAGAAGAAAAAGTAATATAAGCATTGGGATTGCTTCGTTAGAAGAAAAAGTATATTAGCAAGCTTAGATTGATCCACAAATTTTTGCTAAACTTGCTACGTATTGGCATGGTGTTTTGCTCCAAAACTCAAACAAGTAAATGTGTGTTCTGTAGCTTCGACAAAAAATGAAAATAAAATATCTTCTTAACTTTGTGGAGCAAATAACCATCAAAAAAAGAGCAAATAATGGTTAGAGTATATAAAAAAGATTGAGAAAAAATTGCTACCATCTCTCAAATGAACAACATGTTTTGTTCAGTGCAAGTGCATTTCTCTTTTTGTGCTTTGTGAGCAAAGTAGATTGATCAGATTTTGTTCTTTTTTGTTTCAGGGGTTTGTTGCTGACTCAATATTGGAAGGATTTGACCTAAACACCACACCTGGAGGAGAGGATCAGAACCACTATGATTGTTCGGATAGTACTCCGAATGGTTTCGTTGATGGGCCTCGTAGCGCGAATACTGGTTCTGTTTCAAATGCTGTTGAGGAAGCTGGCGAAGAAATAACATCACAACCAGTGGAGCCATATGTTGGGATGATTTTTGATGATATTGAGGAAGCACAAAAGGTTTACAATGACTACGCCATGAAAATGGGCTTCGGCACACGCATTGGAAACACTAAGTACAGCCAAGCAAGAAATGCTCCTCCGGATACTATTCTGAGCAGGGTGTTTGAGTGCGTGCACACAGGTAGACCGCAGTCTGAGAAGAAGAAGCCTGGTAGCAATGGTGGTAGCAAATTGCCAAATGAAGAAGACAATGACATGAGCATTCACAGCGCGCAAAAGTCTCGAAGCAAGCAAGCATGTGAGCAAGTTCAAATGTCGGACACGAGGCAGCGAATGAAGGTCATTCGGCATGATTGTAAAGCGCACATGGTCGTTGGCGTGCGCAATGGAGCTTGGACTGTGACGGTTTTCCGAGCAGATCACACACACGGCTTGGTGAAGCAAGTGGGGCGGCGCAGGTTCTACCGTTCACACAGGAAGGTGCCGGAGGAGGACTATCAGTTCATACAAACCTTGCATAACCAAAACATAACCACAGCGCAACTGATGGGAGCTCTGGGCAGTGTGCACGGTGGAGACCCGAGATGTTTGGGTTATGTTAAGAGGGATGTTTCAAACATCCGAACAATGCTACGCAATGAGGTGACATTGAGAGACATGGAGTTGACATTGGAATATTTCAAGCAAAGGCAAGCTGAGAACAGCAACTTCTTTTATGCTTTTGTCGGGGGGTTACCCCCGAGTAGGGTAAAGACAGGTGGTAAAGGCCGCTTACAGAAGAGAGGTTTGGTCGAGTAGCCGACTACCAGGTACTCGCTACCCGGTCGACTGCTACTCGGTCTCACCTCAAGATGACCAGAAGGAGATATCAATCAAGTTCTACCCTGACGGGTAGAAGGTTTGGCCCGAGTACAATTGGCGGGAACCATTGGCGGGAACCTACTCGGGCCAGAAAGTCAAAGGAGCCGTTCTGACACAGGATCCCGCGTATCTTGGGTCCGTACTTGGCAGCATTCGAACTACTGTTCACGTGGGGACGGCCTGCCTGACAGTGACAGCATGGAAGCAGGCCGTGGCAGGATAAGGGGGACCTACTCTGTGCCTAGGTACAGTGATACCAGTCTGTCCCCTAGTTTTGCCCAACGACTTTACAGAAGCAGCCAAGGTTAGGAACCAAAGCTGTCAGCGGGTACTCGGAGAAAGGACGATGTGCACACTATGTCGACACTTGTCTAGATTTGGACGTATCCGGCTGGGCACCGTGTATATAAGGTGCCCCGCCGCCTCCTGCGCGAGGGATCTCATTCCATGCGTACACACAGGCTCATAGCGAACCCTAGAAACCCTAAGTTCTTGACCTAGCTCTACTCGGAGAGGAGAGAAAGGCTACTCGGTAGCGATACCATTTGTACTGTGGCTACTCGGAGAGACATCGTAATACACAGAGAAAGGCAGGAGTAGGGGTTTTACCTCCTCACGAGGGCCCTGAACCTGGGTACATCGTGTTGTTTGTGTTGTGTGGATCTTACCTCACGCGGCTACTCGTCGCGTGATCCCTCCCCGGACACCTCCAGCGTCCATCGTCCCCACATCTTTAGCCATCCCATGGCATCTGCCGTGACACCACCACGACAGTTGGCGCCCACCGTGGGGCAACCAGCGGCGCTGGCTGGAGTTTCTGTTCGGACGGGATCTTCATCAGCGGAGCGCGTAGTTTGTGGCCTTGTCCACAGATTCGGCTCCTTCGACTTCGTCATCGACAACGCCGGCTGCTTCGGCGGCATGGCCATGCCCGAGGGCGGCTCGGTGATCTCCTTCGGCTCGCATCTCGTCTACGTCGCCACCGTCGCCAACAGCGCCTACCCCGAGCTGGTGCACGACGCGGAGGATCCTCCCGCGGTGGTTGCTGCTCGCGGAAGGCCCGCATGCAGCTCTGCGTGCTGCGCTGAGGTGATGGTGACGGGCTTGGCGGCAAACACTGGCGCAGCTGCTACTGGCGCTGCGGCCGTCGTCGAGGAGGTTGACGACCCGCCTGCTGGTGGCAGGAACCACCGGCCTTACGAGAAGGAGAGCAACCTGCCGCCTTCCACGTCTACGGTCATCCCCGCGTCTGCCGCGCGAACCGGCATGCCCACGCCCACCGACATCGAGCTCCTAGCCGCGAAGGAGCAGCTCGAGCGGCAACGCCAGGAGCTGCTTGCCGAGCAGGCGGAGTTGGAGAAGATCAGGCTCGAGCTGAGTCTAGACCAGCTCGAGTACAACAAGGCTCACGGCTTCACGCCGGTCGCCAGGAGGCCCAGCAGAGTGGGTGCTACGCGACGCAACCTGGGCGCCGAGATGGCGACAGTTGCGGAGGAGCCCGCGCAGTCCGCCACCGCGAACACCTTCACAAGGCCAAGGTACAGCACACCCGCCAAGACGCTCAGGGCTGCGCAGGCTGTGGCTGCCGAGTTGCCGCGCCTAGATGGAGAGGCGCGTCTCAGGCAGCAGGAGAGGCTCAACGAGTTGGTGTTGGAGGCCGCTAGGCAGAACGAGGAGTTCCGGAAGGCCAACCCGGGAGCTGGAGCTTCGCAGGTGGTTCACTCGCATGCGGCAAGATCTAACGATCAGGCCTCATCACCGCATCCTAGCCGCGAGAAGAGCCGCAGCGGGCGTTCGGGTAGAGACAGGCAAATGCAGGTGTATGACCCGGCCGCTGCCGCGAAACAGGTTGCTGTGCCGCAGCGGCCCGGGCAGGAACACAACGCTGCAAGAGCGGGCTCTCAAGCCCATCAAGCTCAAAGCCGTGTCCGAGAAGCCGCGCGTCCGGGTACTTCTCGGCAACCCGCAGCTCAGCCTACTCGGCAGAGGCAGCAGCCGCGCCCGGTGGCACCAGTCGCCAACCCGGTGGAGCAGCCCGCAGCAATGCAGGTGGATAGGTATGATGATGGCTACTCGGCTATGGAAATGGCTGGTTATGACATCCATGACCGTGTCGGTGAGCGTGTGTTGGCGCCTGGAGATGCAAGGCACCAGCTGGACCGTCTCAGCTTGTCGGCGCGGCTTGAGAGCACGGGTCCTCCTGGCCCCGAGTGCTTTGGCCCGCGCATCATGAACGAGCCTTCCGTGAAGGGCTTCCAGCTCGCAAGAGGCACCAAGAGCTACAATGGTTGCACCAAGCCTGAAGATTGGCTCAATGACTACGTCACCGCAGTCCATATTGCGGGTGGCAACAGGAGATGGGCGGTGCGCTATGTGCCGCAGATGCTAGAGGGTCCAGCTCGCACTTGGCTCAACAACTTGCCCAAGCACAGCATTAACTGCTGGCTGGACTTCTCGGACGCCTTCGTCAGCAACTTCACCAGCACCTACAAGAGGCCGAATAGGCCACAGCAGCTCTCGGCCTGCAGGCAGCGAGAAGATGAGACGGACCGCGAGTACCTTACTCGGTGGAGCACCTTGAGAAACACTTGTGAGGGTGTGAATGAAGCGCAGGCCATCACTTGGTTTGCGCAGGGTTGCCGACATGGCAGTATGCTTTGGCAAAGATTGCAGAGAGAGATGCCGAACACCCTGGCCGAGACCATAAAGATTGCGGATCAGTACGCACTCGGTGATCCTACTCAGCCACTGATGGACTCCTCTAAGCCGAGAAGAAACTTCAACAGCAGCAAGCGCAACGAGTTCCGCAACAAGCGCCGAGTAGATACTCGGTATGACCCTGAGGAGGTGAATGCAGTGAATGTCGGAGGCGGTGGTGGCCAAAGGCAAAAACCTGCTGGAGCCTACGGGCAGAACCAGAACCAGGGCCAAGGCAACAAGAAACCGTTCCGCACTGCGCAGCCGGGTAGCGGGAACTCCGAGCAGCCGAAGAAGTTTGTCTTCGATGACATGAAGGATGGTCCGTGTAGCTTTCACACTCACCACCCCTCAAGGCCCGCTAACCACACTACTCGGCAATGCGAATGGTGGGATGTGATCAAGAGTGATGGCTTGCCTCCTCCTCCTCCTCTGCCAGCCGCCAATGCCACTGTTTAGCCTACTCGCGCTCCCGCAGCTCGGCCGCCAGTGTACCCGAGAAGAGAGAATGTCAACCAGGTGGCTTTAGGAGCTAACCGGAACTTCAACAACGAGAGATACCGCAACAACAACAACAACTACAACCGCAACAACAACAACCGAGGCAACAACTACTATCAGGGCAACAACAACAATGGCAACAATGGCAACAATGGCAACAATGGGGGCAATGGCTCCAACCAGTACCAAGAGCACCACGAGAGCTATATGATCTTCACTTCTGAGGCAGTCGACAAGCAGTCACAGCACAGGCGGGCCATGGAGGTCAATGCAGTGATTCCGGCTGTCCCTCACTACATGTACTGGTGTGACCAGGAGATCAGGTGGACTCGGGCAGACCACCCCAAGGTGATGCCCAACCCGGGCACCTATGCTTTGGTGCTGGATCCTACCTTCCTGGGCCCCGAGAAGAATGTGAGGTTCAGCAAGGTGCTAATCGACAACGGCAGCAGCATCAACATTGTGTACAAGGACACACTCGAGAAGCTTGGCCTGGCCGAGAACATGATGCTGCCTAGCAAGACCACCTTCCATGGCATTGTGCCCGGGATCTCATGCAACCCGATTGGCCGAGTGTGGATTGATGTGCTATTCGGTACTCGGGAGAACTGCCGCACAGAGCGCCTGCAGTTTGAGGTGGTGGATCATCAGAGCCCCTATCACGCTCTACTCGGCAGGCCTGCTCTGAGCAAGTTCATGGCCTCTACCCATGTGGCTTATCTGAAGATGAAGATCCCCGGCCCCAACGGCATTATCACCATCTCGGGAGATTACAAGAAGTCCATGGAGTGTGCCTCTGGTAGCTCCCAGCTGGCGGAATCAATGGTGATTGCTGCCGAGAAGAAGAAGATGTACGAAGTGGTGGCCATGGCTCAGTCCGCACAAGCTGGCGCACATGGTGTGCCGAGTACCCAGCATGGTACAGCTTTCCAAGCTGCCAAGGAGACCAAGACAGTCCAGGTTGACCCCGAGTTCCCGGAGCGCGTGGCCATCATTGGTGCCGGGTTGGCGGAGAAATAGGAAAGCGCGCTCATCCACTTCCTCCGTGAGAATCGGGACGTGTTCGCCTGGACCAATGAAGATCTACCAGGAGTCCCGAGGGAGTTGGTTGAGCACTCTTTGCATGTGCGTCCTGACGCCAAGCCCGTGAAGCAGGCTTTGCGGCGTTTCGGGGATGAGAGAAGGAAGGCCATCGGTGATCAAATCACCAAGTTGCTGATCAGTAACTTCATCATGGAAGTGCTGCACCCGGACTGGTTAGCCAACCCGGTCATGGTCGAGAAGAAAAAGGAAGATCCCAAGGCTGCCACTGCATGGCGCATGTGTGTCGACTACACCGACTTGAACAAGGCATGCCCCAAGGACCCTTTCCCGCTACCCCGCATCGATCAGGTGATCGATTCCACTGCCGGCTGTGAACTGTTGTCTTTCATAGATGCCTACTCTGGTTTCCACCAGATTGCACTCAACCCTGCTGATCAAATAAAGACTGCTTTCATTACCCCGTACGGGGCTTATTGCTATCGTGTCATGTGTTTTGGCCTGAGGAATGCGGGTGCAACCTATCAGAGATGCATGCAGAAATGCTTGCATGACCAGCTCGGCAAGAATGTGCAGGTGTACGTAGATGACATTGTCATCAAAACGAATAAAACACATACTCTGCTTGCCGACCTGGAGGAAACCTTTGCTAACCTACGCAGGTACAAAATGAAACTGAATCCGAGTAAGTGCACCTTTGGTGTACCAGCTGGAAAGCTACTCGGTTTTCTGGTTTCTAGTCGGGGCATTGAAGCCAATCCTTCTAAGATAAAAGCTATTGAGAGCATGTCTTTGCCGAGATCATTGAAGGATGTGCAGAAGTTCACGGGTTGTCTGGCATCTCTGAGCCGTTTTCTAGGCCGAATGGGCGAGAAGGCTCTGCCTCTATACCAGCTAATGAAGAAAAGTGACAAGTTCGTCTGGACTCCGCAGGCGGATGTGGCATTCAATGAGCTGAAAGCGATGCTGGCTAGCGCTCCCGTCTTGGCTAGTCCGCTACCCAAGGAGCCTATGCTGCTGTACATTGCTGCGACTAACCGAGTAGTCAGCGTGGTGATAGTGGTGGAGCGAGAAGAAGAAGGCAAGAGTGTGCAGCGCCCGGTCTATTATCTCAGTGAAGTGTTGTCCAGTTCCAAGCAAAACTATCCGCACTACCAGAAGATGACATATGGTGTGTACCTGGGCGCCAGGAAGCTGAAACATTACTTCCAGGAGCACCCCATCACGGTTGTAAGTTCTGCTCCCATCTCGGACATCATGGGAAACAAGGAGGCGAGTGGCAGAGTAGCCAAGTGGGCGATTGAGCTAGCCGCGTACGCTCCCGCGTATACGAGAAGAGAAGCAATCAAGTCTCAGGTCCTGGCGGAATTTCTTGTGGACTGGGCCGAGATGCAGTATGAACCTCCTGCTCCAGTTTCCAACTATTGGAAAATGCACTTTGATGGCTCAAAGGTGAAAGAAGGCCTGGGTGCTGGCGTGGTGCTTACATCACCCAAGCGAGATCAGCTCAAGTATGTGTTGCAGATTCATTTCAAGGCATCCAACAATGTAGCCGAGTACGAGGCAGTGGTGCATGGTTTGCGAGTAGCAAAGGAGGTTGGTGTGCAGCGCATTATATGCTATGGCGATTCAGATCTAGTGGTGCAGCAAGTCTCAGGTACCTGGGATGCGTTGGATGCCAACATGGCATCATACCGTTTCCTGGTGCAGTCAATGACTGGGTTTTTCGAAGGCTGTGAGTTCCAGCATATTCACCGAGCAGAGAACGAAGCAGCAGACGAGCTATCCAAGTTGGGATCTTCTCGGCAGTCCATCCCGGCAGGGATTGCCCTGGAGCATTTAAGGAAGCCATCCATCAAGCCTTCCCCCAACTCGGAATCCATCTTTGTTCCTTCTCTGCCAAGTGAAGAATCTGACCCAATGGAGATTGACTGGGAGAGTGCTGCAGGGAACCCGGGGACTGCCGTCCTCTACTCGGGGACTGCCATTCCCTACTCGGGGACTGCCATTCCCCACTCGGGGACTGCCATTCCTTACTCGGGGACTGCCGTTCCCTACTCGGGGACTGCCACTCCTTACTCGGGGACTGCCATTCCTTACTCGGGGACTGCCATTCCTTACTCGGGGACTGCCGCCCTCAACCCAGAAGCTGTTGCATTCATTGAAGAAGTTCTCGCCAATCGGTCTGGGCTGCAGAGAAGCGCTCCTACTCCTCCTGTGCAACCACCAGAGCCTGTCCCAATGGAACTGGACGAGCCAGTGTTTCCCATACGGGAGACACCGAGTTGGGCTATGCCCATATTATCCTTTCTAAGGGACGGCACTTTACCTGAAGATGAGGTGACTGCGAGGCAGATTCAGAGAAGGTCCAAAGGCTACACTATAGTCCGAGATGTGCTGCACAAGAGAAGTGCCACCGGCGTGCTGCAACGCTGTGTGAGCCCGGAAGAGGGAGAAGAAATCCTGGTGGAGATACATCAAGGGGAGTGTGGGCATCACGCCTCATCTCGGGCTTTGGTCAAGAAAGCTTTTCGGCATGGCTTCTACTGGCTCACTGCACTGCAGCAAGCTGAAGATATTGTGAGGAAGTGCGCCGGCTGCCAGATGTTTGCAAGTAAGATTCACATGCCAGCTTCCGAGTTGAAAACAATTCCTATCACATGGCCGTTTGCTGTTTGGTGCTTGGATATGGTTGGCCCCTTCAAGCCGGCTAAAGGCAATATGACACATATCTTGGTCATGGTGGACAAGTTCACCAAGTGGATCGAGGTGAAACCTATTCGGAAGTGCGATGGGGTCACAGCTGTGAAGTTCGTGAAGGATGTGATCATGAGATATGGCTACCCGCACAGTATCATCACCGACAACGGCACCAACTTTGCGGAGGGGGCAATGGTGCGATTCTGCAGAGATAAGCATATCCGACTAGACGTTGCGTCAGTCGCGCACCCTGCCTCCAATGGGCAAGTTGAGAGAGCAAATGGGATGGTACTGGCAGGCATAAAGCCAAGGCTGATTGAGCCACTGCTGAAAACACCTGGGTGTTGGCTAGAAGAGTTGCCAGCGGTGCTGTGGAGTCTAAGGACTACCCCTAACCGGTCAACCGGCTACACGCCATTCTTCTTGGTATACGGGGCTGAGGCCGTGTTGCCAATAGACCTAGAGCATGACTCCCCCCGAGTAGCCCTCTACACTGAGGTGGAGGCGAGAGAAGCTCGAGAAGACGACGTTGACCTGCTTGAAGAAGCAAGAGAGCTGACTCTGTCACGTTCGGCTATCTACCAGCAAAACCTGCGGCGCTATCATAGCCGAAAGGTGAACCCGAGGGTTTTCCGAGAAGGAGACATGGTCCTTAGGCTTGTGCAGCGCACAGCCGGGATGCACAAGTTGTCTCCTCCATGGGAAGGGCCCTTCATTGTCAGCAAAGCGCTGCACAATGACGCGTACTATCTTGTAGATGTGCGCCCATCGCAGGCGAACAGGGCAGATAAAGCTGGAGAGGAAACCAAGCGTCCCTGGAATGTAGCTCTACTTCGTCGTTTTCATTCGTAAGCAAAGATGTGTATGTACCCTCTTATCCGAGTTGAAATTCTACTCTGCAATCTGAAATTGTTCTCGGGGACTGCCCTCGTCCAAAATTGCTCTAAGTGTTTTTTACTCGGCTTGTTGCTTTGTCTATTCGGTTGCTCCACTTCAGAACTCATAAGTGCATTGTGTACTGTGTTTAAACCTATATGCCAACTCTTCGACTTTGCTGCTGTCCGAAACCCGGCTTCATGGCAAGCAAGAGAACAAGCAAAAGGTCAATGAGCACACGAAAATCACTAAGGAAGAAAGAGTGCAGGAACCGAGTAGATTGTCGGTTACTTTTTGTTCCCTGTTTTCGTCTTCTCGGCTAAGTGGTGGGCTGCGTTACCATGATTGTTTCTAGCGGCTAAGTATTTGCAGCCCTGCTACTTGATTCTTGTGACTCGAATACCAAACAAGCGACAAGTCGCAGGTAGAGCAGAGATGAAAAGACAGGGTGAATAAGAAATGCTACTCGGGGACTCGCATGGAAACACAACTCGGCATTAAGCCAGTGTCGTTCAAATTGATTAATGTCAACATAAACAGAGTGGGCATAAAAACTAAGTAGCAAGCAAGATAAAGGTAGTCTATTACATCTGCTCCCGGCATCCCGGGGATCTGATAAGTGTTCAAGTTGAAAGAAAGTGCAGGTTGCTTCAAGATGAGGAGGCAGTGTTCTCGGCGCTGGCCTTGGCTGCTGTTTCTTCGGCGGCGGTCTTGGCAGCGGCTTCTTCGGTGGCGGTCGCGGAAGCTGCCCCTTCGGTGCTGGCATGGGTGGCATCCGCTCCCGTCTGGACGGCGGCAGATTCCCTCACCTCGGCATCATCCTGGGTGGCCGCCTGCTCGGAAGTGGCCGTGGCCACCGAGACGGGTCCTGGAGCCGAGGAGGAGCCTGAAGCGTGGCCAGGAGGGGGCACCGTGTCGTCGAGAGCAGCACCTGAGGAGGTGCCGAAGTCGAGTGGCTCGCTGTCGATGTGCGCCCCTTCGTCTTCATCGCTACTCGCGACGACGGTGGCTTTTCCCTTTCCGGCCTTGCCCTTGGGAGATTCGAAGAAGCCGTCAAGGTCGTTGTCTTCGTCATCATCTCCTTCGTCCTCGTACTCGGTGTCGGGTTCGGGGACGCCCTCGATATAGACCTCCGTCTCGGCGCACTCTGCGACCTCATACGCAATCTGCTTGCGCAAGGCCACGCTCTCGGCATCCGTCTCCCACTTGGAATCATTGCGCTTCCCGCGGATGCGCTGCATATCCAGGTTTTCATACCAAGATGCTATGCAGAGAAGCATCACGTCCGCACCAGCACGGGCTCCAGAGGCTCGCCATTTTTTCAGCTCGGCCTTCACGTTCTCCAGCTTGAGGGCAAGATCCCGCATGTTTCTTGGCTGGGGGTCATGAGGCCAGAACAGCCGGTGGAGCTCAAAGCCCGCATGCATCAAGTCAGTTCCGACGCCGGCCAGCTGTTCGAAGTAACCTTTGAGCACCAGCAAGCTGTCCTCGATATCAGCCCTGGTGTCAATTGGCTCACCCAGCGAAAGGCGAACTGCTCGGGCCTTGGCTACCGTAGGCGCAGAGGAAGAATCAAGACGAGGCCAGATATCTGAAATAGCAAGTGGCAAGATCAAAAACCGAGAAGAAAAAAGAAGCCGAGAAGGAACAAGACCGAGAAGAAAAGATGCAATGGAGAGAAAACTTACCGATCAGTTGGCGGCGCAGCTGCTGCAGCTTGGTTTTCCAGGACTCCTCGTTGCCAATGTGCTTTTCTTGGATCAGGCGCAAGCTATCCATCTGAGCGAAGAGATCAGCATTGGTCTTCTTCAAGGTTTCACATTCCTGCTCAAGGGCCCTCTCCTTGGCCTTGAAAGTGGTCTCGGCCTTGGCCTTCTCGGCGATGGCCTTGTCCCTCTCGGCGCCAATCTTGACGGCATCTTGGAGTGCCTTCTGAAGCTGGAGCTGCAGCTTCTCCATCTCGGTGGTGTGGTCCTTCACCAGAGTAATGGCCTGGTCGGATAGCTGTTTCTCCACCTCCGCTGGCTTGACGCAGTCTTGGTGTGCCTCGGCAAACAACTTGTAATCTTCTGCGAAGAGATAGATGAGGTTAGCAGAGGAGCAGAGAAGAAACAGATTTACGATCGAACCGAGTAAACAACAAGCTTACCTTCTAGCCTTTTGATGGTGGCCTCGGAGTTCTCCACGAAGCTGCGGCATTTCTCATGTTCGTCTGCTAAGGCCTTCAGTTTTTCTGCAGAGAAGAAGAGGTTAGCGCATAAGAAAGCATAAGCGAGCGTAAACAAAAACGCATGAATCGCACAGCTAAAAGCGTACCTTGTACTTCAGTCAGCTGCTGGGAGCTGTCTTTGGCGTTCTTGCTGGCTGCCTCCGCAGCTGCCTTTTCCTTCTCTAAAGCAGCAATTCGCCTCCTGGCGATGGAGTGGTTCCAGAGAAGATGGCGGTATAAATTGGTCCGCTTCAGGACGCTATCCTGAGAAGCGAGAAGAAGCAAGTTAGAAAAGGCAGAGAAGATTCAGCCCGAGTAGGAGGCTACTCGGAGAGTATCCGTCTACTCGACCCGAATCTCGGGGACTGGGGGTGATGGTAAGAAAGAAGAAAGGCGAGTAGAAGAGAAGAAATTTCAACTCGGAAAAGGCAAGAAGGACTTACCGCGTAGGACTGCTCGATGTCCTCGGCATTCTTGCGATGCAAGAACATCTTGGCTGCGAGTGTCGCGGTCTCGGTGGAGACGGACATGGGATTGCGTCCCAGGTCAACCTTGTTCCAGTCCACGCGCATGTGGTCGATGCCGCCAAGGCTAAGACCATGCCATTTGTCCACGCCAAGAATCTTGCTATCCCATTTGGCGTCAATGAAGCCAACGGTGTCCAATACCTGTTCAAGACCCTTGGAAGTTATTGGTTTGTCTTGGACTCCACGAGAAGCAATGTTGACAGACTGGGGTTGGCTTGGATCTGGAGGAGGGGAGTTCACGGCTACAACTTTCCTTCCCCTCTGGATAGCTAAAGCTTTGTCCTTGGGAGGGAAGCCGATTGAGTGTTGTTGGCTAACCTCAATCATGTACTCCGGGTAGCAGGGCTGGCCAGCAGCGCGAGCATCAGCCGAGAGCGCAGCAGGAATCGGGCCAGACTCGTGGATCACGAGCGCTCCGCTTGAGGATGTACTCTGGTCTCTGGCCCGCTTCTTCGTTTGCTCCTTCTCAGTTTTCTGCTTCTCGGGATCCTCAGTCGCCTTGCCGTCAGTCTTGGCCTTCGCCTTCTCGGCGACTGTCTTCTCGGCAGCTTGCTTCTCGGCCTTCTTCTGTTCAGCCCTGGCTTTCTTCTGCTCAGCCTTGGCCTTCTCAGCAGCTTCCTTGTCAGCAGTTTCCTTCTCGGCCTTGGCCTTCTCAGCAGCTTCCTTCTCGGATTCCCTTCTGACAACCTCGTCCCTCAGAGCTTCCAAGGCTCGCTGCCTGGTTACTCGCCCGGCAGGAGGGCTGGATGCATCCTTACTCTGCGGCGACGAGGAGAAAGTTGGCGGTGTAGGGCCTTGCGCAGTTGGTGGTGTAGGGCCTTGCGCAGTTGGTGGTGTAGGGCCTTGTGCAGTTGGTGGCGCCACAGCTCCTGGCTGGGCGCTACTCGGTGTCACGCCCGGTTGCACGCTGCTCAAAGGATAAGCAGTGGCATCCGTGGCGGTGGTATCTTCTACTCGCTGCTCGGCAGCGAGGCTCTCTTGTGCAGCAGCCCCTGTGGCGGGCTGCTCTTGCTCTGCTTCAGGCCGCTCGGCGGCGGCGTTGTCTTGCATCTCTCGATCTTGGTTCTCCTCGGCGTTGCTAGCCGGAGGAGAAGGGGGTCTCTCATCGTGGACAGCAGTGTCCTGTGCGGCTGGTTCTGACGCTGCTCCTTGTGCTGGATTGGCAGCAGCAGCATTGGCGGTGTGGTCCTCATCATCATCGTCCAGATTGACCAGAGGTACTGGTTTTTTCTTGGCTTGGTCGGACGCGAGAGCTGCGTTCGCGTCCATAGGAGGACTGCAGAGAAAGAGAAATCGCAAATTAGAAAAAGATTGGGGAAGGTAGCACAGCGCGAGAAGGGAGGCGACCGAGAAGAGGGCTTACGCGGTGGTGCATTTGAGCTCTCGTCTGGTTCTCTTCGCGACCGCCTTCTTCTCGGCGGGTTTCCTCTTCTTGGCAGGAGGCGCTGGTGCTCCGCTACCAGCCCGTTTGCGGGTCTCAGGAGCGGCGATGGACAGGGGCTTGACGACTAGGGGCGCATCGCCCTCATTATCGTCTTCGTCCTCGTCGTCCTTGTCCGCGGCAACTTCATCTGGGAATTAAAGAGAAAAGAGAAAAGAATCAGAAACAGCAAACGAGGGACCAGTGATTCTCGGAAGCAAACAGAATAAAAGGATAGTTACCATCAAAATCCTCGTCGGACCAGGTGCGGAGAGCGTCGCGCTTATCAGGGACGGGGGAGCGAGAGAGGTTGGGCTGCTCCACGGCATCAAAGGAGGGCACATCATCCTCCTCACGGTCAGGAGACCAGTTGCCCTCAAAGACCTCGCAGCTCTCAATTATCTGGCGAGTGAGAACCTGAAAAGCAGAGAAGGATCACAGACCAGCCGAGAACCAGGAAGGAATCCTACTCGGATAGGCGTGCAGGTACAAAGCACACAAAGCCTAGGCAGTTTACTAAGCATTCTACCCGGATAGGCGTGCAAACACAAAGCATACTAAGCCTAAGCATGTTTACAAAGCATACTCGGAGGGGCGTGCAAGTATAAAGCACATCGAGCCTAAGAGTTGTTCTCTAATAGGCTATCCGGCAAGGCGTGCAAGCAGGAAGCACATTAAGCCTATACAATTCGGCTAAGTGTCCTACTCGGAACACAAGGCAATTGCTAGCTAATGCAAGGAGGAGAAGTTATCTACTCGGAAAATGTATGCAGAGAGCGAAGTAAGGAAGGCGTACCCGCTCAATCGGCTTTGTGCGGCTGTACGGGACGAACCCGTATTGCCAGTGGTCGCCAAGGCTTGTCGTCAAGATGTTCCTGGCATGCCAGGGGACGTCGATGTTGTCGATCTCGATGGTGGTGGTCCTGGTGCAGTCGCGGGGCCCTCCCATGTAACACATGAGATGGCACCGCTCCTACAAGGGTAGTACTCGGCGCTGGATCCAGCAGGCCACCGGGTCGTTGTTCTTGAGGCCCTCCGCCTTCAGCC
The DNA here is from genome assembly GCA_028641055.1 of Alopecurus myosuroides. Taxonomy (NCBI): domain Eukaryota; kingdom Viridiplantae; phylum Streptophyta; class Magnoliopsida; order Poales; family Poaceae; genus Alopecurus; species Alopecurus myosuroides. The sequence goes on along the minus strand of CM054057.1, from coordinate 293,899,886 downwards.
AGCCGAGTCGATTCTCCATCTCGATGGCGTCATCGTCGTTGACGGGCTTGTCCTTCCAGTACATCCCGATTGGAGCGCGATTGCACCAAACGGGCAGGTTGATTCTGTCGTTCACCGGGGCTCCTGGCTCGGCGGCAACGTTCCTGACGTAAAGGAACGTCTTCTGCCACAGCTTGACGGAGTCCAGCCCCTTGACGCGGGGGTGGTTCGTCCCGGACCGCTGCACCATCATGGCGCAGCCGGTGTCGGTGGCGCGGGCGACGCCCGCGGAGTCCTTCTTCCCGGTAGATTGCTGGCGCAGGTGGAAATACCTGAGCCACGTCTCCCACGTGGGCCGGATGCCGAGGAAGGCCTCGCAGACCACGGCGTGGTAGGCGAGGAAGACGACGGCGTTGGGCGGAAGGTGGTGCATCTGGATGCCGAAGTGGTTGAGGAATTTCCGCAGGAAATCGGACGCGGGCAATCCGAACCCGCGCTCGAAATGCGCCAGGAAGACGACGCGCTCTCCCTCCCGCGGGGACGGCACGATTTCGCCGTCCGGCGCCCGGCACTCCACGCCGGGAGGGACTCGCCTGGTATTGACGAGCCAGGCGCAATCTTCCGCGGTGACGCAGGAGCCGGCCCAGCCTGACTTGGCCATTGTGACGAGTTGGGAAGGTGGAAGATTTCGAAGGGAATTGGTTGCTGGGTTGAGTCCGCGGCGGCGCGAGAGCTTGCGCGGCGGCGGAGAGCACGGTGGCGGAGAAGCGCAGGAGACGAAGAAGGAATAGTGCGAAGGAAGGGGAAAAGGAAGTTACCGGCGGGGGTATTTGTATCTCCCCCGCGAGTTTACCGTTACCGTCTTGGTAGTGGGATCGATTGCGGCGTGTGGTGGATCCTGTGGCCGGCTAGAAACGCACACAGGCGCCGGTTGCGCGCGTAATGGCCACAGTGGATCCCACCACCGAATCGTGGCCTATAACTGCACTTGATGGGACATGACGGCCGGTGGGCCCATTGCGTGAAAACTGGACGCGTGGCAGGTCGTGTCCTGGGCAACCAAACGACAAGGTCGTGGATGCTTGACACGTGTGCAGTTGCTGCGCGAAGGGCTGGATTGTGCTCTGTGCTGCAGAGGCTCAATCTGAGAAATTTCTCTAAGTCTTTTTACTCGGTTACAGAGTAGAAAGCAAGTGCTACTCGGAAGAGAGGAAACTCAAGGTACTTTCCAGATAGCTACTCGGAGGTTCTACTCGGCATCTTGAGGTTCAAGGGCTGAGATGCAAAGGCTGGTTTTAAGCTGGCAGAGCCTAGTGAACAAGTTCGCAAGACTCAACCAGCTTCGGGGACTGCTGTCGGGGGGTTACCCCCGAGTAGGGTAAAGACAGGTGGTAAAGGCCGCTTACAGAAGAGAGGTTTGGTCGAGTAGCCGACTACCAGGTACTCGCTACCCGGTCGACTGCTACTCGGTCTCACCTCAAGATGACCAGAAGGAGATATCAATCAAGTTCTACCCTGACGGGTAGAAGGTTTGGCCCGAGTACAATTGGCGGGAACCATTGGCGGGAACCTACTCGGGCCAGAAAGTCAAAGGAGCCGTTCTGACACAGGATCCCGCGTATCTTGGGTCCGTACTTGGCAGCATTCGAACTACTGTTCACGTGGGGACGGCCTGCCTGACAGTGACAGCATGGAAGCAGGCCGTGGCAGGATAAGGGGGACCTACTCTGTGCCTAGGTACAGTGATACCAGTCTGTCCCCTAGTTTTGCCCAACGACTTTACAGAAGCAGCCAAGGTTAGGAACCAAAGCTGTCAGCGGGTACTCGGAGAAAGGACGATGTGCATACTATGTCGACACTTGTCTAGATTTGGACGTATCCGGCTGGGCACCGTGTATATAAGGTGCCCCGCCGCCTCCTGCGCGAGGGATCTCATTCCATGCGTACACACAGGCTCATAGCGAACCCTAGAAACCCTAAGTTCTTGACCTAGCTCTACTCGGAGAGGAGAGAAAGGCTACTCGGTAGCGATACCATTTGTACTGTGGCTACTCGGAGAGACATCGTAATACACAGAGAAAGGCAGGAGTAGGGGTTTTACCTCCTCACGAGGGCCCTGAACCTGGGTACATCGTGTTGTTTGTGTTGTGTGGATCTTACCTCACGCGGCTACTCGTCGCGTGATCCCTCCCCGGACACCTCCAGCGTCCATCGTCCCCACATCTTTAGCCATCCCATGGCATCTGCCGTGACACCACCACGACAGCTTTGCAGGTTTTGCTTCTTTACTCATTTCTGTTTGCTACTTTACTTAGTTATGGTTGCTACTTTAGTAAATCTTCTTGCTACTTTACTTAATTCTGCTTGCTACGCAGGTTGATAAAGATGGTGCTGTGAGGGCCTTATTCTGGGTGGATGGTCGAACAAGGTCATTGTATCATAAGTACAAGGATTGTGTGTTTTTTGACACAACTTTCTGTACAAATAGATACAACATGCCTTTTGCTCCCATAGTCGGAATAAATAACCACTCACACACGATTGTGCTAGGCTGTGCTCTGTTAGCAGATGAGAAGATAGAAACGTTCAAGTGGGTGTTCGAGCAGTGGATGCTAGCAATGGATGGTGTCCATCCGGATAACATAATGACAGACCAATATCAAGCAATGGCAGAAGCAATACGTCAAGTTTTCCCAAACTCGGCTCACAGGTGCTGTCTCTACCGTATCCTGCATCTTGCGAGGAAGAAGTTGGGACCAAACTTGGCGGAAGGTAATCCTTTCAGTGATGCTTTCTATGGGTGCATCTATGGAACAGACACGGTGAAGCAATTTGAGGACTGTTGGGAGCATATGGTAACAGAGTTTGGCATGTCTGAAAACAATCATCTGCAAAACATGTGGAAGAGTAGAACAACATGGGCCCCTGTTTATTTCAGAAAAAGGTTCTTCCCATTCACGAGCACTACTGGAAGGTCTGAAGGACTGAATTCATACTTCAAAACACTGATACGGCCGGGAGACTCGGTGTACAATTTTGTGCAACAGTATGAGCTTTGCCAAACATTGATGCTTGACCGGGAGGATAACGCCGGGTTTGCAATGGAGACAACAAGAAGATCGCTTTGGGGAAGGTAAGCAAGAAAAGTAGCATTTCTGAACAAAAAATACCACCATTGTAGCACACCAAAAACATAACACTAGTTGGGTAACAACTAGTGCAAAAGAAATTTCTGCCTGCTGTGTATGTGTAGCATCCCAGAACAGTTAAAGTAGCAACCAAAACATACTATTGTAGCATTAAATTTGAACTAATGGTGCAAAAAACTTGTTTTGCAGTTATGCGATTGAGAAGCAAGGACAGGAATTCTACACAGCAGAAATCTTTGAAAGGTACCAGAAGCATGTTGCTGCATCAACAAAGTTCTATCCAGTACGGGCAGATGTAGATGGCATTTGGTTTGATCTAGTTCCAAACCCTGGGCTAGATGTGAGAACATACCGGGTTCGAGTTGAGTTTGAGGAGGGACTCTACTCATGCGGCTGCAACGGGTTTGAAATGTGTGGACTGATATGTCCACACATCATCAGGGTCATGGTCCACCTAAATGTCCAGAAAACTCCAGAAAGGTACTTGCTCTACAGATGGTCCTCGGTAGCAACAACACCAGCACCTGATCCTGGGGACAACGGGCTCAGATTTGGTGTCCCACCAACAAATACACTGAAATACAACTCGCTATGCAGAAAAATGAATCAGCTTGCCTCTGATGCTTGTTTTGTGGATGAAGCTTATGAGGTTGTTTCAGGAATGGTGGGTGAGGCTAGCAAAAAGGTTGCTGCAATCTTGAGAGCAAAAATAAATGTTGATGAAGGAGGTCAAGAAGAGGATGCAGGATTGGATGAAGAGCAACAAAATGGACCACGACAATATGAACCAACAACAATGGTTGGTGACAGCGGGCAATTTGCTACCGGCGAGCAAACACTGAAAAATCCTAAACGGGTAAAACCTAAAGGACGTCCCACGATGAAAGAACAGAGGCGGAAGACTTTGGTTGAGCTACGCGATGAAGAAACTTTGAAGAGGCGCAAGCAAGCTAACGATGCCAAAGCAACAAACAAGACACCGGTGAAGAAGCCCAAGCAACCTAGAAAGAAGAGAGCAATGAAGTGTCCATGGTGTCATGAGGAGGGACATGCGGTGAAAGATTGTGTTGCAAAACAGGTGGAGGATGAAAGAATAGCTGCTGGGGCTGAGCTAAGGCTGTAGCTGTTTTGTGATGATGTTTTTGAAAACATATTGCTACGAATAAGTTGTTAGGGTGGAGGTTTTACTTGTACATGGCATTGGTACTATTGGTATAGAACGATTTAAAACATAGTTACCTTGCATTGGAGCAAAGAATTATTATGTGGATATCCTGTGTTCTTGCGTTGGAGCAAATGTAAAAATGTGGTCAGCATTGGAGCAAAAAATAAATTTATTACCTTTTTGTTTGTGTAAAAAATATTGGTAGCAAATTTTTATTGCACTTGAAGCATTGCAAATCTGTTATTGAAGCAAATGACTTACTCTGCGAGAGCAAAAACCTGTTTTTGTCCAGGGGTTTCAGAAAATCTCTGTATGATACAAAATAAAAAGGTGTTCTGTAGCAACCAGATTTCACTGTTGTAGCATTGGAAAATAACTATTGGAGCAAAGCTATACACCTAATGAAGCAAAAACATGGTGAACTCTAGAAAAAACATAAAACACACAAAAAAGGGTGCCAGGAAATTACACAGAATTCATTTGATGTGAACTAGTAGATAAAAACCAAGCAGGTAAGAAACTACATTCATTCACATGGTTAAAAAATACACCGTCAACTCTTTGTCATTGATAGCCACAGTAATTTGTTCGACAAACTGACACAATCCGTGGATCAGTAGATACCAGCGGGGATAAACAGTACGAAAACACATATAGAAAGGTTGTTTCATCCATCCATGGCTACGACGAAACTAGATGAGGCAAAAGCGAATGTACATGTGGTGATTGTCACTCCATACTACAAGAAACTACAAATGTCTACACCCCCGACCGAGGCTCCAAGGCAGCCTCCATGATGTCGACAATGTTGCCTTTGTTCTCTCTTTCCTCGATGAGCTTTGCTGCGACAGCCATGCGATATAACAGAATGTCATCCTTGGAGAAAGGCAACATGGTTTTAGCATCAAAGTGCTGAATGAAGAGCATTGTGAAGAAGCCACAATCATAGCTGTAAAAAAGAGAAAAGAAAACAAATGATCAGAGTTAGTAGCAAACTCGAAAGCAATGTGCAATGAATGGTTACATGAAGGTAGCAATTTGTTTAAACTATTGTAGCAACCATAAACTTCTAAAAGAGCATATAAACCTAAGTATGGGAGCAATTCTGCCCCAAAAACAGAAACTTGTACAATTGCATCAAAAAAGGAGAAAAAAATCTTACAGAGTCTTCTGTTGTGGGTGTGCGGGTGTGGAAAGTGTGTAGCGGTCGATGTCTATGTGGTTTGACACACCAGAAGCTTTGCAAAGTGTAGCAAAGTTAATGAACTGGAAAATAGCAAAAATATTAGACAGTAGTGTGATAGACAAAAAGACAAAAAAATGTAATACTTGTAGATAGTTCTAACAACAAACCAGGTTGTTTGCTGCTTCCTCGAGAAAGCTCTTGTCCTTGTTGTTCAGGGAGTCAAACACGTGGAACTGGTCATGAATCAAATTGACAGTGCAAACCATCCAGTGGTTGTTTTTCACCACAGGGAAATATAGCTAGAAATGCAAGCGGAACCAAAATGAAAGCCAAATTAGAAAATGTACAATCACTGGATATCTGAATGTAGCAATTATTTAAAACTAATGTAGCAAGCAAAAACTTCTAAAAGAGCATACAAAACTAAGAATGGGAGCAATTCTGTCCAGAAAAACAGAAAGTTATACAATTGTCCACAAAAAAACTGGTTCGTAAAGGAAATACCAATGTAATTACAACGTAGCGAAAAACAAAATGTAGTAACAGGGAAAGCATAGCTCACAAGGTCTTTCTTCATGATCTTGAACTTCACATTTTGCATTTTGAACTCTCTCGCAAGTGCAGCTGGGTTGAACTTCGCTGGGTCGACTATGAGCTTTTGCTACTCATGACGAAACAGAAAAAGAGCAAAATTTGAATTAGATCTTAGGACAAAACTGAGGCATGCATCTAAAAAGGTCTTACGACAAAACTAACCGTTGAGTAACAATTGAAAACATATGTTTTCAGAGCGGTTGTGCTGATTTCCTCTTCTCTTTTAGCATCCTTGTTGAAGCTCTCAGACCAAACGCACATAACCTGAGTGTCTAGACACTTCCTCGGGCCTAGGGAATTGTGGAAACTCCTGTAGTCACAGTGAGACCCCCAATCATAATGAAAGGAGGACTGGAAAAGAAAAACAATAAAACATAATCAGGCGTGTCCCGGTTGCTACAATGACCAAAAGTAAAAAGCAAAAAAGGAGTAGCTAGTAGCAAAACAAAGAATGTCACGTAATTACAAAACTGTGCTAAAAAAAGACTCACGGGTCATCTTTCCCCTTGTTCTGAGACTTGAGATGGCGCGGATGGCGCACAAACTGGTCATACAATGCAACCGTATCTGCAGATGGCTTCTTCATCTTTTTCGCCACCGGAGCCTTAGCATCATCTTTCATAGCCCTTTTGTGCCTAGTCCTCCTTTGAAAAGTTACCACGCCAGTGCTGGCATCCTTCTTCTCTTCAGCACCTGAGCTGCCCCCAATGTCTATGAAAACCAACAAAAAATAAGCTAGTGATTAAGGTAGCAACCATAAGTATCTAAAGTAGCAAACAGACTGAGATAAAGTAGCAAGCAGAATTAAGTAAAGTAGCAAGCAGAAATAGCTAAAGTAGCAAACGGAATTATCTAAAGAAGCAAAACCATAACACTAAGATAGCATTTTTTTAAAACCAGCAGAAAGAACAGCGAGGAAAACCTGTATTGTCACCATGATCCGGTGTTGCAGCTTCCGGAATCTCCTCCAAATTTTCCGGTATGGGGGCGTCAAGGCAAGGTTTGGAAGCTACACAACAAAAAAAGGTGAATCAGAAAAGAAAATACATTGGAAAATCTTGTTTTGGCGGGCAGTGCACACAAAAACCAAGATGAAAAATGCAAAAATGTAACAAAATAGAGAAAAAGGGGAAGGAGAACATACACGATGGAGCAACCTTGTCTCCAACTATCGGAGCAGCAACATCATCGTCCTTTTCCACAACATCGATCTGGTCAGCGGCTTGGGAAGATTCATTGTCTTGGCTCCACAGATTGAATTTCGGACAGTCATCCCAGTAGCCTGTTGGTATGTTGCGCGGAGGTGAGGGAGAAGCCGGCTTAGGAATGAAAGTAGTATCCGCAGCAACTCTAGGTGGGCTAAGGGCAGTGGGCATGGGTGGAATCACCGCAGCAGGAATGGCTGGACTACCAGCAGCAGCAACTTTGTCTGGACTACCAACAGCAGCAACTTCATCTGGACAACCAACATCACCTCGAGCCGGGCTACCATCAGCAACTTTTTCTGGGCTACCAACAACACCTCTAATCGGACTACTAACAGCATCCTGTTCCTCACCATCAGCGTCCGTCTAAGAGGTCCCTACAACAACTGCTGGTTGCGGCACATCATTGAGCTCCGTAGCATTGGTTTGCTCATTCTCTGCTGCCCTTGCATTGCCTTCTCCACAAACATTAGAATCATAGTCCGTAGGATCCACAGCAACAAGATCCTCATCAATATCGAGATCATCGGACTCAGAATCAGCCTTGTCACCATCCATATTGCCCTGCCCGTCAAGACCTACCCCAGCAGCTGGAAACACAACACTAGGGTCATCGTCTTCCTTCATGGCAGCTTCAACATCATTCAAAAGCAAAGCCATTTGCTTGGACTGCATTGATTTTAAGCCTACAGCGAGACTCTTGAGAGTAGCATCAACGTTTGAAGCGAAACTAACCCTGTGCTTGTCGTATATGTTCTTGAAACGAGATGGTACCTGTGATGAAGAATAAACATGGATTACATTCAAAAAGAAGCAAAAAAACAGCAAAACTGAGCAACTACATTGACAGAACAAAACAAAATAACTAATGGTGCAAAGTAAAATTATTATAGTAGCAGACATGTAAAAACAACTAAAAAACAGAAAAAGTACGCACGATATAAAACAATGGAACAAAATAAAATAACTAAAAAAGCATTGCTTAAACACTAATGGAGCAAATTGAAATAAGTAAAGTAGCAAATTGTGGGGAAAAAGCCACCTTGATACACATGAAGAACAAAAAAATGCTATACGAACAAACAAAATGACCTACAAAAAACAACACATAGAAAACTATACAAACCTCAATTTGCTCGATGGTGGGGAAAACAAGCCATTCATTAAGCGATGCGGACGGATTTATATCAATTTCTTCGGGCAATGAACTGTCCAAGGGAGGCGCATATACTGTTCTGGATAACGGGAGGAACTGCATACAACCAAAAAACAAATCATCGTTGAGATCAAACAAAACAAAATTGTTACGTGGCAGGGGAACGCAAACAACGAAGAAGCAAAAAAGAAAACAACAAATGGGAGTCTACTTACAGGACGCCTCCCAAAGACGGTCTTGTTCAGCAAGATTTTGTTGTCGCGGTCGATCTTGGCAACGAAACTGAAATCTTCACTTGTCACAAAGCAAACCCTAGGTATCCCATTGTTTATGAAGTGCTCATTCTTCGGGATTTGCAAGTGGTCCATGTACACCAGCTACATATGGAAAAAAAACACACAAGAATCAACCTGCAGCTGTAAAAAAGTGCAACTAAAAACAGAAACAAAAATTCACGCGAAAAATAAACAATTGGAGCAACAGAACATAACTAAAGCAACAGTAATATAAAACTAATAGAGCAACAAAAACTATGTAAAGTAGCAAATAACTTACAGTTAGAACATAAAAAACATAAACAGGTACACACAAAACTAAACTGTGGAGCAACAAAAAAAAACTAAAGAAACAAAAAGTTAAATCTAAAGGAGCAAACAAAACTAAGAAAAGTAGCAAGCTACACAGAAAAAGGTAAAACCTTAAACCTAGAACATGATAACAGAAACAAGCACACAGAAATAAAACAAATGAAGCAACAGAAACTAACTAAGGCAACAATAAATTAAAACTAATGGAGCAAACAACATTAAGTAAAGTAGCAAGATGTGAAGTAAAAGTTAAAAACTTACAGCAAGAACAGGCAATGGGCCAGACATCCAGAATTCAAACAAGTTCTTCACCTTCGTCTTCTTCTTCGAAGGACCGGGTGCTTCCTCGGAATCAACCTTCAGCTTGCCCTTCCGAAAGTTAACGCCATCAAGCTCGAGAGGTTGCTCCTTCTTCTTCTGAATTTTTTCAATGTAATGCATCAGAAGCTCCAAGATGTGCTCCTCCCAATCATACTCATGTGTCCTCTTTGGGTCACTCATGGACCCTATGTACTCTAAGCACATCATGTTGTTGGTGGAAGGATTCAGAACAGTGGCAAAGCACAAGAGGTCCCATGTCCTGATAATGGCATCCTCTTCACCGTCGTCAAGCTCCTTCAACAACTTCGCTGCATTCTCTATGGGAAGCCTTGACAACGGGCCTTTGTATGCCTCTCTGATGTCTGAATGAACACTCTTGGTGAGCAACTCAACAGGCTTTGAACCTGAGCGTAGACCAAACACCTTCTTGATGATATCCCGGGTGAAAACTATCCGTTTAGATCCACAATGAAACTCACGGAGCTCAACCACGGTGTTCACGGCAACAAAATCAATCAGCTCGTTGGGGACATTGAAAGGAGAAATATTGAGAAGTGAGGCAAAAGCGTTGTACTGCTCAATAATTTCTCGCTTCCGCGGAGAGAGATCATTTGCGCACTTCAGCAAACGCTTGGCAGCGAATCGGTCCTTGCTGACCCAATACTGCCCCTGCTCCTGCTCAGCAAAAAAAAGAACACTATGAACAAAAAAAGGAAACAAAAGAAGCACACAAAATGAACAACAGAAGCAAAAAGAATGCAGTAATAGAACAAACCTCCATTGCGCTGCTGATTACAAATTGCAAGCAGATACACTAGGAGGCCGAGTAAGTAAACCAAAAAACCTGCAAAAAGGATAGATGAAGTTCAGAAAATACAACTACTTGCACGTACGGTTCGAACATAAAAGGAAAAGGAAATTGCTACAAACACGGATATGTGTACATGGGGTGTCGAATGAGGTTGAGCAACTAAAAATATGCTCAAAAGTTCTAAAAATATGCTAAAATAATTTGCAATTTGCTCCAAAAGACAACTAACAATTAAGAACAAACAGGGAATAAGCACATGTTAGGTGGAGTGCAGTGGAGCATTTTGCTACAAACAATTGCTACTGAAGAAAGTTGGGCACTAACTATTGTAGCAAAAATTAGGAGCAACTATTGCTCAGAACCAGCAACCTGGAGCAACGACGGTGGTCAAGAGCAGGGGGTCGCCTGAGACAGCAATTGCGCGCGGCGGGGGAGCGCCGGAGACCTCGCAGACCTGCGACAGCGCCGCCGCTCGAATCCGCTGCGTAACCCTAGCTACCGGCGTTGATGCAAATTAAGGTGAAATTCGTCACGTCGGGGGAGCGCCTGAGAGCAGGATAGGGCTCGCGCAGGGGGGCGCCGGAGTGCGCAAAGACCAGCGACCGCTCCGCCGCCCGCCGGCGCTCACGACTGCTACCCTACCTACGAGATGTCGCCGGTGATGACAGAGGGGGGCCTAGCCGGGGAGGAGGAGGGAGGCGAAAGGAATAGAACCTCAGGGAATAGCCGGAGAGGAGGACGAGGAGGAGGCCGACCGCGTCGACGGCGTCGCCTCTCGTCGCCGCCCGCGAAGCCTACCGTCGCCGCCCGCGTCGCTCACCTCGCCTTCGTCGCCGCCTCCGCGCCGCGCGAGTGGAAACGTAACGGTAAGCGGTAAAAATGGAAACCAACGAAGGAACAAAACCGGGTGCTGTAATAATCCACGCGAAACCGGCGGGGGACGTGTGCGTAATCTAACCGCCCACGTCGCTCGAATCCAACGGACACCGACCCGGGGGACGGAACGCAACGTTCCCCGGGTGATTCACAGCATTTTCCAAAAATTAGGCGCTTCAAACTGTGCCCCATTCGTGTTATCGCACGTGTAGAGATGTGGAGATGCTCTAAGGACGTAGCCGGACGCTTTAGTCGACAGGAATTAATAGTCCATGGCCACTTCAAATAGATCATGTAAATGCCCGCTTTCGCCCAGAAGCGTGTGACGCTAATATGGCGTCATGCTAACGCGGTTCAATCGATCCATCAACACCCACCGGACTACTCCCATTTGTACTCGACACTGTCAGTTGCTCAATCTTATCATCCAGAAGAACCGTACATGCATGCCGACCTTCTCTTTGTACGACTGTATGTCACCACGCATGCTTAGTTTGCACTAAAGCTTCATGGATGCACGGATCGATTCTGTCCACGCATCACATATTCACATGCTTTAGAGAGAACTATCGGGACCCTAGCTAGCTAGCTACCGTTCATGATCCATGTCCTGTCACGATGAAAAGCACTTTGATTCTCCTCAACTAACACCACACCACACGTCTCATAAGTCATAAGATCTGCATTTCATACACTGTTCTTCACATTCCTCCTCTCAGGCTCTTACTGTCTTACACACATCTCCAGCACGGTGCCATGGCCACCAAGCACCGCATGCAGCTGATCCTATCGGCACTGGTCTCTCTCGCGCTGGTCGCCGCCGTGGCACCAGCCACGACGCACCTCCGCTTCTACATGCACGACATCGTGACGGCGGAGGCGTCGAGCACGGCCACGGCGGTGCGCGTCGTCAGGGGCATGACGCCGCTGCCCAACGACCCCGTGAACCGCTTTGGCGACATGTACGCCATCGACGACGCCCTGACGGAGGGGCCCGACGGTACGTCCCCGGTCGTCGGGAGGGCGCAGGGGTTTTACCTCTTCGCATCCCGCACTGATGCCGCGCTGCTGCTCAGCGCCAACATGGTGTTCACGGCAGGCAAGGACAACGGCAGCGCCATCGCCGTGTTTGCCAGGGACGCCATCCTCGACGCCGTCAGGGAGCTGCCGGTCGTCGGCGGCGCTGGCACGTTCCGCGGTGCCACCGGGTACGGCCTGCTCCGGACGCATACCTACGACCCCAAAACCAACAACGCCGTGCTCCAGATCGACATGTACCTGGACGTGTAGGACGCCGTGCAAGTTGATTTGTATCGGCATTTGCATTTGCATGCAGGTAATGCACTTTTATGGCCGTCGCCATATATGTTCATGGCTTCTCTAAATATTTAAATACTGGATTAGTTGATGTTGCTGCTTGTTTTTTCAAGGAAAACATTTGGGAAGTAGACCGCTGACATCTCATTGTTTTCTTCTTATCAAGTCACAAAGAACGGGTTCGTATTGATAGGGAAGGGCGCAAGTGCTTCTGTACTTAGTGTTGGCACGGTCGATCTGAAATTTACTTCGGAAATATCGTGCAGCTCAAGAACGTGCAGCATGTCCCCGCCATCAAGAAGAATCTCGTTAGTGGCTTCCTTCTATGTAAAGAAGGATTTAAGTTGGTGTTTGAGTCCAATAAATTAGTTGTAACTGTTTGTTGAAAAAGTGTATGGGTGCGGAGACCTGTTCCGCTTTCCCTCGCTGATTTCTGTAATAAAGTCGTGAACAATATTCATTCGAGTATTGATGAAACAGAAGTTTGACATTCACGTCTTTGTCACGTTTGTTTCAGTTGCATGACGCAGTTAGCAAAAATAAATTTAATTCCAAGTTTCACTTTAGCCAAAGTTTCTAAGTGGCATTCGTGTGAGCAAAGTAACCTCGTAATCCCCATAAGGCTGCGGAGGAGAGACACTTGGCGCCATTAGAACTCATATATTCTGATCTCCGTGAGATGAATGGTGTGTTGGCTAAAGGTGGAAAGAGATACTTCATGACGTTAATAGACGATTCCACTAGGTTTTGCTATGTATATCTGTTAAACGCTAAAGATGAGGTTCTACACTACATTAATATCTATAAGGCAGAAGTTGAGAATCAACTTGAAAAGAAAATTAAACGAATCCGGTCAGATCGTGGTGGAGAGTATTTCTCTAATGAGTTTGATTCTTTCTGTGCGGAACATGGTATTATTCATTAGAGGACGCCTCCCTATTCACCTCAGTCAAATGGGGTTGCCGAACGGAAAAACCGTACTCTAACAGATTTGGTTAACGCCATGTTAGGTACATCGGGTTTATCCAAGGCATGGTGGGGGAGGCTATATTGACATCATGTCATGTACTGAATAAAATTCTGATGAAAGATAATGAGGTCACATCCATCCGATCCCTAATCTAGCTCTCTGTGCAGTTTGGTCAGAAACCCATTGTCAAAGAAACGGGTTGATTCTTCGGTTCAAGTGATGGTGGGGGAGAAAGAATAGTGGGTATGTGGGCTTATTTCTGGTGCCAGTTGACTAGCTTGATAGAAACTTGGAGGAGAAGACTCATATGTTGATCTATCAAATCTAGATTCTATCATTTGTGCCATAGCTTTTTGATGTTTAGTTATCGAAGTCAGTATCAGAGTATCTCCTGGTTCACAAAGCAAGCTATCTATTTTGCGCTAAGGACCTTATCCTTTGCTTTCCTGTTTCTGGACTGCATCCTTGTGATCATTGAGAAATTAGCAAAGGCAAATCAGCATTCATTGTCGTGCCGTTTCATTAGTACTACTTCGGCCTTTACCTACCTAGAGAGTAGAATCCCTCGATTCCATCCATGAATTGAAGAAAACTATAGGAAAAGAAGGAATTGATCCAAAGATACTTGATTGACTTTCACTTTCCCCTCAAAGACTTTGTCGAGCTTAGGCTTTATGCTGAACAGCCCATATCAGAAAGGCAAGGGGCAAGAACTTGCAACGAATATTCGCCCCAATGGAACTCCCTTCTGCTGATGAGAGATTCGGGCTAGGATATGAGCCCAAGAAAGGAGACAAAGAGAGAATCATTCATGAAAGAAGAGAGAAGCGATTGGCCCGGGGAAGGGAACCCCAACACCAGCTACATCTGCAAACAATAAGGTCCTGAGAGGTTGAGGAGGGCCATCCCAAACCTCCCTATGTGCAATGGGAGAATAGAAAAACAACACTCTCGTACTTACGTACTTGGGGCTGTTTGGCGAAAGTCAATGTGCCGATCCCCAAAAAGCGTAAACTTGGACCAAAGACCGTGGATTGCGTTAATTTGGGATATGCTAAGAATAAAGTTGGCTATAGAGTTCTAGTAGTGAAATATGAGGTACCTGACGTGAAGGTCGGTACGATTATGGAGTCTAGATGCTACATTCTTTGAGGATATTTTTCCTACGAGAGATATGCAAAGCACTTTTAGACAGGAATCAGAGAAGACTCATGAGCCTGCTATTCCTATGGAATATTATGAACAAACACATGATGAGAATCCTGAGAAGGATGAAGAGGAAACCCTTGGTAGGGGCAAGAGACACAGGACTGCAAAGTCCTTTGGTGACGATTTCCTTGTGTACCTTATGGATGATACTCCCACTTCTATTTCAGAAGCTTATGCATCTCCAGATGCTGACTACTGGAGAGAAGCGGTCCGTAGCGAGATGGATTCCATCATGGCTAATGGAACGTGGGAGATCACTGAACATCCTTATGGTTGTAAACCACTAGGATGTAAGTGGGTGTTCAAAAAGAAGCTTAGGCCCGATGGTACGATTGAAAAGTACAAGGCTAGACTTGTGGCCAATGGTTACTCCCAGAAAGAAGATGAAGATTTCTTCGATACTTATTCACCTATGGCCATACTGACCACCATTCGAGTATTACTCTCGTTGGCGGCCTCACATGGTCTTCTCGTCCATCAGATGGATGTTAAGACGGCTTTCCTAAATGGAGAGTTAGACGAGGAAATCTATATGCAACAGCCAGATGGCTTTGTGATAGATGGTCAAGAAGGAAAGGTGTGCAAGTTACTGAAATCTTTATATGGGCTAAAACAAGCACCTAAGCAATGGCATAAGAAGTTCAATACAACTTTAACATCTGTTGGCTTTGTTGTTAATGAAGCTGACAAATGTGTATACTATCGCCATGGTGGGGTTGAAGGAGTTATACTGTGTGTATGTTGATGACATACTGATATTTGGGACCAACCTCAAAGTAATCAATGAGGTTAAGTCGTTTCTATCCCAGAACTTTGAGATGAAAGATCTTGGTGTGGCTGATGCCATTTTGAACATCAAGCTATTGAGAGACAATGAGGGTGGGATTACATTTCTGCAATCCCATTATGTTGAGAAGGTTTTGAGTCATTTTGGATATTCAGACTGCAAAATTTCTCCAACACCATATGATCCTAGTGTGCGGATTCGAAAGTTCGAAGGCACAGTAAGGATCAGCTGAGGTACTCTCAAATAATTGGTTCACTAATGTACCTAGAGAACGTACGAGGCCTGACATCATGTTTGTTGTGTGCAAACTAAGCCGGTTTGTTTCCAATCCGGGTGATGTGCATTGGCATGATGTTAAAAGAATTATGCGCTATATGAAAGGTACCGTGAATCATGAAAACTTCACTACAGTGGATATCCTTTGGTACTTGAAGGGTATAGTGATGCGAATTGGATCTCTGATGCTGATGAGATGATAGCCACAACGGGGTATGTGTTTACCCTTGGAGGTGGTGCTGTTTCCTGGAAGCCTTGCAAGCAAACGATCTTAACGAGTTGACAATGGAAGAAGAATTAACAGCATTAGACACTTCTAATGTCGAAGCAGGATGGCTTCGAGATCTTTTGATGGATTTGCATGTGGTTTAAAAGCCAGTACCCGGGTATCCTTATGAACTGTGACAATCAAACATAAATTCTCAAGGTAAAGAGTTTAAAGGACAATGCACAGTCCACAAAGCACATAAAAATGAAATTAAAAGCTGTCAGACATTTAAGAAACTCCGGAGTGATAGCGGTGGATTATATCCAGTCGGCTAAGTATCTGGCAGATATTTTTACTAAAGGGCTATCACGTGTTGTGATAGAAAGTGCATCGAGGGAGATGGGTATGAGACCCACATGAGTTGCCATGGCAGTAGCCCAACCTATGTGATCGGAGATCCCGTAAAGTAGGACCTGGAAAAAGAAGCTAGTGGTTAACTGAGGAGAGTAATTTTTACTAATCTACTCCACTGGAGATGCAGTACTCTCAAAAAATGTATGGCAGGTTGACTTTTGTCTTAATGTGTTCCAAGGCTTGTATAAGTAAGATGCTATCCTACGAAGCGATCTTTGGAGGAACACACCTATATGAGGCTGACTGCTAGTCTCAGTTTATGGTATTGAGTGATCTCTAATAGTTTCATGAATAGGCCAGGAGTATGACTAATATGCTCCACCCGAGGGGTCAGCCTTCGGCAGCCTAGTACTGGCAAGACATTTAGTGAAACTATTTTAAGACATTTAGTGAAACTATTTTACGCCAAACTGACAATTCAAGGCATAGTCCATTGTTCAGTTGTGATGTAGTGTAGCTACTTGTTCTAGGTGGAAGTTCAACCTTAACGGGTCTCCACTGAAAATGTCGGTATATAAAAACAGCGAATGGAACAGAGGACAACACCATGGATCTTCGTGGTCTCGTGGGGGATTGCTGAAATTTGGGATGGGCTTTTACCCCATTAGGCAATTTCTATTTAATCCCTAAGGCCCATGCAGGCATAGCAAGTGGTGAGAGTTTAGTCCCATATTGCTAATTGGGAGAGTTTTGCACCAGTTTATAAGGTGAGCTCTCTCCCCACTAGTGTGAGTTGGTATGAAGAGAGAGGAGTTTTGGAGGTGTTCCACACGCGCGTTCCTCCTCCTCCTCCGCCCACCGCCGAGCCGATGCCTTTATTTTGGCAGTCGGAAATGGGGAGTCAACGCCCACGGCAATAATATGGGACGTCATATTGATTGTTGTCTAATTGCGTCACATTTATTTTGGTAACAAACGTATTGATCACGTGTAATAACCGCGCGCAGTAAAATGCCGCAATTATCACATGGTAACGGCTGTAGTAAACGCCAATTTAATTGACCTTATTTATCACATGGTAACAGCTGTAGGAAACGCCAATTGAATTGATTGTTCTCCTACTCGGCCATGCCTATATATTGGAGGCTCGGCGGACACAGAAAACACAACTCATACACTCTGCCTCTTTGCGCCCACTGTCGTTCCACCTCATGTTGCTGCCGCCGGTGATGCCATCCCGTCTACCGCGTACACGGCCGACGGGAGAGCAGGCCTCCGAAACCCCGCCTCTCCAGATCCTGTACGGGAGAGAGGCGATTAGGTTTTTGGGAAGCGTCTCATACGCGACTGCTGTACATCTACTTAGTCTACTACCACGTCGCCCTCTTCGTCAACATGTCCACCGAAGCTGAACACGCTGTTGCTTCCTCCGAGGCCGCCACTGCTGCCACCGAGGCCGCCTCTGCTGCTGCCGCCGCCACCGCTGCTGCAACCTCCGCCGCGCTGCCGCCTCTGCTACGGCTACTGGCAGTTGGCCAACCGCAGAGTATAATACGTTTATCTCTGTCCTTATTATTTCCATGTATGCAATACTAGTAGTTTGCGTAGATTTATCTACTATTAATCTAGTATGCAGGAACATGGTTAAATATCAGTATGTTTACGTTATTTCATGATTTACATTTTGATTAATTTAATCTGTAAATTGCCTAAATTCTTAACAGTATTGACATCGATCCCAGTGCAATACCAAGGCTCAAAATATCTACATCCAACATCCAAACGGAATTGGTATGATAGTAGACGGTGTGTCTTCTGTCACAATGACGAGCCAATTATACACTTGTTCTTCGACCTTAATATATTGCTAGTTCTATATGGTCAATCATTCAGATAGATTCTACCTTATACCCACCAATAAGCATTGCCAATATTTTTGGGAATCGGCTTAATGGAGTGGATAAAAGGTTCAAAAGGCTTATTAGGGTGGCAGTGCTTGCCGTTATACTCCGTACTTGGGTACCGTTGCAGCGTGTGGAGCACCAGGACCTTTTTTTTTTGGAGGTGTGTACCAGACTGGAGGTTACGACAAAGGACTTTTTATCCTACCATGGATGGCAGCATAATTTGCGGATCGACCCTCCACCTCCCTAGGCTTTTTTTTACTTTCTATGTAATGTGCCTTACTTTGGATCATTGTTTTTCGGTTGTATGCATCTTCTTTATGCAGAGCCAGAGTGTAATACTTACTCTTAAATAATAAAAGCCCACTTTATAAAAAAAAACATCCAAACGGAGTTATCAAAGAGTTGAGTACCTTGCTCTACCCCGTGTGGAGGCTAATGGGGTGGGCTATGGCTCAGCCCAATTTTCTGAGGAGAGTTTTGTGCGAGCTAGGCATTGTCATGTGAGTACATGTAAGGATGCGAAAGTGGGATTAGAAGGATATAGTCCCACCTAATTTGTACCATCCTACTTATCCCACTTGTCATACTTTCATATCCTTAAGTACATGGCCAAGTAGGAGTAATATTTTGGGAAGCTAGTATAAATCCTTGAAAAATATCCTAGTTATTCTTTCATCAACTTATATATTTTCATATATGTTGGACTGTATTCATGTATTTTGTTAGTGTTCTATTTTAGATGTGTTTATATTTAACTCTATGTACCATTTTATGATAGAAATCTTTTTTTGGTGGCAATATAAAAGAAGATGTGGTTATTGTCATTGCAACAATGATTTTACCAAGCAACGATGGAGCCCTTTCAAAAAAAACGATGAACGAGTCGTACATATACACAAAAATGCTACGATCGACATGTACAAACAGGAACCAATAATATTTGAAAATACATCTCTATATATACGATCAATCTCCGTGCAGTCACATAATATTATATGTAACGTAGTAGTTGGCCTTAAACAAAGGCATGTTTGGTCAACTTGTAACTTTGCTTGCTGCATTTATAATCCCATCTAGTAGTTTTTTTCTAGTAGCAGTGATGGCATAACCGAAACCACGCGCGAGCTATTGGTCCACGTGAAGCCCGGTGCAGCCGGAACCTGCAGCCCGGCGGCAAAGAGCTGCATTATGAGGGCATCATCCAAAGAAAACTCTTGACATGTCAAACAGCTGACTAGACTAGCCGGCTAATACCTGAATCTCATCTTCTTTATATTTGAGAGATCTGACTTGGAAGCATATGATATATATGCACAAGTGGACAGCTAAATGCAATAATTACATACATGCGCTTGCGCGGCGGACAGACGAGATGCTCGCCGGCGATGAACAGAGCTGATGTGCTCGAATTTGAGACGTGGACGTGCACGCATGCAAACGTTGATGCACCAGAAGGGAGAGGGAAGGAATCGGTGCTCACCACCGGAGTAATTGGACGCGGCGGCGGAGGGTGACGTTGGCTGACGACAGGTTCTGCGGCGAGGTCGATGATGGCGCCGTCGACATGGTGCTCCTCCGTGCACGCTCGCGTGTCCGAAAGGTCGAGGGAGACGTGGCCTTCTGGTTCCCGTAGGCAATCGAGGTGGAGAGGCACTGCAACGGCGGCGCGAAGCAAGGATTCAGAACATGGCGCGCGGTGGCCGGAGCAGAAGAAGAACCGCGGCGAGAATCTAGGGCTTACCAGTGAGATCTCTGGTGTCCAAGAGGGAGAAGGGGAAGTGGCGAAGCGATTGCAGTTGGCTGGTAGCTAGGTGGGAGTGAGACACGGTGGCGCCATGGATTTCTTCAGAAGCTCGCCGGCGGGATAGTTGCAGAGAGGGGGGGAACCGTCGATGGTGGAGGCGATTGGCGGCGCTGCGAGGAACCCTAGAGCGATAGGGTAGGTACGGGGCCCTAGGGCACGCTTTATAGGCGCGGCTGGCGCCTGGTGGCCGCCGTGGTCGCCGCGGGGTCGCCGTGGAGCTCTCCGATGGCGCGCCGTACGGTTTGACGAAGACGGAGAGCGCAGGCACGAATCTTGGCGCAGCGTCGAACCGGTAAGTGGAGGATAGCGGGCTGGGCTGCTGCGCGCGCGTAGCTAGGTGGGCTGGACTGGGTTTTCTGCTGCGCGCGCGTAGGTTAGCTGCTTTTTATTCTTTTCTGTTTATATTTTTTTTTGCAGTTTGCTTTTGGAAGAAAAAGGTAGGGTTTTGCTTATAGAAAAATTTGAAAAAATTTGGTTAAGCCTTCTAGGTAATTAGAAACCACCCTGCAAGCTTGGATTTCAAAAATTGAAATTTAAAATTATAGTTTGTGTTTGAATCCAAAATAGAGGGATTTGAGTTTAATAAAACCTTAATAAAACATGTATAAGAATAGGGTTACCCCTAGGGTTTTAGAATGATTTAGAGGGGGAAGAAAAGTTTGGTGAGTTGTTATGGTTTCCAAAAGGTACTGATTTGAGAATTTGGAAATGATTTGAATTTAATTGGTGGAATTAAAGGAATGATTTGAGGCAACAATTTAATAGTTGAACATCAATGAATTATTTGGAAAACAATGAAAGGTTTTGTTTTGCAATTCTTTGTTTGAAAGATTGTAACAGACAAGTGTGAAAACAAGGTTTGATTCAAGTTTAAATTTCATATGAAAACAATGCAAACAGAAATAAATATGAGGATGATGATATGATGCATTGCTTAAATAAAAACAACAAGTAAAACAACTAAGGGTTTTCATACTTGGATGTTACAAAACGCCCCCCCTTGAAGGAATCGCGCCCCGAGATTCCCTACTGAGATGTGAAAAGGTCCGGATACTTCTTGCGAAGATCCTCTTCGGTCTCCCACGTTGCCTCTTTATCGGAATGATGCGACCATTGGACTTTCAAGAACTTGGTGCTCTTGTTGCGAGTCTTACGCTCGGTCTCATCGAGAATACGAATAGGGTGCTCCTCATAAGATAGATCATCTTGCAGTTCAATGGAATCATGATCAACTGCACGATCTGGATCTTTGAAACACTTCTTGAGTTGTGACACGTGGAACACATCGTGCACTTTGGATAGTTTTTCTGGAAGTTCAAGACGATAAGCATTCTCTGCACGTCTTGATAGGATGTTGAAAGGGCCAATGTATCTTGGTGCAAGCTTTCCTTTCACACCAAAACGATGGGTGCCTCTGAGGGGAGTTACACGGAGATATGCCTTATCACCAGGTGCATAGACCATATCCTTGTGCTTGCTATCATAATAGCTCTTCTGACGAGACTGAGCAATCCTGAGATTGTCACGAATGATACGAACTTTCTCCTCGGCTTCCTTAACAATGTCAGGGCCTAAAAGTGAACGTTCACCAGCTCCAGACCAATTGATTGGACTCCTGCATCTGCGACCATACAGTGCCTCAAATGGTGCCATGCCTAGGCTTGCCTGGTAGCTGTTGTTGTAGGAGAATTCAGCATATGGAAGGCAATCCTCCCATTTCATGCCAAAGGAGAGACCACATGCTCTGAGCATATCCTCGAGAATCTGATTGACTCTTTCGACTTGCCCCTGAGACTGAGGGTGGTAAGCTGTGCTGAACAGAAGTTTGGTGCCCAATGCTTCTTGAAATCTCTTCCAGAAATGAGAAGTGAAAATACTTCCACGGTCTGAGCTTATTTCCAATGGAACACCATGAAGAGGAACAACCTTTGCTGTATAGAGCTCTGCTAACTGGCTAGCTGAGATAGTTTCCTTTACAGCATAGAAGTGAGCAACCTTAGTGAGACGATCAATAACAACGAAGATTGCATCGTTGCCCTTTTTGGACTTTGGAAACCCAGTAACGAAGTCCATTTCAATCATGTCCCACTTCCACTCAGGAATTTTCAGAGGTTGGAGTAGACCTGCTGTCTTCTGATGGACTGCCTTAACACGTTGACAAACGTCGCATTCAGAAACGTATTGAGCAATTTCACGTTTCATGCCAGACCACCAATACAGAGTCTTGAGATCCTGGTACATCTTTGTACTTCCAGGGTGAATGGATAGAGGAGTTTCATGAGCCTCCTTGAGAATGATATCCTTGAGACTTTGAATCTGAGGGACTGCAATGCGTCCTTCGAAGAACACAGTTCCCTTGTCATCAATTGAGAAGGACTTGAACTTATCATTGCCCTCCTTGATGTGATCCACAATCTTCTTGATTTCATTAACACGAAGTTGTTCAGAACGAATCTTGTCCTCGAGAGTTGGGCTGGCTGTCAAGCTAGCAAGGTATCCTTCAGGAACAAGACCAAGGTTCAGCTTCTGGAATTCTTCATGAAGTGGAGGTTGGCTTTCCATGATCATGAGATTATTGCAATAGGATTTGCGACTGAGAGCATCGGCCATAACATTAGCCTTGCCTGGAGTGTAAGAAATGGTGAGATCAAAGTCTTTAATCTTCTCAATCCATCTCCTTTGCCTGAGGTTCAGATCTGGCTGAGTGAAGATGTATTTCAGACTCTTATGATCGGAAAAGATTTCAGTTTTGTTACCCAACAAGTATTGTCTCCATTTCTTGAGGGCAAACACAACTGCTGCAAGTTCAAGATCATGAGTGGGATAGTTTTGCTCATGTGGGTTCAACTGACGTGAAGCATAAGCCACAACTTGACGTTCTTGCATAAGAACTGCTCCTAGTCCTTGGAGAGATGCATCACAGAATATCTGGAAAGGTTTGGTAGTGTCGGGGCCAACTAGAACAGGTGTGGAAGTGAGTTTAGTCTTCAGGAGGTTGAAACTCTCATCACATTGTGGAGTCCAAATGAACTTTTTGTCCTTCTTTGTGAGATCAGTGAGAGGTTTAGCAATCTTGGAAAAGTTTTGGACGAAACGACGGCAATAGCTAGCCAAGCCAAGAAAGCTTCTAACTTGTTTCACCGTCTTAGGGGGTTTCCAGTCAACAATTGCCTTAACCTTTTCAGGATCAATGGCAATGCCTTTGGCAGAGATGATATGACCAAGATATGCAACTTCTGGAATCCAGAACTCACATTTGGAAAACTTGGCATATAGACGATGCTCGCGAAGTTTCATGAGAGTGAGACGAAGGTGTTCTCCATGCTCTTCCTCGGATTTGGAATAGACTAGAATGTCATCAAGATATACCACAACGAACTTGTCGAGGTATTCATGGAAGACAGAATTCATGAGTCTTGAGAACGTTGCCGGTGCATTGGTGAGACCAAAGGACATGACGGTGTATTCATATAGACCGTACCGAGTGGTGAAAGCTGTCTTAGGAATATCTTCCTTTCTGATCTTTATCTGATGGTACCCCACCCTCAAATCCAACTTTGAGAATATTGAGGCTCCAGCAAGTTGATCAAAAAGATCATCGATACGAGGAAGTGGATACTTGTTCTTGATGGTTTTCTCGTTGAGAGGACGATAGTCAACCACGAGTCTCTTAGTTTGATCCTTCTTGGCAACAAACAGAGTTGGGCAACCCCAAGCGGAGGAACTAGGCTGAATGAAACCTTTGTCCATATACATATCGATTTGCTCCTTCAACAATTTCAGTTCAGGAGGAGCTATCTTGTATGGATGCTTAGAGATTGGAGCAGTACCTGGCTCAAGCTCGATCACGAACTCAACTGCTCTGTCCGGAGGCATCCCTGGCAACTCTTCTGGAAAGACGTCAGGGAATTCACAAACCACCGGAACATTTTCAATTGCAGGAAGGGGTTTGGCATCGAGGCTGAACAGCTGAACAGAACTTGATCCATATGGAGAATAGACTATCTGGCCTGAAGTGTGGGAGAGAGTTATTGACTTTTGAGCACAGTCAATTTTAGCTTTGTGGGTCTTCAACCAATCCATACCCAGAATGACATCAATGTCAGAATTTCCCAGCAACATGAGTGAAGCAAGGAATATGCGACCTCCAATTAGGATCTCATTGTCCATGCTTATCTTGGAAGTAATCATTTTATTTCCCGGAGAGTGCACATAGATTTGATTGCTTAGCGGAACCAGAGCTAAATTGTACGTTGTAGCAAAGATCTTTGACACAAACGAATGCGATGCTCCAGTATCAAACAACACTTTAGCTGGAATAGAGTTTACGGGTAATATACCGAGAACGACGTCAGCAGCCTCCTCGGCTTTGTCGGCCTTGATATGGTTCACCCTCGCGTTCCTCCCGACAGGCCTATTGTTGGAGTTGAAGGCTTTAGCCGGGGGGAGCACGAACCATAGCCTGGTTGGTGTTGGGGCGAGGAGGTAGGGGTAGCTGCTTCTGAGTGCACTTATCAGCATAATGTCCAGTATCCTTGCACTTGTAGCAAGTGATGACACGAGAAGGACCTGGCCTTGGCTGCCCCATCGGAAACCTCTGACCCTGCATCTGAGATGGGTTGGGTGGGCGGGGACCAAAGCCTGGAGAAGCTTGGGCATTTGGAGCCCGAGTGACAGCACCATTTGGCACCCAGATGCGGCGCTTCTGCGGAGGGGTGGTCATGTTGGAGGAGGAACCACCCTCACGCGAGTGCTTGCGCGACTCTTCGAACGCCTTGCGCCCATTCTCCTCATTGAGCGCGGTGTTCACAAGCTCCACGAAGTCTTTGCACTTGATGTTGGTGAGAGCGTACTTCAGTTCCGGGTTAAAACCTCGGCGGAACCTTGTCATCTTCTTGGCTTCGGTGGACACTTCGTCACCAGCGTACCGAGCGAGACGATTGAACTCGTTCTGGTAGCCGAGAACGTCCAGCTTGCCCTGTCTGAGAGAGCAGAATTCCTCACGCATCTTTTCCATGAGACCATCCGGGATGTGGTGCTTCAGGAAGGCATCCTTGAAACATCCCCAGTTGATAGGAAAGCCAGCCCTCATGGCCTGGTAGTTCTCCCACCAAGTAGCTGCCTGACCCTTCAGTAGGTAGGTGGCGTACTTGACCTTATCCTCTTCAGCAACATGAGCTATCTCCAGAGCTCTTGCTACGTCACGGATCCAGTCATCAGCATCCAGGGGCTCACGTGTTGTCACGAAAGCTTTTGGGCCCAAGCTGAGGAAGTCCTTGATGGTGACCCTTGGAGCATTCTGGTTGTGTTGCTGGTTAGCCTGGATCTGGGCCATCTGTGTCACCACTTGGGTCATCTGAGCCAACAGTTCCCCCATTGGTGGTGGCGGAGGCGGGTTGTTCCTGGTTGGAGGCATCCTGAACAGAAATTCATTTTAGCACAACAACAGAAAAGGATAGACTTGGTAACCGAAAGATAGATTATTCCGACGCATGAATAGATAACCAACAGGTACGTCGGCACATGTTCAAATACATCAGAATATCCAACAGACCAATACATGGTTCGAAAACGAAAGGATAAACTAGACACAGCTAGTACTGGATACAACGGTACTCCCATGCTCATCACGCAGGACGGCGGTGAGTAGTACGACGAGAGATACGGTGAGGAGGAATCCCACGGAAGTAGGTATCACGACAATCCATGTAGATAGGAACTGCTCTGAGAGCAACTCTCGGTGTGGTGAAGTAGAAAGCGTCCTCTCCCTGTGCTCCATAGCGGGGAATCCCTGTGTAACCAGCTCCGAGGTCGAGAAGTGGGCCTCTGATCGGCTCGTAACCTCCAGCATCTGGCAACGGAAGACCAGCTGGCTGGACGACACGTGCGAAGCGCTCGTCTCCAACAAAGTCTGTGGTGTACGTCGCCAGACGGGTGAGAGCAAGGTGGAGCTGCTCCCTGACTGAGGCTAACTCCTGAGAAAGTGCGGAAGCAACGGCATCACTGTGACTAGCGAACTGGGCAGTGATCTGGAGCCTGGAGCTATCAGTCTCGTAGGTATCCATGTCGCGGTGGACAGTGAAGTGAACTCCCGCTGCCGTGATGTAACCACGGGGGATGTGACGAAAACTGGACTTATCAAACCCCCAGTAGTCAGCACGGAGAACGGTGATACTCACGTACGCTGCCTGCTGCACTGCCATATCCACTGTGGACCCTACTGCCTCGTACTGGTGTGCAATGCTCCTGCCATCATCCGACAGAATGTAGACGATAGCCCGGTAGCAAGTCTGGTCAAACTCTCGCTGGTGCTCGTAGACCTGGTACTCTGGTGCCCAACGGAACCCCAGATAGGTAACCATGTCTCTCAGCAACTCCGGAAAACCGGCGGTGCTCTCACAGCGAGTCATGCGAACCACCTGCGGGTAGTAGCTGAGACCCATCTGCAGATTATTTGGAAGGTTTTGATTAGACTCCGGTAGATGAAAAGGATGTGGAAAACAACAACAAGGTTCAACGGACGAAAAGGATGTTGAAAAGAACATGATATCGAAGCAACATCGAGAAAACGAGACCAAAAATCCTGAGGTACTACAGAGAACCCAAAACACGTGAAATCCTAACTTGAAAGTTTAGGTGAGAACAGAAAACAACGTTGCACTTCCTTACCAGAAAAGGGTGGGTGGGTGGGGAAAGAAGAAAAATGGCAGAATTCCTACTCTCACGTTTCATTTTTCCTATATAGCTACAAAATAGTTTCTAGACTCAACTGCGACCAGTAAAAAGGGATCCTACAGGCAGACAGGCTCTGATACCATTTGTCGCACCCAAGGTTTCTAGAGGATACTCATCGCACGAACTGGAAGTCAGGTGCTTGGATTATGGGGCATAACTGCTCCCACGTCCCAGCTTCCTGGTAGGCCTGCGCTTATGCGCGACAACACAAGCCCTGCTTCCACCGTCGAAGTAAACTATCCGCTAGGAACCTTGCCGAGGTTTTAACCCGGAACTGAAGTACGCTCCGACATCCCGGAACTGAAGCTACTTGGTGGGAGAACTACCAGGCCATGAGGGCTGGCTTTCCTATCAACTGGGGATGTTTCAAGGATGCCTTCCTGAAGCACCACATCCCGGATGGTCTCATGGAAAAGATGCGTGAGGAATTCTGCTCTCTCAGACAGGGCAAGCTGGACGTTCTCGGCTACCAGAACGAGTTCAATCGTCTCGCTCGGTACGCTGGTGACGAAGTGTCCACCGAAGCCAAGAAGATGGCAAGGTTCCGCCGAGGTTTTAACCCGGAACTGAAGTACGCTCTCACCAACATCAAGTGCAAAGACTTCGTGGAGCTTGTGAACACCGCGCTCAATGAGGAGAATGGGCGCAAGGCGTTCGAAGAGTCGCGCAAGCACTCGCGTGAGGGTGGTTCCTCCTCCAACATGACCACCCCTCCGCAGAAGCGCCGCATCTGGGTGCCAAATGGTGCTGTCACTCGGGCTCCAAATGCCCAAGCTTCTCCAGGCTTTGGTCCCCGCCCACCCAACCCATCTCAGATGCAGGGTCAGAGGTTTCCGATGGGGCAGCCAAGGCCAGGTCCTTCTCGTGTCATCACTTGCTACAAGTGCAAGGATACTGGACATTATGCTGATAAGTGCACTCAGAAGCAGCTACCCCTACCTCCTCGCCCCAACACCAACCAGGCTATGGTTCGTGCTCCCCCGGCTAAAGCCTTCAACTCCAACAATAGGCCTGTCGGGAGGAACGCGAGGGTGAACCATATCAAGGCCGACAAAGCCGAGGAGGCTGCTGACGTCGTTCTCGGTATATTACCCGTAAACTCTATTCCAGCTAAAGTGTTGTTTGATACTGGAGCATCGCATTCGTTTGTGTCAAAGATCTTTGCTACAACGTACAATTTAGCTCTGGTTCCGCTAAGCAATCAAATCTATGTGCACTCTCCGGGAAATAAAATGATTACTTCCAAGATAAGCATGGACAATGAGATCCTAATTGGAGGTCGCATATTCCTTGCTTCACTCATGTTGCTGGGAAATTCTGACATTGATGTCATTCTGGGTATGGATTGGTTGAAGACCCACAAAACTAAAATTGACTGTGCTCAAAAGTCAATAACTCTCTCCCACACTTCAGGCCAGATAGTCTATTCTCCATATGGATCAAGTTCTGTTCAGCTGTTCAGCCTCGATGCCAAACCCCTTCCTGCAATTGAAAATGTTCCGGTGGTTTGTGAATTCCCTGACGTCTTTCCAGAAGAGTTGCCAGGGATGCCTCCGGACAGAGCAGTTGAGTTCGTGATCGAGCTTGAGCCAGGTACTGCTCCAATCTCTAAGCATCCATACAAGATAGCTCCTCCTGAACTGAAATTGTTGAAGGAGCAAATCGATATGTATATGGACAAAGGTTTCATTCAGCCTAGTTCCTCCGCTTGGGGTTGCCCAACTCTGTTTGTTGCCAAGAAGGATCAAACTAAGAGACTCGTGGTTGACTATCGTCCTCTCAACGAGAAAACCATCAAGAACAAGTATCCACTTCCTCGTATCGATGATCTTTTTGATCAACTTGCTGGAGCCTCAATATTCTCAAAGTTGGATTTGAGGATGGGGTACCATCAGATAAAGATCAGAAAGGAAGATATTCCTAAGACAGCTTTCACCACTCGGTACGGTCTATATGAATACACCGTCATGTCCTTTGGTCTCACCAATGCACCGGCAACGTTCTCAAGACTCATGAATTCTGTCTTCCATGAATACCTCGACAAGTTCGTTGTGGTATATCTTGATGACATTCTAGTCTATTCCAAATCCGAGGAAGAGCATGGAGAACACCTTCGTCTCACTCTCATGAAACTTCGCGAGCATCGTCTATATGCCAAGTTTTCCAAATGTGAGTTCTGGATTCCAGAAGTTGCATATCTTGGTCATATCATCTCTGCCAAAGGCATTGCCATTGATCCTGAAAAGGTTAAGGCAATTGTTGACTGGAAACCCCCTAAGACGGTGAAACAAGTTAGAAGCTTTCTTGGCTTGGCTAGCTATTGCCGTCGTTTCGTCCAAAACTTTTCCAAGATTGCTAAACCTCTCACTGATCTCACAAAGAAGGACAAAAAGTTCATTTGGACTCCACAATGTGATGAGAGTTTCAACCTCCTGAAGACTAAACTCACTTCCACACCTGTTCTAGTTGGCCCCGACACTACCAAACCTTTCCAGATATTCTGTGATGCATCTCTCCAAGGACTAGGAGCAGTTCTTATGCAAGAACGTCAAGTTGTGGCTTATGCTTCACGTCAGTTGAACCCACATGAGCAAAACTATCCCACTCATGATCTTGAACTTGCAGCAGTTGTGTTTGCCCTCAAGAAATGGAGACAATACTTGTTGGGTAACAAAACTGAAATCTTTTCCGATCATAAGAGTCTGAAATACATCTTCACTCAGCCAGATCTGAACCTCAGGCAAAGGAGATGGATTGAGAAGATTAAAGACTTTGATCTCACCATTTCTTACACTCCAGGCAAGGCTAATGTTATGGCCGATGCTCTCAGTCGCAAATCCTATTGCAATAATCTCATGATCATGGAAAGCCAACCTCCACTTCATGAAGAATTCCAGAAGCTGAACCTTGGTCTTGTTCCTGAAGGATACCTTGCTAGCTTGACAGCCAGCCCAACTCTCGAGGACAAGATTCGTTCTGAACAACTTCGTGATAATGAAATCAAGAAGATTGTGGATCACATCAAGGAGGGCAATGATAAGTTCAAGTCCTTCTCAATTGATGACAAGGGAACTGTGTTCTTCGAAGGACGCATTGCAGTCCCTCAGATTCAAAGTCTCAAGGATATCATTCTCAAGGAGGCTCATGAAACTCCTCTATCCATTCACCCTGGAAGTACAAAGATGTACCAGGATCTCAAGACTCTGTATTGGTGGTCTGGCATGAAACGTGAAATTGCTCAATACGTTTCTGAATGCGACGTTTGTCAACGTGTTAAGGCAGTCCATCAGAAGACAGCAGGTCTACTCCAACCTCTGAAAATTCCTGAGTGGAAGTGGGACATGATTGAAATGGACTTCGTTACTGGGTTTCCAAAGTCCAAAAAGGGCAACGATGCAATCTTCGTTGTTATTGATCGTCTCACTAAGGTTGCTCACTTCTATGCTGTAAAGGAAACTATCTCAGCTAGCCAGTTAGCAGAGCTCTATACAGCAAAGGTTGTTCCTCTTCATGGTGTTCCATTGGAAATAAGCTCAGACCGTGGAAGTATTTTCACTTCTCATTTCTGGAAGAGCTTTCAAGAAGCATTGGGCACCAAACTTCTGTTCAGCACAGCTTACCACCCTCAGTCTCAGGGGCAAGTCGAAAGAGTCAATCAGATTCTCGAGGATATGCTCAGAGCATGTGGTCTCTCCTTTGGCATGAAATGGGAGGATTGCCTTCCATATGCTGAATTCTCCTACAACAACAGCTACCAGGCAAGCCTAGGCATGGCACCATTTGAGGCACTGTATGGTCGCAGATGCAGGAGTCCAATCAATTGGTCTGGAGCTGGTGAACGTTCACTTTTAGGCCCTGACATTGTTAAGGAAGCCGAGGAGAAAGTTCGTATCATTCGTGACAATCTCAGGATTGCTCAGTCTCGTCAGAAGAGCTATTATGATAGCAAGCACAGGGATATGGTCTATGCACCTGGTGATAAGGCATATCTCCGTGTAACTCCCCTCAGAGGCACCCATCGTTTTGGTGTGAAAGGAAAGCTTGCACCAAGATACATTGGCCCTTTCAACATCCTATCAAGACGTGCAGAGAATGCTTATCGTCTTGAACTTCCAGAAAAACTATCCAAAGTGCACGATGTGTTCCACGTGTCACAACTCAAGAAGTGTTTCAAAGATCCAGATCATGCAGTTGATCATGATTCCATTGAACTGCAAGATGATCTATCTTATGAGGAGCACCCTATTCGTATTCTCGATGAGACCGAGCGTAAGACTCGCAACAAGAGCACCAAGTTCTTGAAAGTCCAATGGTCGCATCATTCCGATAAAGAGGCAACGTGGGAGACCGAAGAGGATCTTCGCAAGAAGTATCCGGACCTTTTCACATCTCAGTAGGGAATCTCGGGGCGCGATTCCTTCAAGGGGGGCGTTTTGTAACATCCAAGTATGAAAACCCTTAGTTGTTTTACTTGTTGTTTTTATTTAAGCAATGCATCATATCATCATCCTCATATTTATTTCTGTTTGCATTGTTTTCATATGAAATTTAAACTTGAATCAAACCTTGTTTTCACACTTGTCTGTTACAATCTTTCAAACAAAGAATTGCAAAACAAAACCTTTCATTGTTTTCCAAATAATTCATTGATGTTCAACTATTAAATTGTTGCCTCAAATCATTCCTTTAATTCCACCAATTAAATTCAAATCATTTCCAAATTCTCAAATCAGTACCTTTTGGAAACCATAACAACTCACCAAACTTTTCTTCCCCCTCTAAATCATTCTAAAAACCCTAGGGGTAACCCTATTCTTATACATGTTTTATTAAGGTTTTATTAAACTCAAATCCCTCTATTTTGGATTCAAACACAAACTATAATTTTAAATTTCAATTTTTGAAATCCAAGCTTGCAGGGTGGTTTCTAATTACCTAGAAGGCTTAACCAAATTTTTTCAAATTTTTCTATAAGCAAAACCCTACCTTTTTCTTCCAAAAGCAAACTGCAAAAAAAAAAAATATAAACAGAAAAGAATAAAAAGCAGCTAACCTACGCGCGCGCAGCAGAAAACCCAGTCCAGCCCACCTAGCTACGCGCGCGCAGCAGCCCAGCCCGCTATCCTCCACTTACCGGTTCGACGCTGCGCCAAGATTCGTGCCTGCGCTCTCCGTCTTCGTCAAACCGTACGGCGCGCCATCGGAGAGCTCCACGGCGACCCCGCGGCGACCACGGCGGCCACCAGGCGCCAGCCGCGCCTATAAAGCGTGCCCTAGGGCCCCGTACCTACCCTATCGCTCTAGGGTTCCTCGCAGCGCCGCCAATCGCCTCCACCATCGACGGTTCCCCCCCTCTCTGCAACTATCCCGCCGGCGAGCTTCTGAAGAAATCCATGGCGCCACCGTGTCTCACTCCCACCTAGCTACCAGCCAACTGCAATCGCTTCGCCACTTCCCCTTCTCCCTCTTGGACACCAGAGATCTCACTGGTAAGCCCTAGATTCTCGCCGCGGTTCTTCTTCTGCTCCGGCCACCGCGCGCCATGTTCTGAATCCTTGCTTCGCGCCGCCGTTGCAGTGCCTCTCCACCTCGATTGCCTACGGGAACCAGAAGGCCACGTCTCCCTCGACCTTTCGGACACGCGAGCGTGCACGGAGGAGCACCACGTCGACGGCGCCATCATCGACCTCGCCGCAGAACCTGTCGTCAGCCAACGTCACCCTCCGCCGCCGCGTCCAATTACTCCGGTGGTGAGCACCGATTCCTTCCCTCTCCCTTCTGGTGCATCAACGTTTGCATGCGTGCACGTCCACGTCTCAAATTCGAGCACATCAGCTCTGTTCATCGCCGGCGAGCATCTCGTCTGTCCGCCGCGCAAGCGCTTCGTCAGAAAGTTCAGAGTTTTAACTGAACCTCAACCTGCACGCGTAGCGTTTACTGTCAACACACCGCAGCGCAGCGCACTGGTTGCGTTCCTTTCTGAACTTGAGGAGGGCACGGGTTCGAGCCCGCACGCCCCACTTTTTTGTGGAATTATTTCCACTGCGCTGGCCCACTGTCAGTGACCTCTGTGGCCACGCGGCGTTGCGCAGAGCCACGTTGGCAGCTGGCCCGCTGCGCAGTGACTGCGTGTAGCGTGGAGCTGTGTAACAAAAGTTTCTGCGCAATTCAAAAATTTATAAATTCCTTTTAAATAAACAGATTTGAATAGAAACTTTGAAATTCCATATCTTTTATTTTATAAATCCAATAAACACAAACTTTATATCTATTCTGATCCAAATTTTATACTCTTTCCAAATATTCAACTTGTGTTCTGTTTTGAATTTTCAAAATACTTTTAAATTTCAAATTTGAATAATTCAAATGCAAATTGAAATAATTCATAACTAATTCATACTGTTTTCAAATAATCCAAATAAAATATGTTTTTCACACCTTTTTGAATACTCTATTCAAATATAAATTTTGTTTTCTGGTTTGAACAATTTAAATTGCCTAAACAATTTAAATCGTGTTTAATTCAATTAAAAATTGTTTAAAATTGTTTAATTCATAATTAAATAATCCTAAGTCCAATTTCAAATTGTGAAACATGTAATCCAACTAAAATTTGATAAACTTTTCAAATATAAAATTTGTAAATTGTTTTGCACACCCTAACTTAATGAAAACAATAATTGTTTTGTGTACCATGTTTAAGTAACAAAAATTCCAAACTTAATAAATGCTTTCCAAATTGTTAACTATCATTCCAATTGCATTTAACTTGTTATGTTATTGTTATTCATCATGCATGCATCATACTAAGTCACTTACACATGATGCTTAGTGATAGAACAATTAATTCAACTCTAAAGCATGGGCTTCCATATGCAACTTTTGCATATGGAATCCATTTAAACTTGTGTCTCATATCAACTAGTTTAGTTTGGTGCATCTATTAAACGTGACATGCATCATCCAATGTTTGTGCACCTATGCCATGTATTGATTGCCCGTCTTCCTTCGTTGTTGTTTTGCTTCTTCTCGATTAGACGACGACGTTGGTACCGACGAGCCTTACGACACCACTACTCAGGACCTAGCCCAGTACGAGGCTGAGCTGCCAGGCAAGTTATCACTCACATGAATCATCGAGTTCCTTTCCACACTTGTTGTCGATACTATCCTTTTGTCTACTATTGCTAGCCCTATGTATCGTTGCTTGTCTCCGAACCTATCACATGATTCCTGAGCCAATGATATTGCCTCACCTCCATACCTACAGCCTTTGTTTGTGCCTTAGTATTATCTAGCATGCCTAGGGTTGCTTTTACTCGAGTCTGTTGTCGGTTACTACTGTTACTATCTTATTATCTTGTACCGGGGCTCGTTGTTAATCAATCAATCCTGTTACTTGCTAATGGTAATAATAATTTGATGATAAGGCACCGGCAGGAGGCCCATGAGTGGTTTTGGAGCCTGCTAGTGTCGACCCTAATAGGAAAAGGGTCTTGTCTACTGATCCATGATGAGCGCACTACCCGCATGTGGGAAGCGAGTATGGGCGCCCCCCTCAACTTGACCTGATTCGCATCTCGTCCAAATCGCCTCATTTAGTTCGTGTTTTCCATTTGCCGCATGCATGTTTTTGCGAGCCCAGCGCAGGGTGGAACTTTCGTAGTCGGCATATAGGGGGACACGGTCTTAGAGTGCTATGATGGTCCATTTTCTTCTGGGCTTGATTAGCCGTGCGCCCAAGGTTCTTTGGGCTTGATGCGAAGAATGGTTGGTTGTGTAGAGTACCCCGCTTGGTGGGAGGCATCTCATCTGGCGGGTTATTCTTGCGTGTACGGCCAAATTGGTGCAACCATGCAGGGATAATCTTCTCGAGAAGCCGTGTTTTCCGCGGTTATGGATTACTTGGTGAAAGTACTGGCTAACAAGTACTCAGGACAACTTCAACATAATGATCAATCATGTTTCACCCAATGCTTAATAATTTGACTAGTAATAGGTTATTCACACAATAACTTGTTTCACCTTATCACAACCGTGTGAGTTATCCTCGGATTGCTTCTTTGGATAAGGGGCGAGATCCAGGATGGGTTTGGTTGAAGTTATCTTTCAGTTGGTTACAATCCTCGATCTTATCTTTTCTGTTAGCCGGAATTTGTAGTTATCTTCTGTAGTTGTTTAGAGCAGCCAGCAGCAACTTTCATATCACCCCTTCCTTCCGTTGATCCCAAGCATCAATGCTTGTGTTGACGGGTAACTCTTTGATGAACTGTGAGTCTTGCTTGCCAGTACTTGGATGTACTGACCCCGTTGGGGCTGTGGTTTACGCAGAGTACGACTACGACTACGATGCTTCCCAGGATGGCTACTTTGTGGAGTTCGACGAGTCTGCAGACGAGTAGTTAGCTGGACCAGGGCAGGATCCAGGACCTACGTGGATGGGCTTCGTCTTATTTATTTTCTCCGGCTTCTTAAGCCATGGATTTGTCTGTACTCAGACCCCTTTGATTGCTTCCGCTGTTGTAATGAATGATATGTTGGGACATGTGTCCTCTGGATGACTGTATCCGATATTTCTGCCTTAGTGAAGGCCAGTTGCACTTATTTCATTCTTTTGTGTCTTAGAGACAGTTTGTGTTATCATTTCGTTCAAAGCTGTTGACGTACAGTGCGTGTTTGAATATGAAGTACGTCGACAGTAGTGCCTTAGGTTCCTAGCGGATAGTTTACTTCGACGGTGGAAGCAGGGCTTGTGTTGTCGCGCATAAGCGCAGGCCCACCAGGAAGCTGGGACGTGGGAGCAGTTATGCCCCATAATCCAAGCACCTGACTTCCAGTTCGTGCGATGAGTATCCTCTAGAAACCTTGGGTGCGACAAATGGTTGCAGAGAGGGGGGGGAAGAAAAGTTTGGTGAGTTGTTATGGTTTCCAAAAGGTACTGATTTGAGAATTTGGAAATGATTTGAATTTAATTGGTGGAATTAAAGGAATGATTTGAGGCAACAATTTAATAGTTGAACATCAATGAATTATTTGGAAAACAATGAAAGGTTTTGTTTTGCAATTCTTTGTTTGAAAGATTGTAACAGACAAGTGTGAAAACAAGGTTTGATTCAAGTTTAAATTTCATATGAAAACAATGCAAACAGAAATAAATATGAGGATGATGATATGATGCATTGCTTAAATAAAAACAACAAGTAAAACAACTAAGGGTTTTCATACTTGGATGTTACAAAACGCCCCCCCTTGAAGGAATCGCGCCCCGAGATTCCCTACTGAGATGTGAAAAGGTCCGGATACTTCTTGCGAAGATCCTCTTCGGTCTCCCACGTTGCCTCTTTATCGGAATGATGCGACCATTGGACTTTCAAGAACTTGGTGCTCTTGTTGCGAGTCTTACGCTCGGTCTCATCGAGAATACGAATAGGGTGCTCCTCATAAGATAGATCATCTTGCAGTTCAATGGAATCATGATCAACTGCACGATCTGGATCTTTGAAACACTTCTTGAGTTGTGACACGTGGAACACATCGTGCACTTTGGATAGTTTTTCTGGAAGTTCAAGACGATAAGCATTCTCTGCACGTCTTGATAGGATGTTGAAAGGGCCAATGTATCTTGGTGCAAGCTTTCCTTTCACACCAAAACGATGGGTGCCTCTGAGGGGAGTTACACGGAGATATGCCTTATCACCAGGTGCATAGACCATATCCCTGTGCTTGCTATCATAATAGCTCTTCTGACGAGACTGAGCAATCCTGAGATTGTCACGAATGATACGAACTTTCTCCTCGGCTTCCTTAACAATGTCAGGGCCTAAAAGTGAACGTTCACCAGCTCCAGACCAATTGATTGGACTCCTGCATCTGCGACCATACAGTGCCTCAAATGGTGCCATGCCTAGGCTTGCCTGGTAGCTGTTGTTGTAGGAGAATTCAGCATATGGAAGGCAATCCTCCCATTTCATGCCAAAGGAGAGACCACATGCTCTGAGCATATCCTCGAGAATCTGATTGACTCTTTCGACTTGCCCCTGAGACTGAGGGTGGTAAGCTGTGCTGAACAGAAGTTTGGTGCCCAATGCTTCTTGAAAGCTCTTCCAGAAATGAGAAGTGAAAATACTTCCACGGTCTGAGCTTATTTCCAATGGAACACCATGAAGAGGAACAACCTTTGCTGTATAGAGCTCTGCTAACTGGCTAGCTGAGATAGTTTCCTTTACAGCATAGAAGTGAGCAACCTTAGTGAGACGATCAATAACAACGAAGATTGCATCGTTGCCCTTTTTGGACTTTGGAAACCCAGTAACGAAGTCCATTTCAATCATGTCCCACTTCCACTCAGGAATTTTCAGAGGTTGGAGTAGACCTGCTGTCTTCTGATGGACTGCCTTAACACGTTGACAAACGTCGCATTCAGAAACGTATTGAGCAATTTTACGTTTCATGCCAGACCACCAATACAGAGTCTTGAGATCCTGGTACATCTTTGTACTTCCAGGGTGAATGGATAGAGGAGTTTCATGAGCCTCCTTGAGAATGATATCCTTGAGACTTTGAATCTGAGGGACTGCAATGCGTCCTTCGAAGAACACAGTTCCCTTGTCATCAATTGAGAAGGACTTGAACTTATCATTGCCCTCCTTGATGTGATCCACAATCTTCTTGATTTCATTATCACGAA